>CM060904.1:1149178384-1150384634 GCA_030737815.1 Allium fistulosum
TCATTCTCATTTCTTCATTTATTTCATTCAATACAACCAAATTAAAAGAGAAGGATAGGCTGGCCATTAATAAGGTATTCAAGAGAAGATAAGCTAGAAAGAAAGATCAAAATTTGGGAGAATCAAATCAAAATACAAATCTCAACCTTCTTTGACTAATCAAGGTGAATAATAGTTATGCATCTCAAGTTTTATCCATTATTTTCAGTTTTAAGTGAAAACATGAATCTTTTGATGGTATTATGCCATGTTCTAAATGATTGGATGAATTATGCTATATGATGAATTTATATGATTTATTATAGAATTTATTGATATGTTTAAGTTGAAAAACCTATCATATGACATCCAAACGACTTTAAATTTAGATATGATGTTAGAAACATTATTTTAGAAATGGGTTTTAAACTTCATAATTTTCTGATAATGTATGAATATTTATGATTTTCTCAAGGGAGAAAAATTAGTTATTTCGAGTTTTAATTGGTAAAAATACTTAATTAAAGTTTTTGACTCGAAATTTTGATGTGTTGAAGAATGTGATTAATTTGATTTAATGTGATTTTTTGGGATTTTTCCCAAGTGTTTATAATTTATCGTGAATTATTTGAGCTAGAGAAGCTTAATTATTATATTAAATTATTAATATAAAATGTACGGTTTGCAAATGATTTTGGAATTGATAAACCTTCTCTAGTGTAGATTTTTGGAAAAAAATTGATGAATTTTTTGTTAACCAATAAAAATTTGACATACATTTAGAGTTGGTGAAAAAAAATTACTTTTATTAGTAATAAAACAGTTTTCTTACTAATTACGGCTTTGCCACGCCGAAGTTCATGATGTCGCGCCTCATCTCATCCCGACTATGTAACGACCCGATATTTTGCACCATTCGCATCCATTATAAGTGTATAGGTAGACACTCATGCCGGAATTGAATTGCTCGAAATACCGCGTTGTTAATTTAAATTTGGCAAAACTGAACATATACAGTAAATAAATATAATCACAGATCACAAACACAGAGTAATAAATGCAGCGGAAATAAAAGAGATAGTAGTTCATGAAGCTACTATATAAATGTATAAGTTACATCAGAGTTAAACCAGATACAACGGAAGAGTAATACGATACATCAGGTACAAAACAGAATACATCACTGGAATCATCGAATACTGAAAGCAGAATAGATGGCTGGATCTTCAAGCAAAGCTCCAACTTCAAAGGTGAGTCTCGAATACTGGTACACTCAGTCTGACCCGAGCGTAAAGCAAAAACACAAGACACTCGAGTCAGGATTAACATTCTTATATTAATAAATCCAACTCAAGTGAAATAGCAATTGAAATACAAGTAACTCAAAGGATGTTGGAATAACCATCCTTTAAGGATCCGTTAAACTATCTACTATGTAGTAGTGTACGATAAGTAGATAATGCCTATCAGTAATATAAAATATCAAAATAGTGTTAAGTCATGGCCCATTCCACCCTTAACACATTTTTATTCCCAAGAGCATATACAAGACCGTAGTTTCCCCAAATCCGGAGGTCACCAGAGGGCAATCCATATACTAAAGGTACAAACCAAAATCGTAGTGGTCATGTATAGGGATACAAGTATGACAAGGCACATGAGGCAATACCCAAGGTAGTGAAACTACCGTTCGCCTGATCCGGATTGGTGAGAACGCATCGCCGTAGCGACCGCAACACCGCGAACAACACTCCCAAAATCAAGGGTGCACCAATCGACAACAAGTAATGAGTAGTTCGAAGAAGTGTGTTCACTTGAGGTAGCTGACCTCCATTGGCCCGGCACGGCTCCTGTTTTAGTCATTTCCAATTTGACACAAGTGTCAAGGCTATCCATTATCGTTCTCTTTCTTCAGTCATCACGTACATCATTCCAACCACTTCATTCTGGATCACACTCCGCGTATAGTTATTAAAGTGGTTTCCGGTTTAGATAGAGAGTATATCCATAACCGATTCCGGTCTCTTTAATAACTTCGTAATTATTACACCGATTGGTCGTTTATTTATTTCAAAACCAAATCAAATTCAATTCCAATTAGAATTTATACCCCAACATTTCATTTGTCTTTCCAAATCAATTTCCATAATTTACGTTTCAAAACTTCCAAATTACCATTTCAAAATCTTATAATACAATTTGACTTTCTATTTAAATCAATTCAAATATTGGTTCAAGTTCGTAAATAAGTTTCATTCCAAATCATTTAAATAAATTTTATTTATCATTCAAATCAATTTAAACTCATTTATCGATTTCATTCAATATTCGTTAAGTTACTTTATCATTCAAAACAATTTCTATTAAATTTCCAATTCATTAAATCAATTCTTAAGTTCAACTTCATTAAATCAAAATTTACAATTTTGAATTAAACTAAATTCGTCAAATCAATTCTTTCAATTACAAGTCTTACATTTTTTCCAAAAATATCACATTTTCATTTCTTGTTAAAGAAATTCCATTTCACTTATTTACTTTCTTAAATAATTTCCCAAAAACTTACTTAATCAAGAAAACTCAATTTCAATTTTTTACGAAGTAAAATTCACTTATTCAAAAGTTCAATTTTACTTATTAAAGAGTTCAATTCAATTTAATCATTAAATAATCCAATCTTATTTAATTATTAAATAATTCAAAACTAAATTATTAAATAATTTCAAAGTTTAATAATTTCAAACTTAATTATAATTTCAAACTTAATTATTAAATCATTTTAAAGTTTAATAATTTCAAACTTAATTATAATTTCAAACTTAATTCAATAATTTCTCAAATTAAACAACATTCTTTCATCAATTACATTTTTAATATTTTGTTTTAGATTATTAAACATTAACATTTTCCTTTCATTAAAATTCAAATTTCAACTTCATTTCAAAACCATATTATTTATTCAAATAAAAACTTCGTTTATTTTTAAATCAAATTATTGACCAATCGGGTTTTATTTAATTCTATATCATAGGTCAAAGTTTAATTTGGGTATTTATCATTTCAACCCGATTCCAATTCAATTCAAAATCAAAGCATAGTAAAGGGAACTTGCAGTGTGATAACTGGGATGGTGTCAAAGTAAATAAACAAGCAATAGCAACAATCAATAACAACAATCCAATAATCAATTCAAATAATCCCGAAATAACCGTATTAATTCACATTGTTATTTGTGCGAATTAATATAATTATTTCTAGAATCTACACTATCATTTCATGTAGATTAAAGATTATTCCACTAATTATTTATACGGTTTTCACTTGTCATTCAATTTAAATTTTAACACCACAACAACTAATCCAATATACGTTCAATGGTTCAAAGTGTAATTATCACTATTTTACATGTCAATTAATTTAACAATAAAAGGGGTCATATTCAACTAATCAAATTCAACATATATGTCGATTCAAATTTTAATTATCCTACGTCAAATTTATTTGCATAATATTTATCACTCTATCCATTACAATTTAACATCCAATATAAACAACAAACAATCAATCATTTAACAATCAAACTGGATTATCATTGCATATATAACAGATAATGGTGTCAGATGTCACAGGTGAACTGATACAGGTAATAGCATATATAACAGTGTAATTAACTACAGCAGCATATTTCAATTGTCGTTTCAATTGAAATCAAATTTAATAAATAAAAGAACATTAATCGTGAGTGGTTGCTCACCTTTTTGGCTAGGGAGATGAACGGAAATGGAAGCGGATTGTTGATCCAAACACGAATTCCAAACGGAACAAGATGGGCACGAATTTCGATGATCAAAACAAGGTTGAAATCGATGAGAACAAATTAAATCAGTCTTGATATAAACTAAATATATATATATGTACATTATTATCATCATGAAATCAATATTTAATTTTTAAACAAATATTAAAATAATATATATATATAATTATTTAAAATCATTGTTTTAATTAAATACATAAAATATATGTGTAAAAAAATCAAGACTTGATAACCTTATAGCCTTTACAAATAGGCAAAATCAGAAACTTTCTATATCATATTTAGATCAATACAAAAATCAATGCATATATATTACATAAGATATATAACATATGTACCCTATCTGGAATCCTTTATTCAACCCCGATATAATGTGTATAGAAATATATATACAGTAACACCTCTGCATAAACTTTATTCAAAGCCCATACCCAAATATATTTTATCTCTATATCCTTTAAAGCCACCCATATCTAAGTACTACCTTTATATATGTATAATATATATATAACAAACCCACAGGTCAAACTAAATATTGCATAAACATATCATATAACTGCGGCACGCTATATGTAATTTGTAGTACACGTATAAACAACTTTGTATATTTTTTTTAAACTTATAAGCTTCACCTGTAATCAGCATGCGCGCATATAGACCCATCAACGATGTAAAAATATATAAGCTACAACTCTTAATATACAAACTCTGTATATGTAAATCGAATTATGCAGCATAACTTATAATATTTTGAAATGAATGATTATATTTACTTATTAAAACGAGAAGGCGTACATATATATAGTCTTTGAACTCAACTTTTATACTTGAAATCAGGAATACCCAAAATATTTGAAGTTATTATAACATATATATATATATATACACACTTCACAACAGTTACTTTAAAACATAGCTTGAAACAATGAAGCAAACTCATATGCTTATAGACACTGGTAGATTAATTACTTATATAAACTAATGTAAGCAAGCTATATATATACGAACACAACTATATTACTTTCGTAACCCTTAATAAGATAGGCAACTGTAATACATATATATATCTTAGCATATTATTATATAGCAACTAAATATTAAAACAAAGATATATATATTAGCTAGAGGAAGGGGAAGATACTCACGGCATGGAGGCAAGGCAAGCCCGTGTGCAAGCTCCAGGGACAGTGGAGAAAGGAAAAGGTTGAATGCATGGGTTAGGCGCGAGGAGAATAGGAGGTCGGAAAGGCAGCGACGCTGAACGGCACGGCAAGGAGATGATTGGGAGAGTGAAACCGAGCAGGGTGGAAAGGAACGTGGAAGTCGAGGCCGATGCGTAGTCACGGCGTTCAATGATGGTCTGGACGAGGTTGGTTTTAGAGGAAGGGGACAGATCGGGTTCGGGTTGAAGGAAGGTGAGGCTAAGATATAGTGAAGAGGGATAGTTGCTGTTGAGGTCGAGGTGGCTCAGGCGTTGAGAGACACAAGGCTGTGGGGTTGTCGCAGGCGAAGGCAAAGGTAAGGGAGATGCGGTCGTGGATGGCCATGTCGAAGAAGAGAGAGAAGCGGAGGGAATGGAGGCCATTGTAGTCAGGTCGGAGGAGTTGCGGCTGGCCTGGGGTGGCACACGGCTTCAATAGGGAGAGGCTATCTTCTGTGGAGAAGGAAAATGGCGATAGGTTTAGAAAGTAAATGAACAGGTGAGCAAGTTTGGAAGGAAAGAAATCTATACCACATAAAATTTGTTTTATATTTAAAAGCATGAATGCAAACAAAACGAAGAGACACAGTGGGAAACACAAAAGTCAGATGCGTGAATTGTTGAGAATAATAATGGCTGAAGGCTATTGATTTCTTGTGGAAAAATGTGAAGGGGCAAGAAACCAAAACTAGGTTGCGGACCCGATACGCTACGCGTTTCGTCGATTACACCGTTCACCGGAATCTGAAATTGACAATTTGAATATACCATAGAGATCAGCACGACGAGTGGATCAAAACGATATAAAGATATCAGTGGTACGATTGAATTATAAAAATTCGAATTTTCTAATAGCGGAAAATGCAAGAAAAACGCTGAAAAATAAGATCGATGGAGCCAAAGATGTCCGAATTTGGAAAAATGACAAACTGACATCTTGCTCAGAAGATGGTTTAGAATTTTTCTATGTAAAAATATTTAGGTTCCGAAAACATTTTATTTTCATTACTTTTTAACTGATTAAATTGAAGTAAATTTATGCGCGGAATAAACTTTCATATTTTCGGACGAAAATTTACTAGTTGCTATGTTTAACTAAACGCATTCCAAATATCAAATTTATATTTCAAAATTTTATCGTTTAAAATTTCACAAAATTTTAACTAATTACGTTATTAAAACAGTGGAAATTTACGGGTCGTTACAGACTACAATTCCAAAGTCAATCATAGGTGATACATATGATACTAACTTCAGTTGATATGGAATGGATCGGCATGGTTGAAGAAGCATAGCCACGAAGTCGACATCGTGATCTTCGACATGAGTGGTGCCGCATGTCTTCAAATACTTTATTGCCATGTTTTATATATAAAGGGGCATAGTGCTGCCCGTTTCCACGAATGTCGCCGACTCTATAGGCAGCTATGCCACTAGTTTTATTACTGCGTACTTTGATAACGTCACCGACCCTATTGCTTTTAAAGAAACTTATGAAAGTCTATAGGATCTTTATAAATAATGCAACTTACATATATATATATATATGTGCATATTACTAACTATGATAAGCAGAGTATAATAATTGAATGTAAGATAAATAATAGAAATGATCACACCTGATATTTTATACTAGTTCGGACCTTCCGTCCTACGTCCAGTCCTGAAGCTCCCTTCGGTATTTCCTTTAACAAATCGACCCTCGCTTCGTTCGGAGGAATAAGTTAATGCAAAAGTATATCTCTGACAATCTTGTATTCCAAATAACACATTTTTTACTCATAGTACAAATCTTCCTATGATCTCCTTTGAGTATGTGAATGTGAATGCTTTGAGTTGTAGGAAGTGGGTTAACGAAAGTTATATTTTGGTTATAATAGATTGAGAGTATGTAAGCAATGTATGCACAAGATAGTGATAAGAAATCAAGAGAGAAAAGTTTCTATTAATTCAAGTGTTGTTGGTTTCTACATCTCAATCAAAGTAGTATTTATAGATTCAAAAGGATGCAGATGAAGAGTTGTTACTATTAGAGAAGCTCTATTCACTTTAATGGCTCCAACCTTTCGATGAAGGGTAATTTCTTTTTGTCTCAACAGAAGTGTCTTTTCAAAATTTGCAGTTTTTCATACGACAGATGTCTGTGGTAAAACCTCAGACATCCGCGACTTCATAAAATATTTACCCGAGGATTGTCACAGACGTCTGTGGTTTTACCTCAGATGTTTGTGAGTAGTAAAAACAGTTTTTCAACTTAATTTCAGCGCGTAAGAAATAGTGTGTGATTGTGTATACATATATACTCAAGGAGACATTAACAATATTTTATCTAAGACTCTTTTACAGTAGAATAACCTTACTAACTATAGTATAGTCGATAAATCTTCGTTTCTCTTTGAGTCTCAATATCTTTGAGCATGGTGTCTTCTTGTAGCATATACCTGTAGTCTTGATAAAGTGTGTGTGTATATATACGACTGTATAGTTGATGTCATTGAAACATAAATTGAAAGTACTAACAATCTCCCCCTTTTTGATGATGACAACTATAGAATCAAAAATGGAAGAATTATTATATTTGTCTTCCCCTATGTATATGCATAAATTCCTCCCCCTTTGTCATTATTAAAATGGAAGGAATGATATAAGATACATAAATGTTAAATAGGCATTTAATAGCATGTTATATATAAGATCATGAATATTTAAAACTAGACAAGGAAGTTCAAATAAAATCATATAAAAATGTAGTAGAAGTTTTAAATAGTTAAACAGATAAGCCTAAGCATAGATAATGGAAAAATAGTAAAAAGATAACTAAAATAAAATGCTAATTGTACTGTTTTGAAGAGTAAGATAAGCCCCCATAATTCTCGTAGTATTCCCAATAAGATAAAGGATCCTATTCGTATGTGCCGACCATTGTGTTTGGTCATTGTACCCCTCATCTTCTTGAATTGAGAGGCCTTGAAATTCCATGTACGATTGTTCTTGGAAATGCGGAGTATCAGACACGTCCATGACATCACTATCTTCTTCTTCCTCCTCAGGTTGTTCTTGCATAGGAGTCTTCCCTCTGTTACCTCTATTCGGGAGAAGCTTGAGGGTGATAAATTAGTGTATGTTCCCGAGGTGGCGGTGTAGGTGAAGGCGAGGATGATGAGCGAGAAGACGATCGACCACTTACTTTTCGCATAACCTTCCCTAAAGTGGAAACAACTTTGTCCAAAGTCTTTTCCATTTTTGTCATCCTTGTTGAGAAAGAACGTTCCAATCCAGTCGTCTTCTTGTTTAAGGCTCGCTGGTTAGCTGTGATTATCTTTTGGTTTTTAAGTGCCAAATCACGAAGAGATTCATTTTGTGTTGGTTCAATGCGAGCTTCTTGTATTTCAGAATTCGAATAATATTCGGTAGCGTGACTGGAGGACATAGGTTGTTACGAAGGATGAGGTGAGTAAGTCCGTTGAGTAGTAGTAGCGGGAGGAAGACCATGATGCTCTTGTTGTTGTTGTTGTTGTAATCTCCATTGTTCAAGAGAGATTATCAGGGGTGGTCTTGAAGGAAGATGCACCAATGATACAAACCGTATACCGCTTTCTTTTACTGGGATTTCTTCAAAATGGGAAATATAGTAGGGTACCCCCAAGCATTTAAGATACGTATAATGTATGGAGCATAGATAATAGTGCGTCGATGATGAGTCCAAAAGCTTTTAATTTCCCCATGAATGAATTTACCCCCATTTATTTGTATTCCACCGAAGATAGCATAAAGGGCTTTGATCATTATCATAAATTTGTTCATGGCTACCTAGACGTGGGATTATCTTATTTATTATCATACGATTTAATAACCTAGCTTTTGGATGTAAGTGGACGGATTTCCACTGGGGCATCCTATCTTCCCAACTAAGATGAGTTACTTCATTACACGACAAGTTTCTATGGTTGGGAATTTCTTCTAAATTCATCCCGATTGAAGAACAATTGAGTATACATCCAATGGTGTTGACGCTAATTTTTAAGACACGTCCGTACACACTCGTCCATAACATTCTTCATCATTCTCAAAATTCCAAATATCGCTACTACATAAATATGCGTAGAAAAGAAAGATAGCTAATTGGTCTATTTGTACCTCATTTTCATCGAAATTAATTAAATCCTGACATTCGGATGCGACAGTTAATTCTTGAATGCTATATTCTCCAAACTTGCATAATCGATAGAAAGGCCCGGAATGAAGCTTCTTTTGCTTTAGTTCATCGAATCGCTTGTTGGTAATTGTGCTATTACGAATCCATTCTTGAATGAGAGCATCATTAACCACGGGATTGTGAGAAGATGATGATTGACCCTTCTTGGCATGTTTGTTGAATGGAGTTTTTGGTTCGAGAGCCATTAGTGAGAAAATAGAGAGTTCTTGGAGGCTAGGGTTTTAGATTTTGGAAGTAAATTTGGGATAGGAGGTAAAAATTGGAACAACTTATTTATATACGGCTGCTGAGGTAGAGCTTCAGAACAGCGATAGACGTCTGTGGGTTGAGAATAGACGTCTGTGATTTCAGTTAAGATTAAACAGAAAGTTACGACAGACGTCTGTGATGTTTCCACAAACGTCTGTGTTTGCAGAAAAAATAAACAGAGAGTAAGGACAGACGTCCGTGAATTCCCATAGATGCCTGAGGTTATAGGAAATTGTTTTCCGGTAACTTTTGACAGACGTCTGTGGTATTTTCACAGACATTTGTGGTATTTTCACAAACGTCCGTGGTATGCATTTTTCTGAAATACTTGAACAAATTTAAATAGAAATTAAATTTTATTGAAATTTTAATGTAGTAAAACAATATACATACCAAAAATTAACAAATAAAATTAATTTATACGACGCATAGCGTAAGTTTAGTTTTCCTCTAAGAATTTAGAATTGTTGATTTGTTGTATATCCCATGAGTTTGGTTCAACTTTTGTGTCGTCAATTAATGGCTTTAGTGGAGACCAACTCGGATGAGCTGGAGTGTCAATCCAAGCTTGGTTTGATGATCCCAATTTGCACAGATTACTCGGAGTAATGTTATACTCTTTTGTAGGAGTTTCTTGTAATCGAGGAGATTTTTGATGCATGCAATTTTTTGTTGGTGAATGATCGCAAATTGCTAGAAAACATTTTTCAAGAAAATTTAGATGAGATCCTTGACGTCGTTGTTTGTAACACATTTCACGTTGAACTCTCATCATTTCTTGTTGATAGTGATATATTTCATTGACCTTATCAGTGAGAGATGTTGATTGTAGATCAATTGAACGTTTGGCTTTCTTTTCTGTAGGAGAAAAGCCAGTATGGTATGTAGGTGATGCAATGATGTTTAGAAAGGCCGAACGAATTGATATAGGTGTGGATTTAGTTGTGAAACATAAGTGCTATCTGATGAGGGAGATTTATAGTCGATAGTTGAATAGTGGAGTCATGATCGGAAGACATTTTTGTGTATTATTTGTTTTAATAATCTATTTGTTTTTAGGAAGAATATAAGCTAATTTATAAAAAAAAAATTACTACACTTAGAGAGTAGGTTGAGGAAAAGGAGTTCAACCATATCAATTTTACAAAGAGTAGTTAGGTTTTATATGGTTAGTATTAGTTTAAATTTTATGTGCTTTTTATTAATCTAAGTGTATAATTTTTATCCTATGTAGTTTTATACGAGCTTTGTTTTTAAAAAAAATTAAGTGTATAAAACTATTTCTACAAATTTATTTAATCAATTAATTGTACGAACATATTCCTATATCTTATCTTAACTTAATAAAAGTTCACTTAATGGTTTAGCAAAAATATCAGCTATTTAATTTTCGAGGTTTACAAACTCCAGTGATATAGTACCTTTTTCCACATTATGTTTTAAAAAATGATGACGAATATCAATATGCATTGTTCGAGAATGGTTAGTAGGATTTTTTGATAAATTTATGGCACTAGTATTATCACAATATATAGGAGATTTTGTTACGATTTTACCGAAATCTAGAAGAGTTTGTTGCATATAGATTACTTGTGCACATGCTAAAGCCGCTGAGATGTATTCGGCTTTACATGTTGAGAGAGAAACACAGTTTTGCTTTTTACTAAACCACGGAACTAAGGACTGACCAATAAAATGACATATCCCACTTGTGCTTTTTCTATCCGTTTTACAACCGCCGGAATCAACATCGTTATATGATACAAGTTCGAATGAGCTTCCTTTTAGGTAAAAAAGTCTGTAATATCTAATGTTTGTTAAATATCTTAAGATTCGTTTTACGGCTCGATTATGTGATTCTTTTGGCTGTACCGAGAACATAAACAGACACTCATCATAATATCAGGTCTACTAGATGTTAAGTATAACAGAGATCCTATCATACTTTGATATAATTTTGGTCAAAATCTTTTCCATTTTCATCTTTATCTAAATGTAGAGTATTACTCATTGGAGTTGGTTTACTTGATATATTTTCCATTCCAAAACATTTTAATAAATCTTGACAGTATTTTTCTTGATTTATAAAAATTCCATTTTCTAATTGTCTTATTTGTAATCCTAATAAATAGTTTAATTCTCCTATGTGTGACATTTCAAATTCATCTTTCATTATTTTAGAGAATTCAATGCATAATTTTTCGTCCAAATATAATGTCATCAACATATATTTGTACGGCTAAATATTATTATTTTCTTGTTTATGAATAAAGTGGAATCAATTTTACCAACTTGAAAACAACAGACTTTGTAAATGAGTTTTTAATCTTTCGTACCAAGCACGTGGTGCTTGTTTAATCCATATAAGGCCTTTTTAAGTTTAAATACATGATCGAGATATTTCTCGTGAACAAATAAAGGAGGTTGCTTAACACAATTTTCCTTTTATAAATTCATTTAAAAATGCACTTTTTACGTCCATTTGAAGAAGTTTAAATTTATGATGACAAGCAAAAGCCAGTAATGTTTGTATTGCTTCAAGACGAGCAACAACAACAAATGTTTCGTCATAATCAATTCCTTCATCTTGATTATATCCTTGAGCTACTAATATTGCTTTATTTCATACAATATTTCCATTTTCATCTGCTTTATTTTTAAAAACCCATTTCGTTCCAATTACAGATTGATCATCTGGTCTTGGTACAAGTTCCCAAACATCATATCTTTCAAATTGGTTAAGTTCTTCTTGCATTGCAATAATCCAAAAATAACCTTTTGATGCTTCTTTATAATTTTTTGGTTCAAAATTTGATATAAATGCAACATGGCTCATTTGATTTAACTGTTTTTCTAGTTGATACTCTTGTATTTAAATCTCCAGTAATATTATTATTAGGACGGTCTCTTAATATTCTAGGTGATGATGTTATCATATTATCATTGTTGTTATTAACATTACTATTATTTTCATATATAGATATTTTAGCTTTATTTATTAATTCTTCATCATCGTCATATTTATTTTCATTAAAATTTTCGTCAAATGAGACATGAAGACTTACTTCTATAATATTTGTTCATTTATTAAAGATTCTATATGCTTTGCTTCGATCTGAATAGCCAACAAAAATTCCTTCATTAGCTTTAGAACCAAATTTTCCTAGATTATCTTTAGTGTTTAATATGAAGTATTTTGACCCAAATACACGAAAATACGATACTTTCGGTTTATTGTTAAAAAATATTTCGTACATGTGTTTTTAGACATTGGTCTAAGTGTTACACGATTTAATACATAACAAGCAGTAGCAACGGCTTCGGTCCAAATTTTTTTGGGTAAGTTACTACCATTTAGTAGAGTTCGTGGACATTCTTGTAAAGTTCGATTTTTCCTTTCTAAAACATCGTTTTGTTGTGGTGTTAGAGGAAATGGAAAATTATGACTAATTCCCTTATTGTTACAAAAGTCGGTAAATAGTTCGTTTTCAAATTCACCACCATGATCACTTCGTATATTTTTAATTTTTAAATTCATTCGTTTAGCAAAAATTTTGAACATTTCAAAAGTGTCTCTTTTATGTTTTAAAAATAATGTCCAAGTATATCTTGAAAAATCATCAATAATTAAAAAAACGTATTTATTATGATTTATTGAACGTACTTGAGTTGGTCCGAATAAATCTAGATGGAGCAATTCGAGAGGTTTTTTTGTGGAAATTTCCTTTTTAGATTTAAATGAGCTTTTCTTTAATTTACCAAATTGACAAGCGTCACATAGGTTTTTAACCTTGTAGTTGATTTTAGGTAATCCTATTACTAATTCATTTTTAGCTAGTTTGTTGATACTCTTAAAATTTATATGACAAAAACGTTTATGCCATAACCAAGGGTCATCATGATTCGCGGCTAAGTATAAAGTTGTAATGTTTTTGACATTCATGTTTAAGACATATATGTTTCGATTTCTAAATCCTTCGAAAATTAAATTTTTATTTTGATCATAAATATTACATTTATTTTTCTCGAAATAAATTTTAAATCCTTTATCACATAATTGACTTATAATTAAAAGTTATGTTTTAAATTTTCTACCAATAAAACATTTGTAATTATAGGAGAATTAGAAATACCGATATTGATGACTTATCCAATGCCGATGACAAATCCTTTTGAGTTATCTCCAAATGTTACGATGCCACCATCGATATATGTTATATTGGATAACATATTAACATTTCCAGTCATGTGCTTAGAAAAACCACTATCGAGTATCCATTTCTATTTATTTTTAATTTTAATTTTGGGTACCTACAAAATAAGAAAGTTTTAATTGGTACCCACCTTCTTTGATTAGGGTCCTAAGTGTTAGTGGGTGTAGGTAGCCATATCCATGAGGATGTGGTTCCCTTGTAAATGTAATTTTTGTTATATACAACTATTTGTAAATATCCATCAATATATTCTTGTCTAATTAGTTTATTGTTTGTTTTTGGAATCCATATCTTGACCATATTTGTATATGAATTCTTAAACTTAGTTTTTAACTTTGGCTTTTTAAATTTTGTGGATAATGTGCTATATTGCTTTGGCCTTTGTTTGTTTTAAAACATAATTCATTTCGAATTTCCAGATGGTTTAGATATCGTAATCAAATTTTCTAAATTTTATTTTCTTTTGTTGAATTTTGCCACATTATTTGTTATATTTCTAATTTACTTTTAAGACCACAAATTTCAAAGTCTCTAGAATCTAAATTTGCTTGTAATTCTAGTTTTTTCTTTTTCTAGATTAACTTTTTCTAACTTATAATTTTCTAAATCATTTAATAACTTGTCATTTTGAGATAATAGTGTTGCATATTTCTTTTGAAAAATTTCTAATTCTTCTTCTAAGATAATTTTTTCATCTTTTAATAATCCGATATCTAATTCTGATCTAGTTAACTTTCCTACATATTCCTTATTAAATTTTCTGTTTCTCTATATTTATCATCTAATTCAATATTATTTCCTTTAATTCCTCATGAGTAAGTTTAGGACATACCTCATCAGTGTTAGCCATAAAACACACATTTTCTTGTTCCAAGTCGCTTTCACTATCACTATTTGAAGAAGAAGACGAATCCGACTCATCCCATGTTACTTGAAGAGCACTTTTCTTTTTCTTGAATTTCTCGAATTTGCTTTTCTTTTTTATCTTTATTGAGCTGTGGACAGTCCTTCATGTGGCCATATTTATCACATTCATAGCATTTAATCGACATTTGATTTGAAGAGTTTGGTTTGCCATCAATTTGAAATTTGGTCATCTTCTTGAACTTCTTGAATTTATTGTAGTTTTTGGCAATAAAGACAATCTCCTCTTCGTCTAAATTTGAACCTTCATTACTTGCTTGGAATGCTATGTTTTTCTTTTCATGATTTTGATCCTTTTTAGCCTGCAACTTAACTTCATTTGACATCAAATTTTCTATTAGCTCTTCGACTTTAAGTTGAGAAAGATCATTAGCTTCTTCGATGGCAATTTTTTTTCTTTCCCAATCATTTGTCTAAGAGTTTAAAATTCACGTGACTAAATCGAAATCTATGAATTTGACTCCAAGTGTCATGAGATCATGTTGAATGGTTTGAAATCTTGCATACATATCAATAATTGATTCACTTGTTTTCATTTTGAAAGATGAGAATTGGTTTTGTAAAATCGAAATTTTAGTTTGCTTGACTTTATTTGTGCCTTCATGTGTGACTTGTAAAGTGTGCCATATATCATATGCAGTCTTGCAGAGCATGACACGTGAAATCTCATTTTTGTCAAGTGAGAAAAATAATACGTTTATAGCTTTGGCATTGTTAGATGCCTCTGCTTTTTATGCATCGGTCCATGTGCCAATATCAGTGTCAGGTGCTTCATATTTGTTTTGAGTTACTAGCCATATTTCTAACCTATTTGCTTCCATAAAAATTCACATGCGTGTTGACCAATAAGCATAATTAGAACCGGTAAATAGTGGAGGACGAGCAGTTGATTGACCTTCTTGAAATGTACTTGCCATTTTAATGATTTCAATTACGTGCTACTGTAGATTGGAATGATTTTGCTCCAATACCAATTGGAAGTCTATAGAACCTTTATAAATAATGCAACTTATATGTGTGTATATATTACTAACTATGATAAGTAGAGTATAATAATTGAATGTAAGATAAATAATAGAAATGATCACAACATATATTTTATACTAGTTCGGACCTCTCGTCCTACGTCTAGTCCCGAAGCTCCTCTTTGGAATTTCCTTTAACCAATTGACCCTCGCTTGGCCCGGAGGAATATGCTAATACAAAAGTATACCTCTGACAATCTTGTGTTCCAAATAACACAGGTTTTTACTAATAGTACAAATCTTCCTATGATCTCCTTTGAGTATGTGAATGTGAATGCTTTGATTTATAGGAAGTGGTTTAACCAAAATTATATTTTGGTTATAATAGATTGAGAGTATGTAAGCAATGTATGCACAAGATAGTGATAAGAAATCAAGAGAGAAAAGATTCAATTAATTCAAGTTTTGTTGGTTTCTACATCTCAATCAAAGTAGTATTTATAGATTCAAATGGATGCAGATGAAGAGTTGTTACTATTAGAGAAGTTCTATTCACTTTAATGGCCGCAACCTTTTGATGAAGGGTAATTTCTTTTTGTCTCAACAGAAGTGTCTTTTCAAAATTTATAGTTTTTCATACGACAGACGTCTGTGGTAAAACCTCAAACGTCTATGACTTTAGAAAATAATTACCCGAGGATTGTCGCAAAAGTCTGTGGATTTACCTCAGATGTCCGTGAGTAGTAAAAACAGTTTTTCAACTTAATTTTAGTGCATATGAAATAGTGTGTGATTGTGTATGCATATATACTGAAGGAGATCTTAACAATATTTTATCTAAGACTCTTTTACAGTAGAATAACCTTACTAACTACAATATGGTCGATAGATCTTCGTTTCTCTTTGAGTCTCAATATCTTCGAGCATGGTGTCTTCTTGTAGATATACCTATAATCTTGAGAAAGTGTATATATATATATGTTTGTATAGTTGTTATCATTAAAACATAAACTGGATGTCCTAACATCTTATAATGGTGATAGTGGAGCCACATCTTATAACTTCGGCTATATAGTGCCGTGTTTTATCATTTCGGCCTTAATGATTGCCGACTTTAATCTTTAACACTTGTTTCAAATAAGGATAGGTTTCCGCCTATTATCACTTCGGCCCTAATGATGCCACTTATTTTCCTTAAGACATTGTTGTCGAGATTCACCAATGTCGCCGAATATCTTATAAGGCTTTATAATACGCTATATGAAGTAGTTAGCTTCGACCATATAACATTGTATTATGTAAATCGAAGACTTTAATATATTTAGAGAGGTAAATACCCTTGTCGACTATATCTTTGTCGCATTTTATTAATATAAAGGCTTTATATTGTTTTAGCTCTATGGCCTATAGTTTCAAAGTGAGATAACTTCCAAGTGATTTCGAGATTAGTCAATATAATTTATAAAAGCATATATCATGGCACAATATTTTGGGATATAGTAAAGGGAAATATTTTCCTTATTTTAAAGTATTATTTCAAAGGTTAAATCATTTGCAAAAGTTTTGTTTTCAAGGAAATAGAAAATGGTGTTTAGTCTAGGATTTTTACTAAAGAGATTATTGTTCTTATCAATTTTCGATAGATTGTGATAGGATGAATTGACTCATAGATTAGAAAGGGAATGGTGTGGGGCAACGCCCTATACTTCAGTTGTTATCCCCTAGCTGATGTAAGTCTAAAATTCCAGTGTGCGTAGGGCTTTGTCAAGGGTAAGACTAAAAGTAGATTTATGCATAGAAAGGAATACATGAAGATAAGATAGGTTGGCCTGCAAACCTTTCGGTTCATTGTAAGCCTAGCCAAACTATGAGATTGACAAATAATCTGGCTAACACTAGGATAAGTGTATTTGGACAGACTGTCCAGTTTTCCTCTAACAGCCAGTTAGGAAATTTGGTATATCTGGTAGGCCCAAGTCAGCCATGTAGATTGGTAATTACCCTATGAAAACTAAACATTGGGACGGGTGGTCCACTGATTTGATGTATAGTCTTGATTACCCATGTAGCATGCACACACATGTTCATTTATATTGTCTATTTTAACCATTGTGTTTGTAGGAATTATTTTGCAAAAGATATATTTTAAAGGAGATATTAGTAAGGGGAAAACCCGTTCCGCTCAGCGCCGTGGTCTCACTGAATATCTGTACACCGAGTTGGCATATTATTATTCACACCAGGCTTTTTATCTGATATTATGAACACCTATTGTATATATATCAAAGCACAAGAATAAACTATTATAGTCACCATAAATATAAAACAAACGAGATAGAAAATAACTATATGAACCATCACACATCAGAGCATAGGTTCAATATAGTTACAGGAAACAGATCACAGGGTTTATATATCAAATAATAACTTAATGATAATTTGTCTCTAATGATAAGTAAAGCACTGGTAAAGCTCCATAATGCCGCATGGCGGAATAATAAGCAATAGTAAGCCCAAAATATAAGTATGAGAGAAACATAGCCTTCTGAACCTCATCTGTGCAACTCCATATGCTATATCAAGGACTGCTATCTAATCTACCCATTTAAGAGTACCTAAGAAAATATGAAGTAAAGCATAAAACCTCGAATAAAATGACAGTCTGATGTAAGTGATAAACAATCTCAAAATACTACGAAATTCGATATAGAATATAGGACATAAGGTATGGAGAATCATACCTGACGTGTTCTTGCATCTAACGAGTTAGCACATAACAGTATATGCTAAGCTACTATCATCATCATATGGTATACAACAAGCCAAATTATAGTAACGGGTATCTGCATATCCAAGTAATAAGACCTATGTCATGTGACATCCCTAGAGTGATGAAACAAACATAGCAAACATAGAATCCATTAAATAATCCTCACATCACTCGGGTGCATTGGATATAAAATAACTCATATGGCAACATCCTCTGCCAGAGACTAATGGAAAGTCATGGCTCTTTGGTACTCCAACATGACCCATGTGTCCTATAACAGCCCGAACCCTAGTGGACCTTAATTTCCGCCAAATCGAAAACCCATGTCCACCAAAATACAGATCGTTTATTTGGTATCCTACAAATAATGTAATAAATGTATATTAGAGCACTAATGATATAAGTCACACCGAAATAAATAAAATAAAATAAGTCACATAACTACCAACAAAGATCTGACACTTCCAAGGTCTAGTGTCCTTGTCAGCACTGAATACGCCTAATACCAGTTACTGTCATTCTACATAACACTAGTTTATGCCGATTGTTCTCTATCTCATGCTATGTCTTTTATTTTTAGTTAGTTGTCTTGACTTTACATACGCGTACGATACGTCCCATCTACTCATAGTAGAGTATAACTCCTTATATATATATATACAAGTACCAAGTCCCCTTTGGACCAAGATACCATCCCTGATAGTATCTATGATTCTGCACCGTCGGGCATCGTCATCAATGTCTAGGCCAAATTGCCCACGCACAAAGTAGAACCTCATGTTAGTGCGTAGTAACGGCGTCACTATAATTTAGCCGTATTTTATCTCGCTTTGCTTTGGGAAATTACATGTGTACTTCCTATTGTGGACTCAGCTCCACAGACTACCCCATTCGGTTTTGAAAGAACTCTGTCATGGGCTAACTAACCTTGCCCTAACAACAAACTAGAAAACAAATGTGGCCATGCATTACCCAACGTGGCTACCCTAGTAGGAGGCATAGCCTATTACTATCTCTCCCACTTGATCGCTCTAGACCGATGACGCACCCAACCTATATAGTCCTACTCCTGATTTGGTTCCTACACCAGCTAACATAGTATCATGCTGCTCACCATCCAATTTAGATTGCCTCATGAAATCAAGGCAATACCCCCCTTTTCTATTTTTAAAGCGGAATCCTCTTACTATTGGGGTATTCCTTCATCTATATGCAAGTGTATACTCTCCACGGGTCCTATAGTTGGATATGTCTCGCATTAGTATAATGTTACACAACTACTGGTAGCCCCTTGCGGTGGGCAAACTTCTATTTTGTAACACTACCGACTTCGCGTTCCAATCTACTCTAATGACTAATGTCATTCTATTTATACAATTATCTATTAACTTTAATAGTTGACATCTGTCATAAACACATACTTGCGGCTACTTATATATATATATATCTTATATATATATTCGTTCATTCTTACTTAATTATCTTGCCTCTGTAGTTCATTGTTGATCTAAGTCTTTTACTTCATTTTGCATTTATATCTTTCTTGCTTTATGATTATTTACCGCTTTCTTTTTTAATAGGCTTATAGTATCATTTCCCATTCTTTTTATTTTTTACCATTTTTTATATTTATTCCCTTTTTACCCTTTTATATACCCTTATCTATTCTTTAATTTCTTTTTATTTAATTTCCATTTTTATGGTATCATGTTTCTTTTCATTTAGAATGTTCTTACCGTGTTTATATCTCTCTAATTAATGCTTTGGGGTTCTCTACATTTTAATGCGCTGGAACTACATTCTAATCATAAAAATGATAACATTGTAAATTTATATATCTTAACCAAAAATGAAGATTTATGTGTTGTTTGGAATTATAAATAATTATCTTTTCCATTGTTTGAATTAGACAGTGCAAAATATGGTAAATATCTTTATTTTGTATTTCTCTTTCTTTTTAGATATATTTCTTGTCATTTCAAACGACGAATTTTTATTTGTTTTAAACTTGATAATGTATAGAAATTCACCTTGCAACATTCTAAATTCCAATGAATTAAAAGACCACTTAAACCCCTAAAATCTTCATGTAATTTCTTTATTTTACATTCTTATATTTGTTCAAAATATCAATCTATTACTATCATATCACAAATAAATTCATAGTTTCATATTTCTTAATAATGAATTTAGGAACTGTAAATATCCTAAACATTTTCCAGTTTTACATTCATATAACATGTAAATATAACAAGTTAACAGATACATAATATGTAGGCATGGTTTTCAATTTCATTTTCATATTTATAAATTTAGCCTACAACTCCAATTAACGTTATAGGCATATATGAATAGATTTGCACGATATAATCTAATATTATGTAAAAGCATATAATATTCCCCCTCATCTCATTTTAGCTTCAATTCTCCAGATCTAGATCCATTCCCTTTTTGTTTGACTCCCTCTTACTTTAAGTCCAAAATATAAAAAGGGTATACACCTATTAAAATTACAAATCCGTGAAAGGAATTGAATTACATTTAGGTTTTAGTTTAAGATTCATGATTTACCTTTGTTTCTGCATTCTGGAACGATCCTAGTCTTCTCTTCTTTTATTCACTGCTTTCGTCTACTTATATATATATATATATGTAATATAATAATTTTACTACTTTTAGAATTCTAGAGATTGTAGAAAAAAGAGAATTACAGAGCTTCGTTCTTTGACCTAGAAAATATGAGAAGAGAAGTAAGAAACTAGATCTATTTTTATAGATGTTTGGAGTTAGCTTGGAGCATTAAATTTACCCTATGTAATCTTTATTTTAATTAGAGATGCATATCAGAAACTTTGCATGGAAGAAAAATATTTGGCTGCATTTCAAATGTTCAATTTACGCTCCAATATCTCCAATTTGCACGTCAACGATCGACCTTACATGACTTTGGTCGACCGCCACCAATCGATCTGGGTGCATCTTGAGTCGACCGTTGTGTGTTTTAATTGTGATTTAATTAGCGTGCTTTGATTTTGTGTATTTTATTCTTTGTTTAAATGATTGCGCTTGTTTGATTCCTTTTTAAACCTTATTGCAATAATTTATTTCCACTTATATGTATATTCTCTTAGATTTAATTTGACGTTAACATTTATTAACATCTAAGTTTCCATTAATGTTACTAATTAGTATTAATTAATTTTTATTACCATAATTAAATATATAATTATTTTTGACTCTATAAGTTCAAACGTTAATAACGTTTTCATTTGAACTCCGATCGGAAAACTTTATATATGAAAAGTGATTAGTAAATCTCCAAGAACCAAATGGTGCAAGTTTCATAGCCAAATTCTGACGTTTGTACAAATTCTATTTTTTCGACGTTTACTATTTATAAATTAATTTCTTTTAAATTAATTATCGTAAAAATCGCGGGGTACATATCCTCAAGATCCAGGGAACATAGATTCGTATCCTCAAATCATGGATTTTGTGCCTATAAATCCAGATGGATTCCCCTACATACCTGTCTTCACGAGTACACTTCGAAACCTCCATTTAGTAACGATCCTTTTGTACATGTCTCTATAGTCGAACTCAAACATCTTTCCATTTCAATTATCTCTATAGTAGAACATAATCCTCTGTCTACCCATAAGTTCATATCCTCAAACTTATCCTTATGGGTCATCATCATAACTCCAACCATAGAGTTGTCATCATCGGGACATCTTAAGACCCATCTCGAAAATTATTGAGCCCCATTATCAAGTCCCGAAGTCTTCCTATAAAATACTAGGCAGGTCCCAAAGCCATCCCTTGGTTTCCTTAAGAATATCCCGAAGTAAACAAGCCAATATATACTTCACTTTCTTGACATGCAAAACCACTCGTCATAGGGCCATAATATCAAAACATAGCAATGAACGAACCGTCACTCTAATAGAGTTAGGGACATGCCCTAGGGTAATTATGTAATTTGTTATATATATCTTACTTGATAACCAATCTTGTTTGAAATAAAAGGTGTTTTCTTTCTATTATATACTTGATATAATTTGTTATATTAATTAATTAATTTAATTAAAGTATGTTTAATAGAACATCCATAAATGGTATGTCTGTAATAATAGTTACAAAGTATTGTAACGATTAGTAATTTATCAAAATGAAATTAAACATACCATTTTAAATATTCCTAGTCAAGATGTATCGAGACTGAATATCAATACATCCATTGAGACTAGAGTACATAACACACTACAAATGTTGGGCAGTGTATTATTCATGGTTGCTAGGGGCACCAAGTTGTTACGTACTTATAATTATTGGATAACTATGGAACGATGCACTCTATAGTTTTCTGTTGGTTAATGTAACTAAGGTCAAACAGAAAATATCGATATAATAAAATTACACAGTTCTGTTGACTTGAGAATGCTGTTGATCTTCAACATGAAAGCTCTACTAGGATTATAGTTAAATCATGGTAGGCGTCCATTGAAAGACTATAGTTGGGTCGAGTGGAAGCATTAGAAGTGAAACACTATTCAAGACAGGATTCGTTTACTCAGTTTTCTGAGATTAGTATCACGATCAACTGAAGTCAACTCAAAGTTAAAGTCTCTGACTAGAGCAATTTGGTTATTAATTATTGTTATTATTGAACCAAGGACTTTGTATGTGGACTATAGAGTTGAATATGGATGATAGTAGAATTTTAACCATTACAAAATTCCATAAGTCCAAAGTGATGTAGTTTTAACAAACATAATTAGTGTAATAATAGTCATAGTAGGGTAACGCTTAATAAAGAAAAATTGAATTTTATCGAAATTAAGTAAGTGATAAATTTAGCTACCCACCACCTACTAAGTAACGTGTGAACCTCAATATTCGAATAGTTTGATATTAATCGCTGACCAAATTTAAACTTAAAGAGTCGCACAACCGAATCGTTGAATACTCCTTTGACCACATGATTGAATTAACTTATAGTTGTTATAAATTAATTAAATTAATCGATATTTATGAAATATTAGTTATAAAAATTTATTTTGATTCATTAAACAACATCAATAAATACATTTATAATTGTTATAAATATATTTATCGATGTATAACATCGATACACATTTAAATTAGATTTAAATACGATGAATACTTTTCGAGCTAAAAATAGATTTGAAACCCATATGGGCAAGGGAATTTTCAACCATAATAGACTAGAAAGGGGCAGTCATGAGATGGCTAGAGAGGCTTGGGTTTGATTGGATTAGAGGAAAAGAATGGGTAAGAGAGAAATATGGATCTTGATCTTAGCTTATCTCTCTAACCCTCCTCTATAAATAGATCATAACCCTCACTCTTCTAAGAACTTTTTTGGGAGCCTCCACCCTCTCTACTGTTGGCTGAAATTCATCCCCTCCTCTCCTCCATTTCTAAGCTCAAATCAAATTAAAATAAATACTATTTGATAGTCAGTGGTCTACAATTTGTGAGATGGCATCTTCAGAATTGAATTTTGATTCAGGAGTTTATTTCAACTCTTTAGGATATGGTCCTTTGGCATTAGTGAAAGGTAATTATTTCATCTATGATTACATATTAATATTTATATAATTTATATATATATATATATCATATATTGTTTTGTTAGTTAGGTGATGATTCTAGTATATCAGTATATCATCAAATTCAGAATGGTTGTATGCTTGCTTATATGCTTATATACATAAATTCTTTTTTGCCATATATATGCCTAGATACTCATGGCTTAAAAAAATTGATTTAATTTAATATACATTATTTAAATAACATAAACTTTATAATTAAATATTAGATATTATATTATACAAAATATGTTTTAAAAATTACATATAAATAGTATTATACCTAAAATATTTTTCGACATAAATTTGTTTTTGATATATATATTATTTAATTCAAATCACTTAAATAAATATATAAAATAAATAAATATGTCATATAAAATATAATTTAAATTTTACGTAATTAATTTCATACTTGATAAACTTTCGACTCCAAAAAATAATAATTTTACATATACTAATAGAATATTAATATAAATGCCAAAATTAAAATTTAAAATTTTTCTTAGATTACAAGATATATTTTGAACTATTCAAATGCTAAAATATCACCTAGATTTTTTTAAATATTAAAACATAAAATAATAATTTCAAAATTAACCTTTTATACAATATTATAATTTATATTCGATTGGAAATGTATATTAAATAAACTAAATAAAATCAAATTTGCCATCAGCATTATTAAGTAAGCGTGTGTATATATATTTACATATATACCATATATATATATTCTTATATATATAATATATATTAACTATTAAACTATTTATAAGTATATTTACACACATACATATATTTTATACGTATAAAAAAAATTAATTTTGTCATTGGCTTTGCAATAAAATAAATAATTACATTTTATAATAAATTTTAAATGTTTATCATATATATAATTATATGTATGTATGTGTGTTTATATATATTTTATAAATTCTACACATATGTTTATTTATAATCATTTAAAATAAAATATAAATCTATATATACGTACATACATACAAAAAAATATATTTTATATACATAAATTAAATCATATAAACATGTATTTGGATGATATATGCAATGACCCACCTTTTCGACCCTTAGAAATCGACACTAATACATCCACGGTATTCACGTGCCAAATATCCAAGTGCCGAAAAGACAGATTGTCGGGGTGAAAGAAAGAACATAATCTCACATCATGACGAGATAAACATATAATATACACAAGATCTTTACAAAAAGAAATCATCTTATATATACATGTATAACACAAATCAGAGCACACTAACCTATCAGCCTAGATAGTTATAGCAACCTATCTTTACAATTGTTGATGAATACATACAGAAATAAAAAAAAACAACGAAATATAAGATATGTGAATACGTCTTGAAGAATCTAGCTCGTCTCCTGAAAACTCCAAAGTATCCAGCTAAATCTGGAAAATAACCTTGAGCTGACCCAAGCATTATAGGAAAACAACGCCCAAGTCAGTCTGGTAAAACCAGCGTGAGAAACACAATCAAATGGATTCTTAATGTTTAAATAAAACTTCCAAAATAAAGGTATCTCGTAAGACCACGCCGCACATAAATACGGATGGGTTTTTACCTTATAATAACCAAAACATTTATATAAAAAAATCCAGTGATATTACAATAATGTCTAAGGGTGAAAATAATAATAATCAAGTAGGTGTGATGCTCGTGAGTGTACACCACAACAATACTAAGTATATAATCAAAAGTCGATAAGGAGCATTTGCTGATTGTGTAGGATTCCATGGAGGTGTCCTCAGTACTTCGAGAAACGGTCCTGCTGCACAAGGATCAAAGATATCCTTACGAAGCAGCAAACATCCCTAGTGATGTACCATAGGAAAAACATAGTTGGTCTCGCTAAGACCGAGTGTATCGCTCCATGCATGCATAACAACTGTAGTTAATGTCTAGGTGGAGCCGACTATACCCTATGGGTTTGCCAGCCCTACTTGCCCCACCTCCTTATCTCTAGGTTTAGTCATTACCACTGATGAGGTTACGTCCGGCATTCCAGCTTACGCACCGCCATCAAAATAGATCATGGAATCTAATATGGATTCTCATACCCCTAACAAGTCTTAGAATGACACATGAATTCCAATATCCAAAACAGACCTCGGAATCATACATGGATTCTCACACCCCAACGGGTCTCGGAATCACACATGTATTAATACATCTTAATATATTAAGAAACTCCTCCATAAAACCGTATATGGTTTTTTGAAGTGGTTACGGTACAAGTCATCTCTTATGAGTACACTTCCCCACAGACCGGGTGCTTCAAAAACCAATCGTCGATTTTTTGAAATGCTCAATACCGGTTCTTTTGGAAATAATCATACAATACATAAGAGCGAGGATCACCCCTAACCGTTTAAGTGGACGGATCTCCTCATCATATGCCCTAGAAGAATAAAACGAGTTCATATGCACAATATGGCACCACCAACGGTAACTGTATCATATAATTCCCGTGTTTCTTCTAGATATTTCCAAAATTAAAATCCTTTTGTGTTTAGTAGGGAATATTTCCTACACCACCAAGATTAAGAAGGATTACATATTTAGGCGAAGATTTGATTGTCGGTTATTTAACTATCAAATAAACAATCATTTAATCAAAGATTACATTTCCCATGGAAACCACCAAGCCTCTTAAATTAATCTTTCATTAATTTAAAATCACTTTTCAAATATTTTTGAAAATATTCATATACTTATCTCACCAGTATAAGCATATTCACAAACCTTTTCACTTTCAAAACTTAGGAAACTTTTCCACATACTTGTACAATAATATAAACATATCCACAAATCCTTTTGAAAATTCCTTATTTCAAAATCACATTTAAAGGATCAAAACAAATGTTATTTAAAAACTGAGATGAAGATAACCTCAAACACTATTTCTTTGGTGTTAAGTATGGAACAAATGTTCCATACCACCATAATTAAGAAGGTCAAGTAAGGGAAATCCAATCTATATTTCTCTTTATAAATTCCTTAGATGAATCCTTCTAATAAACCCCTTTCATTTATGAAATCTTCTTTTAAATTCCAATCCATTTATAAAATACTTAATAAGTATCCAAGTTTATTTATAAACCCTTTTTATAAATTTCCAAAATCATTTATAAAATGTCTTTTACAAATCTCAAGATCTCTTTTTAATTTATAACACTCTTTTCATATATTTTCCTTATTTAAAACAAAAACCTCTTTGAATAAACTTAATCAATAAAGTTTCTTTGATAAACATATCAATTATTAAAAATACTTTTAAATAACAAGTTATTTTTACTCTTTTTATTTAATTATCTATAAACCTTATTCAAAATAATAACTATAGAATATCATTATTAATATATTAAATCAACTTCTAAACAATATTATTATACTAATAATCAACTTTTAAACAATTTAAATATAATAATTAATTAACTTGAAAACATTATTAATACAATGTTTAATTAATTTTCAAAACATCCTTAATATAATAATTAAATAATTATTTTCAAAAAATTATAAATATAATAATTAATTAATTTCAAACATTATTAATATAATAATTAACTAACTATTAAATAACATTAATACGATAATTAATTAACCTTTAAATATAATTAAATAACTTTAATTAGTAATTAAAATATAATTCCAAAAATTTTAAATAAATAATTTAAACAATAATTAAATATTCTTAAATAAATTTAAAGAATCATACTAATAAAATAATTAACTTCAAATTATTATAAAAAATTATTCATTATCTTTAAGCCATTATTAATAAATAATAATTACCTTTTAAATATTATTAATATATCGAAATTATCTTTAAAACCTTATTAATAAACATGAATTATTCTTAAAATAACTTTTAAATTAATAATCAACTTTTTAGATTTGAAAGGCTTAGCGATCACAATGGTACTTAAACAAGCTACCATATCGTTCAATTTAACTTTTCAAGTTAATAAAAAATATTTACATAACAATGACTAAGTAAATAAATTCAACAGTTAACCATCATTGGTTAATATATCACTTATTCAAAGCGGGATATCAATTAACCATATATAATCAGATGTCCAAATCTATAAAATAGCAGAACGGGGATTTATTCTGCTAATTAAATGTCAAATTAATTTAATTAGCGGAATACTGTTTTATTCCGCTAAACAGGTGTCCAAATTACTCTATTCAATTTACTTTACAGAATTGTGTTTATTTGGCCAAATAGATAACACCCGTGAAATATAATTAATTAAATTACGTAATTATTCACATTGACGTAATTATTATCAGTCAGTATTAATTTATCATTAAATTTTACTACTCCAAAACTAACAACAAAATGTATTAAAGCGTTGCATTCTTTAATACGAACCCAATGCAAAAATCCGCAGGTTAAACGGATTTAATATGAGAAAGTTTTGAATCCAACACATACATTGATTATAATTCAATTAATAAGAACAAATTTCTCACCAAAATTTGAATGGGCCAAGGCCCAAACCATACAACCTAACTCACACCTAAAATGAATAGCCTCTCCTCTACACTGCAACACCACTCATATGCAAGCCTGTACACACAACATGCATGCATGCATCACACACCAATAACAACTCTTCCTCCTTCACGTGGCTGCAAAAACCAAACTCCAAAACACACGGCCCAAGGCCCCTTCATCCATCACCAAACACATTCTACAGCACCCCACTTCCCAAGAAATGAAAGCAACAACCCATCTCCATCTCTATACTAACACTACCCATGCATGCATACACATATTCACATTTTTAAACATGCTCCCCATGGCCGAACTTCACTCCCTCATAACTCCTCTCCACTTCACCGAATCACGGGCCATCTTCACAGTTGGACTCAGCATCGAGAGCCTCATCACCCGATACTCCGACTCCAACCACCACCTTTAACCCCCGACCGTCGGGACCTTCACAAGCCACCATCTTGAATGCAACAAGAACGGAAAACGTAGATATTTTTGCCCTCTACAACTTTCATGTTGACAACTTTTGCTAATTCTTTGCATAGTGGAAGATATTGGAATTATTAAATGAAAAGGGAAAGTGGAAATAATGGTTGCTGTGCTTTATTTACAAAGGATAAAAAGGAAAGCAAGATCAAGAAATATGCATTCCTTGTCTAAATATATATAAGAAAAATTCTCTTAATAACTAAGGAAGACATAGTACAAACATTTAATGCAAAGCAGCAATACTCAAGTGCAAGGACAAAAAAAAAGATTTGTGCAAGATCTGCGTGTGCTCTGTATATTTTATTTGTTTTGAAAAAGTAAGTTTTGGAGTATGATGCTATGCAATATCAAGTTCATGTATGGACCACGAACGATAGAAATAAAAATACGATCGCACATAACAATGTGACATGATCACAAAACAACAATAAAATAGACAGGTTAACTTATTTTGTGAAGTTCTGAAAATACCGACGTTTGCCGTAAAATACGTCAAACGAAAATTTAATTATTTTTCAAATTAAAAATTATGAAAATATTCAATAAATTAATATAAAAATATGTCACCAAAAATCGGACAGTTATTTAAAACATATATCTTATTATATTTAAATTCAAAATCCAAATATTTAGATAAATTAAATATTCGAATTCGAAGACTCAAAACTTACAGATCGTTACATTCTCCCCCCCCCCCTTAAAAATAATTTCGTCCTCGAAATTGCACCACAGTCTTAAGCCCAGAAATACTTAACATTACTAATCAATCTATAAGATGTGCATAGATCATTCCTATGCAAAATCGGATTTGATCACTCGCTCAAATACATAACTTTACTTCCAAACTAGTATCGCTCACCCAATTTACTAGTGCGGACTCCGATCAGGCTTTTTAATTAGAAACCTCCGTTCTCCTTATATAGCCATATACTATGATATAAAACCTTAGTTCCATATCAAGGACCCTTACCCTGTGTTCGTCATCAAAATCGAGTGATAGATCCTTATTCGGAATGGTGTGAAACACCTCAAGTCATGTACTGGAATCTTGGATGGAGAACTATATGAGAAAGGGAAATGATCTACTTAAAACCTATGTACTTATCTTAAGGTTTTTACCAACCCAGTTACTTTTAACTATTTCAAAAATATTGATGAAAATATTTCACAAATTCCAATTTAGGTTCAACATTTTAAAATAACACAACTTAATTCATGAAACTCTTTTTACTAATTCATTTTAATTTGTTTTTGTATATACTCTCCTACCTCCTAAGCATATATACAAAACATTAGGTTTCTAATTCTATTCTCTTTTTACTATACAAATGGAGGCCTAAAATAATTTGGATCTTAAAACTGAGTCGACCAATACAACTTCTTTACCCGTTCGATTGGGTAACTAGCTAACAAGAGTCAAATGCTGGTATGCAAACTCCGTCCTAGAATCAACTTTTCTTTAGACACTCAGAGGTAAAAATGTTTATTAGCCGACCTAATAACATCAAATAATTTTTAACTCCCTAGATGTTAAAATCCAAATACATAGTTTAATAGAACAAAGTTTATTAAACCTTCTTACTAAATTTGATCCTATTAAAACTTCATTTATTAATCTACTCTTTAATCAAAACACCTTATTATTTTGAAAACTTAGAGCCAAATACCCGAATTTTTTTATTTCAAAAGTCTTTTGAAATGTTACTATATATATGTTTTAATCCGTAAAAATATTATATATTCCCTTACCAATAAGGATAATACTTAAGAGAAGTCCCTACCATCCGGACACATCTCCTGCCAATTTTTTTAGTTATTTTTAAGCCCCTCGAAGTAGTTGAATTAAAAACACTTTTTCTTCTTTCTCAAACCCATTTTAGAACAACACTATATATATTTCCAAATAAATAGTTCTAAACAAATATCAATTTCCAACTTGCTTTGGGTTCGTTAGGATTCGAACTCATTTCGATCGTACAATGACAAAGAGAATAATTTACTAAGTACACAATACAGTTTGCCTAAGAAAACATCTGATCGTCACTTAGAAGATTATTATGATCACCACAAAACAAATAAGGACTCATTCCCCAAACTAATCCAAAGAAAATATACCTTTTCTTAAAATTTTCTCTTCAAAAATATTTATCCTTGAAAATGTTTTAAAGTAAACTATTGCCACTATTTCTAAAAATATTTATACTCTAAACTCTTTCAAGTAAAATTAATACTTCTTTTCCCATAAATCATTTGAAATAATAATATACATCTTTTCTTTTTTATACCAAATCATGCTTTTTGGATTTAATCAAAATCTGTTTTTACCCAAACAAATATATAACAAAATTTCTATTTAAAATACCTCTATTCGTAAAATATCTTCAAATAATATTATTATTACCTTCTTAAAACTTTGAGAACAATTTTCCAAAAGCACCAGGATTTAAGTCCTTGAAAAATATTTTCAATTATATTCTTATAACCCAATTTATAAAAATCATCCTTACAAATTATTTCCCAAATATTTAATTCAAAATATTTTGATTTTAATAAACAACTTTTAGAAAAATCAAATTTTAATCCAAAACTGTTAACGAATGCCTTATAGTCAAACTATGAAACTTAATTCACAAGGTATTTGTTTCAATGTTCCCTATCTTCCCAACCCAGGTTTCAAAAAGGAAGATTTTAGATCGATTAACAACTAATAGTCAATGCTCAGAACTAGGCGATCATGACTAATCAAATCCTAGACGATAATAAGGGAATATTATCATCTCCTAACAAACAAGCACTACCAAAAATAGCCATGTTAAATTTGTGGAAAATTATTCTTTTATATGTGAATATAATCCTAGGTAAAATTATTTCATTTACTAATTTTAAAACAATATTGTGTCAGTTTGGCCTTGCTCAAGTGTTTAGGAACCTCTATCGATAACGTTGGCCAAACACATCGACTGGAATTCATAAACCACTCCCCCACTGACCGGGTGCCTCAAAAACCAATTGTCGATTTTTCCGAAATGCACAAAACCAGTTCTTTAGGAAATAATCAAACAATACATAAGGGCAGGGATCACCCTCTAACCGTTTAAGTGTATTGATCTCCTTATCATTTGTCCTAAAAGAACAAAACGAGTTTATACATACAGTATAGCACCATCGACGGTAACTGTATCATATAATTTCCGTGTTTCTCCTAGATATTTCCATAGTTAAAATCCTTCGGTGTTAAGTAGCGAATATTTCCATACCACCAAAATTAAGAAGGATTACATATTTAGGTCAAGATTTGATAATCGATTATTTAACTATCAAATAAACAGTCATTCAAACAGAGATTACATTTCCCACGGAAACCACCAAGCCTCTTAAATTATTCTTTCATTAATTTAAAATCACTTAAAAAATAGTTATGAAAATATTCATATACTTGTCTCACGGTATAAGCATATTCACAAACCATTTCACTTTCAAAACTAGGGAAACTTTTTCATATACTTATACAATAATATAAGCATATCCATGAATCCTTTTCAAAATTCCTTATTTCAAAATCACATTTAAAGGATCAAAACAAATGCTATTTAAAACGGAGATGAAGATAACCTCAAACGCTATTCCTTCGGTATTAAGTATGGAATGAATGTTCCATACCACCATAATTAAGAAGGTCAGTTAAGGGAAACCCAATCTCCATTTCTCTTTGTAAATTCCTCAGATAAATCCTTCTAATAAACCCTTTTCATTTATGAAATCTTCTTTAAATTCCAATCCATTTATAAAACACTTAATGAATCTCCAAGTTTATTTATAAACCCTTTCTGTAAATTTCCACAATCATTTATAAAATTTCTTTTACAAATCTCAAGATCTCCTTTTAATATATAACACTCTTTCCATAAATTTTCCTTATTTAAAAACAAAACTCCTTTAAATAAACTTAATCAACAAAGTTTCTTTGATAAACAAATCAATTAATAAAAATACTTTTTAAATAACAGGTTATCATTTACCCTTTTTATTTAATTATCTATAAACCTTATTCAAAATAATAACTATAGAATATCATTATTAATATATTAAATTAACTTCTAAGCAATATTATTATATTAATAAGTCAACTTTTAAACAATTTAAATATAATAATTAATTAACTTGAAAATATTATTAATACAATGCTAAATAATTTTCAAAACATCCTTAATATGATAATTAATTAATTATTTTAAAGCATTATAAATATAATAATTAATTAATTTCAAACATTATTAATATAATGGTTAACTAACTTTTAAATAATCTTAGCATGATAATTAATTAACATTTAAATATAATTAAATAACTTTAATTATAATTAAAATATAATTTAAACATTTTAAATAAATAATTTAAACAATAACTAAATATTCTTAAATAATTTTAAAGAATCATACTAAAAAACTAATTAACTTTAAATTATTATTAAAACAATCATTAATTATCTTTAAGCCATTATTAATAAATAATAATTACCTTTTAAATATTATTAATATATCAAAATTAACTTTAAAATCTTATTAATAAACAATAGTTATTCTTAAAATAACTTTTAAATCAATAATCAACTTTTCAAATTTTAAAGGCTTAGCGATCACAATGGTACTTAAACAAGCTACCATATCATTCAATTTTACTTTCCAAGTTAATAAATGATATTTACATAATTAATGACTAAGTAAATAAATTCAACACTTAACCATCATTGGTTAACATATCACTTATTCAAAGTGGGATATCAATTAATGATATATAATCAGATGTTCAAATCTATAAAATAGCAGAACAGAGATTTATTTTGCTAATTATATGCCAAATTAATTTAATTAGCGGAATAGTGTTTTATTCCGCTAAACCAGTGTCCATATTACTCTATTCAATTTACTTTACAGAATGGTGTCTATTTGGCCAAATAGAAAACAAGCATGAAATATAATTAATTAAATTACGTAATTATTCACATTGACGTAATTATTATCAATCGGTATTAATTTATCATTAACTTTTACTATTCAAAAACTAACAACAAGTTGTATTAAAGCATTGCATTCGTCAATATGAACCCAACGCAAAAATCCGCGAGTTAAACGGATTTAATATGAGCAAGTTTTAAGTTTCGAATCCAACACATACATCGATTATAATAATTAAATTAATAAGAACAAATTTCTCACCAAAATTTGAATGGGCCTAAGCCCAAACCATGCAACCTAACTCACACTCGAAATGAATAGTCTCTCCTCCACACTACAGCGCCACTCATATGCAAACCCATACACACAACATGCATCACGCACCAACAACAACTCTCCCTACTTCACGCGCCTGCCAAAACCAAGCTCTAAAACACACGGCCCAAGGTCCCTCCATCCATCACCAACCACAAAATACAACACACCGCTTCCCAAGAAATGAAAGCAATAGCCCATCCCCATCTCTATACACATACTACGCATCCATTCATACACATATTCATGTTTTCAAACATGCTACCCATGGATGAACTTCACTCCCTCATAACTCCCTCTCTGCTTCACTGAATCGCGCGTCGTCTTTACCGTTGGACTTAACATCGAGAGCCTCTTCACCCGACACTCCCGACTCCAACCACCACCATTAACCCCCAACCGTCGGGACCTCCACAAGCCACCATCTTGAGTGCAAAAAAAATGGAAAATGTAGATCTCTTTGCCCTCTACAACTTTCATGTTGACAACTTTTGCTAATACTTTGTATAGTGGAAGATATTGGAATTATTAAATGAAAAGGGAAAGTGAAAATAAGGGTTGCTGTGCTTTATTTACAAAGGATAAAAATAAAAGCAAGATCAAGAAATGTGCATTCCGTGTCTAAATATATATAAGCAAATTCTCTTAATAACTAAGGAAGACATAGTACAAACATTTAATGCAAAGCAGCAATACTCAAGTGCAAGGACAGAAAGAAAAAAGATTTGCACAAGATTTGTGTGTGCTTTGTATATTTTATTTGTTTTGAAAACGTAAGTTTTGGAGTACGATGCCATGCAATATTACGTTCGCGTATGGACCACGAATGATAGAAATAAAAATGCAATCGCGCATAAAAATGTGGAACGATTACAAAACAATAATAAAATAGACAGGTTAACTTATTTTGTGAAGTTTCAAAAATACCAACATTTACCGTAAAATACGTCAAACGAAAATTTAATTATTTTTCAAATTAAAATTTATGGAAATATCCAATAAATTAAAATAAAAACACGTCACCAAAAATCGGACAGTTATTTAAAACACATATTTTATTATATTTAAATTCAAATCCAAATATTTAAATAAATTAAATATTCAAATTCAAAGACTCAAAATTTACGGGTCGTTACAATGTATTTTTATACTAGATGAGCTAACATGTCCGTTGCGGTGTAAATTTTAGCACTTATATATAGACATGTTAAACCTTGCACGGATTGCTATGTTACACATACATACACATATATATATGTGTATATGGTACACGTATATATACATAATATAATATCAATAATGTAATACAAACAATATTATAAGTATAAATAAAATAATGATTTTTGAAATTTAGGAATGTTCTAAATTAACTAGATTTCATATACCTAATAAAGATCTAAAATGGTATTTTTTTTTCAAAATTCATCTATTTCTTCCGGTATGGGCTGGTCCAGTTCCAATAATGGTATCATAGCCAAATAGCCTATGTGGTCTAAATTAGTCATGTTAGAATTAACTAATTAAGCTCACAACCCAGACAATAGGGTGGCTAGAAAAATGGTGTCGAAAGATTAGGTTTAGGAATTTAAGTAATTTGCCCTACCTACCTATCGGTCTGGCCCGAACAGACATATGAGCCCAAAAGGTTGCCCCTAATAGAAAAAGGCCCAATTTGAATTAGGCCTTAGGCTTTTTAAATTTAAAATAAAATATACACATATTATAAATGATATAATATAATGATTTTTTTAATGTTTGAAAATTAATATAAATTAATTTTGAAATTTATAAAAATCTATTAATAAGATTAATAAAATATATTGATTAAATAAGTTAATTAATTAATAAATATATGCATGTGTTATATATTATGATATATGTTATGTTCTTATAAAATGTTAAAATAACATAAATGTACATGTATGTATATGTATATGAAATGAATTTCAAAATAAATATAATTTAATTAAAATTATTTAATTAAATAAATTAATTAAAGGTTAATTAATTAGATGATATGCATATATATATGATATATATGTTATACTATAATAATAAATATTCTATATTAATGTTGTATTAGGACAATATAAAATTAACTAAAGTATTAATTAACTAAAATTAATTAAATAAGATTTAATTAATATAAGATTATACGTCAGATTATTATATAAGTAAATTAAAATAATAAGCATTATATAATGATATACTTATATAATATGAATGTATAAACTAAAGGTAAAACATTATAGATACCCTGAATAGACTTAAGGAATAATATATGCATAAATGTACGTATACCATGATTTTCGATGTGTCCGACACTTGAATCACGAGGGTATTTCACTAGAAATACATTATTTCATAAGTCGATATCACTCAATATAATATATTGAAGATTATGAATCTTCAATATATATATATATATATTAATAAATTACTTACATACTCCTTAGTTGTTGAGCAAACTCAAGCTAAGGATGCTATGTGTAGTATTATTAATATGTTGCATAGATGAGGTAAGAAAACTATATGTATTTGTTGAAAAAACTATAGGTATATATACTATAATTAGGCCATCGCGATATGATAGGTACAAGCAAATAATTTCATTTCGACTGGTTGAGAAAACTCAAGTTCGAAGTGAAATTGGGACAAGGTACCATGGGTTAGGAGTTGTATATGATACAACCGATAAAGAGTTATCCATCATTCATGGAGGCATGACTTATTAAGAAAACTCAAGGTTAGAATTCCAAGATGGGCGAGTCCTAACATCCACTAGTGAAGGTGAAAGACTTCTATGTTTCGACTTTGGGTTTGGAGAAACATAAAAGACTATTTGGAGCCTTATTAGAAAAATGAAATGATAACATTTAACATTCCTAATATTGTAAGAACGTATGTTATATGATGTTATATTAATCTACATTGATAAGTTTGCGCATTTAATATGATTGATAAAGCATTTATCAATTAAAATATACATGAGTTGAAGATTGACAAATAGAAATAATATATATATATATAATCACTATTAAATGCTTATTGCACGTTAACGTTTCAACACCCATGCAAGCGTTTGATTTTACAACTACTAATTACGCTCATAATTTGGTCGCTTACGTATTTATTTAGTCAAGACTATGCATTGCATTCTATGAGTTCTGAATTCAAAAGCAATACAAGACTATAGATGTTTAACCCATATACAATCGCGTATAAATATTATATGGGAATGGTCTCATTTCATAATGTACGATATTGCAATGAAATTAGTTCATCCGAAATAAGCAAATAAATCATAGTGCGAGATTGAGTATTCAATTTGACTGATTATTATAAAGGTCATATTAAGTTAAATGTAACATAAGACCAAAATCAAAATATAGATAAAAAAACTCGATCGTTGAAATGTCAGTTTGACCAGTTTAATAAGATGCATCATATTTGATGTCCTTAAATGATAAAAATGATCAAGGGCATTTTTGTAAAGATTTCTATGACGCCCCACCTCTATGCTCACAATAACAAAGAGTATTAAAAGAAATACTGTCTGTTATTACGAAGAATAAGGCTAGATAGGAGCGGCCATCCGTAGTTGGGCCTTACACTAGTATTGGTTATCTCGATAGGAGTGGTATATATATTTTTATTTTTCATCTCTTATTTATTTACTCCCATCGACATACCCAATTCCAATATAAAACGAACTACGATGGTTCATAATAGTTTAGGACAATATATATAATAATAACACAGATACTAAAAATGCGAAACACAGATAACAAAAGTCTCATATATATATATATATATAACTGATGTCAGTTACAATACATTTGACACAATACATATGATACAACTACAACTGTCGACTCTGGAAGTTATATATACAAGTATATTATCGACTAATATACGTGAATACATATCAATAAAATTAGTAATCTAAATCAGATACACTGTCTACTACAAAATGACGAAGACTACTTCAAAAGATATGAAAGGACTTCATAGCTCAAGCAGCACCCAAAGCAGGATATCTACAACCTGTAATAACTTGGTCTGACCCGAGTATTAAATTCAAAAGAAAGTAATACACGGGTCAGTCTAATTCAAACTCAGTTATTAATGCATAGAAGCAATAATAATTTAATTACAAATAGACGACAGTCTCAGAAATCTCGTATATCCAATTCTTCAATAAGAGAATCGCATAACGACAGATATAACACTAACAGTGTTAAACAACAAATCAGCAAATTCAATCATCAACAAAGATAAATAAAAAGATTATCATTGAAGATAATTTAGAAAACAACAGAATTGTCTAAACGACAATTAACAACAAAATAATCAATACTGTTCGGCTGCAGTACACGCTCGCGTGCACTGCCTTGCCACTACAGTGATGAAATACACAAAAGCTCCATGAATCAAAAACAAATGGCATCAAATCAAATCAAAATGGACCAGATGGAACTACAACGTACAACATCCACCCAGTAATCATCAAATGAACAAAGTGCACATGAATGCACGATGAAAATCCACAACCGAGTACAAGGTCAAACCCGAGTCTTTGAGACTGGATTCAACTCACTGTACAATCTCAAAAATCAACATGGAATGATCAAGCACAAACCATTCTCAAGCTACACATGTACACTTGTATACTAGACCAGAAGCACAAAATGGCCAAGCAAGTGCAGACCACATGCAAGTGAAATAATCAGACTGCAAATATCACAATGCATCACAATTCAATATGCTATGCACCGTGCAAACTATAACACCAGGTACAACAAAGTGCACCTGAGAGGCCAGTGAACCAAAACCAAATTGCAACAAATGAATTTCAAAGTGATCAAGGCATAACCCAGACCAGTACTCAAGAACCAACAACCCAATTAAAGCTGAACAAATAAATGTCAAAATCACCAGACCAAACAACACAATGCAATTGAAACCAGCAATGAATGCAAACAAAACTGGTACAACATGGAAGCAGTGAAACAAGTTCAAGCTTCAGGTCAAAAATACCATCAGGAATTTATATCGAACAAGTCATGACCGAAGTCAATACTCAATGCAAATACAACAGAATCAAAATACAAGCTAATCCAGACGGCAAGTGGACAGGAAACTCACAAAGAATAAGTGATTTCAACATCAACCAACAACAATTGCAATGCATCACTGAGACACAATCACAAGAATAATAATAATGCAACTGTATGCAAACTGCCTCAAATAAAGTCCATCAAGAAACAGTGATACATGCCATGTATGTACATGCTAGCAGTGGACACAAGTGATGAACTAACATATCACATAAATGCACAATGCTAACTGTAACAGAGAACCATACAACAACAAGCAGATGCAAATACAAGAATACATGTATGCACATATATGAATACACATACATATCTATATCAACGAAATATCACCATCAATATTACACAATCAAGGTCAGGCTGAAGACCTGAAATTTCATAAAAATCAAGTGACCGAAGTCAAGTGGAATCAAACCCAATGCCAGAGAATTTTAAGCAGCGATTTCTCAAAGGCAAAAATCAAAACCGAGAAGAAGCCGTGGGTCAAAACCCAAGCAGTAATTTATCAAAGAAATTTATCAAGTCCAATGCCAGAAATTCGACACTGTAATGACCAGGGGAACCAAGATCAACCCAATCAGAAATCATCTCAACCATTCAATACAAATGAAGTCGAAGTCGAGAATGAACAAGTCAAATAAAATATGTAAGTGTCGAATTCAAATATACACGTACGAACGAAAATTAAAGCAACAGCCGAAATCACAGAGATGAAATCAATATCGTCAAAATCAAACTCGAAACAGTGATGACCACGCAAAACGACAGTTCAAAATCAACTCGAGAAGCAAGTATTAATGTATACAAATTTGATTAAGTTAGAGAAAACATCAGCTTTGAAATGAAATCGAACAGTCGAAGTATAGCACTGAACTTGAATTAGATTGTGAGTGAAAAATCACTCACCTTTTATTCGACGACCAAGCAATGAGATCCATCTCTCGATCGAGCAAATCAAAGTCGCGACACCACGAAGTCGATCGAAGCCCTAATTACTGAAGCAAGGGAAACGAGCACGAGCCACCATTTTTTTTTCTTGTTCGTTTGTATAGTTTAGGGTTGTCGAATGAGAAATGAACGAAAGGGCAACGGGTCGAATTTATCACAACATAAAACAATTGAGCCAAGATAACATTAAAGCCCACAAACAAGAATAAAGCATGGGCTACAATAATTTTAAAGCCCGCATATCTCCTTTAACAAATTTTCAAAAGAATCTCAACCGATTAAAATTCCAATAGAAATTAACAAACAATTTAATCGTCATTTTGACGATAATTAATTGTTACTAACCCGGGTTGTTACAATTTCATTATGATATTGTAGTAAGAGATTTCTTTTTAATGGTTCGACCATTTAGAAAAGAAAACGAATGTATAAGAATAGCTATGATTTAAGGTATAATTAGGGGTGAAGAGAGTGAATAGACACTTCTGCTTCATAAAGAAACATTAGAAACAAGAATTGTAATAATTATATATAATGACCCACTTTTTTGGACGATTTAAATCGACAATAAACCACACATGCCAACTCAAACCATTAAAAAGGGAGGATTGTTAATGAGGTAAATAAGAAAATAAGAGAAAGGAAAGAAAACAGAACATAGAATCTCATAGCGGAATAACAAAATATAACAATAAAATAAACAGTTCATGAAGCTATTTACAAATAACATTTGATTACACCTTTACAATATATCAGAGCTATACATACAATAGGAATAAATAAATGATGCAACGGAACAACATGATACTGTGGAATAATAATAATAATATAACACTAAATTTTGTCTTCATCCTCCAGAAATAAGGTCTTCAACACTGAAAAGCTCAGGCTGACCCGAGCGTAATAAAAAGACAAAACAGTCGAGTCAGAACTAAAAGATCTTATGTAAGATAAATCTATATAAATAAATATGAGTGTAACGGCTTTAGAGATGTTTACAAGATTTTACATCTCCTATCCAGTGTCTAATGTGCGTGCAATAACTTAAGAGATGTTCGGGATTCCATCTCCCAAGGATCCGTTAAACTATCTACATAGATAATACAATACGTTATTATAATATGTCTACAGTAAAGTATTAAAATAGCATTAAGGCGTTACCCATATCCCCCTTAACCTATTTTTATATAAATACCGTAGTCTATACAGATACTGTAAGCTCCACCAAACCGGTGGTTTACTCAGGAAGCACTCCATAGGTACGATACAAACCAAGTCGTAGTGGGCTCGATCAGAATAAATATGACAAGGCACGCGAGGAATGCCTAGGGTAGGGTACTGCCGTTTTGTGGATCGAGACTGGTGGTAACGCATAACAACTACTACCGCCCACCTCGAGACACACTCCCATAATCAAATCGAAGGGTGGTCACCAAATCAATCACAAAGTAATAAATATGGTATCGAAGAAATGTGCCCAATAGGGGGAGCGACCCCGCTTGGCCCGGCATGGCTCATGTTTTAGTCATTTTAATTATGACCCGAAAAACAAGGCTATCCATCATCGTTCTCTTACATCATTCCAGTAGCATTCGCCAAACCATCCTACTTCTTTCTGAATTCTCCACCATGTATACATTTGTTAAAGTGGTTTCGGTATTGGCAGAGAGTATGACAATATCTGATCCCGGTCTCTTTAACAACCAAACGCTTATTTCACACCGGTTGGTTCTTTTACATTTTCAAAACCGATTCAAATTTTATATCAAAATATCATACTCAAGTCAAAATATCCCTCATTTGAAAACCATCATATTTACTCAAAATAAGTTATTTCACTAGAAAATATTATTTCGAATTCCAACGTAGGTTATAACATCATTTAACCATATGCGCCTTTGTGACGACCCGGAATTTTGGATGTTTGAAATGGGAATATTTAATTGATTTAAATATTCAAAAGTGAATTTAAGCCTGAATTTCAAATATCATTATTTATTAGGTAATTTAATTTTTAAATTAAATAAATTTGAAATTGGGTAAATTATTGAATCTGCTGTTTCAAGCCTGTTAAAAATATTTTAGAGGCTTGTAAAATTTATATTGGTTATACTGGAGATAGTAGGAGTGTTAAATTCGAGTTTGAAAGTGTTTTGCTCAATTTTGAAAATATATCGTTTAAATCGATATTTAAAAATAGCCTTCTGAGGCACGGTCTCGGAATTCGACGAAACTAGTTCCATTGGATCCGTAATAGTGTATTATTATCGGATTTCAATTTTCGTAGCGTTTGGAGTTGTTGTGTGAGCGTACGATATATAAACGCGCTGAAATCTATATCGACAACTCAATATAATAACTGGGTCCAAAAGCTATCTTCTCCATACGATCGAATTAGGACTCGAAACCTTTTCCATTATCATCGGAATAATGGTATAACATTATGAATGCCTAGCGGCATGCCTCGTTAGGAGTTCGAATTGTAAGTTGCTTTTGAAAACGAGATATTTTGGGCTTGAAATAAAATAATATATACAATCAATTCAATTTTCCTTTCAGCCGAAGATTTATCAAATCAGAGCCGCCTAGTTTCGTTTAAAACACGTTTTTATCAAATCATTCAAATCTCTATTCCCTTTTCCTTTCTGTTAAAATCATGTGTTCACTTCCTAAAAAAAAGAAGTAAATCAACCAGCCGAGATAATAAACAAATCCTCTTCCCATTCAGAATTTGCAAATCAGAAAGAAAAAAAAGGGGAACGACGAAATCGCTCGGCAGAATGGCGAATGGAAATCAGTTGAATCGTGCAACGCATGTACTGCTCCCATTCTTCGATCAAATTTCATGCTTTGAACGTCGAAACGTTCATTGTTTTACCCTCTAGGGTTCGCGCGAGTGGCGTGGGCATCGGCCGGCATGTCGCGATTCTGATCGAGGTGATTTGGGGTTTTGGGCTCGGGGTTGCTTGGGTTCGCGATGCGACTGAGCGATGGATGATGATCTGGAAGCACGGCGATTGAAGATGGCAGTCACCTGGAGATTCGCGGTTGCCTGGGAACCAGGAGCACGCGAATGGGGGAAGGTCAAGCCGCGACGACATCGAGATCAAGGATATGTGGTCTCGAAGCAAGCGTTAAGATGGGGTTCGCTGGCGTTTTGGGTAGCTCGTTTCGACTGAGACAGTAAGGTATTATTTTGTTTTCTCTTTGTTTTGAAAATTTAAATGTTGAACACTGGGAATTATTTTTACCTATTTAAAGAAAAAAAAAATTTAGTTATAAACTGTTTTAAGTAGAGATATGTATAGATAGATAAGGGTTTGAAAAGGAAAAGAAAAGTAAATGTATAGGAAATCAGAAATTTTATTACAGTAAATATATATAACCATTTTTGTTTATAATGCATATATATGTGTGTGTTAGAAGAGATTTTATTTTAGGATTTAATAAATATATGTTGAAGAAATTATACAGTAAAGTAAATTACCGTTGTGTTTTTACAGAAAAGAAAGGAAAAAAGGGAAGATTAGATTTTTAAAACATATATAGTTTATTTTGAAGATAAAAAAAATACACACACATTTTTAACTTACTAGTTACTTTTGAAATAATGGATTTGGTGATTTATCTGTCCAATTTACTTATTTTATTTTCTCAGTTACTAAAAGATTTTTTTATATAAAAAAGTAAATAATTAGTTTAAAATTAAATTATTAGTTGAATTAATCTATTTAATGGAAATAAATTATCCGATTAACTCAAATGTTAATAAATCGTAAATTGTTATACAAGGTCTTAAAATCAAGAAAACCAAGTCAAGATGGATCAGATTTGCAACTTAAAAGCAAAGGTGAGTTAATCTCACTCATCTGGGTTTATTTTAATTTAAATGGTTTAATTTAAATAATTGGTTGAATGATGAATTGATTGGATGTGATATTATATATATGATATATATATATATATATATATATTGGAGTGATTGATTTCCCGCATTATATAGCGGATGAGACCCTATGCGCCGCATAATAGCGGATGATATTTTATAAACCCATATACCGCGACATTCCACCTCGAAGTGGAATTGGTATTGTGCTAACATCTGTGGATGTAGGGAAAACAGGTTGGAGGGATCCAACTGGATTCCTCAAAATTATTTAGATTGTTTTATATTCTGTGTTATGAATATTGGATATTCTGTGGTGAATTATATTGATAATTAGAATATTGAATGTTATGGTTTGCTTGAATATTCGGTACCCTAAATTACCAAAATATATAGAAGTGGATTTTGAAAGGAAAATAAAGGAATGGATTTTCAAGTAAACTAATTTTAAAGAATTTGAATAAATTTAAGAACAAATTTGGAAAAGAATAAAAGTGATTTCAAAATTCAAATAAATATAGAAAAAGGGGATTTTGAATAAGCGGAGAAATAATGAATATTAAGCTTAAGCAATATTATTTAAAAGAATAAAGAATTTATTTTAATTCAAGGTTTAAATTTAATTAAAAAGAAAAAGAAAATGGATTTGGGAAATCTAAAATTGGTATTCTCAGTTTAAAGGGATTTTTCAATCATAAATAAAGAAATGAAATTTAAAGTTAAAGGATTTTGAAATAAACGGAGTAAGTAAAGGAATTTATTTAAAAGTGAAGTAAATTGGAAATCAATTTGGGAATTGATTTAAGTGTTTAAAACAGGATTTTTTAAAAGAGAAGTGAGACTTTGGATTTATAAACTGGGTTTATAAAAGTGAAGAAATATATCAGTGGATATTTGGAAGAATAAATTCACGGTGGGAATTTATTAAAGAAATGGGTAAATTTGTTTAAAAATAAATAGTGATTTATTTTGAAAGATGTGAAAGAAAAGTGTATTTCCTTGAATAGCCAAGTACGTTTCCAAAGTAAACTTTTAAGTATAAGCTAAAGGTTTAAAAGTTGATTTAAAGTATGTTTTGGAAAATCTATTATTTTTAAATGCTTAAACTTTAAAGTAAGTATTTTTCAAATCTATTTTAATAGTAATTATTTAAAGATGGTTTGGTATTATGTTTTAAATGATAAAAGAATCTAGTTTTATATTTTATTAAGTAGCTTTATTTTAAATATTCTTAAAGTATATATCTTTGAATAAAGTATTAAAGTAGTTTTAATTTAAATGTTTTAAAGTATATTTTATAATAAAGTGTTTCTAAATTATTTTAAAAATATAAAGTTTTTGGTACTTGGTGATTTCAGTGGAAATAGGAATATTTGGAAAATTTATTCCATGAGAGAAGGACGGTTTGAAATTGTTTTCAAAGGATTGAAAATGGAAATATATCTTGCGAAGATATTTTGAGGTTAATAAATAATTTGGAAAATTATTTATTGTTTGATGGATGTTTGTGAATTTTAATTGATAGTTAAAGAACCGACTATCAATATTGGCCAATGCGTTGATCGTTCCGAAGAGACCAGGATCGAGATTAATTTCTCGAAAACCAATTCGATCCGGTTTGTACGTTTTCGTGAAAAACGAGTTTGGAATCGAAGATGGAGCAGTGAAGTGCAAGGGCTAATCGCTACTAATCCTGAGGATGATTCCAAAATGGATGTAGTAGGAATAGTGCCTTCGGTTTCGTTCGGACCCGGGACGGACTTGTATGGATGAATGCTTACGGAACATCGTCAGGTGGACGATGGGCATTATAAGGGATATGTTCTATAAAGGTAAGGCTTAGCCTCTAGCCTCATCAACCGGGAATGACTGAAAATCAGGGGTTATGCAGCAAGGCTATGTGGGTAGCGCCCATTAGGGTGAGATCATTTCTGTCTAGATGTCCCTTTTTATTTCGGCTGTGTGGGAGTTGGTCGCACCAACCGTGGGGTGATCTTACTCGGAATTACCCTTAGGTAGTTCCGGTCTTGTGTTGCAGGTGATCGGGCGTGGTCCTCGGTACACTGATCTAGACCAGGTATTGTGACAGGTGGTACCCTAGTGCCTAGTCATTAGTTGGAAATTCATTCTCCCTACGTGCCTTTTACGGTTTTTGTTTGTATTACCTACTTTGTGGCTAGTATGCTGGAATTTAATCATGTAACAATTTCAGCTATTTGAATAAGTATTTGTATATAGACACTACTATAATATCAGAGGATTTTGATAAAAAAGTGTTTTGGCTATCGTAAGGTAAAAACCCGACATGTTTATTTGTGGCGTGGTCTTACGAGATGCTTTTGTTTTCAAAGGGTTTGGAAAACTTTAATAATCTATTTGAGTGTGATTTTCTCATGCTGGTATTCCAGACTGACTCGGGTGTTATTTTATTATAATGCTCGGGTCAGACCGAGTATTATAGGATACAGGTTATGATGCTGTAGAGCTCAAGAGACGAGCTGGATGTCGAGACGTATCACACGTATATGATGTATTTTCCGTTGTGTTGTGTATGTTGTGTATTCTGTGTGGGACAAGTTATTATAATTGTCCTGAATTGTGATGTTGATTGTATTATACTCTGATTCTGTACTCTGATGATGTAATATATAAACATATGTATTTCTTTTGTGTAAAGTTCATCTATTATCTATTATATTTTATTCCGCTGCGATGGTTAGATTCTTCTGTCGTATTATTTTCTTCTTCTACCTCTTCTTCTTTAACCCAAATGGTTCGTATTTCCGTTCTTCTTGGGTTGATTTAGATGGAGATTAGTGTCAACTGAAGGGGTGCGGATTTGCGGGACGTTACACTTGGTATCAGAGCTGAAGGCTAGCGATAACCTTTGCTTTGGTGGGGATTACTCATTAAAATAGAGTCCATAGTACTCTAAAATGAGTTTGAGTGTATTAATAGATATGAGCGCGTATTTGTTAGTGAATATAAAATGGTTTGATATTGTGTTGATTGGTTTATTGAGTAGTTTATGGATTCTGGTCAATACGAGTAATTAACGTTATTGATAGGGATCTCTAAACACTTGAATAGAACAATTCGACACAGTATTGTTTTAAAATAGGGTAAATGAAATAATTTTACCCAAATTATTTTGTATATAAAAGAAATAATTTTCGAAAATTATTATAGTTATATATATGGATGCTTGCTTATTGAGGAGTGATAATATTAAGTTATTATCACTATTGTGAGAAAATTGAATAAGAAATTGAAATCATAACTAAAAGCTAAGAAATAAATTCATATACAAATGGGATTTGTAAATGCAAATTTGTAAATGTGATTTATAATTTGAAATAAAATTCCAGAGTAATAGTTGTATGTGAATTGAAAGGATTTGGAATTTGAAATTTTGAGAAAATTTAATTCCTTTGAGTTTGAAAATGGTTTTCAAAGGTTTTGAAGAAATAATAGTGATATTATTTTAGAAATATTTTGAATTGGATTGGAAATCTGGTGAGGTTTGGGATTTAAAAATATTTGAAATGCTTTTGATTGGGATAAAAGCACTAAACTCTCTTCGGTCGCTGGAAAATAATTCCGATGATGATCGTGACATCATCGGTGTTCATTTTCGAGTTTCTAAGAGAGGAACTGCTACCTGGATGTTTTGGATTGATGTTTGTTTGTGAAACTGGGTTTGGTTTTGAAATTCAAAGAAATAATTGAATTTGCCAAAGAATTTTAGATATAGGTGATTTCAGAAGGAGTTTTGAAATGCTAAAAGATTTTTTTTAAACTTTGGAATTTTAACTAAGAATGTTTATGGCATATAATATGTTTGATAATTTGTAAAATATGTTAGTAAACCAATTCAAAGTATTGAATTAAAAAGATTTGTGAATGAAATTTAAATAAGTTGGAAACTTAAGGAAGTTTAAAATTTGAATAGAAATGGAATGTAATTGAATCTAGTAAATAAAAGTAAACATTTATTTTATTAGAAGTAAATTTGTGGGAGAACAAATTTAAATTTAAATTTGAAAGTAATAGAACTGGAATTAAAGTTGAATAATAAAACAAATCTAAATAGCGTCACGTAAAGCGAATTGTAAATATGCCAAAAGAACTAAAGCAAGTAAAAGTTTAGGAATAAACTTTTTTATTGAAAATGGAAATTGTGGAATGAGATTCAACTTGAAAAGAGTTAAATTAAATGAAATTGAATTGGATTAAAACAGATATGGCGAGAGTTGTTAACAAAACCAATTCAAGTATAAATTGAATGGCCTTATTTTAATAAATTCAATAATGAATTGTTAATGTGAAGTAAAATTTAAAATGGACTAATTGAATTAAAAGGAATTTGATTAAATGACAATCAAATTAAAATGAGAATGAACTTAAGTTATGAAATGGGAGTGAATTGAAGTAAATTAACTTAAGTTTAAAGTTAATAGAAGTATGGGCTTATATAAATTTGGAAATGGCTATTAATATATAAGCATGGGATGATGTCGAGTTTTATGAAAGGGGTTTTGAATGAAACTTATTTGATTAATGAAATGAAATGCAAGTAAATAGATAAAATTTCTTATAAGAATTGTTTAGTATGCATTGCTTGCGAATTCCATGTGTTTACTGTTGAGAATAAGTGAAATGTTAATCAACTTTATATATGTGTCACTTACATATTTAAATGGAGTTAGTACAGGCATAAGGAAGCTGTGTGGTTGGATTTGATCGAGCAAAATGCTAAAATAATAAGCCGCTTGCTTAAAAATGCTAAATAGAGGCACGCCTATGCAATAAAAATAGGAAATATGAACTGTTTTTGTTTTTCCGACCGTGTGGGTCGATGTATATATATTTATATCTCTTGTCAAATTGCAAAAGCTCCTCCGTACAAAGGAGACTCTGCCAAAATTTTCCGAAATTTTGGGAGTTAGAAATTTTTTAAAATTTTCACTAACGACAAATGATTTAAAATTGTGTATGTAAAGTAAAGTGGATAAAATTCAATATTCAGAATTTGAAGACAAATTGAATTCAAGTAAAATTTGAAAATGAAAATCTGAATGAAAATTTGGAAATAAAGGTATTGAGATTTGAAATGAATTAGTAAATTTAAGCAAATTGAAATTCATATGGAATTGGAGTTCGATTTGAATGTAAACTTCAGTAGTGAAGTAGTGAAAATAAATATAAGAAATATTTATATTGGACTTAAGAAATGAATGATGAAGTTCTTAAGTAAATTGGTATTGGGAATATACTAAGTAATTTTGAGATGGAGAAATATACTAAGTGAATAATTGAATGAAGATTTAAATTGAAAGTTGTGAAATGGGATAATTGTGGATAAGTGAATAGAAATCAAATGAATGTGAATAAAAAGGAAACTGATATAGCTAATAATCAATTGAAATTAATTCGTAGGATGTACGTATATTATTTTATTCGCATAACGGTTTGATCCAGAATTCGAGCACAGAATTTGGAGGTAATTATACCGATCCGAGTTAGGATTTTTCACTCAATTTTCGACGGCGAACCTTTGATATGGATTTTGATTGATTCTGGGTATTCTCTATCATAGTTTGTAGCTATGCAAGGAGAATGACAGTTTCTGATCAAGAAACCAGATCTGAATCCGCACTAGGAAGTCGGGTGGACGATACTAGTTCGGAAGTGGAATTGTGTGATCGAGTGAGCGATCGAATTTGGTATTGCATACAAATGATATATGTGCATCGTACGGGCTTAAGTAAAGCCAATATTGAAAATTTTGAAAGAAATGTATAAAATGATTTTGGAACTGTAATTGGATATTATTGCTAAGTAGGATATAGGTATCTAAAGGCAAAGGATAAATGGATGTTATAATTTTCAAAGATAAATTTAAATTGCCAACAAAAGGTATGTGTTTAAATTTCTGTAAGAAATTTGATGATTTTATGATCTAGCCACTTGGCCTTTTGTTTTCTTTTAAAATTTGGGGCCGCAGAGGCATTTTATAGTTGTACCGAGCTAGCCGCGCAAAGGAGACGCTTGCAAAAAATTTCAACTTTTAAGGAGTTAGAAAAATTTTGAGAAAATTTTGATAATTCAAAATTTTGGTTTCAAATTTAATTTTGAATTGTTAAGTAATATTGTTTGGAACTTGTGGATAAAGTTTAAAAAGTTAATAAGAGGGATATTGTGTCTTTATAAAAGATTGTTTGGGAAGTTGTTAAAAACTATTTGGTTTGAGGAAAAAATAAGCGGTATATGGACCATTCTTCCTAACTAGTAATTTCTGGGACGAAATTCTTTTAAAGGGGGAGGAATGTGACGACCCGGAATTTTGGATGTTTGAAATGGGAATATTTAATTGATTTAAATATTCAAAAGTGAATTTTAGCCTAAATTTCAAATATCATTATTTATTAGGTAATTTAATTTTTAAATTAAATAAATTTGAAATTGGGTAAATTATTGAATCTGCTGTTTCAAGCCTGTTAAAAATATTTTAGAGGCTTGTAAAATTTTATTGGTTGTACTGGAGATAGTAGAAGTGTTAAATTCGAGCTTGAAAGTGTTTTGCTCAGTTTTGAAAATATATCGTTTAAATCGATATTTGAAAACAGCCTTCTGAGGCATGGTCTCGGAATTCAACGAAACCAGTTCCATTGGATCCGTAATAGTGTATAATTATCGGATTTCAATTTTCGTAGTGTTTGGAGTTGTTGTGTGAGCGTATGATATATAAACGCGCTGAAATCTATATCGACAATTCAATATAATAACTGGGTCCAAAAGCTATCTTCTCCATACGATCGAATTAGGACTCGAAACCTTTTCCATTGTCATCGGAATAGGGGTATAACATTATGAATGCCTAGCGGCATGCCTCGTTAGGAGTTCGAATTGTAAGTTGCTTTTGAAAACGAGATATTTTGGGCTTGAAATAAAATAATATATACAATCAATTCAATTTTCCTTTCAGCCGAAGATTTATCAAATCAGAGCCGCCTGGTTTCGTTTAAAACACGTTTTTATCAAATCATTCAAATCTCTATTCCCTTTTCCTTTCTGTTAAAATCATGTCTTCACTTCCAAAAAAAAGTAAATCAACCAGCCGAGATAATAAACAAATCCTCTTCCCCTTCAGAATTCGCAAATCAGAAAGAAAGAAAAAAATGGGGGAACGACGAAATCGCTTGGCAGAATGGCGAATGGAAATCAGTTGAATCGTGCAACGCGTGTACTACTCCCATTCTTCGATCAAATTTCAAGCTTTGAACGTCGAAACGTTCGTTGTTTTACCCTCTAGGGTTCGCGCGACTGGCGTGGGCATCGACCGGCATGTCGCGATTCTGATCGAGGTGATTTGGGGTTTTGGGCTTGGGGTTGCTTGGGTTCGCGATGCGACTGAGCGATGGATGACGATCTGGAAGCACGGCGATTGAAGATGGCAGTCACCTAGAGATTCGCGGTTGCCTGGGAACGAGGAGCACGCGAATGGGGGAAGGTCAAGCCGCGACGACATCGAGATCAAGGATCTGTGGTCTCGAAGCAAGCGTTAAGATGGGGTTCGCTGGCGTTTTGGGTAGATCGTTTCAACTGAGACAGTAAGGTATTGTTTTGTTTTCTCTTTGTTTTGAAAATTTAAATGTTGAACACTAGGAATTATTTTTACCTATTTGAAGAAAAAAAATATTTTTAGTTATAAACTGTTTTAAGCAGAGATATGTATAGATAGATAAGGGTTTGAAAAGGAAAAGAAAAGTAAATGTATAGTAAATCAAAAAAAATTATTATAGTAAGTATATATAACCATTTCTGTTTATAATGCATATATATATATATATATATGTGTGTGTGTGTGTGTGTGTTAGAAGAGATTTTATTTTAGGATTTAATAAATATATGTTGAAGAAATTATACAGTAAAGTAAATTACCGTTGTGTTTTTACAGAAAAAAAGAAAAAAAAGGGAAGATTAGATTTTTAAAACATATATAGTTTATTTTGAAGATAAAACAAATACACACACATTTTTAACTTACTAGTTACTTTTGAAATAATGGATTTGGTGATTTATCTGTCCAATTTACTTATTTAATTTTCTTAGTTACTAAAAGATTTTTTTATAAAAAAGGAAATAATTAGTTTAAAATTAAATTATTAGTTGATTTAATCTATTTAGTGGAAATAAATTATCCGATTAACTCAAATGTTAATAAATCGTAAATTGTTATATAAGGTCTTAAAATCAAGAAAACCAAGTCAAGATGGATCGGATTTGCAACTTAAAAGCAAAGGGGAGTTAATCTCACTCATCTGGGTTTATTTAAATTTAAATGGTTAAATTTAAATAATTGGTTGAATGATGAATTGATTGGATGTGATATTATATATATGATATATATATATATATATTGGAGTGATTGATTTCCCACATTATATAGCGGATGAGACCCTATGCGTCGCATAATAGCGGATGATATTTTATAAACCCATATACTGCGATATTCCACCTCGAAGTGGAATTGGTATTGTGCTAACATCTGTGGATGCAGGGAAAACAGGTTGGAGGGATCCAACTGGCTTCCTCAAACTTATTTAGATTGTTTTATATTCTGTGTTATGAATATGTGATATTCTGTGGTGAATTATATTGATAATTGGAATATTGAATGTTATGGTTTGCTTGAATATTCGGCACCCTAAATTACCAAAATATATAGAAGTGGATTTTGAAAGGAAAATAAAGGAATGGATTTTCAAGTAAACTAATTTAAAGAATTTGAATAAATTTAAGAACAAATTTGGAAATGAATAAAAGTGATTTCAAAATTCAAATAAATATAGAAAAAGGGGATTTTGAATAAGCAGAGAAATAATGAATATTAATCTTATGCAATATTATTTAAAAGAATAAAGAATTTATTTTAATTCAAGTTTTAAATTTAATTAAAAAGAAAAGGAAAAGGGATTTGGGAAATCTGAAATTGGTATTCTCAATTTAAAGGGATTTTTCAATCATAAATAAAGAAATGAAATTTAAAGTTAAAGGATTTTGAAATAAACGGAGTAAGTAAAGAAATTTATTTAAAAGTGAAGTAAATTGGAAATCAATTTGGGAATTGATTTAAGTGTTTAAAACGGGATTTTTTAAAAGAGAAGTGAGACTTTGGATTTATAAACTGGGTTTATAAAAGTGAAGCAATATATCAGTGGATATTTGGAAGAATAAATTCATGGTGGGAATTTATTAAAGAAATGGGTAAATTTGTTTAAAAATAAATAGTGATTTATTTTGAAAGATGTGAAAGAAAAGTGTATTTCCTTGAATAGCTAAGTACGTTTCCAAAGTAAACTTTTAAGTATAAGCTAAAGGTTTAAAAGTTGATTTAAAGTATGTTTTGGAAAATCTATTATTTTTAAATGCTTAAACTTTAAAGTAAGTATTTTTCAAATCTATTTTAATAGTAATTATTTAAAGATGGTTTGGTATTATGTTTTAAATGATAAAAGAATCTAGTTTTATATTTTATTAAGTAGCTTTATTTTAAATATTCTTAAAGTATATATCTTTGAATAAAGTATTAAAGTAGTTTTAATTTAAATGTTTTAAATTATATTTTATAATAAAGTGTTTCTAAATTATTTTAAAAATCTAAAGTTTTTGGTACTTGGTGATTTCAGTGGAAATAGGAATATTTGGAAAAATTATTCCATGAGAGAAGGACGGTTTGAAATTGTTTTCAAAGGATTGAAAATGGAAATATATCTTGCGAAGATATTTTAAGGTTAATAAATAATTTGGAAAATTATTTATTGTTTGATGGATGTTTGTGAATGTTAATTGATATTTAAAGAACCGACTATCAATATTGGCCAATGCGTTGATCGTTTCGAAGAGACCGGGATCGAGATTAATTTCTCAAAAACCACTTCGATCTGGTTTGTACGTTTTCGTGGAAAATGAGTTTGGAATCGAAGATGGAGCAGTGAAGTGCAAGGGCTAATCGCTACTAATCCTGAGGATGATTCCAAATTGGATGTAGTAGGAATAGTGCCTTCGGTTCCGTTCGGACCCGGGACGGACTTGTATGGATGAATGCTTACGGAACATCGTCAGGTGGACGATGGGCATTATAAGGGATATGTTCTATAAAGGTAACGCTTAGCCTCTAGCCTCATCAATCGGGAATGACTGAAAATCATGGGTTATGCAGCAAGGCTATGTGGGTAGCGCCCATTAGGGTGAGATCATTTCTGTCTAGATGTCCCTTTTTATTTCGGCTGTGTGGCGGTTGGTCGCGCCAACCGTGGGGTGATCTTACTCGGAATTACCCTTAGGTAGTTCCGGTCTTGTGTTGCAGGGGATCGGGCATGGTCCTCGGTACACTGATCTAGACCAGGTACTGTGACAGGTGGTACCCCAGTGCCTAGTCATTAGTTGGAAATCCATTCTCCCTACGTGCCTTTTACGGTTTTTGTTTGTATTACCCACTTTGTGGCTAGTATGCTGGAATTTAATCATGTAACAATTTCAGCTATTTGAATAAGTATTTGTATATAGACACTACTATAATATCAGAGGATTTTGATAAAAAGTGTTTTGGCTATCGTAAGGTAAAAACCCGACATGTTTATTTGTGGCGTGGTCTTACGAGATGCTTTTGTTTTCAAAGGGTTTGGAAAACTTTAATAATCCATTTGAGTGTGATTTTCTCACGCTGGTATTCCAGACTGACTCGGGTGTTATTTTATTATAATGCTCGGGTCAGACCGAGTATTATAGGATACAGGTTATGATGCTGTAGAGCTCAGGAGACGAGCTGGATGTCGAGACGTATCACACGTATATGATGTATTTTCCGCTGTGTTGTGTATGTTGTGTATTCTGTGTGGGACAAGTTATTATAATTGTCCTGAATTGTGATGTTGATTGTATTATACTCTGATTCTGTACTCTGATGATGTAATATATAAACAGATGTATTTCTTTTGTGTAAAGTTCATATATTTTCTATTATATTTTATTCCGCTGCGATGGTTAGATTCTGTTGTTGTTTTATTTTCTTCTTCCACCTCTTCTTCTTTAACCCAAATGGTTCGTATTTCCGTTCTTCTTGGGTTGATTTAAATGGAGATTAGTGTCAACTGAAGGGGTACGGATTTGCGGGCCGTTACAGCCTTTAAATCAAGGATTTAAATATAAACAATTCAACCTTGCACATTTCGAATTTTAGAAAATAATTTGGTTAGTTATAGATAGTTTAAATAGTTTAAATTAGTTTAAAATAGTTTAAAATAGTTTAAAATAGTTTAAAGTAGTTTAAAATAGTGTAAATAGTTTAATTAGTTTAATTAGTTTAAAGATTTTAAAAAAGTTAAAAATAGTTTAATATAAAATGGTTTGATTATTAGAAATGGTTTATATAGTAAAATAGTTTTGAAAATCTAAATAATCTGGATTTTAAAACAATAGATTTTAAACTGTTTATATTAAAATAACTTATTTTGAAAATGGTACTAAATCAAACTGTTTCATCCATTACAACAAATCTGGACCATATCCAGATTTCAAATCAACAAAACTCAATTTTAATCTTTTAATTCAAATGACTCAATTTTGATTTAGTTCCAAATCAATGTGATTTCAATTTCAATTCGAAATAACTTCAATTTCCGAAACATTCATTTTTAACTTCAATTTCGATTCTATAGTTCAAATTAATGATTTAAATTCAATTCCATTCTTATTTTAAACCATTTCAATTCCAATTTCAATCTACTTATTTAAACCACTTAAATCAAATTTAACTTCGTTGTTATATTTTAAGATCTAAATCTTCAAAATAATTCAAATTTCTGAATTGAAGTCATATATCGATTTTAACTTTACATTCCCAATTTAATTCTTAAACAATTTCTTTTTAATCATTTCAATTTCAACTTTCAAACCTTGAATTAGAAAATAATTTAATTCATATAAATCTATAATTTATTTCCTTTAAAACAATAACATTTATTCAAAAATCCAAATTCAAGATTTTAAACCATTTAATTTAACCAATCCGGTGTTCGTAGATAATTTTCTATCCTATGGCAAAGTGATACGGATATATATCATTTCAACCCACAATAAATTTAAATTTCCGGATATATATCATTTCAACCCGTATCCAGAATTACAATTTTCGAAATCCATAAAATCGCCCGGGTTTATCATTTCAACCCATAACAATTTTTCCGTAATCTATAAGATCGTTCGGGTATGTATCATTTCAACCCATAGTGATTTTCCTAACAATAACTAAGGGAACTTGCAGTGTGATAACAACATATATAATAAACATAACATCCAATCATCCAAAATGTCAACAAATAAACATCCATCAAATTCAATATCCAAATCAGTCAATAAATCACAACAATTAACTGGTTATCAATATCAGGTATTTAATTAACAGTTTAAATTCAATATTAATTTAAGTGGCAGTTTAATCCAATATAAATTCAAATTAAATTTAAATGGCGATTTAAAATACTAAACTGCAATCAATAAATTTTTAATCACATCATAAATTTAATTTAACTAACATAAGATAGTTTAGTATTTATGAGTGGGTTAAATCACTCACCTTTGATTTTTAGTCGATCAAAAATCCAAATAAAGCCCAAAAATCCAACAGTCCCAGAATTCGATCAAACCAGTTCCATGTCATTCGAAATTTTGGTACGATCGCAATGGAGAAAACCGCGTCCAAATCCTAGTTCGTATGGAAAAGTTATGCTTGTTAGAACGATTGAAATTTAAATTAAATATAAAATATACAAGGGGTAATTTTGTAAATTCAACCACCTTCTAGAAACCCTAATTCACGATTGCGTAACCCATCCATTAGCAGCCACCACCTTCCTTCGCTTGCCACCACCACCACGAGTGTCTCCGACCTCATCAGACGCCACCATCCTCCTACGCACGTCCAGGCGCCTCCCCTTCGATCACGCCACCGATGGTTCCAATCGCCTCCGCCTGGGCACGGCTACCGCCACCTTCTCCTATGATTTCTGGCTAATCCAAAGCACTTCTGACAAGAATGAACCCATGTATGCACTCGTCTAATCGCCCTCTTCCACGCAGTACCCTCCGATCGTCATATAATTGACAATCCACCATTGAAATCGAAAACACTAATATGGACGGCCAAGGCTAAATCGATGATTTCTGGACAAACCATGACTCAAATCGAAAAACGAGTTGCAGCAGTGGATTGTGTTCGTCGAGAGGTTTCCAATGACATATTATTCGATAGGTTTTGAGGAATTTGAATTTTTGGATTTTGATTTGAAATTGAAACTAGGGTTTTGAATTGTTTGCCATTGGGAAGGAGGAGATGAGAAAGAAATGTACGTACAAACAATAGAGAATAAAAGGCTACTAGGGTTTACAACAGTCTATATATAGGCAGAGATGGATGAGAATGAATGGACAGATCGAATTGGGTCGAAATGATAATGACGACCCGAAAAGGCCATTTCGTTTTCGAAATGAACATAGATCATCCAATATATTGAAATATATATTTTCGATATTTTTAAACTCAATGAAACTAGTTTCAAGCCCTAATTCCATTGTATGCGGAAGTTAGCTTTTAAAATTGAATTATATTCATTTAAATTCTATTAATTGATTTCTACGCATTTCGAGCCCGCACGATCAAATGATAAGTCCGATCGCTACGAAACTTGAAATCTGACAATAATTCACTGTATGGATCCGATGAAACTGGTTTCGTTGAAATCTGAGACAGTGGCCAAAATGGCTAATTTTCACGTTAATTAAACCAGTACGAAGGCACGTCCGTTGGACGTGTGCATAACCAATGGTGTGCATCTCTGGATTTGTACAATAGTTGAAGAGTGAATGAGATAGGAGACGAAAATGAATAATTGTCTATATGTCCAGGAATATTAATATTTGTGGTTGGTTGAAGAAATTTTAAGTGCACATAGAGCATGGTAAATGCAAAAAAAATTTGAAAGTATACAGCAGTATTTATAATGATGGTTAGAAATGTTATATATGAAATGTCAGAATGCAGAGATAAAGTGTCAACATCAAATGTTCACAAAGCATTATGGTTATATATGAAAAGCTAGTAAGCTCTGTCAATTGCTGAAAATACATACGGGATATGTAACATAAAAATGAATCATTAATGTAGAAACGAAACGAAACTCTTTTGAGTAGAGTCATAAAATTGTTCATTTGATTATAGTTCTTGAAAATGTATACAACAGTGGTAGCGTTAAATAGTAATTACAAAAAAATTGTACATCACGGATAAATGTAGATCACGCATAAAATCTATATATAACAGAAGGAGTGCATATGAAAAAATAAGTATTATATAGAAACTCTGGGAAACTATTGCGACAGCTAGAGCGCATGGTTTACTTGTGTGTTATCTGATGAATATAGTGAAATAAAAGTAGTATTATCATCATTGAAGCATACAACCTATGTAGGATTGTGGTTAGGAGCAAAGTGAAAATTGATTGGTCCTGCAAATGAATATGTCATAGCCTTCATGTGAGAAGTCAAATGGTTTCCGGGCTTGAGATCGGCATCGTAACATGGAAAATTACAGATGGCGGAGTTAAAAATGTTTGTATATGCCAAATGGTTTCAAGGTTAAATTTTATTGAATAGGATTCAAGCAATAATACAGTAGGTTTATTAGTAGAGATAAAGTAAGTGCATGTGATAACATTATGATGAATGATTCATATTTTGATTACGGGTAAGTATCAATCATCAAAAAATGAAGCTGTAACTCATGAAATATTGCTAACTATATAATATAGTAATTAATTGATAACCATAGCATAAAAATAAGGAAAAAAATATCCGAGTTTAGAGAAGTATGACATAGGCTATTAATTGATAAAATAATAGAATTTCATACAAATCTTAAACATTTGTTAAATATGGAAAATAAAAACTATTGCTTACAGATATAAAAGCCACAAATTAAAAATTCCAACTAATAAAAGTAGCTGGGTATCCATTAAAAGCCCGAGCAAATATTGTAACCATTAGGTAAGAATCCATTATCATAAGATAAAATTTTAGTTAGGTAATATAGTTGAGAGAATCATATAGAAATTTTAGAGATCAAATCAGTGGCTAGAAAAGTAGAAACATCCAGTACATACCGTTAAAAACTTGAGCAAATAATGCGGCAGTTATTTGTATAATATACAACAATGGTCTCATTGTCCAATCTTTCATTCGTTTGGTTAAACAGTTCCTTTTGTTCACATTTTATGTAGTAAATATTATTTACCGTATGCTTTATAATGTGAATTATTGATTTAGTGATCGTAGCCAAAAAGAAATTAAATTCATAGTTATGGTAACTATGAATCGATGACTGTACAGTAGGTAATGTAAATAAATATGTGTTTAAAAATGGAAATGCTGAAAAAGAAATGCACAAAAGGGAATTTATTCAGTGAGAATGCGGTTATGGTTGGTAATACTTAATCGTGTTATGGTAAGTACTAAGCAAGGAATTTTTAACTTAAAATTCAATCAAATAGAAACAAAATGAATTTTATTTAATGGGAATGCTGTTAAGTTTGGAAGAAAACCAAACTGTATTCAAATGTAGAAAAGAAATCTGCACAAAAGGAATTTTAATTAGTGAGCATAGGAAAATGATATTATACAAACAGTAGTAGTATGTGACATGTTTTTTAAAAAGTATGATCTATATAAGTGCATTTAAAAATGATATATATTAGATATGGAAGGCGAAACAGTAATTGTAAAGGAAAAATGGTAATAGACTATTTAAATAATTGGTAAGAATCCATTATCATAAGGAAAAAACGTCAATCATGCAATATAATTAGACAACACATTGAGCAGTCAATCTTTTTGATATTGGTTAAGTTTCAATCGTTATAAAATAATTATTATATAATAAAGAAACAATGGTTGATATTTTCACAGACTTCGGCTAACATCTAAAAATAGTATGATGAATAAGGTAGTGAACCCATGTATGGTAAGTATCGAGTATCGAGCAATGCAAATCACACTCTTCTCTTTATCTTCACCGTTCGTTTACATTTTTTCAAGGCTTCAGGTTAAACTTGTTTGTACCAAAAATGGGCACAACACTCTTCGGATATGGTTGAAGAGATTAGAATGAAGAAATAGAATGAAAAATGAGGCTAATCTAACAATTACACCAATAAAACTGAACAGTAGTAAAAGAAGAGAAGAATTTATAGTGGTTCGGCATTGTAGCCTACGTCCACTTTGAAGGATTTGCTGTTTATTGCTGATTATAAACTGAATTACAACAATATAATGGCTAACACTCGAGTTACAATGGAGTTCTAGTAGGGCAGCAGCATAAAAGTTCCAAAAGTCCCCTTTTGGTTGGCGTGGAGGTGCTATTTATAGGCGTATTGCTGAAAATATCTGCCTCAAATCTCGGAATACCCTTTCTCATACATAGATGGGCCCACATTATCGATCTGGAGTTGTTCAAGATCGATCCTGATCGATCCATGCATGCTTCATATCGATCAAGAAATGGTCCAATTGAGCTGGGATCGATCATGGTTGTTCTTGAGTTGATATGCAAGCTTCTGTGAAAATTTCATGGTATTTGGGCTGGTAATTTCAGAGATATGATCGATCCAAGATTGAGTTTTCTAGTAGGGCTGAAGGCTTCGTATCGATACATTCGTATCGATGATGTGGCGCTAGAGATCCACCTTTTGTGCATTGAGACTTTTTCCTTTGGTTTGATTGTGCCTTTCATATCCATCTGATGCCATGTCCTTCGTATCGATGCTCTGCCTCTATTTCGTATCGATCCCCGGCCCTATTCTTCGTATCGATCGGATAAGGGATCGATACGAAATGTATAGTTGTCAAACGAGTTGACTATGATCGATTCGGGAAGTGCCGAAAGCTATTGAAATCTGATGGATACGAATGATGGATGCCAATGGATGGAGTTGCGCTCACTTCATATCGATCTGGATGGATACGAAATGATGGATATGGATTGATGGATACGAAATGGACATGTTTCACATGGATCTTGATCGATCCATAACTAGCATATGAACTCTGATTGACCTGAAATTTAGAATGTTTCCTTTCATAGCTTTGCTTGTCATACCATGCTAATTGTAGCTCGATCCGGACTTGGACCAAGTTTGCCTGTATCCATCATGGGCCTGTAGATAACCGATCTCCAAGGCAGATAGACTTCAGTCTCTATTCAAGTCCTTGGTGTCACGGCCTTGCCAAAAGGTGGGATAACAAAAATTTCCAGAACTCATTGACAAATTCACATCCACGGCGCTTGCTATTTTGCAATATATCATTTGCTGGATAAAGCATAGACACTTTATTTCTTTTGAATCCTTTGGAGGACTGTTAAATACTTTTCCCAATGTCTCAATGACCTGATTTGCTTTGTCACGATGAGTTGTACACCAAGAAGACAAAGATTCAATTATTAAAAAGAAAATCTAACTTTGGCTAGTAGATTTCATAATATAAATTAAAATACCATGTTACCTAAAAGTTAATTAATTGACATCCCATGAATTTATTTTCCGTGATCAAACTATGCAGCCTGGCGTATTTTCGCTACAATTGTACTTGGTTACTAAATTGTTTCTCCTAGTGCATATCATTGATTGTCTAAGGCTGCTAAGCATGCATCGCATACTTTTGGGTTCAAAATTTCCCACTTATGTTTATTGACAATAGGGTGAGTAAATAATGTTTTCCATCAAAGTGTAGGGCTGTGATTGTTGAAAATTGCAAATAAATTTGGACTATCTAATCTAGAACCAATTCATAGAGCAAATAAGAATAGAAAAACGCTCACTGTAGTCAGATTCACATTTTAGAAAAAACACAGTTTAATTGATTAGTATATTAAAAAAAAAGAATCTCAACTACTAATTGTACTTAACCTTGTAATAAAATCAATCTGATAACATAACAATACTACACATGTCTAGTAGCTATATAGGATAGAACAAAACGGTAAATATCAAAGGAAGAAATAAAACAGATATGAGAAAACATTTCTAAGGGGAGAACTAAAATATAATAACATAATTAGAAAGTAGGAAATAAGTATTAACATGTATGCAATGATAATATTTTTTGACACCAAAATCCCTGAAGTGCCTATACCTTAACATATTTTCTCCCCTTCACATCACAAAAAAAACCATAACGTTAAGGTGAAGGGAAAAAACCTGCTATAGACCAAGAGGGCCCAAAGATCGAGGCCCTTCTTCAATATCCTCCTAGAAACTTTGATCTTCGGAAAGCCATAATATGAATGTCGCTGTTAGCCGCATTAGAAGAAGGTAGCAAAATCTTTCCTGCCTAAAAACATATCTGCAGCTATGCTTGCCATTATATTCAGTTTTGCGTACAATTCTTGGTAAAATAAAAATTCAGACGATTGTAAACAGGAACCTGTACCGCTCAAACAAGTTCATAACGCCTACTTAATCAGTCATACTAATTATTATCCAAATTTCAAATATTTATGTGTGATTAAAAATATTTTGAATTTCCCTAGGAAAAAAATATATTGTATAACATGATTTACAGTTATTTTAACTGACAGCTAACAAATAATGTTCCAAACAAAGATGAGTTAAACCAATAATCACCTCAAACCCAAAAATATTAGCTTACCTTACTGACAGTTTGTTATTCTCTCTTCGATTTATGTCTCAATCCCCAAAATTGAAAATCAAATCAATAAATCACCATAGGTTGGAGATATAGCTCTAACTGCAGTGCGAAACATCACCGACATGGAAGAAGGGAGAGGATTCCAGCCATCAAAGTTGGTCGAGCCTTTTCGTCCACTACCGAACTTTAAACACCCGTGTTTGGATATGAAAAGCATACCACTTTAGTTGTAGAAAAAAGGTAAGAAGTGATTTTGTGAGAGGCGGTTCAGTCGGTGGAGGGTTCCCAAAAGGTGGTTAGCATAATGGAGGTTTTTTTACTGGGGAAGAAAAATCAGAAGGACAAATGATGCGAACAGTAGGAGAAAAAGGAAAGTGGGGAGAGTATGTGGACTACCTGCTGCAATTTTAGTGGGGGTCAGAACATGGATAGAGGAAATATACACCCTCTTTTTTATTTCTATTTACTTCTTTCGGAAGTATCTGAATGGGTTAACTTGGACATTCAAAAAAGCTTCACCACAGTTAAGTGTTTGTATTATTAGTAGAGATAAATTATTATTAAATTGGTTTAATCACTTTTCAAATTCAAATTTAAAAGTTAACAATTTCCATCATTCTTGATTACATAGAATTCATAATCTTAAAATAAATTTCCATGTCCAATTCAACATTTAAATATTGCACTAATTACAACGTTCAATTACAACTGTAATAAATTCATTAATTATAATTTAAATTCCAATAAATTCATTTATTTTGATTTACATTCTTATTATTCAATCAACAATACCCTATGAATTTTATTAACATAAGTTTACATTTTATTACATTCATTATTTTACCATTAACATCTTTTACCATATTAAATGCAATATTTAATTACATAAATTTTCGTTGATTTCCAAATTTAATTCCAACATATTAAATAATGAGATGATAAATAAACAATTGTTACTTTTAAGTAAATTAATCACATTTATAAATTTATTGTTTACAAACAAAGATTATAACTACTTATCACATCACTGATTTCATATTCTATATTAACCAATTTCAATTAATTACATACAATCTCACCATTAAATACAACATTTAATTTATTTACTTATTTACAATTATAACCAAATTTACTTTACCATCATTTAAATTGATTGAGGTGACATTAAAATAGTTATCAATTACATTGAAATAGTTGTCAATAACATTCAAACAACATTATTAAATCATATTCTAATTATTTTCCTCATTAGTAACTCATAAATTTTAATTTCTCACAATATTAAATTCCAAAATCTTATTTAATTTAATAATTTTTAATTACCAAAAATTACAGGTCGTTACATAATAATTGATACTTAACATTGGAATAAAAAATACGACTTCTATTCCGAAATATATTTTCATATAGAAAATTATTTTTTATGAGATTTATTTCTTTGAGTTCAAGATATTTGATCAAAGAACTTTCCACTGTAAAATAGTTGCGGTATCTGTAATCTGTATTAAGTGAATGATGGACCTCTGAATTCACTATGTTATTATAGTAATAGCAGAAAAAATGAGAGCATGCCATGTAATGCTTATTGATTGTATCAAGTCACGAAAATTGTTTTCGTAAAACGTACTGCACATTATTTATGAAATAATGTATGTTGTTCGGTAATGACTATAGAATAGACATAGTTTTATTTCAATGAGAATATTATGAATAGTTATTGTGAAATGGAACTGTAGTAGAGGATTTTATGCATTGGAAAATATAGAATATCTAAACAATTATTTATAATTATACGACGACCGACATTTTGGAAGGTTTAAATCGACAATAATCCACACATGTCCAACTCAAACAATCCGAAACACAGATAATCAATGAGGTTATTAAGAAAAATAGGAAAAGAAGAAAACAAATACAGAATCTCGCAGTGGAATAACAAAATTTAATAATCAAATAAACAGTTCATGAAGCTGTTTATACTATACATTTGATTATAATTTAAACAACATTTATCAGAGTTATACATACAACAGAATAATAGACTAATGCAGCAGAACAACATGATGCGGGAATAATACTAGTAATAATAATATACCAAATGTTCATCTTCGTCCTCCAGAATAATAATCTTCAATGCGTTGAAAACTCAGGGCTGACCCGAGCGTAATAAAAAGACAAAACACTCGAGTCAGGACTAAAATATCCTTATGTGAGTCAAATCAATATTACATATAATAGGAGTGTAATAGCATCATAGATGTTTACGGGATTTTGCATCTCCTATCCAGTTTATAACGTGCGTGCAATAACTCAAGAGATGTTACGGGATTTTCCATCTCTTAAGGATCCATCAAAATATCTATATATAGTAGAATACGCTATATATATAATGTCTAATTAGTAAAATAAATATTTTTCTTAGCGTTAAGGCTTTACATTAATCCCCCTTAACGCGTGTTTAAGCATTGTCATACAATTTGCATATAACGCCCTACTAGCACGTCGGGGGATAGGGATGCGCCGTAATACGACAACACTAAACCAACCGTAGTGGTCTTGCATAAGGATAAAAGTATGACAAGGCACGTGAGGCAATACCCAAGGTAGGATACTACCAGTTCGGGTCGTAGGGCTGTTGGTAAGGCATCGTAATCACGACGGCCCACCACGTCCATCCATCCCATATCGAGTCAAAGGGAAGTTATCCCAAATCAAGGTGCACCAATCGAAACCAACATCAAAAGTAATAGTATGGACCAAGTCCAAGAAGAAAATTGAAGAACGGATGCCCGCTAGGGATAGCTAGCCCACTTGGCCCTGTCAAGCCATCATGTTTTAGTCATTTCAAATTGGCACAAGTGCCGGGGTCTATCCATCATCGTTTTCTTTCTTCAAATCCAGCAAACGTACGCCAAATCAACCCACTTCATTCTAGAGTGTCCTCCGCATACATAGTTGTTAAAGTGGTTCCAATATTAATAGAGAGTATGCCAATAAGAGGCCCCGGTCCCTTTAACAACCAAACGTCATTTTACACACCGGTTGGTTCTTTTACATTTCGAAAACGATTCATACTTGATATCAAAATATCATATTCGCTTCAAAATATCCTCCATTTCAAAATCATCCTATTTACTTAAAATATGTCGGTTTCTCTTGAAAATATCATTTCATTCAAATTTCCGTTCCGAATTTCAATTTAGGTTATAAATTCATTTTAAGCCAATTCAGACTTAAATCCACGATTTAAATATAAACATTCAACCTTGCACAGTTTGAATTTTTAGAAAATAGTGAATAGTTTTAAATAGTTTAGAAAATTTAAAATAGTTAAAATAGTTTAGATATTAAAATAGATTATATATTAAATGATTTGGAAATTTAAATAATTTAAAAAGATGAATTTTAAAAAATTTATAGGACAATAGTTTATAGTGAAAATAATTTCAAATTCAAAACCGTTTCTTCCCATTTCCAATAAACCTGGATTCGGGTCCAAATTCCAATCAAACCGATTAAATTTTAAATCTTTCTATTCAATCAACTCAATTTCGATTTAAATTCAAATCACTTCAATTCCGATTCCAATTCAAATTAGTTTCAATTTTAAACCATTTCAATTTATATCAATTTCGAGTTCGATTTCAAAATACCGATTTAAATCAATTCAAACTTCGATATTCAATTTAAGGTTCAAATCTTTTAAAATAATTCAATTCTGATTTCAATTTGAAATATCCATTTAAATTACTTATACTTGGATATATTTCAAAATTCAAGTAAAAGTTCAAACCTTTAAAACAATTTCAATTCCCTTAATTCAAGTCATATGTCAATTTTACTTCACATTTCAAAATAAATTCTCAAAACAATTTCTTTTGACCAACTTCAATCTCAACATTTCAAGACTCGAATTTGAAATTAGTTCGATTCCCATCAATTCAATTGTTTTATTATTTAAAACAATATCATTTAAATAATTTCAAAACCAAGAATTTTAAAACCATCTCGAACCATGGCGGATGATATTGATTTCTGAAAGAGAGATGCTGGCATAGTGGAAGCTTCGATGATCGACCCACTCATGATTTCAACCACGATTGGTCCTGCTGTTGTATGGAAGGTGCTTATAAACTGTGGAAGCTCAGTCAATATCTTGTTCAAGAACATTTAGAATCAAATGATGCTGGAGGAGAAGGATTTGAAGCCTTATAAGTCTTGAATATAGGGGTTCAATGGGATGGCTACTGAAGCCATAGAATTTGTTGAATTACCGGTGGTACTTGGTGAGGGCGACTGCTAATGAGTGTGGGATATGCTTTTTTGGCGTTGGATATATATTCCGCTTATAACGCATTTTTGGGCCGACTGGCCCTAGCTAAATTTAGAGCTGCCATCGCTCCTTGGGGTTTAACTATAAAGTTCCCTACAGAAAATGGAGTGGGAATTGTGCACGAAGATCAGGCAATAGGCTGTGAATGCTACGTCGCTGAACTAAAGGAGGCAAGGCAAAAGGAGAAAGGAAAGAATGTAGAGGGGGCCCTCTGCATAAAGGCTTTGGATGCATAGCAACTACAGCCAAAGCCCCGGCTCGGGTAGACTAGTCGGCTCTATGATGATATGGACTGATGAAAAGAGTCAGAAGGTGGACGAGCAGCTCCTGCCAAGTTGACGATCGATGTTCCAGCCAGTAGGGATGATTCAAGCAAAGTCTTGAAGGTTGGATCTCAGCTCGGCGCAAGTGTGTTGAAGGAGTTAGTTGGATTTCGCCAGGTGAACCTAGACGTGTTTGCTTGGAGAAACTCGGATATGTATGGGATCTCGTTCGACATAGCGAGCCATGCATTGAACGTCTATCCCAAATGCATTCCTATGAAACAGAAATGCCACAGCCTGGGTCTGGAGAGATCTGCTGCACTCAAAGAAGAAGAGGATAAGCTGAAAGACAATAGCTTCATCCGCGATGCCTTACACCCAGATTGGGTATCAAACCCTGCCTTGGTGAAGAAAACAAATAGGAAGTGGAGGACATGCATTAACTATTTGGACTTGAATAAGTCATTCCCGAAGGACAGCTTCCCGCTTTCGAGAATAGATCAGCTGGTGGACTCGACCGCTGGACATGAGCTACTTTCATTTATGGACGCGTACTCCGTATACAATCAAATCGCGATGCAAGTCCTGGATCAAGAATAAACCAGCTTCATTTTCGACCTCAGACTCTATTGCTATTTGGTCATGCCCTTTGGATTAAAGAACATAGGAGCAAATTACCAGAGGCTCGTGAATTGGATTTTTTAAAGACTAGATTAGACGATCAATGGAAGTTTACGTGGACAAGATGCTTGTGAAGTCACGGTGTTTGAGAGACCACACTTAAATGGAAAGGTCGTCGCCCTAAGTTGGTTCATCTCCAGAGCCATTGACAAATGCATCCCTTTATTCAAAGTGATCAAGAAAGGGAAGAGAAACTTTGAGTAGAACCAAGATTGGAAAGATGCATTCCAGGATCTGGTGAATCACTTGAAGAGACCTCTCATTCTCTCAAATTCGGTGGATGATGAGGATTTGTTCTTATACTTGGCTGTGTCGATGCATGCTCTGAGCATGGCACTTGTACGTGAGGAATCCCACATCCAGCGACCGGTCTACTAAATTAGTAAGCGGTTGACAAGAGTAGAAAGAGACTATCTAAGACTGGAAAAGATTGCTTACTGCCTGTTGATTGCTTCCAAAAAACTCCGCCCCTATTTCCAGGCTCATTTGATCAATGCCCTTACTGACCAGCCTTTGTGACAAGTCTTACAACAACCTAAGACTTCTGGAAGGCTATTGAAATGGAACATTGAACCGAGTCAATATGACATAACCTACGACCCTCAGAGAGCAATCCAGGGTCGATCTTTGGCGGATTACATAGCTACATTCACTGTACGACATGATCTTCCAGAGAACAGTGGAGAAAAATAAGTTGGATGGAAGATGTACATGAATGGTGCATCTATTGATTGGTCTTCTGATGCTGGAGTCGTACTTGTCACTCCCAAAGAATACCCGATCAGTTACGCCCTGAAACTTGACTTTCCAACGGCGAACAATGAAGCTGAATACAAGTCCTTGATTGTAGGACTCAAAATCACCAAGGAATTAGGAATAAAGACTTTGCACATTTTTTGACTCCCAACTGGTGGTATGCCAGGTTCAAAAAGAGTACCAGACAAAGGGAGCAAGGTTAGCTCCTTTTCTAAACTGGATTCTTCAGCTGCTCAAGAACTTTGAATACTATATGATAGCACATATTCCCAGAGATGAGAATGAAAAGGCCAATTCATTGCTAAGTTGGCATGTACTGGCAATGCACAGCTCATGGGCTTGGTTCTGATGAAAGTACATTCAGCGTCAAGCATCGATTAGATGGATGTTGATTGGATCTTAGAGATTGAACCTGAAAGGGAGTCATGGATGACTTCGATTCGGAGTTACTTGCAAAGAGGGATCCTTCCGGAGAGAAGGAATACGACAAAAAATCCTTTCGTCAAGCCTCGAGATACATCATGCAAGAAGGATTACTATACATGAAGGGTTTCTCTGTCCCCATGCTTCGGTGTGTTGCTCACGACAAGGCCAAGCAAGTCCTAAGAGATGTTCATGAAAGGGATTTGGCGACTACACTGATAGACAAACCTTGGCGAAGAAGATTCTTTGATATGGATATTTCTGGCCAACTGTCAATCGAGACGCAACTGATTATACTCGAAGGCGTGACAAGTGCCAGAGATTTTCTAAAATTCTTAGAACCCCACCGATAGAAATTACTCAAATGGTCAGTCTTTGGCCATTTGTAGTTTGGGGCATTGATACCATCAATGTTTTACCGATATCTAAAGGTGGCGTGACGTACGCTATCGTGGAGGTTGATTGCTTTACCAAATGGACTGAAGCAGAGCCATTGGCCATGATTACCATGAAGAAAGCAATCAACTCTGTAGTTCGGAATATTATTTGTTGCTTTAGAGTTTTACAGGCAATCGTTACCAATAATGGGACCCAATTCGATGGCAGAAGTTTAAGGATTTCTGCCGCCAACATCGCATAGAGAAGAGATGTGCATCGGTAGTACACACTCAAGCAAATGGATAAGTCAAAGCTATAAACAAGATTATTAAGTCCATTCTTAAGAAGTGGTTGGAAAATGCCAAGGGTAAGTGGGTCGATGAACTGCCATTAGTGTTATGGGCTTATCAAATGACCCATAAGTCGTTGACTGGCCGCCCTCCATTCGCTTTAACCTACGGATCAAAGGCTATGTTTCTAGTTGAAATGGATGTACCTTCTCACCGAGTTACCAAGTACAATCTATAGAAAAATGTGCAACTCCTTATGGAATCCCTCGATATAATCAATGAGAAGCGGACCGAAGCTGAGGTGAGGGCAGCCGCACAGCGACACCAAGTCATTTGATATGATAACACTAAGATCAAGACTCGAACCTTAAAAATTGACGACCTGATTCTCAAATGAATTTTCCCATGCTCTGGAAACCTGGACCCGATGTGGGAAGGTCCGTACGTGATAAAGCAGAAGCTTGGAGATGGAACTTTCAAGCTAGCAGCAACTGATGGGATTTCACTCCCAAGGGTGTTGTACCATGCTATTTCACTTAGAAATAAACTTGTAAATAATTGGCTAGAGCCGTGTAATAAGATAGAATCTGTCATTTTCTATCTTTTATGAAATAAAATGGTTTTTCCAGCCCGAAAATCTATCTCTCCATTACTTAAGAGTTGTGACATGATCGACTCGAATGAATCTGGATATGATTATGTAGGTATGCAGATTCTTGGAGATGGCTACCAATCAAACTTCTGAGGTCCATGATCGGGCCGGTGAAGTCACTTTTGGTGTTCGATGATTGATGCCAACCAACTCTTGCCTTCGGATTGGAGATAGGAGTATAAACTTAAGCCGGACATTACATGACTGTTCGCACGCTAACTCTTGCCTTTGGATTGGGGGCGAAAGTATAAACTAAATGGACGTAACCCGACCGTATATAAGCCAACTCTTGTCCTACAACTGAAGGTAAGAGTATAAACCCAAATCGGATGTGACATGACCATCCACAAACCAACTCTTGCCTTCGGATTGAGAGCAGGAGTATAAACTAAACCGAACATGATATGACCGTCCGTACGCTAACTCTTACCTAGGGATAGGAGTATAAACCAAAGTGGACATGATAAGACCGTCCAACTCTTAACCTCTTGTCGGGAGTAGGCGAAACGGAAGGTCCATGCCTGGAGTAAGGTGAGACTTAACATACAAGCCTTCAATTGATGCATGGAGTTAGGCGCGATTGGGTGTAAACATTATGGAAGAGGTTGTGCAGACTACAGCCTTAAGTGGTTGACTTCAGCCAGCACCCGGAGTTCGGTGCAATCAAAAATTATTATCCTGAAAAATGATACTTAAGTCACTAATCTTTGAAAGAGGCTATGCGGTAGGATCGTATAATATGGAATAGAGGAATGGTCTAGGTAGATTGTAATAAGCAGTAGTAAGTAAAGTAGACACCAAGACTTTATACTGGTTCGGACCTCTTGTCCTACGTCCAGTCCCTAAGCTCCTCTTAGGAATTCAACTAACCAACAACCCTCACTTAACCCGGAGGAATAGGTTTACAACTTACCCGAACAACCAAACGGGATTTCTTGCCTCAACTACCGAAGAGGACTTCAACTAGATACTAAAAGTATTTCTGACTTGTTGTGTTCTTGATAACACTAATGAGTCAAATTGAGTACAACTTTCCTATAATCTTATCCTCGAGAGTATACAAAGTGTTTGTGAAGATTTAGGAAATGTGAATTGCTATGAATCAAAAGGTGTTATGGTTAAAACAGAGATTCAAGCAATTGAAGTGGTTTGTGATTGCTTTTTAATGCTTAAGAAATCTGAAAGTATGTTCAAGAAAATAGAAAGATTAAAGCAATTAGAATTGGTAATTTGCAAATGTTAAAACCATGTATTTATATGTGGAGAAGAGATGCATTTGTTTGCTAGAGGTGCAGGCAAGAGATGCTTCCATTTCCATTGGAGAATGGTTGCAACTCTTGGGAGGAAGAAGGTGTCCTTTCAGAAAAAATTCGCAGTTACAAATTCAGTCGACTGAGCAGGGATTTCAGTCGACTGAAAATATGAAGTAAATTTTTAGGAACAAGTTCAGTCGACTGAGCAGGAACTTCAGTCGACTGGAACTGTGCATTTTTGTGTATGTGTAACAGGTTCAGTCGACTGGTCATCCCTGTTCAGTCGACTGAACTACTAACTTTTTGCATAGTGAATGTTTTATAAAAAATGAAGTTTATAAAATATGTTCTAGTGTTTGTGCGAGCCTCTTGAGGATAGATTTTAACAATAAATCTAAGACCTATAAAAAAATCATACTTATGTTTATCATTGGTCTTCATCGTTCTTCTTTTAGCTTTGCACATATCTCTTCCTTTTTGTTGAAGCACATTGTCATTGATCAAAATCTTAGCGTATCAACAATCTTAAGTCACTAACCCTAACTAATGCCCAACTTTTGGCATTTCAGTGGTTACCTTATGTTCGTTAGGACAGTGGAAGGCCGGTAAACTATGAAACGGGCTAAGGACTTGGTCAAAAAACAATAGTTGACAGAAATAAACTACAAGTACATTGATTGAAAAGCATATTTCTAAACGAACAAAGAGTTGACGAAGCCAAAAACTTTTGTTATTCACATGAAATTCAAAAGCTAAATACAAGTGTTATCAACACTAGAAATAAAAAAACAAGTGCGGGGGCCGAACCTGCACAAATCTAGCCAACAAACAAAAATAGACTGCTATTATTTCAAACCAAAAGAGAATCTACACATACAAGCCAAGCCTACCACTACTTCTTCGGCGTTTTTTCTCCTTTGTTGCTTCTCCCAAAGCCAAGGGAACATCATTCGAGCTCTCTCCATGCCTTTTTCCTCCTCTTCCTCTGCCTCCTTGACCTTTGACTAGAGTACTCTGCGATGATCCAACAGGCACACTCTAAGCACTTTCAGGCAGGGGAATGAAAACTGGGGTACTCTATGAGCATCCAACAGGCATTCTCTGAGCGCTTTCAGTGATAGGAATATATAAAGGAGTATAAATGGTCTGGCCTAGCAAGGCCATAGATAGAGGAACGGGAAAAATCTCCTCTTTCTCCAACTTGATCTCTATGTCCAAAAGACATTGGCGCTCAATGTCACTTAGGGTGTGACCCGGTAGGAGTTTAGGAACTCCAATGATTACAACATCCTCATCAATCTAAGCACTCTGGGTCAGGTTCCTTCATCCATTAGAGCATCAATAACCCGCTCATTAAGGCCGAGAGCCTATTCAAGCAAAGCGCTGGGGATCGTTATCGAAGCTATAACGGTTACTAACTCCATTATAGGCACTTGTTGCCATGGCCAGGAGTTTTTAGGAGGAAGCAGGGTGATTGTAGGCTGACCTAAAGCTAGGGAGACACAAAAAGAGGGATTAGTGACGTTGATCGGTGACACACCAACTCTCTGAAATACAGGAGAAGTCAAAGAGATACTTTCTTCAGTCTAGAGCTCTATATGAGCCGGAGTGCCATTGGAGGCCCCCTTCATAATAGGAGAGAGAGAGAGCAATAGATTTCTGAATCTGAGGCCTTTCCGGATCATATCCCGAAACAACGATGGAGCCAGGAGCAGCTTGAGTCCCAAGAGTGTGACTAGTTGAAGCATCATGCTGCGTGGTCCAAAACCTTTTGCATGGTTGTGGAAAGTTCCAGATGGATAAGAAGCAGGTCGTCGTGTAAAATTTAGGGCTCATCTTTCATCAGGATCTCCTTCTCCAACTGTTCCAGATCCACCTCAACGCCTTGGAGAAATTCCTTCTCTTCCTCAAAGATCCGCTCCCCGGCGCATGCAAGGGGTATGGGATAATCATCATTAAGCCAGTCTAGATTTCTAAACTTGAGCACATGGGTATTGTATTGAGTAAGCAATAGCTCTAACCTCTCCATGACCCGCTCCTCTGACCGTTGCTCCACGGCTTCAACTTCTCTCTTCACAATAACATCAACATCCTAGGCTAGTTCGAGTGATTTGTCCCTCTCTTCCCTTACGGTGACTAGCTTATCGCATGATTCCCGAGCAATTTGTTGTGATTCATCTTTTACTTTGGTTTCGCGCTCGATTTTGGTTTTTAGCTCAGTTGCATTCCTTCTGGCGGCATCTCTTTCTAGAACTAGCTCACGATTTCAGTGATGCGTCTCTTTGATTTCATTAAGGTGCTTGGACTTTTCAACTTCGAGCGCTTTGATAACCTCATCTGCTTTCTTCTCTACTTTAGTTTGGGATTTTCTTAGATTCTTGACCTCGGCATCAAGGGTGGTTATGATTCTTTTGTTATCGGCCTCTATAAGCTTTTGATTCTCGATCTCCTACAGCCTTTCTCTCGAGACTTTAGAAATCTTTTAAGCAACTCGTGCCCATTCGTTATACTGGTGATGAATGTCGGTCACATGGGCCATAGTCCTTTCTTGGACCTATATTGGAGCTCTCTTTAGGTTGGGCACAAACATAAGGCTGTCAAAATAGATGTTAGGAAATTTATCCTTCAATTTGGCTATATAAGCATCAGCCGCAAGCTTTTCAGCTGGGTTGACCGAAGCGACAGCGGTTTCTTTACCAGGCCTTTGATGAGGAGTCTCGAAGCCACCTTTAAGATGCATATGCTCAGAGGACCAGCTAGAGTGGGATAGTGTCATGGGCTGTATAGGAATAGAGGTAGGAGGTGGGGCTCGAGAAGTGTCAGTCGGTGGATTCTCATCACGAGGATCAAGTTGCGTATCCGGACCTCTAGGAGGAGGTGATCTAGATCTAGGCCGATGCTTAGAAGCAGAATCATGTGAAGATCGATCCCTATCATAACACTCCTATCCTGGTCATCCCTGTCGTAGCTAGAGCGATAGCTTGAATCGTAATCTCAACCACTCCCTTGGTGGTACAAAACCGATCGGAGCCTTTGAACTAGATACGTTTTCTCCTTTAGGGATAGGTATGTATATTTTCTCTTCTCCATAGAACCTTCAAAGGAAACATGAACGAGTTAGATTCGATGAAAAAGGACATACAGTAAGTGCAAGATAGTGATGTGAAGTACATGTGTGCATGAGTGTCCTAGTGTCCCCCAAACAGACCATGTACTGGAGCCTTTCTCGTAGGAGTAATCTCTCCCACACTAGCAGGAATGGTGTCGTCGTAAAAAAAAGAGGAGAATCCTCTATGCTCATGTTTCCTATATCAAAGGAACCAAACTTAGCAGGAATTGGTCCCATTTTTTAAAATGTATCCATAAAAGGAAGAGATGGAGTCTGCTCTACTATTGTAACTGAAATAGGCTGTTTAGAAATTTGCCCTTTACGAAGCTAAATAACGAGCTTCCTCCTAGAAACAAGTGGTTGCTCATCCGAAGACTACTCAGCCGACGATTCATGACTTGAATGTACGTCATCATTGCCAGCCTCATTACCACCACCTATTATTTCACCTTCCTCGACATTTCCTCGAGCCTCCTTGACTTCCTGGCTTGGGAGTAGGGGCACGTCAGGGCCGACATGACCTGCTTCTGGCTGAATACGGCCACCTACTACTACCTCATCATCGTCCCCGGCCTGGCCGGTGCTACAACTCTATTCTAGCAAGTTGAAGACCAAGAGATGCTCATTAGTAATAAGGAACCTAATCACCCTATATTTCTCTGGAATGTTTCTAAGTGTTGTAACGGCGGTTTGATAAACATCGTCACCGGGTCTCAAAGGAACACCTGCTTGATTCAGAAAATAATGTTAATTAGAATACGACTTAACTAAAACTTTCATCCTATAGTTTGGAAAAGCGCTTATGTCCTACTAACCACCGTCGTGCAAACCCGGGTGAACAGGGCACATAAAACCATTCGCTTTTAAAATAGCTAAGCTTATTCCAAGCATCGATCACAACTTGACAACCGCTGACTAGCTCAAGATTAGTGAACGATGGGCTTCCTTTTTGTTGCTTGAAGCTATAGATAAATCAAATATCTTCTTCGGTCGGCTCACGATTTAAGAATTTAAGGAAAATCAAGAATGTGCCATAGAGAAATGCGTAGCTGTTTCGATGTAGTTGAGCTGGAGCAAGTCTCATAAAATGGAGCATTCGATGGATGAACGGATTAAATGGTGGTACACTCTCAACTAGGCACATATATCTGTTACAGGCAGTACATCCTTCTAGAGGAAAATGAGCCCTTTGGTGACGAGATGGGACCAATATGTCAACACATGAGATTTCGTGCTTAATGCAAATTCAACGAAGAGATGCCTCGTTAACTTTCAAAGCGGTCGAATCCGCTGGATCTTCTAAGAATACGACATCCTCAAGCGTATCGGGAGCTGGCTCTTCAATAACATCTGCTCTAGCATTTGGAGAGTTAGCTAGGGCATGGTGTGAGCTATAGGGTTGTTCCCATTGTTCACCTGGAGTGTATCGAGCAGAAAGTGTCGCTGAACTTTACTTGGCATCTGATTCGACACATGTTTAAGCATGATCACTAGTCATCGTAGCTAAATGCTCGAAGCATCTGGAACCCATATCTATTAAACTCAGTAGATAATCATAGTTAGATGGATTAACATGTCCCTGTGCTAAGTGCAATCTAGTGTGGTGTTGTGCAGTGCAGTGTTATACAGTTCAAAATTATATGACACTGATGATGAGACTTGGGAGTTCTACCGGAGTGACCATCATCGCTGACAATAGCAATTGGATTTCACATTGATGGTAATGCATAAGAGTTACGTCCTAGTTCAGGGATCGGCTATCGACATGTAGGAGTACGATATTCATAGTCAAGGCATATGCATTCATTCAGGTCCAAAGTTATACACATGCATGTACAAAGGAGTACAAGGCAGAAGTTTAAAAATCCACTCAACTATGGGATCGTTACCGATCCCATACCTAGGAGACATTCATGTGCGTACAACAGTTATGACTTCTTGCTATACGTTTTCTTTTTCAAACCCAGGTCAACTACCGATCCCCTAACCTTGGTCCATCAATGCAAATCATCCCCAAGTCCTTATCTCTGCCATTATCCAGTTCGCCTCCATTCGAGCCCCGAATCCTACCTATATGCAAGCAAATGTTAGCAGGCTTGATATCTGAATCCCAATTGGATCGGGTCCGAAATAATTTCGATTTAGATTGATTAAATTGGATGGAGGATCGACCTATGGAGGAGGTGCAAGCTTTGGAGGGAGTAAGTGATCAAGACGGTGGCAGATTTAAGTGGAGTAGCTAAACATCTCGGGCTCGAGCTCTGATAGCAACGTGAAGGATGTTTGGGTTTAGTGTGCAGAAATGAGTAAGTGAGAAGGAAGAGTCAAATGTTTTGACTTATATACCTTATTACGGCCCAACACTCAAATTCAAAGCAACCAAGTCCGTGTAGGGTGAGGGATCGGTACGGATCCCTCCACATAGGGGATGGTACCGAATCCTACCCTTATTCTTAAAAAAATGCCAATGAAATTGTGAACGCAATTTGATGGAACTTGGCAATGACCTATATGCATATGAGCATGCTTGGAAGCCAGTAATAACAGTGTGAACATGAACGTACGACGCGTGCAACTTTAACATTCGATTTCTTAAATTTATGGAACTGGATTTTTACTTGGGATTTTCAGAAAGAAATTAGTTTGGATGATAGAAATCTACCAGCTCAATCAGCTAGCTCAATGGAATCAAGCACGAACAATTATCAAGAAACCGTGCTTCTGTATTTATAGTGTCAAATGACGATAGAGCATCATGACGAATCACTATGGACATGAATTTTCACAGAAATGATTCTTAGAAAGGGTGGCGACCATTTGGAACACAGAGTAGAATCCTTTGCAGCGATTCTAACTTATCTCGATTCAAAGCACATCACGTTCGAAACGAGATGTAGTTTAGGGGCAAGTGTTATCCAGCCTTTTGGCCCGACTTTATTCAGGTTGACAGGGCAAGTTAGACTCGACGATTATTGAGGCAAGCTGCCTAGAGAGATGATCCTAGGGTCTAGGAACCAAGTATCGACAAGACCACGAAACGTGGTTAAACAGACATTAAGAGCAACAACCCAGAATACACTAAGTATGGATTGGTACATCACCCCATATAGGAGATCGGTACCGCTCGCTAGAGGTACACCCAAAGAAGCCCCCACTCCTATGGCACTCTTCTCTATCTACATTGAGCCCGATTCAAGTACTTTTCCAGAATTTCTGTGCGCGTATTGTCCCCATATACAGTCTAAAGCAGCAATTCAACCTTTTGTGGATCCATCACTTGGACCAAAAAACATCTAGGCGACTATGAAAAACAACCTAGGAATTTTGAAGCTAACAACAAGACGAGCCAACAAAAGAAATCGCAAGACCATATACTACATATATAGGGATCGGTATCGATCTGCAACCATAGTTGATATGGAGTTGATATTTCCTAGGGGACTTAGTCTTGGCGATGAGGTTCTGCAAGAGAAGTTTCAACGAGATATTTGGTCATTTACCCCTATAAATATTGAAGGATGGGCTCATTCTAAGCATCTTTATGCTACATGCACTCTTACTCTCTTGTATTCAAGGATCTATTCTGATCCCACTCCCTTGTAATCATGAAAACTAGTGCAAAAGCTATAAAATCATTCAGGTGGACATAGGCCAAGATTGCCAAACCACTATAAATGTAACACCCTGATATCTTATGGGAAATATACTTAAAAAGAAATTAAAAGAGCATTTGGTACAGTGGTAAAGGAAAAATATTGACTTCCTTAGTGACCAGGGATCAAGTCCTATTGTCGCCCAAAATCTGGAGCGATGTTTTTTTAGCTGGTTCGTTTCTAGCGATTTTCCTTCGTATTTCAGCATTGTTTCTGACATGTGGCGGCATCCCATTCGCTCCAGTGATGTAATAGGATTCGATGACTAAATTTTATTGCTTGAGTGATGTGTATGGGCTAGAATGGATAACCATTGAGTGTATGAAAGAACCAGATTTAATCTAAAATAATCTAATGGATTATATTCACTCAAACAATCTATAAATAAACCATCTAACCTAAACCTAATCTCTTATTCAACCGTCACCATAATTCTACAGAAAAATTAGTATGTATTATTCTTCCTCCTTTTCTCTACTAAATAAACAAATCTCTACCCAATTTAATTATCTATATATATTCAAGCAATTTGGGGAATTTAGAAGAATCAAAGGGAGAAAGATTAAAGCAAAGCTTTTTTTCAAATTTATGCAAACTCAATTGCCAGGTGAGTGGGAATTAATATGAAATAGAAAAATAAAGTAGTTCAATTTCAGTTCTTTTCTAGCATGTTGATATGAATTAATTTTTGTTATTAATTGAGAATAGATGTAAATTATTGCAACTTCTTCTTCTTCTTCCACTTCTCAAATCTAATTCATGTTTGGTTTAAAATATGGGACATATAAATTGTCTATTCACGTTTCATGGCATAAATAAGATTGGTTTAATTAAATTGAATTAAAATTGTTGTTCAGTTTCTAATGGTAGAACAGGTTAGTTGAATAAATTCAGAATATGTTACTTGAATAAAATTATGGTTTTGATCGATATAATTACATAATTTTGAATATGGTTCTGGAACAAAATTGGAAATTCTAATTGGCATAATTGTTTGTTTCATATGTGGCCTAAAAATGTAAAAGTGGAATTTTGGGTAATTAAATGGTTTGTGGCTATTGGATAAAATTTTTGTACAGATTAAATCTCTAAAAGGAGGACGTAAATTAGGATGGAAAAAAATGTAAATATAAATGGACCCTAAATGCTAGTGTAAATCTGTAACAAAATGGCATAAAAATTACAAACAAACCATACGGACTGAACAGACATGAAATTGAAATACCATTTATGTAAGAAAAAGAGAAATTGTGAAATAACCAAATGGCCTAAAGCAAATTAATGGAATAGTGTAAACTGCAACGGTAAAATTAATTAATCTGGAAGCGATTTGGTAGGCAGACCTTGTAAAGGTCTGGATAGGTGTTTCATGCAGTTAAGACCAAAATATATTTTTGGTTGTACGTACTAGGAGCAGGCAAGTAGGTTCGCCATGATGTTTGTTACCTTTCATAGGTTGCTAGTACGTAGGATAGATAGCATCCGCAATCGTAGGCTTCTTTAGGCAGATCAACGCGGATGGAACATGACAAGTGTGCTCCGTCGTGGGCTTCTTTAGGCAGATCGTTGGAGGATTTTGCGCAGCCGACCCAACTGCGGGCACTCTTTCGGAGGACCGACACTTTGGATAGGGGCAAGTCCATGTTGGTGATTAGGGAGACAGGAGGATAGAAGTCCAGTTTGGCGGAGCCTGAGCACAACTTCAGGGTCCTGCGAGGTTGTTTGAGTGGGCGCCGGTCAGACGTAAGAGGCATTTAGTCACAGTGCACGGGTGAAGAGCATGACTTTTACGCTGTAGCACGTGGATAAGTAAGGACGGCAGGTCCGACAGGCCGATTGACGTTTAGTATTACTGCATGGTTGACTTCCCTAGAGTGACCATGGATGTGATGCCCCACCTCTATGCTCACAATAACAAAGTGTATTAAAAGAAATACTGTCTGTTATTACGAAGAATAAGGCTGGATAGGAGCGGCCATCCGTAGTTGGGCCTTACACTAGTATTTTTTACCTCGATAGGAGTGGTATATTTTTTTTCCATCTCTTATTTATTTACTCCCATCGACATACCCAATTCTAGTATAAAATGAACTACGATGGTTCATAATAGTTTAGGACAATATATATAGTAATAACACAGATAATAAAAGTCTCATATATATATAACCGATGTCAGTTACAATACATTTGACACTATACATATGATACAACTACAACTGTCGACTCTAGAAGTTATATATACAAGTACATTATCGAATAATATACATGAATACATATCAACCTAGATCAGATACACTAACTACTACAAAATGACGACAACTACTCCAAAAGATATGAAGAGACTTCATAGCTCAAGCAGCAACCCAAAGCAGGATATCTACAACCTGTAATAACTCGGTCTGACCCGAGTATTAAATTCAAAAGAAAATAATACACGGGTCAGTTTAAGTCAAAATCAGTTATTAATGCACAAAAGCAATAATAATCAAATATCAAATAGACGACAGTCACAGAAATCTCGTATATCCGACTGCTCGATGAGAGAATCGGATAACGGTAGATATAACACTAAATAGTGTTAAACAACAAATCAGCAAATTCAAATCATCAACAAAGATAAATAAAACGATTATCAATGAAGATAATTTAGAAAACAACAGAATTGTCTAAACGACAATTAACAACAAAATCTAATTATTAAATAAATAATTAGAAACTCATAGTCTAATTATCAAATAGATAATTAGACAATCTCAAATGATCAAATCAAACCAAATAAGAAAACATTTTCAAAATATTGAATTGAACACAAAACGATTCAAACTGTTGAAATGTCAATTAAAACTTCAATTCTGTTTGGCTGCAGTGCACGCATGCATGCACTGCCTCGCCAATACAGCATATCAAATATGCAAAAAATCAAGTTCACAAATGGGCATAAAGTCAAACCCGAAATACCGGATTCAAATCAAGTGTGATTTGAAAAACAAATCCAACTACATTACTGCAATGCAAACCAACAACTCAAGCTCAAAGCAAATCCAAGTCAAACATTATCACAGTATCAAGCCCAACTCAACAGTGACCACAAAACCAAAATCCAATCATGTCTCAAAGCCTAGTGATGAAATGAAGACCGGTAGCAAAATGGAAATGGGCATCAACATAAGAGCAGCTTCAAATTGAACAATACTAATCCCAACAAATTCAAGCAAATAAACAAATCTGGAAACACGTGTATGAATCAGTTCACTATGCCATGCACAGTACAACACCAAGCTCAAAATGAACTAATACAAATCAATGCCACAACCTGAAATTGGACAGTGCACCTATGATAAGGCAACACAGCCAGGCATCACGAATAATAAAATACAAGGCAGTGACGGCATGCAAGGGTGACCAGGCAGCAAGCCTAAATGCAACAAAAATGCCCACTAACTCAGATAACTCAAGTGATACGAGAACAATGCTCGATGCACTAGGGTTCTAGATGGTACATGAGATGATGACATGATACAGTGAACTACAAAATAATACGAGTGAAGTGCATAAGTATTCCAGATCCAAACAACACAAGTGCAACAGGCAGTTTTTCCAAAATAGAACAAAACAACATCGAAATCAACAAGAGTGCATGTAGGCATATATATGAATATACATACATGACTACACCAAATGAAACAGCACTTAACATAAGCAAATGCTAAAGATAGTTCGAACAAAGCCATCAAAACAGAGTCGAACCCAAAAGTCCTCAAATCAGTTTCAATACAGTCAAATTATTAACAAAGTGCAAAGGTCAAGTCACTGCTATCGTGACTCAACACACTGCAATACTAAACCAAAGCTAACAGCAAATCAAAGCTGCAAACAAATACAAACTACATGAAGACAACGCATAAACATGTAGCTACACATGTAAGCATACATGTAGTGACAGCAAAATCAAACCATCCATGATATGGAAGCAACCAGACCAGTTCAAGTTACACAAACAAAACCCAAACTACAAAATCAAACTGCAATTGTCACGAAGACACGCGGCTAAATGAAAATGCAATGCCTCAGTACACATGAGTGTTAAATCAGTGCGATACAAACCAACAAGGGAAAATTTCATACTAAAAGAAACTGCAACCCAGAATAATAAGGAGCAACAAAATGATAGTGCAGTGCACTCAAAGCAAACCCATATGATAAGCTAACATACACATATGTACATCCAAGAATGTCTGTATCCATGTGATGTTATACCACAGAGATGACACTGCAACTACTTTACAAACACTAGACCAACTGACTACAAGTAAGAGAGACAGCAAGCACATGAATGTGCAAACTACAACAGACAGTGAAATTCAAGTTCAAAATGTCGAAAACCCAAAATCATTACAGCAAAGAATCGAATAAGTCATACATCAAAGCCGAGGCCACAAAGCATACCGAAGTCAAAAGAAATCAACACTGATAAAATTGAGACGAAGCCGGAGGCAACGAAGATGCTCGACGCCTTGACAATCGAATTAAAATATCAGAGAAACAAAATGACAAGGTACAAATTTTATATGAATTGAAGAAGTCACAAATCATCTCAATCATTCAATAAAAATCAAGTGGCCGAGATAAATTATTGACAATTTCTAACAAATATCAGACGAACGAAAATAAGGGGGATTCAAACCCTACAACCTAAGATTTGAACTAGATGTGAGTAAATCAGATTACTCACCTTCTTTTACGAAGCATGAATCGAAGATTGCGAGCCGGAGCCGTGAAATTGAAGGAAGGAGTTGAAGTCGAGGCCAACAAGGAATCGAGCAGTTCGAGATCGAAACCCTAGCCACAATTTTCGATTTCCTTTGCTCTCGTCTGTATTTGGGTTTGCGAATGAATGAAGGAAAAATGAAAGGGGAACGGGTTGGCCTCTGATATTTATCACGGCAACCAAACAAATGTAAATGTGGCCCAATGTTAAGTTCTACAGCCCAAATAACAAATAATGAATTTATAAAAGAATTTCAATCCGATTAAAAACTCCAATAGCCATTTGTCAGCACTTTTAATCGTCTAATGACGATAACTAACTTTTACAAAATCCCGGGTTGTTACAATGGACTTTGGCTTCTTAGGAAGTGTATCTAAGAAGGATTCACTGCATTAAATTATTCACCCTTTGCGATATCCGGTGAAGACCTGGAATTAAACTGTTTTATTCTTTCTGCTTCATTTTATTTCTCATTCACTAGACTTTGTGTCTGACCCATTCCTATTTTTCCTATTTTCCTCAAATCACAGGAGGGAAGGTCTAGGTTGTAGTTCTTTGCAGCTTGGAGGGTCATTGGAGAAGTTGTTATCTTCATCTTTTGTTTCTTTTGTTTCATGTACTTCGTTTCTCTTTTCTGCACTTTACTCTATATATGGGGACCTATGTTGTGAACTTTGTTATGTTTTATGTTTGGTGGAGACTACTTGGTACTTTTGGTTTCAGAAATAAATTTGGGATAATGTTGTTTTTAATGAAGCTGTTTTGCTATTAGTTTTATAATTAGTGAAAGTTTTCTTCTACTGTAATATTTTAATCATTTTATGTTGTTGCCTTAGTCCCTGTGCTATGTGATGGATTTTTATTTCACCCGACCACCCGTGCATCTAGTCACATCCGATTTTCGGGGTGCCTAGAGGTGCGGGTTGTCACAGTTGGTATCAGAGCTAAGGTTTTGGTGATCCTAAAAATATTTTAAAAATATAAAAGTTTTCGAATAATTTTAAAAGGATATTCCAAATAATACTTTTAAAATTATATGTATATATTTTGAAAAAAAAGAAATTTTAGAAATGGGTCCCTCATATCTCTTCCTCCCTATCTATTGAACTATTTGTGGAGTACCTAATCCCATCATTTAATATACATAGATAGAAATGTCTGAACCACAAGATATTCCCGAAGTTCCAGGTCTTAATATGCCTGCTTGGTTCATACGTTATTTGCAGGCTACTACACGAGTAGAGCCACCAGCTAGGGATGCTGCTCCGGCGGAAGGGGCTCCAGCCCATCCGCTTGGCATTCCCGATTTTCCTAAGTTATGCAAGGACTACACCAGCTTAGGAAGCAAGCTGTTTCTTGGCACCGAGTCATATACTGAGGCAAGAGCTTGGATCCGTAGTTGTGAGCGGATATTTGGACTTATGGGATTGGAGGACTTGGCTCGGAGGCAGTTGGTTTCATGGTAGTTGCAGGGAGGGGCTCTTTGTTGGTGGGAGATTGTGGAGGCTGAGGATGATAATTTGACTTGGGCGGATTTTCGTACTTGGTTCGAGATGAAATTCTTATCGCAGGCTGAAGAGAGAGTGCATCTAGAGAAATTTATACAGCTCAAGCAAGGGGATATGACAGTCAAGGAATATGTTAATCAATTCAATGAGCTTGCTAGATTTGGACTAGACCTAATCAATACTCCTCACAAGAAGGGGTTAATGTTCGTTAAGGGTTTGAGTCAGCCACTACAGTGTTTGGCGGTGAGCCACATTTCGATGGGAGCCACTTTTGAAGGATTGGTAGATATGGCTTTACTTGCTGATACTGAGAAGAAAGGAGATGTGGCGCAGAAGGGTGATGGGAAGAAGCAGTGGAAAGGAAAGAGGAGAGGAGGAGGGTCAGGTGGAAAAAGGAAAGTTCCAAGGAAGGATTGGAAATGCAATAATTGTGGGAAACCAGGTCATCTTGCTAAGGATTGTAGAGGGGCAGGAGAGCGACCGAGATTGAGGTGCTATCTTTGCGATCAAGTGGGGCATATGAAAAAGGACTGTCTGTCGAGCCCAAGGACAATTCACAGACACCTTCACAGCCTGCTCAGGCTTATGCTTTAGAGGAAGCTCCTTCCTCTAGTACTCGTCCGGTTGTGGACAAGGGAAAGAAGGTGATCATCGAAGGTGTGTTATCTATCTCTGATTTTCCTGTTCGTACCTTATTTGATTCTGGAGCTTCGCACTCTTTTATATCTAATACTCTGGTAGAGGGTCTTGGTTTTGATGCTTGCTCAGTGACCGACCCGGTAGTAGTATCAAATCCCGTAGGAGGATCGGCCTATTTGTCCATGTTATGTCGGGATTTGAAATTGTTTATTTTATGGGTTGAGTTTGACAATAGTGCCTTTGTATTGGGATTTTTCGGGTTCGGGTTGATTCTTGGTATGGATTGGCTATCCACGTATGGTGCTGTTCTTGATTGCGATAAGAGGGTGGTGAGGTTAGGCACTTGTAGTGGACGTACCTTGGAGGTATCTTGTGATCCTAGAGGATCAGTCATGTTGAGCTACCTTTTTTCTTTTGATTTATCGCCCGATAGTTTGAGTTCAGTACCCGTTGTTAGAGACTTTCCAGATGTGTTTGAGGAGGTTGCTGGCTTTCCACCTTGAAGAGAGATCGAGTTCAAGATTTATCTTGTTGATAATGCCAAACCGGTTACTTTACCGGTAAGGCATATGGCTCCTAAGGAACATCATGAGTAGAGCAAGCAGATTGAAGAGCTTTTGGAGAAGGGCTTCATTCGTAGGAGCATTTCTGAGTGGGGCGCACCCGTCATCTTTGTTACTAAGGCGGATGGCTCTCTCAGGCTTTCTGTGGATTATAGGGAGCTTAATAAGCTGACGAAGAAGAATCGTTATCCTCTTCCCCGTATAGACAATCTCTTCGACCAACTAGTAGGAGCCAAGGTATTTTCACAGCTCGATTTGGCCATAGGATTTCATCAGTTGCGTGTGGCGGAGGATAGCATTGAGAAGTCTACGTTTAGTACTCCGGATGGGCTATTTGAGTGGTTAGTCATGCCATTTGGGCTAACCAATGCTCCGACATATTTTGTGGACCTGACGAGTCGAGTATTTCGTGAATCGTTGAACAAGTTTGTGTTGGTGTTCGTCGACGACATTTTGGTTTATTCACAAAGCAAGGAGGAGCATACTGTTCACTTGGAAGAAGTGCTTAGGACCCTGCGAAGACATAAGTTGAAGATGAAGTTCTCCAAGTTCCACTTTTGGAGGAATGAGGTTCGCTTTTTGGGACACATCGTTTCGTAGGATGGACTTGCAGTAGATCCGGCGAAAGTGGCAGCAGTACAAGATTGGCAGACCCCTAAGAATGCCACAGCATAAAGAGTTTCCATGGTCTTGCGTGCTACTATAGGAAGTGCATTAAGGACTTCGCTAGGATATCAGCTCCACTTACCTGCCTTACCAAGAAGAACTCGGCTTTTGTTTAGTTTGCCAAGTGTGAGGATGCCTTTGGTCGATTGAAGGAAGCTTTGACTACCGCGCCCGTATTGGTATTACCAGATGGAACCAAACCTTTCTCAATTTATACGGATGCTTGTGGTACGGGGTTAGGGGCGGTACTGATGCAAGAGGGTAGGATAGTGTGCTATGCGAGTAGACAGTTGAAAACGCATGAGAAGAACTACCCGACGCATGATCTTGAGTTGGCAGCTATATTTTTTGCTCTCAAGTCTTGGAGGCACTATCTCTTAGGAGAAAGATTTGAGCTTTTCACAGATTATAAGTCTTTAAAGTATCCATTCTCTTAGAAAGACTTGAATTTGAGATAGCAAAGATGGATGGAGTTTTTAGCCACTTATGACTTTGAGATTTTTTATACCCCTGGCAAGGGTAATGCCGTGGAAGATGCATTGAGTAGACGCAAAGTGGGTTTAAATCCTCTGTTTTTGGAATGGAAGCATTTGGAGTACATTGCTACCTTTGAATTTAGACCTCCATGATTTAGCTCCGGGATTGTTAGCAGCCCTCGACGTCCAGCCTACTTTGATGGAGCAGATTGGAGCAAGGCAAGGTGAGGATGAAGAGTTAAAGGACATTTTAGATAAGCTTGGTAGAGGAGAGTCATCACCATATCTTAGGCGCTATACCATGGACACTAGAGGATGGCTTACAAGGGATGGTAGACTTTGTGTTCCCCGTAGTGAGGATTTAGTAGATGCGGTGTTGGCCGAGTCACGTCATTCTAGGACGACAGCGCACCCCGGTGGTGATAAGATGTACTGGGATATGAAGAGGGTATTCTATTGGCCTGGAATGAAGAAGAGGGTGATGGAGTATGTATCGAAGTGCATCACTTTCCAAAGGGTAAAGGCGGAACAGAAGAAGCCTGGAGAACTATTGCAGCCATTAGATATTCCATTTTAGAAATGGGAGAGCGTCTATATGGAATTTGTGGATGGATTACCAAGGTCACGGAGAGGGAATACGAGCAATTGGGTCATTGTGGATAGACTGACGAAGAGCGCTCAATTTATACCCATTAAGAGTAATAGGACGGTGGCTTCTTTGGTAACTCTTTATGTAAGGGGGATAGTTAGGCTTCATGGAGTTCCCGCCAGCATTGTGAGCGACAGAGATCCATTATTCACCAGCGAGTTTTGAAGGAGTCTTCAGCAAACCTTGGGAACGAAATTGAATCTGAGCATGGCATATCACCCTTAGACAGATGGACAGACTAAGAGGGTAAATAAGGTTTTGGAAGATTTGCATAGATTGTGCATCATTGACTTCGGAGGCTCTTGGGGAGACCACCTACCTTTGGTGAAGTTCGCATATAATAATAGTTATCAAGCAAGCATTGGGATGGCACCGTTCGAGGCCCTTTACGGCAGACCATGTAGATCACCAGCCTATTGGTGGTATAACACCGATAGGATCTTGCTTGGACCAGACTTGGTGAGGGAAACTTCTGAGAAGGTGGATTTGATTTATAAGAGGTTGAAGACTGCACAAGATAGACAAAAGTCATATGCCGACAGAAGACGTTCAGATTTGGAGTTTAAGGTTGGAGATATGGTTTTTGTCAAGGTTTCTCCTCTGAGAAACGTTATGAGATTTGGCTCAGTGGGTAAGTTGGTACCGAGATTTTTAGGACCCTTCCCTATTACCGCACGGATTGGAAAAGTGGCATATAGAGTTGATCTTCCAGATAAGTTGGCAGGAGTTCATGATGTTTTTCATGTTTCGCATCTGAGGAAGTGTCTACATGATTCCGCAGTAGTAGTAGAACCCGATCAGCTAAGGAAAGTGGAGGTAGAGCACAAATCACTTGTGCGTCGTACACCCACCTGTATATTGGAACACGTCGTCAAGAGATTACGCAACAAGAAAGTTCGTCTAGTGAAGGTTCAGTGGGGAAATGACCCTAAGGAGTGCACATGGGAACCTGAGGAGAGAATTCGAACTTCTTATCCTTTTCTATTTGAAGGTACACTTTAAATATCCTATCTTTGATCTTTCATCTTTCCTTAGTTAGGGTCTTTTCGATAATCTTTAGGTGAAACCTATGGATGGTAGCTTGGTCGTAAACATGTCATTATGTCATGTTATGTTTGATGGATGAAAATGATTGCAAGTGGATGCTAATGTTTGCAACTGGATGCATTGCATGCACTAGATAGATATTTATTAGGATAATCGGCCAACTGGGTACACACACCTGCATATGCAAGCCTATTATCTAATGCATTTGCACATGATTGTATACATATATATGTGTATATATAAATGGATGTTGCATATGGATGGTGCATTTGGGTGAATGATTGAAACATACACATAGAATTATCAATTATACTAAGGTAATTGCATACATTTGGTTGCATGGCATAAACATACTTGCATTACAAGAGGTCAACTGAATCAGTAGACCGACTACCTTTTCGCATTAGGTAAGTTCATATGCATTTCACTTTGCATAAATCATAAATTGCATTAGTTAAAAATAAGGACAATGGTAGAAATGGATGATGGTTGAGTAGATGGATGTAGTTCTTAGATGTTGGTTGTTATTTACGTTCTTCCATCTTTGGAGATTTCGGGGATGAAATCCTTTAAGGGGGGAGAATGTAACACCTCGATATTTTACGGGAAATATAATTAAAAAGAAATTAAAAGCGCATTTGGTACAGTGGTAAAGGCGCTTGTTGACTTCCTTAGTGATCAGGGATCAAGTCCCGTTGTCGCCCAAAATCTGGAGTGATGCTTTTTTTAGCTGGTTAGTTTTCAGCGATTTTCCTACGTATTTCAACGTTGTTTCTGACATGTGGCGGCTTCCCATTCGCTCTAGTGATGAAATAGGATGAGATGGCTAAATTTTATTGGTTGAGTGATGTGTATGGGCTAGAATGGATAACCATTAAGTGTATGAAAGAACCAGATTTAATCTAAAATAGTCTAATGGATTATATTCACTCAAACAATCTATAAAAAACCATCTAACCTAAACCTAATCTCTTATTCAGCTGTCGCCATAATTCTACGGTAAAATTAGTGTGTATTGTTCTTCCTCCTTTTCTCTACTAAATAAACAAATCTCTACCAAATTAAATTATCTATATATATTCAAGCAATTTGGGGAATTTAGAAGAATCAAAGGGAGAAAGATTAAAGCAAAGCTTTTTTCAAATTTATGCAAGCCCAAGTGCCAAGTGAGTGGGAATTAATATGAAATAGAAAAATAAAGTAGTTCAATTTCAGTTCTTTTATGGCACGTTAATATGAATTAATTTATGTTATTAATTGAGAATAAATGTAAATTATTGCAACTTCTTCTTCTTCCACTTCTCAAATCTAATTCATGTTTGGTTTAAAATATGGGACATATAAATTATCTATTCACGTTTCATGGCATAAACAAGATTGGTTTAATTAAATTGAATCAGAATTGTTATTCAATTTCTAATGGTAGAACATGTTAGTTGAATAAATTCAGAATATGTTACTTGAATAAAATTATGGTTTTGATTGATATAATTACATAATTTTGAATATTGTTTTGGAACAAAGTTGGGAAGTCTAATTGGTATAATTGTTTGTTTCATATATGGCCTAAAAATGTAAAAGTGGAATTTTGTGTAATTAAATTGTTTGTGGCTATTGGATAAAATTTTTGTACAGATTAAATCTATAAAAGGAGAACATAAATTAGGGTGGAAAAAATGTAAATTAAATGGACCCTAAAGGCTAGTATAAATCTGTAACAAAATGACATAAAAATTACAGACAAACCATACAGACTTAACGGACGTGAAATTGAAATACCATTTATGTAAGAAAAAGGGAAATTGTGAAATAACCAAATCGGATGTAAAAATGGCCTAAAGCAGATTAATGGAAATAGTGTAAACTGTAATGGTAAAATTAATTAATCTGGAAACGATTTGGTAGGCAGACCTTGTAAAGGTCTGGATATGTGTTTCATGCAGTTAAGACCAAAATATAGTTTTGGTTGTATGTACTAGGAGCGGGCAAGTAGGTTCGCCAGGATGTTTGTTACCTTTCATAGGTTGCTAGTACGTAGGATAAATAACATCCACAATCATAGGCTTCTTCAGGCAGATTGACGTGGATGGAACGGGACAAGTGTGCTCCGACATAGGCTTCTTTAGGCCGATCGTTGGAAGATTTTGCGCAGCCGACCCAGCTGCGGGCGCTCTTTCGAAGGACCGACACATTGGATAGGGGCAAGTCCATGTTGGTGACTGAGGAGACAGGAGGATAGAAGTCCAGTTTGGCGGAGCCTGAGCGCAACTTCAGGATCCGACGAGGTTGTTTGAGTCGGCGCCGGTCAGACGTAAGAGGCATTTAGTCACAGTGCACAGGTGAAGAGCATGACTTTCACGTTGTAGCACATGGATAGGTAAGGACAACAGGTTCGATAGGCCGATTGACATTTAGTATTACTACATGGTTGACTTTCCTAGAGTGACCACGGGGTTTGGCTTCTTAGGAACTATATCTATGAAGGATTCACTGCATTATATTATTCACCCTTTGCGATATCCGGTGAAGACCTGGAATTAAACTGTTTTATTCTTTCTGCTTCATTTTATTTCTCATTTACTAGACTTTATGTCTGACCCATCCCTATTTTTCCTATTTTCCTCAAATCATAGGAGGGAAGGTCTAGGTTGTAGTTCTTTGCAGCTTGGAGGGTCATTTGAGCAGTTGTTATCTTCAGCTTTTGTTTCATGTACTTCGTTTCTCTTTTCTGTACTTTACTCTATATATGGGGACCTATGTTGTGAACTTTGTTATGTTTTATGTTTGGTGGAGACTACTTGGTACTTTTGGTTTCAAAAATAAATTTGGAATAATGTTGTTTTTAATGAAGCTGTTTTTCTATTAATTTATAATTAGTGAAAGTTTTCTTCCGTTGTAATATTTTAATCATTTTATGTTGTTGCCTTAGTCTCTATGATATGTTATGGATTTTTATTTCACCTGACCACCCGTGCTTCTAGTCACGTTCGATTTTCGGGATGCCTAGAGGTGCAGGGTGTCACAATAAATTTGTGTGTGCTTGTTTTCGATCTGATTTTCTCTATTTTTCATTTACATTCTTTATTTAATCTCCACTACTTACTTTTCTGGGTGTTTGTACCAATTTTGGTTCAAACACAATACAAAGTCATAAGAGAAATGAATTCTAGAAGGAATAAATAAAGGAGGGATGAAAAAGTGAAATAAAGATTAAGATCCAAGTTTTTCTCTTACTAGTTCTCTCCTTTTGAATTCAAAATTCTTTCTATAAACCATCATATGGCCGGCCCCAATTTTTTCTCTATAGCCGCCTAAACTAAGCCCCAAGTAGGCGTCAAAACTATTTCAAGCCCAAACAATATTTATTGCATTGAAATCCAATTTAAAGTCATATCAATATCGTGTATTGATTAGTGTTTGTATAACTATTATAAGCACACAATTTAATATTATTTAATTCACATCAAATAAAATTTGTAATTCACATTTCATAAAGACTAGTTAATTTATAACAGTTACAAATTAATAAAATCGAGTGATAAATAGGAGCATTCAATGTTTCAGTTGTATGATCGACCAACGGTTAATATTGAACAATTCGAATATTAACATTTACACTTCACTTTGCAGGTGGTGTGACATTATACCCAAAATTTTCACTTGGTTTCAGTAAACTCGATTTTTAGTCTATTAAGCATTATCCGGTTGTGAAAATTATTCACACCAATTCTTTTTGTTAAAACTATATCACTTTGCACTTATGGAATTTGGTAATGGTAAAAAATCCAATATCGTCCATATTCAACTCTATAGTTCAAACACAAAGTTCTTGGTTCAATAATAACAATTATTATTAAACGAACTACTCTAGCTAGAGACTTTAACTTTGATTGACTTCAGTTGACCATAATACAAACCTCATATAACTGAGAGAAAAAATCCTCACTTGAATAATGTTTCACTTCAAATGCTTCCACTCGACCAACTATAGTTGTTCGATGGATGTAGTGCTATGATTTAACTTTAATCAAAGTGAAGCTTCTACATTGAAGGTCAACAGTATTCTTAAGTCAAGAGACTATGTAATGTTGTCAAGTCGATATTTTCTGTTTGACCTTAGTTATATTAACCAACAGAAAACTATCTAGTGAGTCATTCCAAATTATCCAATACTATCAGTACATAACCCCTTGGTGCCCCCTAGCTGTCATAAGTAATATACTGCCTGACATTTGGAGAGCGTTATATATATATATATTAGTCTCAATGGAGGTATCAATATTCAATCTCGATACAGCTTGACTAGAAAATTTTTAAATGGTATGTTTAATTTCATTGCGATAAATTACTCATGGTTACGACACTTTATAACTATTATAAAAAAATATACCATTTATGGATATATAATTTGTTATCTCACCTTTTGAACATGCAATATACGAATAGAATGGACAAGTTGAACTTGGAGTTATCAAGGCAGAAAGCCCAAAGTGATAGCCCAGGAGTCCAGAAACCAAACACAGACGAAGTCACAAAGTCAAAGCCAAAACCATCAAAGAAAACATGACAATGGGATCTCCCAAATTGGGTCGGTACCGGCTTCCACTTAGGGGTCGGTACCAACTCCCAAATATGACTTGGGTGGACACCATCTTCTGCCAACATGCCTACCTTGATGCCAATATCCTATTTCCAAAGTCGATTGGTTGATTCAATGCAATTCTCCATCAATCTCCATAGATGCTTGAAACTACAACTCTGTTCTCCCACGACTCCATCATTTGGACTTAGAAGCAAGCTAATAGTGGTGTAAACAACTATGAAACTACGAAACTAACCACGGGACGATCCGAAGTAAAGAGTTGAAGGCGCAGAATATAACAAACTTGGGGATCAGTACTCCCACTTAGTGATCTGTACCGACTCCCAGGTTCTACTGACGTGGAGCCTACTTTTTTGGGGAAACTAGTCTAAATCAGGTATAATGGCTTGGATATATTATCGAGTGAGATTTTAGCTTCCTACCTCTATAGGTAGAGGGGCATGCCTCATTTTTTAGGATCTTTTGGCTCTAACTCTTATCTTCTTTATACTCTTGTAACTCTGTAAATCTAAGTGTGGAAGTTATACTAAGTCCTAAGAACTTCTGCCCCCACGTCAGAAATAAGCAGTAAAATCATTAAGTGGACATATGCTAGAGTTTGCCGAACCACTATAAAACTTTGTGTGTTCTTTTCTTACTTATTTTACTTTACTTTCTTTACTACATTCATTTGGGTGTTTGGGCTATTTTTAGCTTAAACATTTTGGCGTGCCAAGAAGGGGGACAATTGAACTCGCTGATCTAAGAACTTGGATATTGAAGATGGTTAGACAATCGACTAGGAAGGCTGTGACAGCTGGAAATCAATAAAGGGGCAGCCAAGAGGCATACTGAAGATCTCACCCCATCAATCTACATAACTAGGGATGAGATGGAAACTATGATGAATGGACTACAGGTAAGGATGGTAGCATGACAGGAAGAGACGATGAAAAACTTCTTCAAAAGGATGGGACAAGCAGGAACGTCTGGAGTTGCAGAAACATAGAATCGGAGATCGGAAGCTTGAGAACAGATGCTGGAAGTGAGGCAGAACAGCCCAGGGCAAACCCCAAGCCAAATTAAGGGATCGGTACCGATCCTCGAACATGAGTCGGTACAGACTCCCAAGGACTGTACGGGTCGTCCTGCCTTGGAAAGTAATAGTATACTGCTTGGAGTGGAAGCAGAGCGTTTGAACGTGAATCGGAATGCAGAAGCACGACCAGAGGAGTACGTACCGGAATTCCCTCATGAAGTTAGGGGCAGAGTGGAAATGCAAACTGGAGAGTTCCTTTGGATGACAACAATAGGCTTGTAGAGATGGTGAGATGAGTTATGAGGGGTGGATTACCTAATCAGAACATAAACACTACAACAAAAATCACTTTTAATAGCAACCATTATCAGCGTTTGTTAAACAAATGCAGTAAAAAGTATTTTAAATGAATTAATTTTCATCAAAACGCTGACATAACGCGTTAACATTCATTATTATACCTTGTGAATTTTTTTTGCTTTCCCTCCCTCTTCTTATTTCCTCTTCTTTTCATTTCCCTCTTTCTTCAATTTCATCCCGCCCTATTTCCCTTCCCTTAAATTTTCGTCGTTCTCTATTTCCCTTATTTTTCAATTTCACAGTTCCCTAATTCTCTCGTTCAGGTACGTCAGTTGATTCAGTTCTACTTCGTCTTCTTTTTTCCTGATGTTTGTATTCGGTGATCATATACTAATTTAGTTTTTGTTAGAAGGTTAATTCCAGAAGTCTCTAGTTTTGATTCAGACTTCGATTCATATTTTGATCCTGAAAATTGAGTAATAAATGGGCAGTGAGTTTCGCCTTCTTTTTGATCTGGTAATTTTTGCCTACTAGTTTAAATTAGGTTTGCCTCTTTGCATGGTTAATAGCCTTGTCTTCCTATTTTTTCGTGACTGCTTTGTGATACCTTGGTGATTGCTCTTGCAATGGGGATGTTTTCATTTAGTGATACCTTATTGTGCTTTGATGAGCTTTTCCAGCTGTCTTTCTTCCTGCTTTGGGCTCCCTGACCGTGCTAGTGTTACTATTCGATGTGTTTAATGGGGTTCTTCCCTTTTGCCTTTCTTTCGTCAAGTAGCGCTTCTTTCTTGTTGCTATGTCTCTGGTTGCGATCTGTTTATGCAATGTTTTTTGGCTTTTCGTGAGTATAGTGTTTTCATGTGTTGTGGCCATGTGCCAATGTTTGGAGCAGGTGCTTTCATGTGATTCGGTAGTTTTATTTTTGGAATAGTGATGCTTTTGTTCTGGTGGATTTATGATGTCTTCAGGATGGTATTCAAGTTCTGTTTATTTTATTAGCGTATCTCTGGTTGTTGGTTTGCAACTTGTTGTTTTTGCTGGTATGCATCTGTAATTTCCTCTTCCAATTTTTTTTTTGCTCCTTTTGTTGTGACTTAGTTTATTGCAATAATAATTCATCTGCATTTTTTTTAAACCTTATGTTATCTGATCCATCACTGTAGAAATAAAATGCCCTAATGAATTCAGTGCCGGAAACCATCAAAATCTTTTCCCACCAGTTTTCATAATATCAAATGCTTCTTGATTTTTGAGACAACCCATTGTGATGGATATTCTTATTTAGAGATATATGGGATAAACCATTCTGAATTTTAAATCGCATGTCTACACATGTGCATCAATGATAGTGCTGCTAGGATTGTTACAAATACGTTGGAAATTGTTTAATGATTACTAGAGAGGACTGGATTTTTTTCAAGTTCTTATGTACGCCCATAGTATGACGCTCTGTTATTTTTGTTTACTTTTCCTTTTAACGCTCAACAGTCAAATTGGGCAATCGCATTCCCTTCTTAAAGGATTGCGTTCTGTAAGTCGTGGACACTGCACTAAGAAATTACTCATATCCTACTGTTCAATTTTAACTGTGTATTACTGTCAATGTAGGTTAGCTGCATAAGAATGTTATCAGGCGAACGCGTGCTTACAGCTTCTCATGATGGCACTGTAAAAATGTGGGATGTAAGAACCGACACATGTGTTGCTACTGTTGGTCGAACATCAAGTGCAGTTCTTTGCATGGAATATGATGACTCCACTGGAATCTTAGCAGCTGCTGGAAGAGACGTGTAGGTTTTTAAGGAATAAAAAGTTAAAACTAGCTTGTATGGCTACATGTTGATTTTTTTCTTTAAATTTTCTCCAGTGATTTTACTATACGCATTCTTGCTTTTATTCATAGAAATTCTGGTTTCCTTATCTAAATCCTAGCACATAATTATAAGTATTCCTCGTTCATTCCTTTCTTTTTCCCATACAGTAATGAAATTGTAGGATTTTTGAGAATCTATATAACAATCTGTGATTCTCGCGGCTAAAATTTTAAAATCGATATTATATCTTGGGGCATGAACGGGGTATTTGTGTTATACAGGGTGGCAAACATCTGGGATATCCGTGCTGGTAGGCTGATGCATAAGCTTCAAGGTCATACAAAATGGATCAGGTATGTGAGCAAAAATTGTACAATCACATTGTTATTTAAGACATGGATGTAGCATGAACCCTAATGCAACATTTGATACTTGATCTTTTTTCTGCCTGTTACTGTGTATCATGGATTCTCTTGTCATAACTGATATGTACTGGAAATGAGTCAAATGATAAGACATGACATGATACTGATAACAATGATTTGGACTTTTATTCATTTTCTGTATTGACAAAGAGTGATGCATATATTTTGATGATAATGTAGGTCTCTAAGGATGGTTGGAGACACAATCCTTACTGGCAGTGATGATTGGACAGCGAGAACGTGGTCTGTGTCTCGAGGAACCTGTGATGCTGTTTTAGCATCTCATGCAGGCCCAATACTCTCTGTTGAGCAATCACCAACTGATAAAGGAATCATCACAGGTTAGCGCTTGCATATTTCTACCTATACAGTCTGGTTGCGAGTAGTTAGTTTTGGTGAAAGGAACATGGAAAGCTGGTTTGCTTCAAGGAAAAAGTGTTCCATCTCTTCATATCAAATATAGTGCAACACAAGTCCTATTAATTTCAACTGCAACCCAGGTCACTCTCTTCATTGATGAAACTGCATAATTGTGGAGATGCCATTGACACTTCTCCTTTGTTTCCCCAGTCATTACTTGTTTTCACGGTGTTCGTATATCTACTTCTGCTATTAATAATCACAACTTAATTTCAATCATTATGAAAATTATTTGTTCTTGTTTGACATTATTTGCATATTCTTTAGGTTGGCAAGGCACTTTTTGATGGCCAGTTACTTGATGTGCATTTTACTCGATCATTCTATAAGCACATTCTTGGGGTCAAGGTTACTTATCATGACATTGAGGCCATTGATCCTGATTATTATAAAAATCTAAAGTGGATGCTTGAGGTATGTTTTTTGCAAAATTCTTCGATAATTTTGGGATTTTGGATCCTCTTTAGGATACTGAATCTTTATCCAGCAAATGTCTAATCTGTTATATTTTGCTAATTGCAGAACGACATCAGTGATGTTTTGGATCTCACTTTTAGCATGGATGTAGATGAGGAAAAACTTATATTATACGAAAGAGCAGAGGTACGTCTTTGAGCAGAGATAGTTGAATTTTTTTTCTGGTGTTACATGCATATAGGTGTTTCATTTTTACTTGGAAATTATATGGAAAACTATGCCAGGTTTTCAGTAGTTTGTTTGTCCCTAGACTATAGTTAAACTTAAACTGTCTAGCAAGTAGATTTGGAACCCAGAGAACTAAGCATTTTGCTTGTGAACTCTGAGCAAGTAATTAAATGCAATATGTTCATATTACTGTATGTATATTTGTAGCGTATAGCCAATTCCTGTCAAAAATGTGGTTTCATGTTGTCATTTTCCTGTTGACAGAGACATATTAAATTGATCTAGCTATAAATAAGTAGGACGTCTAATGTGAATACACTAGCAATCATGTTGGAACTGGTAACAGTCATATGTATTTACTTGCTGTGAACACACTAGTAACCATATGTATTTTCTTGTTGAAAGAGACATGTACCTAATATTGTTTCTCATTCATTTTCAACTAACATGATAACCATCCACTCTGTATGTAAACACTTTCATAGCTTGTAGACTGGCTTTCATACTTAAATTTAGTTAATCTGCAAGTAAAGTATGAAATATTAGAACTTTTATTAATTATTATAATTTGTGCCTAAGTTAGTGTTTCCTTGCAAGTGTTTTTTCTAGAATAAAAAAATAAAATAAAAGACCTTTTTTGTTTATTATATTAAGTATTTTCCATTTAGAATTTAAACCATTTTATATTTTGTGCATGTCACTCATTGATCATGCTTTGTTCTTATTATTCTGCACATAAGCTATGAATTTGGTGCACATTTTTATTAGGTACTGTTCTTGGTTAAATGTAGTGTCCTTAAATTTTTCTTCTTCTTTTTTCTTTTTAATCAGCTGTATGATCCTCTGTTATACAACTTCTATCCATTTTTTTTGTCTTTCAAGTCTTAAAGTTTTTGTACCAATGATCCCACTTTTTTATAGTAATATTCAGTGTTTTCTATTATCAGCACAAGAAGACATCCAAATTATTGTGTCCCCAATAATATCTAGAAGGACAAAAGAAAGACAGGCGAACAGAGTAAATTCCATAAGAAGGTAAATCTATTACCTTCATGATGTACTGAGAGATATAGCAACACAAACAGCAGGACTGAGTGAATTCATCGTATTTAAGTTAGAAGTTGTCAGCTATGCAACAACTCACATTGTTGATCACATGGGTTGTTTTGATAAGCTCTTGCTTGTTTTAGAACATGTCACTCCTTTTAGTAGGGATGTGAATTAAATCAAGTGGTGAAAATAGAAATTAGTGGTTTAACCTATGTATTTTTTAAACCTTATGTTATCTGATTTTTTTTGCTCCTTTTGTTGTAACTTTTCATAGGTTGCCTGATACACAAATAATTTTTTTCTCTATTTCTAAAAATGACGCTATAACATGGAACCGAGACAATGAAGTATTTTATTTTTTAGAAAACAACCAGCAATCTCAAATTATATTTAACAAATACCATAAGTCTGGTAAGAAAATGTTGACTGTTGACATGCCATAGAGGTTAAAAATACACATCAAACACATTTAGTTCCACATAACATCTTACTAAACAATAAATCAACCTAAAATGGTGAAAATCCCACTTCACACTTATACAATCATATTTATTACTTTATGTTAATAGCGACAGGGATATAATATTTATACTATATGATTAGCCAAAGCAATATCCTGTACAGATTTGTAGGCAATAAGTTTGCTCTCAGCAGCCTCTATTCTCTCCACCCTAGTGTTGAACTCAGCAAGACAACTATGATAATATCCCTTCGTTTCAAATAAAACCACTTAGACTCGACAGTGGTCGATGAAGGTACAAGATGAGTGTCAAGTAAATTTAGAATTCCATCACAGATTCTACTTAACTCAACCTCAATTTCATCATGGTATTCCCTAATCATAATCACATGATCTTCATAATCACATTTTCCATGTATACCCTTTACAGGCTATCGATTAAAACATGTAACAACCTTTGTTAGGCATAAGTTATTGTCTAAATATTTTTATGCAAATATTGAACTTGCCAATACACTAAAATTATAGCAAGGTCTCCAATACTTGAAATAATCTCAAGTAGAATCAACCAATATGTTATTATAAGCTAAATAGAATATTAAGTGGTGTGAACTTTGAAAAGCACAGAATGATCCCAATAATATAGGTGGATCATATTTTTGAATAAATCATTTTAAAGAATACACCGTGGAAGAAGGCAATGAATTGTGATGGATAGTCAAGATACAACATACAATTTATAAATGGTATCACATACTGAATCAAATTCATGTTGCACATTCAAAATAAGAAAACCTATATAATATGACCTAAAGTTCAAATAGTTTAACAAATATTTTCTTGCATGTACTTGTTTATGATCAAATATATATCGTCTATTATTGAAACAATGATATTTTGAATCTTTGATACATATTTTGTAGTTTTCGTATCTCAATCGGTTAAATATATATCGTCTATTACCATCATTTCCTTTTCTAGAACTATCAAACAAAGTTTTAAGTTCCTGGAGAACATTGATGGATATGGTGTTCTTCTAAAATTGTACTGTAATGTTTCTGAACACCATAACATTCTTAATTTACTCACAGGGAAAATGCTAATCACATAAAAGCCAAGTACATTATTGAGGCAGCAAACCATCCAACTGATCCAGAGGCTGATGAGGCAAGTGACCTTTTTAAATCAAAATTTTATCTTTATTTATGCGAAGTCGATGAATGTATCCTCAATTGATGATTTCATCGTATACATTGTTGTTACTGGTTGCACTTGTTCAGATTTTATCAAAGAAAGGTGTTCTTATTCTTCCAGACATATTGGCGAATTCAGGGGGAGTGACTGTAAGCTATTTTGAATGGGTTCAGGTACATTTTTGTTCAAAATTTTAAAATTCATTCGTGATTTACATCTTTTAATTGGCGTTTTTTTTCTTTCTTTCTAGAAATAACACAAACAATGTAACTGAACTGCTGTACACTCCGCCAATGCAATTATGCATTGCTGGTTCCAAGCCGGATAAAGAAGGAGGGAGAATGATGCATACTTCCAATTGTTAACTTTTGCTCATTTTTATTTGATTTCAGGTCAGTTTTTGTAATTTATTAGTTATGATTCTCCTCTCCTCATTTCGCTATTTGAGTTAATTATTATGTTCGTAAAAAGACTGGATTCAATGTAGTAGATACAAGAAGAAAAGAAGCATGATTATTTATATGGACCGGCAGAAGCTATTTGATGATGAGTTGCAGCCTGATGCTTTTGTTTGAAACATAAAATGAAGGACCAAGTTGCCAGTGGAATCTTCTGAAGTCTACAGACGAATGAGTGGTGGCTATTTATGACCCCTAATTTGGGTTATTCAAATTTAGGTGTTTTTCTAAACCACTTTCCCAATTGTGTACCTTTTAGAAATTTTTTTCGTTTTATTTTTTAAAGTTGCTGTACTTTTATTTCTGTGTTTGATATACATATGATTAAGCTATTTATAACCCCTAATTTGGGTTATTCAAATATAAGATTTCTCAAACTCATGCAATAGCGTGTAAATATCAAATGTTTAATGATTTATGTTTAATTTCTAACAATTGAAGAAGCATTACTATGATCCACATTATCTTAAACAAGAGGTAAGATATAATTGTTCCTCATTCTAGTTTAGTTTTGGAAATTATTAATTGCACGTTAAATTTACTCTTTACTCCATCCTCTGTACTATTTTCAAATTTAAAATGGAGTGTTATAGAAAAGATTGAAGCTTTTTAACAAATTTCTTTGTTAATAGTTTATTCTCAGTGCCAAATGTGGAGTTGCAGCAGCTGCTCACATTTCACTTTGGTGGCCTTGCGAATCTTAGGATCAGGAACCTTTTGTGCTTATTCCAAAAAATGGCTTGAGTGGAGGTAAAAGGAAGTTACCTTAAAGGAAGCTTACAAAGAGCGTAATGGCATTTCATGAAGAATGAAATGTAAGTGAATGGATAATTTTATTTTAAATTATGTTTTTCGTCTATTTAAAGAAATGCCCAATGCACAGTTGCCAATGCAAACCATATTCACTTAGTGAAAACTGTAGTTTATACTCAGTGCAAACTTCCTTTTCCACTGGCAGTGCAAATTGTAATTGTACTTAGTACAAACTCTCGTTTGCACTCGGCGCAAAATAAAATTTGTGCTGGCAGAGCAAACTTTTTTGCACAGGTTTAAAGATGGCATTGTTAGTGCAGATAAGCATCTAATAAGCATTTGTTTTCTTTCAGTTTTACTAGCAAATCCATCCACTGTTCTTTTGAGCTTAATTGTTCACCTTACTTAATTATTCTATATACAGTGATAACGAGAGGATTTGCGTTGTTTTAGGAATACAAGCTTCGGGAATTTGTTCTTCAAAGTGGCTGGAACACCCGAAACTGTGAAAAGCACTGTTTACCAGGTACCTTTTTTAAAATCAGATGTACTTTTTATTAATGATGGCTTAGTTAGAAATTATTGCTGTTTAATTAGTATTATCTATAAAATCGTCATAAAACATTAAAGAAAGGAAATTTGTTTTGCTTTTATTCAAAATTGTGATATATTCATTGACATTGTTGTTGTTGGTACCTCCATGAAGTTGCAGTTTGAAATTTATTAAATGTTTTATAGTACTTTGTAAATTTTATTATAGCAGGCATTCGAAAACAATGGTTTATAGTATAAATAAAGTATTTTTGTATTGTGGATTGCATGCTCTCTAGAGTTTCCTGGACAATATACGTATCATATTCTTTTCTTCTTTTTTTAATATGAAAAGATAAAAAAATGGAAACTAAAATAGTATTATGATATTTTTCCTTTGTAGGTGGATAGATATATTTGAGGGAAAAAAATAGTAACATACTGCAGCAAGTTATGGATTCGAAGTTACTTTTGATGCCATAACTACATTTTGGTCTTTATGCTTGTATGTATTACTACTTTTGGCCACAAGTTGCGGCTTGTTCTACATTGAAATATTATGTACTTATTATCTATTTTGATGTAAGAATATTGTGTACGTTCATTGTGTAATGTTTATGGATATTATTGAAACTTGATTTATAGATGTTTTTTGTATATTAATATTGTTTTAGCTAGTTTATTTAACAGATTATTATTCATTAGAACATGTTATATATACTGGTTGCTTGATTATACTCAAAATGCAGTTTTGGAATATGCAAATATAGTGGAATGTTAATGCTGTAAAATTCATATAAATAGAAGACAACATCTATTTTAATGCTGTCAATGAAGACACAACAGCGTTTAATTCGTGTTGTAATTATCATTAAATAGTGAGTAACAGCGTTTATTAAACGCTGTTGTAAACTATAGTAAAACATCATCCCAACTGTAAAAACATAACACAGCACGCATTAAACGCTGTAATAAAAATATTAACAGCCTAAATAAAACGCTGTCAAAAGAATAATTTCCACAGCGTTTAAAATTAAGCTGTTGTAAGTTCTCTTTATACGATAGCTTATTGTTATACAGCGTTTGTTCTAACGTTGTTGTGTCATATAACAGCGTTTAATAAATGCTGTGGTATCAATTTTTTTACAGCGTTTTCTATTTTGCTGTTAAAACTTTTGCATCTACGACAGCATGTCGTTATACAGCGTTTATAATAACGCTGTCGTATCATATAACAGCGTTTTTGAAACGCTGTCAAAAGCTGTTTCTGGTGTAGTGAAAAGATGTGAATAGTAGTCTGTTTACTCCAAACATCGATATGCAAGGAATCCACTAGAATTCAAATTACTAACATTGGAGACATATGGTGAGACGTTTGACCCTATAGTTCATCCATTGAGGTAAATATGGCACATATAAGTACTAGGGGCATTTGAGGAAGTCATGGAATGGTGTTTCCCTTTATATCTTATGGGTTTGGTAGCATAATGGTTTAGGCGACTGGAAAATGGTTCCATTAGTACGTGGGCTGAATTGGTGAACATATTTATAAAGCAATTAAGGTCCATATCTAACATTGACAAGAATGTAACATCCCCCACTTGGAGGCCCAAAACTAATGGCTACGGATGTTGCAGTCATTCATAGTTATTAATCCTCGGTGACCAAATACGGTAATGTTAGATACATTGATATAACAGAAACACATGGATAAGGAAAATTTTTAAAATCAACAAACAACTTTCTCGTTCCATTTCAAAGTATTTCAAATTCATTACATAATCCCATAATCGTTAACCATGTTCAGAGAAAATATAATTATTCCAACATACGCCAAGAGCGACGTATGAAGATGCCCCCTTGGATGATCAGAGTATATAACTAGGCAATTAACAACTTTGCCTTTACAACAATACACAGTGGAATCCAAATAGAAAAGAACTCTAAATAGATATTATGCCTCCTCCATGTCTCTAGAGGATTATTCGTCTAAAGAGGTACCTGAAAACCTCAACTCTCAAACTACTCAAAATCAATTGAGCACCCGAGAGTTTAAGGGGAAAACATAAACTTTGAGTCAGACATAAAGCCTGGTATGAATAATAATCTGCCATCTTAAATAATTTAGATATTTAGTGAGACCACGCCGCTTAGCAGAATGGGTTTTCCCCTCACTAGTATCCTAAAACTTTATAAAACCATATACTATGCTCATACATCCACAATGGTTAAAATATAACGTTTCAAATTAATATGATGATATGCAAATAAGTAAATCAATTCTGGATTACCCATCCCCATTCATTTTTGACTATCTGTTTTAGTTATAGTTTTTGGGGTCACTATTAACCTTATAGTTTTCATGGACTGACTAATAACCTGGTTAATACTTATGGACTTCCTGTCCCATTTTATAGTTTTCATGGGATCACTAGGAACCTATTAGCCCCTGCCAATAACTTCATTGTTTCATGGGTTCTCCTTGAACCTATTGGTATCTCCAATAACTTCCCTCATATCCTAGTTTTCATGGGTCGACTAGGAACCTATTAACTTCTGTCAATAACTTTAATCCGGATATAGTTTTCATGGGTTCACTACAAACCTATTGGCCCCAGCCAATAACTCCATCTAATCATAGTTTTAAAGGGTTTACTATGAACCTATTGGCATCTGCTGATAACTTTTTCTGAACATAGTTTTCATGGATTTACTATGAACTCATCTATCTAACAACTTCACTATTTAGGCATCCTACATTCTGGTCTTTCTGACCTCCTGCATGCAATTCTACTCATTCAGGAGTAAATTCAATTTATATTCACAACTGGGTCAACCTAGCTGGTTATTCTACCCTTTCTCCCCAAAATTCAGTTATGGTTCCATTACAATGTGAATATATATATATATATGTGTGTGTGTGTGTGTATGAAGAAGTAAACATTATATCATAATAATACCAACACCAGTTGTAACAACCCTGTTTCCAAAGCCATGATACAAGTTTATATTTTAATAATAAATTTATATTGTAATAATAAAATTAATAATTAAATAAAATCAAACACGTATGGGATTGAATAAAATTTGTTCAGTTATCGTAGTATAATTTGTAGAATGAATTGATAAGCACTTTAAATTTAATATGAATTGATTTACAAATAAAGTATTGGGTTATTAAAAGGAAAAGAAAAGAGAAAATAATAATAATATAACTAATTAAAACAAAGCCCAAAGATCTAACCCAAGCCCACTAAAACTAATAACAAATTATAACTTACTCCCTCTTTTCCTTTCCATAAGAAAAACCCGAAAACCCATTTCTTTTGAATTGCCTGTACAAAATCAAAACCTGACTCATTGAAGCCCTAATCCCTAAAAATACATTACATAAAAATTGAATGCATGAAAAAAAATTGAGCGAACAAATCGCAACGTGGCTAGAGTTCTGCTTGGATGGAGGCGCGTTCATGGACGTCGAGACTTGGGTGGAGCTTGGCTTCTGCCGTAGGGCTTCAGAAGTGCATGCGTACGCTAGCGTTGGCGACGCAGAGGTGGGTGGAGAATTGGAATGGTGGAAGCATGACACATGATCAAGGCTGGTGATAGATGGCGACATCCATGTTTTTGCGACATGGGAGCACGATTGGGAAAGGCACATGCAATGTTGGTTGTTGGTGACTTCATTGAATGCAAGGTGACTGAAGGCAGCTAGGGTTAGGGTGCTGACTGAAAAGCAACAAAGGGGATTTAAGCAAGCTTTGGATTGAGGTGAGTTATTTTTAACTCACACTTCTATATCTAAATAAATGAATATCATTATGCATGTCGTGATATGGTTGTTTAGATGATAATTGTTGATTTTTAATTATTGAATTAGTTAAAATATGAATTTATATAATGAATTGTTCTATGTTTTGCATATAGTTGAATAAACTTGATTAGTTTAGGATGTTTATTGCTTGAATGGTTTGATAGTGCAAATTTACAAATGTAATTCCATTCGTTTGTGAATTTAATTTTTTATAGTATATCGATATCTGTAAATCGTCATGTGATCGGAGTTCTCGGAAAGAACCTCGGATTATTAAATAATTCCATATTATGGAATTATATTTTATGGAGCGATGTTGGCTCTCTTTTGGATGGATTTATTGTTTGGTGTTTTAAAACATTCTCAAAAAAATGAGATTTTATCCCTTTTTATCCTTATTAGGATTTTTATAAAAATAGTAAAATTATATTATATCTTAACTTATTTCTTACTCTAAAAATTTATTTAAAGTTTTTAAAAATAAGTAATATTAAATGATAAAATCTTTAAAAAATTACTATTTCAAGTATATAAATTTGGTAAATGCTTTAGAGGCAAAGACAAGATATGGTATTATTTTAGAAAAGTGGTTATGAAAGTAATAAATTCAATTTCAAGCAATTTTAGTTGTAAAAGCCATTTAAATGATTTTGGAAAGAGTTCGAAAGCCTTTGGAAAAGTATATCTTTATTTGTAGGTATATATTTGTTTGTGTATATATATATATATTTAAATAGATTTTCAAAATAAAGTAAGTTATTAATTATGAAAATAAAGTTTTGTTTTAAAATCAATTTAACTAAGATTTTCAAGTTTACAAATAGTTTATGGTTTTAAAGTGTTTATGAAGTAATATTATATATATATATAGATTTGAAATAAAGTTAATTATCAATTATTAAAATATTGTTTTGATTCAAAGACCTAATAATGGAATTTTATTTTAAGTTTTAAAACTTTGTGACACTTTTCTTTTTATATATATTTGAGTTATTGGATTTTAAAAGTGATAAATTTGAAAGTAAACTATAGATAAAGCAATTTAGATATCATTCCTATATGATAAAATTTTATTACTTACTTTCAAACTATAACCTTTTATTGACCTTTATTGTTTGGCATGTGGCTATATGTATTTTCTATATTGATATTTCTTTGGTGACTTCAAAACCATTGCTTTTGAACAATTATTGCTTTCACATGGGTTTCTATTGAATTTTGTGCTTTTCTATGAAAAAAGAATTTTAATAAACGATTGAATTGTCGGGTGGTATGGGACACTTTGTACAATACTTTCGATTATTATTATAAATTATTAAATAGAGTTTGAGAGGAAATTACTTGCTTTTAGTAAATACTTGAATTTACTTTCTGGTATGGGACAAGTAGCTAAATTCTGGTAATTACTGGAGTGATAGTAATTAACACTTAGAGTTGTATTATCCTAGGGTGTTCGGATTTTCTATGAGACCGATAGATCCCCGAGAGACCATGACTCATTTTTCATCGACTTGAGAGTCGATACATTTCTAGATTTGGGTAGGTACACCTATTCTTGGGGTTAGGTCTGTCCTAGTATAACATAGCTATCCTTTTTGTTGTTCAGACAGATGTTATATTGCAGCCCTATCAATTTATTCAAAGCTTGACAATGTTTACTTATTTATATTCGTTAGGTAATTCACATAGTTTTGTTATAAACATGACTACCTATTTCTCATCGTTAGGAGTCGGGGTTTTTACCTAATAGTCTATTTCTTTTCGTTAGACTATTACGCTATGTGGCGGGGTTTATTTATTTTAGTTAGGCCCCGTGTCGCATAGTATCATACTGATAGTTGACTACCATTATTATTTCATTACTGATGATTATTTCTTTAGAGATTTTAGTATGGATATTCTGTATCCTTTATGGCTCTGAGGAATTTTGAATTGGTTATCACCATATTTTGAGATGGTGGTCTATTAAGACTTGATATGTATTTATGAAATGGTGATTTGTTAGATATGCCTTTGAGTATTTGTTTTGGGCATATTTTATTTATGACTTATTCGGTTATTGTTAAGTCAAAAATGTGAGATATGTATTTATTGGTTTGATATGCCTTTTATGGATTTTAGGAATATTTGGAGATGACTTATTTTGGAGTTAAGTCATATATGGATCTATAAAGTAGTGAATTTAATTAACATGCCTTATTATGATTGTTTGTTCGACATATTTTATATGGCTTATTATTTTAAGTCATAAAGTTATGATATTAGTATCTCGCCTTTTATTAGATATGGTCTGACCCGTTTATTATTTTAATACTCAGGTCAGGCTGTGACTTTACAGGTACAGGGACTCATTGACTCTTGAATTTTGAGTTAGCTTTGGAGTAGACTATTTTGACAGTTTTAGTTTACTTCATCATTTATGTATATTGACATTTAGTAGTTATGTCATGTGTATGATTCAGTAATAATTTTGTACCTGATATAGTGTATGAAATATGTTGTATATTAGTCCGCTGCATTCTGTGATTCTGATTCTGATTTATCTATATTATATACAGTTTTGAATATTTTTAATCGGTGTGTTTATTACTTCGTATTAATACTGCACACATCAAATTTTCAGTTCAGATCCTCAAAAAGGTAAATAAGACGTGTCAGTGTTAGAATAAAGATATATTCACATTCGATCGCCCTTAACCAGCAGTATTCTCCGGATTAGCAGACGACATTACTTATAATGTTCTTTGCTAAACTGGGCATAGCAGTGGGGTCGTTACAGCTTGCTGTTTTAACTCACACTTCTATATCTAAATTCTATAACAACCCTGTTTCCGAAGCCGTGATACAAGTTTATATTGTAATAATAAATTTATATTACAATATAAACTTGTATGACGGCTTCGGAAACAGGGTTGTTACAGACCTCCCTAATTATGAAAATTACGTCCTCACAATTTCTTATAGGAAGAAGTTAAAAACACATGCAAACATTAACTCTCATCGAATTTCAACTAAATAGTAAAATTCGAAGAGAGTTAATGTTTGCATGTGTTTTTAACTTCTTCTTATAAGAAATTGCGAGGATGCAATTTTCATAAAGAGGGAGGTCTGTATCAACCCTGTTTCCGAAGCCGTGATACAAGTTTATGTTGTAATAATAAATTTATTATTACAATATAAACTTGTATCACGGCTTCGGAAACAGGGTTGTTACACCCGTGGTTTAATATCCTTGAAATCATTTCATATAAAACTTGGTTAATCCCTTTAACCTATTAATCGAGGAAACTTCTTCAAAAACTCCATACTTAAAATCATTTCAAAATTCTTTTATTATGTCATGCTTTTCCATTAAAATGAGATTGGGTTATTTACTTTGAAAACTAAGGCTTTCGAACCCTTTAAAACTTTACTTTCGAAACCATTGGATAACCACCATCGAAAGCTTAAACTCTTCTTTTCAAAACACTAACATTTCTCTTCGAAATCTTCAAAACAAACCTTTCGAAAGTATTAAAGATTTACTTAATATCTCTTAGAAGCATAGCTTTGAAACCAATGAACGTACCCCTTTCGAAACCATTGGGTTTTGCATACAAACATCTTTTGGGTCTAAGTGAATACATACGAAAGTAACCCTTTCGAAACCATTTATCTTATATAAAATTGTTTGGGAAAAAGTCGATGGCTTTGGAACCATCCATTTGAAAACTCAAATCATTTAAGTAAAATATTAAAGGATAGCATCGAAACCCTCTTTCAAAGCCATTGCCTTCGAAACCCTTGAACCCATTCGAAAGCTTTTAGGAAGTGATTTAGTATAATTTTAAAACAAAAGCTACCCTTCGAAAGATTTGATGACTTCAGTACATTCGGAAGGTCAAAAGAACGGCAGCAGGGTCTTGATTGGGTCGAAACCGCCCTTTTCGAAAACAGTGTTCTATAAATAGTAGAACTTGTTTGAAAGCTTATACTTTAAAATGAAGATGGCAACCCTCTTCGAAAGCTATTTAGAAAACCCTTTCGAAAGAATCTGTTTCGACTCCTTCAAAAGCTTTTAGTAAAACAAGGCAGGCGCTTATCATTTGAAAGTAAACAAAGGTTTAGACCCCATCGGAAGCAAAAGTTTCGACGCCATGCATTCCACCTTTCTCCAATCCACTACGTACCATACTTGTGATATCTTGTGTACTGGTTTCAGCTTGGTTTTGGCTGAGTCAAAGAGGAAGCATAGAGTCGAAAGGAGCTTCTAAAAGAAGCAGAACCTACTTTTCTGGGTAAAGACTGATTTAATACCAGTTAAAGCAAATACTTTATATCTGACCTGCCAAGTTGTAAACATTTGATTGTTTGCCATAACTTTTCAAATTCTTTACAAAAATAACTGCCGCATAATTTTAGATCTAAACAAGGATTAATTTAATAAATAAGCCCTTCCATTAAGCAAAACCAATAAAACAATTAATTCCTTCATCTAAAATAATTTTATTTCCATAGTAAATTACTTAGGAAAAATCCCCAAAATTTATAGAAATTCATTTTCAATATGTTATCTAACATATAAAATTTTCAGACCCAAATTCTTCATAAAATAACCGAAATAAATTTCTAAACCTAATTATTCATATTTTCCTTTGAAAATTCATATTAAATTTTTCATAGCTTGGAAAATTACAAAAATTGAAACCCATCTCTAAAATCATGTTTTACAAAACATAAAATTTTCTCATGGCATACGAAAATCATTATAATCGGTTTTACCCTTAAAACCATATAAAATAAATATCAAATTATTTTGTTTGAACCCAACATGTCCAAATCCAAGTATATCATCAATCAAAAATCATCATAATAATGGATTTAATCTTTAACCCGAAAAACCAATGATCATAAAACAAAATAGAGATGATTTAGATTATTATTCACCTTGATTAGGATAAGAAACTTGAGATTTTATTAAGTTTAATTTCCCCTAGCTTGAATCCTTAGCTTTAGATTGAATTTCTCTTATTTTCATCCTTAGCAATAGCCGGCTATTCTTTTCTTTGTTTATGTTTTGTGAAATGAAAATGAACGTGAATGGATAGTAAAGCCGTGAATATATAAGGGTGCGACTATTTCCTATTATACCCTTATTTTAGCATATAAGCCATTTAGATAATTAAGCATGAACTTTAATTATTTATTTAAATCTAAACCCCCCTATCACTCTAATATTTACATTATTCTATTTAATATGTCTAATTAAATATCCAGAATAATGTTATTAAAAATTAGTGGTGTTACAGGCTCCCCTCCTTATAGAATTTCTCCTCGAAATTCGATAAGGACTAAATACTAAACGTAGAAATCATCTATAACAGCTCTTAACAACCATACTAGCTTACCTAACTAGCAACTATCTATATAAAGCTAAATAGACATACCCTCAAAGCAGATCAGGATAAGTATCTCTAATCATGTCTTCTGTCTCCTAAGTACAGTCCTTCTTGTTGTCTCTCCATTAAACTTTCACCAACTTGGCTGTCTTTTTCCTCATTCTTTTCTTATCTCTCGCTAAAACCCGAACTAGTTGTCCAACAAAAGTCAAATTAGGCTCTACTATCAAATCTTCCAACCCTGTCGAAGGAATAGTAATCTCTGGATTATGCACATACTTACGAAGACGAGATACATGAAATACATTAGGGACATCTGCCATATTGCTCGGCAACTCTACTATGTATCCGAGCTTTCCAATCCTCTCTATAATCTAGAACGGACCAACATATCTCGGTGCCAGCTTCCCTGACTTTCCGAATCGTACCACACCCTTCATCGACGATACTTTAATGAAGACCTTATCTCCAACTGAGAACTCTAGGTCTTTACGCCTCCTATCTGCGTAACTCTTCTGCCTAGACTGAGCTTCCTTTATCCTTTCTTGGATTAACTCAATATTTTATGTCGCCACTTTAACCAGATCTGGACCTAAGACCAATCTATCTCCAGTCTCCAACCAACATGTTGGTGATTTGCATGGCCTTCCATACAAAGCTTCAAAAGGCGCCATTGCTATACTAGTCTACTAACTATTATTATAATAAAACTCCACCAAGTGTAGGTGATCTTCCGAAGATCCACCAAAGTCCAATACATAAGCTCTCAATAAATCCTCAAGTACCTTATTGACTCTCTCTGTTTACCCATCCGTCTGAGGGTGATATGCAGTACTCATCTTAAGCTTGGCACCTAATACTTCTTGTAGACTCTTCCAGAATTCACTAGTGAACAAAGCATCCCTGTCACTGACGATACTACTAGGAATCTCATGTAGTCTAACTAGGTTCTTCATGAACAACTTAGCTAAGGTGCCATCCTAGTTGACTTGGAATGAAATGGGCACTATTGGTCAATCTGTCCACTATGACCCATATACTTTCATTTCCCCTGTTTAACCTTGGCAATCCGTCAATAAAATCCATGGATATCGAATCCCATTTCCAAACCAGAATCTCTAAAGGTTGAAGCAAATCACTCAGCTTCTGATGTTCGGCCTTCACTTGTTGACAGTTTGCACTTCGCCTAACCCACAAGCCAACATCCTTCCTCATACCTTCCCAATAGAAGCACCTCTTCATATCTTGATACATCTTGGTACCTCCAGGATGAATCGTAAACTTGGATCGTTGACATTCTCCAAGAACTTCTTTCCTTAAGTATTCAACATTCGGAACACACAATCGCCCCTTCTTTCTCAACCATCCCCTTTGGTCAAGACTAAAATTCTTCAGATCATCGATCCCAGTTCCAACCTTAAGCCTTCTAATCCTCTTGGCTAATACTGGATCCTCTTTCTGTTTAGAAGCAATCCTTTCAATCAATACTGGTCGAACTTCTAAACAAGGCAACATGGCTGTGCTCTGACTAGAACTAGCAGTCGATCTTAACTGCATAATACAAGTAGTCAAAGCTTCTAAATCCTTCCATTCTACCAACATAGCTAACACCATATTCTGATGTCTTCTGCTAAGAGCATCCGCTAACTTATTACCTTTCCCAGGTGTACACTCTATCCTAAAATCATAAGCAGCCAAAAACTCCAGCCACCTCTGTTGTCTCATATTCAACTCCTTTGGAGAGATTAAATACCTTAATGACTTATGATCTATGTATAGCTCAAATCTCTCTCCTAAGAGATAATGTCTCCAAATCTTCAATGCAAAGATCACCCCAGCCAACTCCAAATCATGAGTAGAATATCTTACTTCATGTGGTCTAAGCTATCGTGAAGTGTAGGCAATCACTTTACCCTTCTACATCAACACAGCTCCTAATCCAGTCCCACATGCATCAGTATACACCCCCAACCCTTGGTTTCCGTTTGGAACTACTAACACAGGTGCATTTGTAAACAAATGCTTTAACTTAAGGAACGCTTCCTCACATTTGTCAGACAAGAAAAACTTCACATCCTTCCTGGTTTACTTAGTTAAAGGTGCTGCTATTTGCGAGAAATCCTTGATGAATCTCCGCTAATAGCCGGCTAGTCCAAGAAAACTTCTAATCTCAGTCACCATCTCTGGTCTACTCCAATCATTAACAGCTTCAATCTTATCTAGATTGACTGACAGCCCTTTCTCTGAAACCACGTGACCAAGAAACTAAACCTCTTTCTTCCAAAAATGACACTTAGAAAATTTTGCCTTCGGCTGATGTTGCCTCAGCGCCTCAAGCACTACTCTAAGATGATCCTCGTGCTCTCTTTCATCCTTAGAGTACACTAAAATGTCATCTATAAACACTAACATGAACCTATCCAAGTACCCTTAGAAAACTCAGTTCATCAAATCCACGAAGAAAGCAGGTGCATTCGTTAATCCAAATGGCATTACTAACCACTCGTACGAACAATACCTAGTCCGAAATGCTGTCAAAGGAATACTGTCCTCTGCCACCCTTAACTGATGGAAACCTGTTGCCAAATCCAACTGGGAAAACACTATGGCTCCACATAACTAATCAAATAGATCATACATTCTCAGCAAAGGATACATATTCTTAATCGTCCTCTCGTTCAACTTACGATAGTCGATAACATCCTCAACGACCCATCTGGTTTCTTTACAAACACCGCGATCGCTCCCCAAGGCGAACTGCTTGGTCTAATAAAATTCTTTTTCCTTCTAGATCCTCTAGCTGCACCTTCAATTCCTTCATCTCGGTCGGTGTCATCTTGCTAGGTGGTCTACTCACAGGTTCAGCTCCTGGCACAAGATCTATCTAAAACTCAACAGCTTGTTTCGATGGTATTCATGTCACCGGCTCAAAGACATCTGCAAACTCTCTTGCTACTCGAACCTGACTTAACTCTTCTCCTACTTCCATAGCGCTTAACAAAGCACAACTACTCTGGTCAGAATTATGCACTGAGAATATGATTCGGTTATGACTATCAGGGTGTCTTAGTGACATCTCCATGTCCTGGAAAAATATCTTAGCCTCATACTTACTCAACCAATCCATACCCAAAATGACTTTGAAATCGAAAACATACAGACTGCATGCAAACTTATGACTTAACAAGTCTAGTTCTAACTGGTCACATCTCATCCCTAGAGTTGCATACCCTCCTACTGGATTCGCAACCTTAAGAAGTAACAAGGTATGTGGGTTCTAAGCATAACCTATCAACAGAATTTTGAGATATAAATGAATGTGATGCACCAGTATCAAATAGTATCCTAACTGGTACACTCTGAATCAAAAGCATACCTTCCATCACAGTCTTCCCTTTTTCAGCTGCAGTTGGTCTAGCAGATGATGTTCCAATGGCAAAAACCCTTCCCTTGTCCGCTCTGACTGGCTCTGGACACTGGTTCTTATAATGCCTAACTTGGTCACAGTTAAAGCACTTCACATTCTTCTTTTCTGCAGCCTTCTTCCCCTTGCCCGACCGGCACTCATGAGCATAATGACATTTCTTGTCACACTTGAAACAAACTAAATCAGCCTTTTCCTTCTTGGCAGCATCTCCCTTCTGGGCTCCCTTCTTCTTAAAGAACTTTCTCTTCTTCCCTTGAGAACCCTGGATTTCAATTGGCTTCTCTCTAGCACAAATAGCAAGCATCTCCTCATGGCGGATTGCCATCTCCACAATTACATTACTAGGATCACAGAGATATGGCAGGGTTGTCCTAGCAATCTCGGGCCTTAGTCCTCTAATAAACTTCGCATTCCTCCTGATGACGGTGTCTATAGTAGCATACCCATATCGGGTCAACTCATCAAACTTAGTAGCATACTCGATTACCAACAACTCTCCCTACACCAAATCCATAAACTTTCTCATTTATGCTGATTTAGCAACTTCAGATAAAAATCTCTGTTCAAATCTCCTTCTAAAATCCATCCAAGTCAACTCCTCCTTCGGAACCCCGGTAATAACACTGTTCCAACAATGAAGTGTTGCCCCTTGCAACTGCCTAGAGGCCAGCCTCCTCTTCTGCTCATTATCCAAACTCAAATCAGCAAAGATTCTCTCGCAATGCAATAGCCAATTCTCCAATTCTATGGCATCATCTACTCTCATAAATAGCTTTCCACCAAGACTGGTGTAGTTTCTACTCAGCTTAGCATAATTATTCCCAACCGGAGCCATAGGATTAGCTCCTCCAACATTTCCCGCAACACCAGCAGCAGCTCCAGCTTGCACCATATTGACGAAAAAATGATACATCATCTCCATATCTACTGGTGGGTTTCTAGCACCCACTTTGGCATCTGCATTTTGGTTAGCGTTAGCCTGTCGACCCGGGTCCCTCCTGGTGGGTCGAACATTTCTGTTGATTGTGGTGATTCCTCCACCGAGATTTCTTCTTCCGTTTCCAACCTTCATATCTTCCTTCTCGTAAATCTGCATACGAGCCTTAGTAATAGAAGAACGGTCTAAGAAAGAGAGTGGAATACGTACTTATATATATATATCAAATACAAGTACATTACTATAACGTTATCCCAAACCCGAACCTTATCTTCTTATTCATTGGATTATGTTTGTAAATCTTTTAGGTTTTAAATTTCATTTAAGTTTCATAAACCTATGCTCTGATAACAACTTGTAACATCCCTCACTTGGAGGCTGAAAACTAACGGCTACGAATGCTGCAGTCATTCATAGTTATTAATCCTCGGCGACCCAATACGGTAATATTAGATACATTGATATAACAAAAACACACTGATATGGAAAAAAATTTAAATCAACAAACAACTTTCTCATTCCATTTCAAAGTATTTCAAATTCATTACATAATCCCACAATCGTTAACCACGTTTAGAGAAAATATAATTATTACAACATGCGCAAAGAGCGACATATGAAGATGCCCCCTTGGATGATCAGAGTATATAGCTAGGAAATTAACAACTTTGCCTTTAAAACAACACACAGCGTAATCCAAATAGAAAAGAACTCTAAATAGCTATTATGCCTTCTGCACATCTCCAGAAGCTTTTTCGTCCAAAGAGGTACCTGAAAACCTCAACTCTCAAACTACTCAAAATCAATTGAGCACCTGAGAGTTTAAGGGGAAAACATAAACTTTGAGTCAGACATAAAATCTGATATGAATAATAATCTACCATCTCAAATCATTTAGATATCTAGTGAGACCACGCCGCTTAGCGGTACGGGTTTTCTCTTTACTAGTATCCAAAAACTTTATAAAACCATATACTATGCTCCTACATCCACAATGGTTAAAATATAACATTTCAAATTAATATGATGATATGCAACTAAGTAAATCAATTCTAGATTACCCATCCCCATTCATTTTTGGCCATCTGATTCAGTTATAGTTTCTAGGGTTACTATTAACCTAATAGTTTTCATGGGCAGACTAATAACCTTGTTAATACTTATGGACTCACTATCCAATTTCATAGTTTTCATGAGATCACTAGCAACCTATTGGCCCCTACCACTAACTTCATTATTTCATGGGTTCTCCCTGAACCTATTAGTATCTACAATAACTTCCCTTTTATCCTAGTTTTCATGGGTCGACTAGGAATCTATTGAGTTTTGTCAATAACTTAATCCGGATATAGTTTTCGTGGGTTCACTACAAACCTATTGGCCTTTTCCAATAACTCCATCTAATCATAGTTTTCATAGGTTTACTATGAACCTATTGGCATCTACCGATAACTTTTCCTAGACATGGTTTTTATGGGTTTACTATGAACCTGTCTATCTGACAACTTTACTATTTAGGCATCCTACATTCTGGTCTATCTGATCTCCTGGATGCAATCTCATTCAAGAGTTAATTCAATTTATATTCACTACTAGGTCAACCTAGCTGGTTATTCTACCATTTCTCCCCAAAATGCAGTTATGGGTCCATTACGATGCATATATATATATGTATATGTATATATATGTATGTATGTATGTATGTATGTATGTATGTATATATGTATATATATGTATGTATGTATATATGTATATATATGTATATATATATATGTATATATATATGTATATATATGAAGAAGTAAACAAAATATCATAATAGAACCAACACCCATGGTTTAATATCCTTGAAATTATTTCATATAAAACTTGGTTAATCCCTTTAACTTATTAATTAAGGAAAACTTCTTCAAAAACTCCATACTTAAAAATTCTTTTATTATGTCGTGGTTTTCCATTAAAATGAGATTGAGTTATTTACTTTGAAAACTAAGGCTTTCGAACCCTTTAAAATTTTACAAACCATTAGATAACCTCCTTCGAAAGCTTAAAATCTTCTTTTCAAAACACTAACATATCTCTTTCGAAATCTTCAAAACAAACCGTTCGAAAGTATTAAAGCTTTACTTAATATCTCTTAGAAGCATACCTTTGAAACCAATTAAAGTACCTCTTTCGAAACCATTGGGTTTTGCATACAAACGTCTTTTGGGTCTAAGTGAATACATACGAAAGTAACCCTTTCGAAACCATTTATCTTATATAAATTTGTTTGGGGAAAAGTCGATGGCTTCGGAACTATCCATTCAAAAACTCGAATCATTTAAGTAAAACATTAAAGGATAGCATCGAAACTACCTTTCAAAGCCATTTCCTTCGAAAGCTTTTAGGAAGTGACTTAGTATAAGTTTAAAACAAAAGCAACCCTTCGAAATCATTGATGAGTTCATTACATTTGAAAGGCCAAAAGAACGGTAGCAGGGCCTCTACTAGGTCGAAACCGCTCTTTTTGAAAACATTGTTCTATAAATAGAGGAACTTGTTCAAAAGATTATACTTTAAAATAGAAGATGGCAGCCCTCTACGGAACCTATTTAGAAAACCCTTTCGAAAGCATATGTTTCGACTCCTTTGAAAGCTTTTAGTAAAACTGTAACGACCCGTAAATTTTCGATAATTAAAATGGTTAATTAAATAAGATTTTGTGATTTAATATTGAAAGAAAAAAAAATTTGTAAATTAAAAATGAAATAATAACTAAGATGAAACATAACAAGGTTAATTAAAGTTAATAATTTATGAATTGAATGAAATGCTAATTAATGAAAATAATTTAAATGTTATACTTGGCTATAAATTGAATATAAGGAAACAAACGTAAATATTGAATCAATTAATGAATTAATATATAATTAGTGGTAATTGGAAAAAATCAATGTTTTGTGAGAAATTATAATATTTGTTGGAAATGATAAACTTGTAAAAGTGTGATTAAGAGTGAATGGCAACAATTACTATAAGTTACCTATATATTTAATACGTTAAATTGAATTTGGAATCAATTGCAATAAATCTAATGTAATATTACGTTAATGCAAATTAAGGTAATAATTGGAAATAATGTTAATTTTATTCATAATATGATAATTGGGAATAAAAAGGAATGGAAATCAAGATTTATTAATTTATTTGAATTTAAATTATAGTAATTGGATTTATTGCAAATAAATGAAATTAAGTATTTAAGTATTACGTTAATGGAGATTAAGATGAAATTTGAGAATATTAGTGTAATAAATCATGAACCAATGTTAATTTCACCCATTTGATAATAATGGATTGAATAATAGGATGAAAGGTCAATTAAATGGAATTATTGGACATTTAATTTATAAGTACTGAATTTATTGAAATTGGAAGTAAAGATGGTAATTATTGAAATAATTAACATTGAATTAACCTGAAAATTTGTTTTAAATTGTTATAAATGTCTAAGTAACCAAAAGTGATAAAATTTGTTAATTATAGAATCAGAATTGAAAAAGTGATTTAAATAATTAATTATTAATTTATTTAATTAACGTGAAAATAGCCATTTTGGTTACTGACTCGGATTTCGACGAAACCAGTTTCATCGGATCCGTAACGGTGAATTATTGTAGGATTTCAAGTTTCGTAGCGATTGGACTTGTCGTTTGATCATACGGACTCGAAACGCCTAGAAATCAAGTCAATTAAAATCAATTGAAATCAATTTGAAATAAGCTGATTTTATCATAACTTCTTCATACGATGGAATTTGGCCTTGAAACCAGTCCCATTGATTTAAAAATTATCGAAAGCATCTATTTTGATATATGGGATGACCCATTTTCATTTCGGAGACAGAATGGGCATTTCGAGTCATTTATCGTTCAACGTGTAAATAAATCGTATCCATTCATTCTATTTTTCTGATCTACCTATAAATAACTCGTTATAAACCCTAGTCACTTCTTATTCCTCATTTCTATACGTACAATTCCAATTGCTCCTCTTCATTCCAATGACAGACAAAACCCTAATTCCCAATTGCAATTTCAAATCAAATTCCAAATCAAAAATTCAAACTCCCCAATACATATTGAATTATATATCGATTTAAAGCTCTCGACGAGCGCAAGTCAATTATGTGATTCGTTTCTCGATCTAGGTTGATGTGTGGCCGAAATTGGCTAGATCATTTTCGGTCGTTCGTTTCATCGTGATGGACTTCAATGGATCGTCAAATCGACGATACCATGGCGTGGAGGGGGCCTAGCGGAGTGCATCGGCATAGGTGATGCATTGATTCAACGGTTTGATTTTGTGCAATAATTCGATTAGGGCATCGATTTCTTGGCGGCGGCTGGCTCTCGATGATCGTGGGGGAGGGGTTCGCGCATGGAGGCGACTTCCTGGAGTGGTCGCGGCGTGGTCACGTCCGGTCTGGATGCGCGCCGTGCGTGATCGAGACGGCAGCTACCGGAGTTCGTGAACGGGATCGCGAGATTAGGGTTCTGTTGGATAGTGAGCAGGTGACGTGTACGATAATTTGATTAATTAATTTATTTATTTTATAATTCAATTGGTATAATGTTCTAACGATCGTAACTTCTTCATACGAGGTCTGGTTCACGCGCGGTTTGATCCGCTGGGATCGTATCGAAATTCCGGACATTTTGACGCTGGTTTGGATGAATTCGGAGACCGTTCAAATTTTGGGCTTATTTTGAATTTAAATTCGATTGAAATTCAAAGGTGAGTGTTTTAACCCACTCACAACTTCTAAAATTTCTTATGTTTGTTAAATTAAATTTATGACATGATTAGAAATTTATTATGGCTATTTGGTATATTTTAAATCATCAACTCAGTTAATTTGAATTTATTTGAATTAAATCGTTATTTAATTTATTATTGAATATAAATTGCCAATTAAATACATGTTATTGATTATCAGTTCTATATTGATATTTATTATTGATTTGGATGATGTTTGTAATGGATGTTGATTGTTGATATTGGATGAATGGATGTTGTATTTTATATCGTTATAAACTGCAAGTTCAGTATGGTTTGAAATGAGACATACCCGAATGATCTATAGGTTAGGGAAAAATCGTTATGGGTTGAAATGATAGACTCGAGCGATTTTATGGATTTTGTTATTAAATTCGGGATTGCGGTTTGAAATGATATACAACCATAAAATTTTAAATTGCGGACTGAAAGGATAAATATCCGTATCACTTGACCCTAGGGTAGAAAATTATATACGGACACCGGATTGGTTAAATTTAATGATTTCCAACTTCTTAATTTTTGAATTAATTAAATGATATCTTAAAATAAAATTTGATGTATATAAATTGAAGTATTATTGGAAAATAAAGTTTTTGTGTTGAAATGTGAATTGGTTTAAAAGGAATTGCTTTAAGAAATAAATTGGACGTTTAAAGTTAAACTTTTAAGTATAAATGAGATTTTATCGAAATTAAGTTATTGAAGTTGTTTGAAAATACTTTAAATATATTGAAATTGAAGTAATCCGAATTGATATTTGAACATAGATTGAAACGATATGAAATTCAATAGTTTATTGAAACGTTAAATTGAAAGATTTGGAATTTGGTTTGTTGACTCGGAAATTGAAATTGGTCCAAATGTGTTGAAATGAAATGAATAGTTTAAATTGATATTAATTCCAAATTCATGTTTTAATATAACCTGTTTTAAAAATATATTATTTCAAAACTTCTAATTATTAAGATTTTCAATGTATTAAACTATTTTAACCTGTATTAATTATATTAAATCATTTTAACCTATTTTAAACCATTTAATTTATTTAAACTAATTAACCTGTTTTAACTTATTTTAAATCTAATTAATCTATTTTAAATCTATTTAATCTATTTTAATTATATTTAATCTATTTTAAATCTATATTAAATATTTCTAACTAATTAAAACTATTTTCTTCTAAATTCCAAACTAAGTAAAATGGATGGGTTTATATTCAAATTCTTGATTTTTAAAGTGAATGTGGTTAAGCGACATTATAACCTATGTTGGGATCTAAATAGCATATTTGGTTTAATATGATAATTTTGAAATGGGAGTTTAACCTATTTTGGAAACACGACTTTTGAAAGAAATATAATTTCGAACTATGATTTCAATGTGATATAATTTCGAAAGTAAGTAATGATTTCGAAAATGATATGATTTGAATTGAATATGATATTTTGATATCAATTATGAAATGATTTTGGCAATGTAAAAGAACCATCCGGTGTGTAATAAGCGATTGGTTGTTAAAGAGACCGGGATCAGATATGGGCATACTCTCTGTCGATACCGAAAACCACTTTGACAACTGTGTACGCGGTGGAGATTCCAGAATGAAGTAGGATGGTGGCGACGATCCTAAAGGTATATACGTGGACATGACTTCCATGAGTTAGCATAAGGTTGCTAAAACAGGAGCAATGAGGTCATTCCTTCGATCGAGCATAATCCATCGATACTATATTCTGAATTTGCGATTTATTTGGTGACCACCCTCGATTTTTTTGATTCGGGAGTGTGTTCCGAGGTGGGCGGTAGTAGCTGCTATGCGTTACCACCGGTCCGGAAGTGTAATTGGTATATCTACCCTGGCATTGCCTAGTTATGCCGTGTCACCTACCCTAGCGCGCCTTCTACGAGTTTGGTTTGTACCATACCTATGGAGTGCCCTCTGACGGCACCCAGTACGGGTGGGATTACGGTACTGTATAGACTATGGGAAATAAAAATGTGTTAAGGGGGAAAATGTAATGCCTTAACGCTATTTTAATAGTTTATATTACTATAGACATATTATAATAGCGTATTGTACTATACAGTAGATAGTTTAACTGATACTTAGGAGATGTGAATCCTGAACATCTCTTAAGTTACTGCACTCACGTTAGACACTGGATAGGAGATGTCAAACCCCGTAAACATCTCTGACGTCATTTATACTCATATTTATTTACTGTTGATTTGACTTACATAAGATCTTTTAGTTCTGACCCGAGTGTCTTGTCTTTTCAATTCGCTCAGGCCAGCCTGAGCATTTCAGGATTTGAAGACCTTATTTCTGGAGGACGAAGACAAAGATTTGTACTACTATTATTTACAATATTTATTCCACTACATTCATACTGTTCCGCAGCATTATTTGTTTATCTCTGATATGTGTAACTCTGATTCTGTATTGTATAAGTATAATCAAATGTTTTGTAAACAGCTTCATGAACTGTTATTTGATTATTATATTTTGTCATTCCTCTGCGAGATTCTGTTTTGTTTTTATTTCTTTCTCTGCTTTTTCTTATTCACCCCAATAAAAATCCACCCTTCTGTATGGTTTGAGCCGACATGCGTGTCTGCTTAAAGCATACAATAAGGCAGGATGTTACAAAAACAAAATAGACGGTTATCATTTGAAAGTAAACAAAGGTTTTGACCCCATCGGAAGCAAAGGTTTCGATGCCATGCCTTTCTCCTTTCTCCAATCCACTAGGTATCATACTTGTGATACCTTGTGTATTGGTTTCGGCTTGGTTTCAACAGAGTCGAAGCGGAAGCACAGAGTCGAAAGGAGCTTCCGAAAGAGGCGGAACCCACTTTTCTGGGTAAAGACTAATTTAATACCAATTAAAGAAAATACTTTATATCTAACCTGCCTAGCTTTAAAATTTTGATTGGTTGCCATAACTTTTCAAATTCTTTACAAAAATAACTGCCGCATAATTTCAAATCTAACCATGGCTTAATTAAACAAATAAGCCCTTCCATTAAGCAAAACCAATAAAACAATTAAGTCCTTCATCAAAAATAATATTTTCCATAGAAAATTACTTAGGAAAAATCCCCAAAAATTATAGAAATTCACTTTCAATATGTTATATAACATATAAAATTTTCAGACCCATGTTCTTCATAAAATAACCGAAATAAATTTATAAACCTAATTACTCATATTTTCCTTTGAAAATTCATATTAAATTTTCCATAGGTTGGAAAATTTTAAAAATTGAAACCTATCTCTAAAATCATGTTTTACATAACATAAAATTACCTCATGGCATAAGAAAATCATTATAATCAGTTTTACCCTTAAAATAGTATAAAATAAATATCAAATTATTTTGTTTGAATCCAACATGTCCAAATCCAAGTATATCACCAATCAAAAATCATCATCATAATGGATTTAATCTTAAACCTGAAAAAAAAATGATCATAAAACAAAATAGAGATGATTTAGATTATTATTCACCTTGATTAGGATAAGGAACTTGAGATTTGATTGAGATTGATTTCCCCTAGCTTGAATCCTTAGCTTTAGATTGAATTTCTCTTCTTTTCTTCCTTAGCAATAGCCGGCTATTCTTTTCTATGTTTACGTTTTTTTGAAATGAAAATGAACGTGAATGGATGGTAAAGCCATGAATATATAAGGGTGCAACTATTTCCTATTATACCCTTATTTTAGTTAATTAACATATAAGCCATTTATAAGACCATTTAGATAATTAAGCACGACCTTTAATTATTTATTCAAATCTCAATCCCTTTATCACTCTAAAATTTGAATTATTCTATTTAATTTATCTAATTAAATCTCCTGAATAATGTTATTAAAAATTAGGGGTGTTACCTAGAGGCCCGAAGCTAAGCGCTACAGATGCTGCAGACATCCATAGTATTAACTTCCGGTGACCAAATACAGTAATATTAATGGTATCCATGATATCAGAAGAACATGAATATGAAACTAGATCACATATTTCAAAAACAACATTTCTGATTACATTTCATAAAATATGTTTCATATCCAGATTACGTAATCCCAACGTTTCCTAGGTTCAGATCAAATATAATTATTACAAAATACGCCAAGAACGACATATGAAGATGCCCCATTGGATGACCAGAGTACTAAATAATCATAACAGACTTAATACAACACAGCAGAAATAAAACAAAACAACTCCTAAATATAGCTAACTTCAGCCTCCTGCTCGTCTTCGGAAGCTTTATTCGTCTACGTACTAAAACCTATAAATCCTCAACCCTCAGCCTACTCATATCAAATTTGAGCACCCGAGAATTTAAGGGGGAAAACATAAACTTCGAGTCAGACATAAAGCCTAGTGTGAATAATACTAAACATCTTGGTTATTTGATATTAAGTGAGACCACACCGCTTAGCATGACGGGTTTCCCCTCACTAATATCCTTTTAAAACATATCTTTTGCAAATCTTAATCCTACAACCAAAACTGGTTAAAACAATCAAGCAATATCATGTATGCATACAAATCAGGTAATAAATGGACTATCTGTCCGACACTATAGTTTTGTTTGGCTAACTACTAACATTTGGCTGACTCGGGCTTACCAGACAAAATAAACAAACAATCTAACTTACGTTAGATACTTCTCTTCTGCACGGTCTATCCCTAACTTACTTCTCCCAGGATCAACTGATCCTAATGGTTTTGCGGGCTCACCAATAACCTATCATTATATTCCTTTCTGTGTGTAACATCATTTTAGTCTCACCTGTGACAAAGCCCAACACGTTGGAATTTTGGACTAAATTAGCTAGGGGCTAATAGCTAATGTATAGGGCGCGGTCCTATACCAGTCCCGTTTGGTATTCTAATATCTAAGTCATTATACTAAGGATCATCTGCCCATAAAATTTTCCTTGAAAACATTTTCTCTCAAATTGATTTAAATCTTTAAATAATACTTTAAACAAGGAAAATATACTCTATGCTTTACTCAAATTTACACAAAACTTTGTTGATGAAAACATTTAAACCTTTGAAAGTACCCATTTCGAAACAATTGAAAGTGCCCCTTTTGAAACCAAGTAAAACTTTAGGCCGAAAGGCCAAAACATACCTTTCGAAACCATTCTTTATAAACCTTTCGAAAATATTAAAAACCTTTCTTTCAAAAGCTTTAAAACCTTAGACATCTTCTTATCAAAACACTATAAACATTGCCTTTCGATAACATTAAAATCTTCCATTTAAAACCTTTCGAAACCATTGGGGAACCACCCCTTTGAAATCTTTATCTTAAACCTTTCGAAAGCACTAATCCTTGTCATAAAATCAAACCTTTCGAAAACATTTGGGTTCAAGTAAGACATGTGGAATAACCTTTCGAAACCATTTAAAAACTTTCCTTTCGAAACAGGTTGAGTTTAACTTTCAATAGCACAAGGGATCATAAAGAACCTAAGTCGAAAGCACTCTTCCGAAAGCTATTTCCTAAGTAAAGAAGTGATGGTGTCGAAACTAACCATTCAAAAGCATTGAAGAAGCGGCTGAGTTTTAAAACAAAATAACCCTTTCGAAACCATTAGCTTCAAAAGGTGGAAAGCGGCAGCAAGGGGTTTCGACCCCATCGAAACTTCTTTATAAAACAAAAGGCGCAACCACTTTCGGAACCATTCTTTAAAACCATTTAACGAAGTCAAAAACAAACTAAATCGAAAGCATTCCCTTCGAAAGCAAAGATGGGGCATTTTCTGTTAAAGCAAAGCAAGGCTTTGACCCCTTCACAACTTGTTGTTTCGACTACATACCTTTCGCCTTAGTCCAATTTGCTACATACCAAGTCTTTGATACCATGCGCATTGGTTTCAATAGTGATGGAGGCAGAAGTAAGGTGTCGAAGGCTAGGCGCCGAAAGTGGCAAAACATGTAAAAAGCATGTAAAATCTGATTTTTAACTTTTTAAAGTAATTCTTTTCAACTAACCTGCCTTGTTTGTCAAAATAAGATTGGTTGCTAATTTCTTTTCTAAAAGTACTACCGAAATTTCAAAAATAAACAAATTAAATTATTTACAAAATGCCCCTTCTCCTTTTATAAATATATAAAACATTTAAGTCTCATACCTTAAATAATTTTATATATCTATTAAAACACTTAGGAAAAATCTATAAAAATTTCCATAAATCATTTTTAATATGTTTTCTAACATATATTAATTTCTGACCCAAAATCATCATAAAATAGTCGTAATTAATTTAAACCCAAAATAATTATTTTCTTCAATAGAAAATTTATAATAAATCCACATTAGTTTAGAAAATTATGAAAATTGAAACCCATCTCTAATATCATTTTTGACATTATTCTAAAACACTAGGCGTTTGGATGTCATTTAATACGCTTTTCATATTAGAACATTTCATAAAATTCATATGAATTAGCATAAATCATCAACAAGCATATATCTCCATTTTAACATTCAAACTTGGCAAACCATCTGCAAATTAGCTCGGATTTAATCTAAAACCGAAATCAATTAAAAACATGAGATGTAGTTATTATTCACCTTAGTTTTGTGATTACGGAGTTAAGATTTGATCTTGGATTAAGTTGATTAAACTTCCTTCCTTTAGATTCTTATTTATCTTCTTCTTGCTCTTCCTTAATGGTGGCCAGCCTCTCTAGCTTAATATTTTGATAGTGAACGTATGAAATGAATGTGGCTTAAGGGTTTAGGGTATAAGAATATACTTATTCCTATTTTACCCTCACCTATTACCCTTTTCTACTATACTTTCATTCATTTTAGTTCATTTGTTATATGGCACGACTACCCTTCTATTAATTACAAATCTTAATCCTCTAATCATTACATTATTTTATTTTATTTAACAAATTAAATATCCTAAATAGTGTTACTCAAAATTAGGGTCGTTACATACTGCCCTCCTTAAAAAATTCCATCATCGAAATTACGATAAGGTACTCAACAAATCAATGAAAAAGATAAAACATACCATCAAACAAATCAGGATAAGCCTCTCTAATCCTGCTCTCATTCTCCCAAGTACAGTCTCTCTCATCGTCGCTCCCTTGGACTTTAACTAATCTGACTGTCTTGTTCCTTAGCCTCTTCTCATCTCTCGTGACTATACGAACTGGCTTTCTAACTATAGTCAAATTTAGCTCTACTACTAAGTCCTCTAACATAGTCGGTGCTATAGTAGTCTCCGGGTCTCTAATACACTTTCTTAGATGAGAAATATGAAAAATATCGTGAACTCCTGCCAAATTATTCAGTAACTGCACTTTATATGTGAGTTTCCCGATCCTTTCTATAATAGGAAATGGTCTAACAAATCTCGGTGCCAATTTCCAAGACTTCCCGAATAGAATTACACCTTTCATCGGTGATATCTAAACGAAACATGATCTCCTACTGAGCTTCCTTCATCCTAGCCCGAATCAACTCAATCTTCTCTGCAGCTTCTCTAACTAAATCCGGACCAAGAACCAACCTATCCCCGGTCTCTAACCAACAAACAGGTGATTTGCATGGTCTTCTATACAAAGCTTCAAACGGTACCATCCCTATACTGATAACTTTTATGGTACGAAAACTCGACTAAGTGTAGATGGTCTTCCCATGATCCTCCAAAATCTAGCACACAAGCTCGTAACAAGTCTTCTAAGACTTTGTTAACCCTTTTCATTTGCTCATCAGTCTGCGGATGGTAAGCGGTACTCATCTTGAGCTTGGTACCTAAAGTATCCGGTAGACTCTTCCAGAACTTACTAGTGAACAAGGAATCTCTATCGCTTACTATGCTACTAGGAATTCCATGAAGTCTAACTACATTCCCCATAAACAACTTAGCTAAAACAGGTGCCATCCTAGTTGACTTAACTGGAATGAAATGGGCACTTTTGGTCAACCTATCCACTATGACCCATATACTTTCATTTCCTCGAATTGATCTTGGCAACCCATCTATAAAATCCATAGAAATAGAATCCCACTTCCATATTAGAACATCTAATGGCTGAAGTAACCCACTTGGCTTCTGAAGTTCGTCCTTTACCTGTTGACAGTTCAAACATTGCTTCACCTATAAGCCTACATCCCTCTTTATACCTTCCCAGTAGAAACTCCTCTTCATATCCTGATACATTTTAGTTCCTCCCGGATGAATGGCGAACTTCGAACGATGGCATTCCTTAAGAACTTCCTTCCTAATGTCTCCCATATTTGAAACACATAATCTTCCTTTCATTCTCAACCACTCGTTCTGATCAAGACTGAAATCCTTCAAGTCATCGCTCTCTGTTCCATCCCTTAACTTCCCGATCCGTTCAGTTAATACTGAATCCTCTCCTTGCTTACAAGCAATCCTTTCGATCGTAACTAGTCGAACTTATAAACATGATAATACTATTGTTTCTCCACTGGATCCAGCTTCAAATCTCCAGTGTACTATACATGTCGTTAATGCTTCCAAGTCTCTCCACTCAGCTATCATTGCTAACACTGCATTCTAATGCTTTCTGCTAAGTGCATCTGCAAATTTATTACCTTTCCGTTGGGTGTACTCAGTTCCAAAGTCAAAAGCAGCTATAAATTCCAACTATCTCTGTTGTCTCATATACAACTCCTTTTGAGAGAATAGATACTTTAGTGGTTTATGATCTATGTATAATTTGAATCTTTCTCCCAAAAGATAATGTCTCCACACCTTCAACGCAAAAATCACCGCAGCCAATTTCAAATCGTGAGTCGGGTACCTAACCTTATGCAGTCTAAGCTATCGAGAAGCATAGGCAATCACTTTACCTCTTTGCATTAACACAGCTCCTAATCCTGTTCCACAAGCATCTGCATACACAACTAAGTCATGATTCCCTTCCAGAACAACTAACACGGGTGCATTCATCAAAAAGTGTTTCAAGCTCCGGAATGCTTCCTTACACTTATCGATCCACACAAACTCCACATCTTTTCGCGTTAGTTTGGTCATCGGTGCTGCTATCCGTGAGAAATCCTTAATGAATCTCCGATACTATCCAGCTAATCCAAGAAAACTCTTTATCTCAGTCACTATCTAATGTCTCTTACAATTATTTTGTAACGACTTGAGAATTTTAACGGTTTTAATAACGAAATTAACTAATTATTTTCTTGAAATTTAAACAATAAAATTTTGAAATGAAAATTTGATATTTGGAATACGTCTTTTTAAACATAGAAAATAGTAAATTTTTATTGGAAAATATTTAAGTTTGTTTATTGGTGAAATTTCAAAATTTAAGATTTAAATTAGTTTATTTGTTGAAAATTAAATATTTTCAAAATCTGAATATTTTTATATAATAAAATTGTAAATCATCTTCTGAGTGAAACGCCGTAATTCGTTTCGTCAAATTTGGACTGCTCTAGCTCCGTTTATCTTATTTTCGGCGTTTTAGCAACATTTTCGGCAGCGAAAAATCGAGTTTTTATAACTTGGTTGTATCGTTGATATTTGTGTGCCATTTTGTTCGTCTTGTCGTGCTGATCTCTGCAGTATATTCAATCCTGTAATTCGGCGTCCGGTACACGACGAAATTAACAAAACGATTGTCGTATCGGTTATGTTCCGTATTTGAGCTTTTTGTCTTCCTTTGCCTTTGCCTTTCCATTTGCCAGCCATGTAACCTAAAGGCATTTCCCTTTATTTATTTCTGAAAAATCAACTGATGTCCTTGCTATTTCTTTTGATTTTGATATTTATATTGTGTGTACTTTCGACATTCTCCCTTCTTCGCTCTGAAACAAAATATAGAACAGTTCCTCAAATTCCCTTGCCTCGAGTGGATTCGTCCTCTTCAAGTAAAAATTTTATTTGCTTTGACAAAATTTCAATTTGTTTTATATTTGTATTAATCTATGTTCGTTCTTTCTCGTGCGCCAAGCTCTTCCTATTTGACCCAAAGCACTGCCGTGTCTCCCTCCGCTCTAACCCGAAGCAAACCCACCCCTTTCACCAAGTAACGCCACCAAATCATTCCCACTTAACACTGCCTCCCTTTGGCCAAATTTCTCCGACTGCCACCTCATCCATTTCCTTTTCCCCATCACTGAGACCACCACCTGCCACCGAAGCAAACCCTCTCAAATCCGAAGCACCTTCCCTCAAAACCCGAAGCCATACTCGATACAACCACTGACTGACCCCAACCACCACCTCCTCCTGAACCGCTTGCGTCCCATCGTCCAAAACCCGAAGTAGCCATGCAATCGACCCCGAACATCATCTTCCCTAACCCGAAGCATCTCCACCTTCCACCATTTTCGTTCCACCCTCTTTTGCTCCGACCTCATCACCTCACCTAACCGCCACTCTCCTCCCACGACAGCCACCGCTTGCGACTCAGCCTCCAGCCGAGTACAATCCCGCCACCTTGCTTTTGTGGCCGAAGTCCATCCCTGCCCTTCCTTTGAATATATATATATATAGGCTTATATGTTTTGCTTCTCTGTGTTTTTTTATGTCTGTCCTACCCTACTCGACTCTAAAAGCAAAAGAAAAGGAAAAATGTGTGTGTCGAGCTGTAATCTGATATATATGTTGCGTAGATATATAATTGTCGTATAAAATTGTTAGTATTATAAGAATTATATATTCTTATATAGGTTATATCCGTTAGTATGTAGTATGTAGTAACTTATATATATGATGTGTATCTATTCGTTGCAGTGATACAAAGCTTATGTATATGGGACAGCTGTTATATATATATATATATATGTGTGTGTGTGTGTGTGTTGTACATATATATATCTTTCCTTTGCTTCTCGGTTGTAAAGAAAATTCATATGCAAGGTTTTTATATAAGTGCACTTACATATATATTGGTCATGTGAATTACAGCAGCTATCCAGAGTTGTTGCTTTGTTTACATATAAGTGTATATATATGAGTGTACTTATATCCGTTGATCTATTGAATCATAGCTAGCTTGTGTTGTTTCTTTCTATATATATATCGATATATATATAAAAGTATATATATATATATAAAAGTATATATATTCGTTTTCATCGAATTCTCATGATAAATCTGTTTTTGGCTTGTCGTAGCTATTTGACGTGTCGTGCCCGTGTTCGTATCTGTGTCAGTTGTTTCTCCTTTCCATCGTTCTCTACCATCGAAAGGTGAGCAATCACTCACGATTAATGTTCTTATGCTTAGTAAATTGATTTCATATGAAATGACAATTTAATATGTTGTTAAATTGGAATTGTTAGTTATTTAACTTTTAATTCTGACATGTTGATATTTTATTCACTTATGTAAATTGACACCATAACATGTTGACTGACTATTATATTTAAATTGTTATCGATCATATATGCTAGTAATTAATATGTTATGTTATTTCATTTTATTGTTCTCACTTTGTAAGTTCCCTTAGTTTTAGGAATCACTATGGGTTGAAATGATACATACCCGAACAATCTTATAGATTAGGGGAAAATCGTTATGGGTTGAAATGATAAACCCAAGCGATTTTCATTGATTTTGAAATTGTGGGATTGTGGGTTGAAATGATATAAACCCGTAAATTTAAATTATTGCGGACTGAAATGATAAATATATGTATCACTTGACCATATGTTAGAAAATTATATACGGACACCGTTGGTCTATTTTTGAAAAAAAATGATTTCTAAGGTTTTGAAAGGAAATATATGAGTTTTGATTTTTGAAATATAATAAATATTTTATTTTAATATGTGTAAATTTAGAATTTTAGAATTATGTTTTTTCGGAAATTTTAAATTTATAAGTTTAGTTTAAAATTTAAATTATAAAATTTTACTTATAATTTTATTATTTAAAAAAAAAGATTCAAAATAGATTTAAATAAAAGGTTTAATTTGATTTAACTTTATAAATTTATTTTTAATTAATATATATAATATTTTTTATATTGTTTATTTAAAATTTATATTAATATTTAAAATAGATTTTTATAACTTTAATCAATTAAAAGTGGAAAGGTAGATTGAAATTGATTTGTAATTTAAATTTGTTAATAATTGAATTTAAATAAGGATTTATTTGGAACTTACTGATTTTGGAAATTTAAAGGTATGTTTTATAACTTGATTTAATTAAAGATATGATTAAATGAATAATTTCAAATTTAAATAAAATAAAAGTGAATATTTAATTTTGATTTAAATTAGTGACTTGAGATTGTGTTTAGAAATTTATAAAGTGAATTTAAAATGACCACGGTGTGCAATAAGCATTTGGTTGTTAAAAAGACCGGGATCAGATATTGTCATACTCTCTACCAATACCGAAAACCACTTTAACAACTGCGTACGTGGTGGAGAATCTAGAACGAAGTAGGATGGCTTGGCGACGTCTGTATGAGGTATGAACGAAGCCCTGACTCCCTCGAGTCAGCTTGATGTGGCTAAAACAGGAGCTATACCGGGCCAAGTGGGATCGCAACCCTTATCAGGCACATTTCTTCGAAACCATATCTATTGCTTTTGTAATTCGATTTGGTGTGCACACCTTTGATTTGGCAGTGTGTCTCGAGGTGGGCGGTAGTAACTACTATGCGTTACCACCAGTCCGGGAGTGTAAAACGGTAGTATCCTACCCTGGGCATTGCGCCTCGCGGGCCTTGTCACATGTCTTATTGCGTCTTCTACGAGTTTGGTTTGTGTCGTACCTATGGAGTGCTTCCTGATAGCCCACCTATTTGGTGGAGTTTACAGTACTGTATAGACTACGACATTATATAAAATGTGTTAAGAGGGATATGGGTAACTCCTTAACGCTATTTTAATAGTTTATTTTACTGTAGACATTATATATGTAGCGTATTGTACTATGTACGTAGATAGTTTATCGGATCCTTAAGGATGGAATCCCAACATCCTTTAAGTTATATTGCATTTCACTGGACATTTCGCTTGAGTTTGATTTATTTGCATAAGAATGTTAATCCTGACTCGAGTGTTTTGTGTTTTGCTTTACACTCGGGTCAGCCTGAGTGTCACAGCTTTTGAGACTCATCTTTTGGAGCTTGGAGTCACTTGGAGATTTATTTGTTATCTATTTCAGCTTTCAGTTTATTTCTGTTATTTTCAGTTTTATGTTTCAGACTTGTCGTTTCTTTTGTATTAGAGACTCTTATGTATCTAGGACTTCTGTTGTATTTGTTTTGGACTTTGTTGTTTCTGTAGTAGCTTCATTAACTACTATTATCTATTCCGCTTCTTTTGTTGTAAAACACTATGTCTGTGATTATGTGATTGATTTATTTACCGTATATGCTGAGTTTTGCAAAATATATATATTAACAATCTGTTGTTTTGAGCAATTCAAGTCTGACATGTGTGGATTATTGTCGATTTGAATGGTTTAAAATAGCGGGTCGTTACAGTTGGAATCAGAGCTCTGGTTTAGGAAAAACTTAGCATATGGAGTGAAAACTCATTAGAGATAGGGTAGTAATACCCTAGAATGAGTTGAATTAATTGTGGAATCATATTCGTTCATGCTTGAAATTCTGAGCTAGAATTCTTGTTAACTAGGATTTCTTTTAAATTTTGGAACTTTATCCCTGTTCTAAATTAAATTATTGTCTTTTCCAGATGAGTAACCGAAGGAAAGTTCGTGGTAGGGGTTGCAGAAATGCCCCAGCACCACTTGTTCCCCTGTTCCACCTGTTGTTGATCCTGTTCCACCGGTTTAGCTTGTTAGATTCACCCAGCTTTGTAAGGAGTACTCTCAGCTTGGAGCTACCAAATTCATTGGAGCAGAGAGTATTATCGAGGCTTGGCAATGGCTGAAGGGTCTTGAGAGGATTTTCACTGGCCTTGAGATTATCGACGCTCAGAAGCATCATTTAGCTACTTGGCAGTTACAGGAATCCGCCCATGATTGGTGGGAATCTGTTACCACTTAGACTGTCTAGGCTAACATCACTTGGCAGCAGTTCAGGTGAGATTCTTAGTTGTCCTTTCTCTAGCTTATTTCTATTGAATCCATTCTTTGAAATTTATATCTTAGAACTTTATCTCTGTCTTATTTTGGATCCTTTCTTTTCAGGGATGCTTTTGGGGCCAAATGGATGCCCAAAGCCGGGAAATCCCAGTTATATAGGGCATTCATGGATCTTGAGCAGGGAGATATGACCTTTGCTGAGTATGATAAGAAGTTCAACGAGCTATCTAAGTTTGGAGCTGGTTTGATTGACACTCAGCTCAAGAAGAACGAGAAGTTTATTCACGATGCTCGTCCAAAGTATTATGACCGCTTGATTAGTCATGTTCACAACACCTTTACTTCTCTGATGGATATGGCCACTAGATTCGAGAATCCTACTTCAAAGGGAAAGTAGGCAGTTTCAGCATCTCAGGGTAATTCCAGTGGTTCGAAGAAGAGGAAGCCTAACTTTCAGCAGCAAAAGAAGAATTGGCAGAAGGCTTAGGGTATTGGATATGCTCCTCAGAAGCAACCACTTGACTTATCTGCCATCACTTGTTTCAAGTGCAACCAGTAGGGTCACTATGCCAACAGCTATCCCTCCACCTCAGGCTACCAAAAACAACCTTTGCCACCTTTGTCCCTAGCCTGGTCATTTCAAGATTAACTGTCCCACCCAGTAGGGACACAAGACATCTGGAGTCTTTGTCATGACTTCTTCCACTCCTCCTCCTCCACCTGCCGGTGATAACCAAGGTACTCTTTAAAGCGCTTTTACTTTGCATGACTATCATGTTCGTGTTCTATTTGGCACTGGTGCATCCCATAGCTTTATATCTGTTGATCTCTGTAATAAATTCAAGCATATTTTGCAACCTCAGTTGGCTACTTCATCATTATGTGTGACTAATCCCATTGGCAGTCCCGCCAATCTTAGTATGATTTGTAAAGGAGTGAATTCCTTTACAATTTGCATCGATTCACCGGAGATTTCTATGTTTTGGATTTCGATGCATTTGATAATTTACTTGGAGGTGATTGGTAAAAGCGTTATGATGCTGTTATTTCTTGCAAAGCCCGAACCATTTCTTTAGTAGACGACCAGGGTAATTCTGTTGTAATTGAATGTTGAATGCCTCAGGATTATGCAGGCACTTTTATTTTCTCTCTTGATGTTAAGCCTAGTGATCTGGACTCCACCCCGGTTGTCCAATGCTTTTCGGATGTCTTTTGTAAAGTCGCTTCTCTTCCTCCCAAGCGGGAAATTGAATTCCGCATTGATCTTATTTCTGGAGCCCGACGAGTTGTTCTTCCTCCCAGGGGGATGGCACCCAGAGAAAAAGTCGAGTTGAAGAAGCAGAATGAGGACTTGTTCTCTAAGGGTTTGATTAGGCAGATTTTTTCTGAATGGGGTACTGCTGTGGTCTTTGTCACCAAATCTAATGGTTCTTTGAGGATGTGTGTTGATTATAAAAAGCTGAACAAGCTTACTCCCAAAAACTGTTATCCTATGCCTCGCATAAATTATACGTTTGATCAGCTCTACGGAGCTAAAGTATTCACTCAGCTTGATCTTGCCACTGGTTTTCACCAGCTTCGTGTTGCTGAGGATAGCATTCCCAAGACTGCTTTCCGAACAGAGAATGGTTTCTACGAATGGTTAGTCATGCCTTTTGGATTAACCAATGCTCCTGCCTTCTATGTCGATCTTATGAATCGTGTGTTCCGCGATGTTCTCAACAAGTTTGTTTTGGTTTTCATTGATGATATCCTCGTCTTTTCTAAGTCTGGGAAGGAGCATGAATCTCATTTGGGCTATGTGCTGGAAACTCTTAGGAGTCATCAGTTGAAAGCCAAATTTTCTAAATGCCATTTCTGGAGAGATGAAGTCCGATTACTTCGACATATTGTTTCAGAGAATGGAATCTCGGTTGACCCAGTTAAGGTCATCGCGATTAATGTAAGTCTATCCACCTTTTCTCTTTTGAAATTATTTATCTTATGTATCTTTGAACTTATCCACCTTATTCTATTTTCAGGATTGGGAGACACCTAAGACTCCATCCGATATTCGTAGTTTTTTGGGCCTTGCCGGTTATTATCGGAGATTCATCGAGAATTTTGCCCGCATAGTTGCATCTCTCAGTGCTTTGACTCCTAAGAATGCCAAGTTTGTTTGGAGTGATAAGCGTGAAGCTGCATTTAATGAGTTGAAGCAAAAGCTTACTTCTGCTCTTGTTCTCACTGTTCTGAATGGGAGTGAAGGGTTATCGGTTTACACCGATGCTAGTCGAGAAGGTTTGGGTGCTGTGTTGATGCAAGATGGGAAGGTCATTGCTTATGCTAGCCGTCGGTTGAAGCCCCACGAAACTAACTATACCACCCATGATTTGGAATTGCTTGCTGTTGTATTTGCTTTGAAGTTATGGAGGCATCACCTTTTGGGAACCAAGTTTGAGCTCTTTACCGATCATCAGCCTCTTAAGTATATCTTTACCCAGAAGGATTTGAACCAGAGGCAGGTTCGATGGCTTGAGTTCTTAGCATCTTATGACCTCGACATCAACTATACTCTTGGGAAAGCCAATGTTGTGCCCGATGCTTTGAGTCGGAAGAAAGCCTTGTTGTGTCAGATTGTAGCTTCTTCATCCCTTATGGATCGTATCGCAGCCAAGCAGGATGAGGATGCGATGCTTAAGCTCATGAAGGAGAACATTCGGAGTAGGGAAGGTGATAATCAGAATGAGTTAGGAGCACAGATTGACCAAAATGGAGTTTTGAGAATTAATAACCGGATTTGTGTTCTGAATGTTGACGGTTTGAGGCAAGAAATTCTTAGAGAGAATTATCAGTCCAGACTCTCTATCCATCTAGGTGTCACGAAGATGTTTTAGGATATGAAGAGGTTGTATTGGTGGAGTGGTATGAAGAGGGAAATCTCTATCTATGTCAGTAGATGTGCCACTTGTCAGCAGGTTAAGGCTGATCACCAGAAGACCGCCAGATTGCTGCAACCCCTTGAGATTCCCATTTGGAAGTGGGATCAGGTTTCTATGGATTTTATTGATGGTTTACTGAGGACTAGAAGGGGTAACAAGAGTATTTGGGTAGTTGTCGATCGTTTGACCAAGTCCGCTCATTCTATTCCGGTCAAGTTGAATCGAACTGCTTCGAGCTTAGCTAAGATCTATATGAGGGAGATTGTCTGTCTTCATGGTGTTCCTTCTAGCATTGTTTGTGATCGTGATCATATCTTTACCAGCAAGTTCTAGAAGGATTTTCAAGAAGCTTTGGGTACTCGTTTGAACCTTAGTACGGCTTACCATCCTCAGACTGATGGTCAGACGGAAAGGGTGAATCAGATTTTGAAAGATCTTCTTCGTGCTTGTGTTCTTGATTATGGAGGATCTTGGGAAGATCATTTCCATCTTGTAGAGTTCACCTATAATAACAGTTATCAGGTATGACTCTTATTTGATAAATTTGAATCATCTTAAGCTTAATTTCCATCTTGTAGAGTTCACCTATAATAACAGTTATCAGGTATGACTCTTATTTGATAAATTTGAATCATCTTAAGCTTAATCAATCTGTTAATCCCATTCTTTTGAATTCAGGCAAGTATCCAGATGCCTCTGTTTGCCACTCTTTACGGACGATCCTGCAAATCTCCATCTTGCTGGATTGAATCCGGTGATAATTTAGTTCTTGGGCCTGATATGATTCTGGAAGCATCTGAGAAGGTTGAGGAGATTAGGAGAAAGATGATGATTGCTCAAGATAGGTAGAAAAAGTATGCTGATAGACGGAGAAGGGATTTGGATTTCTCAGTGGGTGATCAGGTCTTTCTTAAGATCTCGTCGCTGAAGACTGTGGTTCGTTTTGGTCGAAGAGGGAAGCTTGCTCCTAGATTCTTTGGTCCTTTCCGCATTCTGGAATGAGTTGGTCTTTTAGCTTACAGAGTTGATTTGCCAAAGAAGCTAATGGGTGTGCACAACGTGTTTCACGTATCTCACCTTCGTAAGTATCTCCATGATCCATCCTTGATTGTTCAGCCAGCTTTATTAGAGAATTTGGACGTTGAGCCAAATCTCACTATCGAGAGGTACGAAGCAGCTTAGGAGGAAATATGTTAGTCTGGTCAAGGTACAGTGGAGTATAGATGATCGGGATTGCACCTGGGAAACTGAGGAATCCATGCGTGCTTCGAATCCTGAATTGTTTGACTCGGGTACTATTCATTTGATTTATCTTATCTTTATGTTTGCTTCTGTATTCTATCTCGTTACTTTTCGGGGATGAAAAGTTTTGATTGGAGGAGAGTGTAACGACCTGAGAATTTTAACGGTTTTAATAAGGAAATTAACTAATTTTTTTCTTGAAATTTAAACAATAAAATTTTGAAATGAAAATTTGATATTTGAAATACGTCTATTTAAACATAGCAAATAGTAAACTTTTATTGGAAAATATTTAATTTTTTTTATTTGTGAAATTTCAAAATTTAATATTTAAATCAGTTTATTTGTTGAAAATTAAATATTTTCAAAATCTGAATATTTTTATATAATAAAATTGTAAATCATCTTCTGAGTGAGACGTCGTAATTCGTTTCATCAAATTTGGACTGCTCAAGCTTCGTTTATCTTATTTTCCGCATTTTAGCAGCATTTCTACAGCGAAAAATTGAGTTTTTATAACTTGGTTGTATCGCTGATATCTGTGTACCATTCTGTTCGTCTCGTCGTGCTGATCTCCGCAGTACATTCATTCCTGTAATTCGGCGTCCGGTACGCGACGAAATCGACAAAACGATTGTCGTATCGGTTCCATTCCGTATTCGAGCTTTTTGTCTTCCTTGCCTTTCCATTTTCCCGCCGTGTAACCTAAAGCCATTTCCCTTTATTTATTTCTAAAAAATCAACTGATGACCCCTGCTATTTCTTTTGATTTTGATATTTATATTGGGTGTCCTTTCAGCATTCTCCCTTCTTCACTCTGAAACAAAATATAGAACAGTTCCTCAAATTCCCTTGCCTCGAGTTGGTTTGTCCTCATCAGGTAAAAATTTCGTTTGCTTTGAAAAAATTTCAATTTGTTTTATATTTTTATTAATCCGTGTTCATTCTTTCTCATGCGCCAAGCTCTTCCTGTTTGACCCAAAGCACTACCGTGTCTTCCCCCGCTCTAACCCGAAGCAAACCCACCCCTTTCACCAAGTAATGCCACCAAATCATTCCCACTTAACTCCGCCTCCTCTGGCCAAATTGCTCCAACCGTCGCCTCATCCATTTCCTTTTCCCCATCACTGAGACCACCACCTGTCACCGAAGCAAACCCCCTCAAACCCGAAGCACCTTCCCTCAAAACCCAAATTCACACCCGAGACAACCACTGACTGACCCCAACAACCACCTCCTCATGAACCGCCCGCGTCCCATCATCCAAAACTCGTAGCAGCCATGCAATCGACCCCAAGCATCATCTTCCCTGACCCGAAGCATCACCACCTTCCACCATTTTCATTCCACCCTCTTTTTCTCCGACCTCATCACCTTACCCGATCGCCACTCTCCTCCCACGACAGCCACCGCCTGCGACTCAGCCTCTAGCCGAGTACAGCCCCGCCACCTTGCTTTTGTGGCCAAAGTCCATCTCTTCCCTTCCTTTGAATATATATATATATATATATATATATATATAGAGGCTTATATGTTTTGCTTCTCTGTGTTTTTTTGTTGTTTGTCCTACCCTTCTCGGCTTTTAAAGAAATAAAAAGAAAAATGTGTGTGCCGAGCTGTACTCTGATATATATATATGTATATATATTGCGTAGATATATAATTGTCGTATAAAATTGTTAGTATTATAAGAATTATATAGGCTTATATAGGCTATATCTGTTAGTATGTAGTATGCAAAAACTTATATATATGCTGCGTATTTATTCGTTGTAGAGATACAAAGCTTATGTATATGGGACAGCTGTTATATATATGTGTTGTACATATATATATATCTTTCCTTTGCTTCTCGGTTGTAAAGAAAATTCATATGCAAAGTTTTTATATAAGTACACTTACATATATATTGGTCATGTGAATTACAGCAGCTATCCAGAGTTGTTGCTTTGTTTACGTATAAGTGTATATATATGAGTGTACTTATATCCGTTGGCTAGCTTGTGTTGTTTCTTTCTATATATATATCGATTTATATAAAAGTACGTATATATATATATATATATTCGTTTTCATCGAATTTTCATGCTAAATCTATTTTTGTCTTGTCGCAGCTATTTGACGTGTCGTGCCCGTGTCCGTGTTCGTATCCTGTCAGTTGTTTCTCCTTTCCATCGTTCTCTAGCCTCGAAAGATGAGAAATCACTCACGATTAACGTTCTTATGCTTAGTAAATTGATTTCATTATGAAATGACAATTTAAATATGCTGTTAAATTGGAATTGTTAGTTATTTAACTTTTAAATCTGACATGTTGATATTTTGTTCACTTATGTAAATTGACACCATAACATGTTGACTGACTATTATATTTAAATTGTTATTGATCATATATGCTGGTAATTGATATGTTATGTTATTTCATTTTATTGTTCTCGCTCTGCAAGTTCCCTTAGTTTTAGGAATCACTATGGGTTGAATTGATACATACCCGAACGATCTTATAGATTAGGGGAAAATCGTTATGGGTTGAAATAATAAACCCAAGCGATTTTCATTGATTTTGAAATTGTGGGATTGCGGGTTGAAATGATATAAACCCGTAAATTTAAATTATTGTGGATTAAAATGATAAATATCCGTATCACTTGACCATAGGTTAGAAAATTATATACAGACACCGTTGGTCTATTTTTGAAAAAAAATGATTTCCAAGGTTTTGAAAGGAATATATGAGTTTTGATTTTTGAAATATAATAAATATTTTATTTTAATATGTGTAAATTTAGAATTTAGAATTATGTTTTTTTGGAAATTTTAAATTTATAAGTTTAGTTTAAAATTTAAATTATAAAATTTTACTTATTGTTTTGAGCAATTCAAGTCTAACATTTGTGGATTATTGTCAATTTGAATGGTTCGAAATAGCGGGTCGTTACATATTCCTGCCTCGATCTTAGTCGGATCTAAAGACAACCATTTCTTTGAACCTACATGACCAAGAAACTTCACTTCCTTCTTCCAGAAATGACACTTCGAAAACTTCGCCTTCACCTGATGCTGCCTCAGCTTCTCAAGCACCACTCTAAGATGAACTTCATGCTCTCTTTCATTCTTAGAGTATATCAAAATATTATCTATGAAAACCAACACAAACATATCCAAGTGCTCTCGGAAAATTCGATTCATCAAATCTACAAAGAATGCTGACGCATTAGTTAGTCCGAACAGCATTACTAACCATTCGTACGATCCGTATCTGGTTCTAAACGCCGTCAAAGGAATACTATCTTCAGCCACTCTAAGCTGATGGAAACCTGTTGCTAAATCCAACTTCGAAAATACTTTAGCCCCACTCAACTGATCGAACAAATCGTCAATTCTGGGCAATGGGTATCGCTTCTTTATCGTCTTCTCATTCAACTTACAATAATCGATACACGGCCTTAATGATCCATCCTGCTTCTTGGCGAACACTGTGGCTACTCCCCAAGGTAAACTACTTAGCCTAATAAAATTCTTGCCTTCCAAATCAACCAACTACACCTTCAACTCCTTCATCTCAGTAGGTGTCATCCTGCTTGGCGGTCTACTTATCGGTTATGCTCCAGGTACAAAATCTATCTGAAATTCAATGTATCGTTTCGGTGGCAATCCTACTACAGGTTCAAAGACATCCGCGAATTCTCTAACAACGAAAACGCGATTCAACTCGTCTTCTACCTTCATAACACCCAACAAAGCATTAACCTCACAACTAGGGTTTTTTATGGAGTTTACTATCCGACCACTACAGTCAGGGTGTCTAAGTGATATTTTCCTATCATGGCAAAATATCCTAGCATTGTATTTACTTAACCAATCCATACCCAAAATAATTTCGAACCCTACGAAATCAAACACATGCAAACTGCAAGTAAATACATGACCTAACAATTCAAACTCTAAGTGGTCACATCTCATCCCAAAAGTCGCATAACCTCCTATCGGATTTGCAACCTTTAAGGAAGTAACTATGTATGAGGGTTCGAGGTTAAGCTTATCTATCAAACAACGAGATATAAAAGAATGCGATGCACCGATATCAAACAGAACGCTAATTGACATACCATGGATAAGAAGCGTACCTCCCAACATAGCTTTTCCTTTTCCCTCTGCTGTTGGTCTTGAGGCAGTTGGTTCCAATGCAAACATCTTTCCTTTTCCATCCTTGGCTGGCTCCTTGCACCGGTTCTTATAGCGTCCAATCTGATCACAATTAAAACACTTTATCCCTTTCTTCTCAGCAGCTTTCTTTCCCTTGCATGTCCGGCACTCATGGGCATAGTGTCCTTTCTTGGCACACTTGTAACAGACCACTTCTACCTTTCCTTTCTTAACAGCTCCACCTTTTTGAGCTCCTTTCTTGTGGAAAAACTTCCTTTTCTGACTTTGCACTACTTGAGCCTCTCTTGCCTTATTTATTTCAAGAAAAGCAAGCATCTCTGCGTGTCATAATGCCATCTCAACAACAACATCACATGGGTCCCTAATGTTTGATAGCATACCCTAGCAAGCTCAGGCTTCAACCCCCTGATGAACTTCTCATTTCTCTTAATATTAGAATCAACCGTAGCATAGTCATATCTTACTAGCTCCTCAAACCTCCTCACATACTCAAGTACAGTCATACCCCCCTGCTCCAACTCAACAAACTTCCTGAGTAGAGTGGACTTCGCAATCTCGGACATAAACCTTTCCTCAAATCTCCTTTTGAACTCAGCCCATGTCATATTCTCCTCATTAACTCCAACCGTCACACTGTTCCACCAGTACAGCTCTGCTCCTTGTAACTTTCTAGAAGCGAGCCCTCTCTTCCGTTCATCATTGAGCCCTAAGTCAGCAAAAATCCTCTCACAATGAAACAACCAGTTCTCTACTTCGATTGCATCTTCAGTACCAACGAATTGCTTTCCTCCCAACCGCGCATAATCTCTACTCAGAATAGCATAGTTGTTGACCACTGGAGCTTCTTGATTTCCTCCTCCAACTACTTCAGCAGCAACTCCCGCTTGCATCATGTTGATAAAGAACTGATACGTTGCTCCCATTTCAACTTGCGGGACTCCAGCACCCACATTTCCAGCTTGTGCCTAACCTTGGTTCCTTCTCGTATTTGGTCTGGCATTTCCATTTGTAGTGGTGCTACCTCTTCCAAGGTTAACTCTTCCACTTCTTGCATCCATATCTACATTTGAGCCTTCGTAAAGTACAGAAGAATAGCCTAATAGAGAAAGGAGAATAGAGATATAGCGTAAACTTGTATATAGCAAATACAAGTACGTTACTATAACGTTATTCCATACCCCGATCTTATCTCTAATTCCCTAAGGTTATGTTTTAAAAATCATTTTAGTTTAAAGTTTTTCATAAACATATGCTCTGATACCAAGTTGTAACATCCCCTATCTAGAGGCCTGAAGCTAAGCGCTACAGATGCTGTAGTCATCCATAGTATTAACTTCCGGTGACCAAATACAGTAATGTTAATAGTATCCATAATATCAGAAACACATGAATATGAAACAAGATCACAGATTTCAAAAACAACATTTCTGATTACATTTCATAAAACATGTTTCATATCCAGATTACATAATCCCAACGTTTTCCAGATTTAGATCAAATATAATTATTACAAAATACGCCAAGAACGACATATGAAGATGTCCCTTTGGATGACAAGAGTACTAAATAGTCATAACAAACTTAATACAACACAGTGGAAATAAAACAAAACAACTCCTAAATATAGCTAACTTCAGCCTCCTGCTCGTCTTCGGAAGCTTTATTCGTCCACCTACTAAAACATGTAAATCATCAACCCTCAGCATACTCAAATCAATTTTGAGCACCCGAGAGTTTAAGGGAGAAAACATAAACTTCAAGTCGGACATAAAGCCTGGTGTGAATAATACTATACATCTCGGTTATTTGATATTAAGTCAGACCACACCGCTTAGCGGAATGGGTTTCCCCTCACTAATATTCTTTTAAAACATATCTTTTGCAAATCTTAATCCTGCAACCAAAACTGGTTAAAACAATAAAGCAATATCATGTATGCATACAAATCAGGTAATAAATAGACCATCTGTCCGACACTATAGTTTGTTTGGCTGACTACTAACCTTTGGCTGACTCGGGCCTACCAAACAAAATAAACAAATAATCTAACTTCTGTTAGATACTCCTCTTCTGGACAGTCTGTCCCTAACTTACTTCTCCTAGGGTCAACTTATCCTAATGGTTTTGCGAGCTCACCAATAACCTATCCTCACCCTGTATATTCCTTTCTTGTAACATCATTTTAGTCTCACATGTGACAAAGCCCTACACACTAGAATTTTGGACTAAATTAGCCAGGGGCTGAATGCTAATATATAGGGTAAGACCCTATACCAGTCTCATCTGGTATTCTAATATCTGAGTCATTATACTTAGAGTTATCTGCCCATACAATTTTCCTTGAAAACATTTTCTCTCAAATTGATTTAAACCTTTATATCATACTTTAAACAAGGAAAATATACTCTATGATTTACTAAAATCATATTGCCATGTTATATATACTTTACACAAAACTTTGTTGATGAAAACATTTAAACCTCATTTCGAAACCATTGAAAGTACCTTTTTCGAAACCAAGTAAAACCTTAGGCCGAAAGGCCAAAACATATCTTTCGAAACCATTCTTAATAAACCTTTCGAAAATATTAAAAACCTTTCTTTCGAAAGCTTTAAAACCTTAGACATCCTCTTATCAAAACACTATAAACATTGCATTTCGAAAACATTGAAATCTTCCATTTAAAACCTTTCGAAACCATTGGGGAACCATCCCTTCGAAACCTTTATCTTAAACCTTTCGAAAGCACTAGATCCTTTTCATAAAATCAAACCTTTCGAAAGCATTTGTGTTTAAGTAAGACATGTGGAATAACCTTTCGAAACCATTTAAAACCTTCCCTTTCGAAACCAATTGGGTTTAACTTTCAATAGCACAAAGGGTCATAAAACAACCAAGTCAAAAGCACTCTACCGAAAGCTATTTCCAAAGTAAAGAAGTGACGGTGTCGAAACCAACCCTTCGAAAGCATTGGAGAAGCGGCTGAGTTTCAAAACAAAATAACCCTTTCAAAACCATTAGCTTCGAAAGGTGGAAAGCGACGACAATGGGTTTCGACCCTGTCGAAAACTTTTTTATAAACCAAAAGGCGCAACCTCTTTCAGAACCATTCTTTAAAACCATTTAACCAAGTCATAAACTAACTAAATCGAAAGCATTCTTTTCGAAAGCAAAGACGGCGCATTTTCTTTTAAAGCAAAGCAAGGCTTCGACCCCTTCAGAACTCGTTGTTTCGACTACATACCTTTCGCCTCAGTCCAATTCGCTACGTACCAAGTCTTTGATACCATGCGCATTGGTTTTGATGGTGATGGAGGCGGAAGTAAGGTGTCGAAGGCTCGGTGCCGAAAGTGGCAAAACATGTAAAATCTATTTTTAACTTTTTAAAGTAATACTTTTCAACTAACCTGCCTTGTTTGTCAAAATATGATTGGTTGTTAATTTCTTTTCTAAAAGTACTGCCGAAATTTCAAAAATAAACAAATTAAATTATTTACAAAATACCCCTTCTTCTTTCATAAATATGTACAACATTTAAGTCACATACCTTAAATAATTTTATATATCTATAAAAACAATTAGGAAAAATCTATAAAAATTTCCATAAATCATTTTTAATATGTTTTCTAACATATATTAATTTCTGACCCAAAATAATCATAAATAGCCGCAATTAATTTAAACCCAAAATAATTATTTTCTTTATTAGAAAATTTATAATAAATCCACATTAATTCAAAAAATTACAAAAATTGAAATCTATCTCTAAAATATCATTTCTGACCTTATTCTAAAATCGAAAGGCATTTGGATGTCATTTAATAGGGTATTCATATTAAAACATTTCATAAAATTCATATGAATTAGCATAAATCATCAACAAGCATATATCTCCATTTTAACATTCAAACATGACAAAACATTTGCAAATTAGCTCGGATTTAATCTAAAATCGAAATCAATTAAAAACACGATATGTGGTTATTATTTACCTTAGCTTTGTGATTAAGGAGTTGAGATTTGATCTTGGATTAAGTTGATTAAACTTCCTTTCTTTAGATTCTTGTTTATCTTCTTCTTGCTCTTCCTTAATAGTGGTCGGCCTCTCTAGCTTAATATTTTGAGAGTGAATGTATGAAATGAATGTAACAGTAAATTATTGTAGGATTTTAAGTTTTATAGCGATCGGACTTGTCGTTTGATCGTACGAGCTCGAAACGCGTAGAAATCAATTAAAAGAATTTAAATATAATTCGATTTTAACAGCAACCTATGAAAATGATAGAATTGAGCCTCGAAATTGGCTCCATTGCGTTCAGAAGGCCTTTTTACGTTAGGATAGCCTGTCGGCACGCTTCAATCGGAGTTCGGGCTATTTTGGACCTAACTATATAAATACGGCACGCAAAACGAGGAAAAATATTATTAAATTATTCCTAAACCCTAAAGTTCCGGTAGCTGCCACCTTCCTTTTTCAATGGCCAAGAATCTTGCACCTTCTTCCTCTTAGATCTCTCCGTCCGATCATCGATTCGCATCAACTCCTAAATGAAAGTTGTAGACCTCATTGTCCTCTCCACATCCAACGGTTAAATTGACTTGGATGCTCCCGAAATTGCCAGAATTTGGCCTTGAAGTCGCGGCGGTTTTGGCTTCGTTTGGGCGAACGGAGGCGGCGCGTTCAATGAAACTTAGGGTGGCGGCATGTTGGAGGGTGGCACATCTGATGGTGAGTCTCGATCGTTGTCCAGTCGTCGTTTGTAGCGTGCGCATATTGATGGAGTCGCGTGTGTTATGGGTCTCGTTCATTCTGTAACGTGAGATTGAAGATGGTAATGATAATTACCACTTTGCCATTGTCTATTTTATTTTAATTTTAAATTTCAATCTTCTAATGTCAATAACTTTTTCATACGAGCTCGGATTCAGGCACGGTTTTCTCCGTTGCGATCGTATCAAAATTTCGAACGACATTTGATTAGAAATTTATGTTAGTTAAATTAAATTTATGATGTGATTAGAAATTTATTGATCGTTGTTTGGTATGTTAAATTGTCATTTATATTGAATTTGGATTTATATTGAATTTAATTGCCATTTGAATTTATATTGAATTTAAATTTGTTAGTTAAATACCCGATAGTGATAACCAGTTAATTGTTGTAATTTATTGGTCGATTTGAATGATGATTGTGATGGATGTTTTATTGTTGACATTTTGGAGGATTGGATATATGTTTATTTATATGTTGTTATCGCACTGCAAGTTCCCTTAGTTATTGTTAGGAAAATCACTATGGGTTGAAATGATACATACCCGAATGGTCTTATAGATTAGGGAAAAATCATCATGGGTTGAAATGATAAACTCGAGCGATTTTTTGGATTTTGAATTTTACTCGGGATTGTGGGTTGAAATGATATATATCCATAAACTTAAATTTATTACGGGTTGAATATATATATATATATATATATATATATATATATATCTGTATCACTTGACCATAGAGTAGAAAATTATATAAGAACACCGGATTGGTTAAATTAAATGATTTAAATCATTAATTTTTGAATCTAGTTAAATGATATTATGAATAAAATTTGATTTATATGAACTGAATTATTTTCAAAATCCAAGGTTTAAAATATTGAAATTGAAATTGGTTTAAATGAATTGTTTAAAGAATTTAAATTGGAATCTTTAAAGTTGAATTTTGAAGTATAAATGAAATTTATCAAAATTGGGTTATTGTAAACATTTGAATATTTAAACTTTGAAACCTATTGAATTTGAAGTGGGTTAAATTTGTAGTTCAAACATGAATTTGAAATCGATATAAATTGAAATGGCTTTTAATGAGAATTTGAATTGAAATCTTTTGCCTTTTTGAATTGGAACCGTTGAACTGAGATTGATTTAAATAGAATTTTAGGAACTATAGTTGATTTGAATTGATTAGTGAAATTGGAAGAAACAATTCTAATTTGAAACTATTTTCGATAAACTCTTTTAATATACAAACTCTTTTAGCATATAAACTATTTTCTCATATATACCATTTTAATATATTAATAATTTTAATACATTAACTACTTCTAAATTATATAACCTATTTTTAAATTATAAACTATTTTAATATATATTATTTTAAATTTATAAACAACTTTTAATATATGTATTTTAATATATAAACTATTTCTAATATATATATATATATATATAATTTTAATCTATAACCTATTATTAAAATATAAACTATTTTAATATATACATATATATATATATATATATTATTTTAAATTTATAAACAACTTTTAATATATATATTTCAATATATAACCTATTTTAATATATAAACTATTCTAATCTATAACCTATTTTTAAACTATTTTATTGTATAACTATTCTAATATATAAACTACTTTCAATATTCAAACTGTTTAAAGTTGGAACCGTTACGATTTAGATTTAGTTGAGTTAAAAGCGATATTTTGATATGATGGTTTAACTTATTTTGTGGTTATAATTTTGAAAATGAATATGATTTAAAGTGAAAATGATTTCGAAAGTGATACGAGTTCGAAAATGATATGATTTTCAAATGAACATGATTTCGAAAGTGATAGGATTTTGAAGTGAATATGATTTCGAAAGTGATAGGATTTTGAAGTGAATATGATATTTTGATATAAATTATGAATTAGTTTTGGAAATGTAAAAGAACCAACCGGTGTGAAATAAGCGTTTGGTTGTTAAAGAGACCGGGATCGGATATTGTCATACTCTCTGCCAATTCCGAAAACCACTTTAACAACTATGCACATGGTGGAGAATCTAGAATGGAGTAGGATGGTTTGGTGAATGCTACTGGAATGAAGTAAGAGAACGAGGATGGAGAGCCTTGATTTTCGGGTCATAATTAAAATGACTAAAACAGGAGCTATACCGGGCAAGTGGGGTCGCTCCCCCTATCGAGCACATTTCTTCGGTACCATATTTATTACTTTGTGATTGATTTGGCTGTCACCCCTCGATTTTGATTATGGGAGTGTGTTCTGAGGTGGGCGGTAGTAGCTGCTATGCGTTACCACCAGTCCGGGAGTGCAAAATGGTAGTATCATACCCTGGGCATTGCCTCGCATGTCTTGTTATATTTATCCTGATCGCACCCACTATGACTTTGGTTTGTATCGTACCATGGAGTGCTCCTTGAGTATCCCACCGGTTTGGTGGGGCTTACAGTATCTGTATAGGCTATGGTATTTATATAAAATGTGTTAAGGGGGACATGGGTAACGCCTTAACGCTATTTTAATACTTTACTTTACTGTAGACATATTAATAGCGTATTGTACTATGTATGTAGATAGTTTAACGGATCCTTAGAATATGGAATCCTAAACATCTCTTAAGTTATTTCACGCACGTTAGACACTAGATAGGAGATGTAAAATCCCGTAAATATCTCTGAAGCCATTACACTCATATTTATTTATGTTGATTTAACTTACATAAGATCTTTTAGTTCTGACTCGAGTGTTTTGTCTTTTCATTACGCTCGGGTCAGCTTGAGCTTTTCAGTATTGAATACTTTATTTCTGTAGGACGAAGTCGGAGATTTGTATGCTATTTATTTATATATATTCCACTGCATCATGTTGTTCCGCTGCATTATTTATTTATTCATGCTGTATGTATAACTCTGATCTGTTTTCTAAAAGTGTAATCAAATGTTATTTGTAAAATAGCTTCAGGAACTGTTTATTTGATTATTATATTTTGTCATTCCGCTATGAGATTATGTGTTTTGTTTTTCCTTCTTTTCTATTATTTTCTTATTTACCACATTAACAATCTTTCCTTTTGAATGGTTTGAGTTGACATGTGTGGTTTATTTTCGATTTAAACCGACCAAAAAGGTGGGTCGTTAGATGATGGATCAGAGAAATTTGTGACCATCTGGTGGGAGATAACTCTTTTGTACACATTCATGTAGGTTGCATTTATTTGAACATGACATGATAGGGTACAGTTTTTATCATATTCCGTCACACATGATTCATTATGTTCACTTACTATGTGAGCATAGTACGGGTTAATGCAGACTTGTTCCATGACCCTAACACTATTCGTTTCTAATCGTACGTCAATAAATAGCATTTTGTGTCAGAATTGGGTACTGAGAACGTAGAGGTATCTTAGAGATCAATTCATTCAACATATCAATATCATATTTTCAACATACTATATAACATATAGGCATCCTTGTTTAAACCTTAATTCAATTTAATTACTACAAACAATTTGTAATTGCAATCATGAAACTATTTTGTTAATGTAAATGAGCAATCACGTCATATAATTAACAAATTACATAATGGTCTTAAGAACACTCACATCAGCTCCCAAGAATAGTTTTCATACCATTCCATTTGAGCGCTTGTATTGTCTCTAATCCCATAGTGACCTCTTGGAGGGACTGCGATGATATTCATTTGGCACAGTTTGGATAAAGCTAGTGTCTACAACATTCTTTCCTTCCCTTGTAGGAATAATACTCATCTACTTTGTTGCAATAGATGGAAGGAACTTAACTCACCTTCATTTGTTCCTGGTCCAAAGGTCAGAAAAAATGAACTAGATTCCACCCAGTTCTTCTTTAGTTCATCTAACAAGAATATGTTAAAGGGAGTGAAAAATATGACTAAAATTACAGAACTAAGGTTGAAAGTCCGAATCTGTAATGAGTGTCTAAGAGCATCTAATATGTAACCCCAAAACTCACACCAACAGTTGGTTGCATAAGCAGGGAGAATGGTTCAAGATATTTAATTGTGTTGGCCGCTTGTTGAACAGCAGCCAACGACCAAATGCTTGTTGAACAGATGCCTGGTTATTTCATTCCCCTTAAACGGTTGGATGCAAGCGCTTGTTGAATAGGAACCTAACTTTTGGACGCTTGCGCCCAGAAGCGTGCGCTTGTTCAACAAGCGCCTAAAAGGCTCGGGCGCTTGTAGAACATGCACTTGTTTCAATATGTTGTTGGAAATTTAACCCGGTTACATACTGTAATCTATAAAATATGATATGCAACTCCAAAACAGTTGGAGATGCTCTAGGCAAATATCTTCAAGTCAAATTTCCGTAGCACAAATTTACTATGCATAATTGCACTATTTGAGGAAACGATGATAATTACACAACGTGAGCAGTAAATCTTAACTTTTAAGTGCTTGAAATCAAATTCAACACACACATACATATATGTATGTACGTGTATATATGTATGTATGCGCACGCTCTAGCGAAAGCAATCGTATGCCTTTCGTTTTCGTTTTCTTTTTCCTGAATATTCAAATAAAATCAAATATGTTTCTAAAATGTTGAAAGATCACATTACACACGGGGAATGATCAAGATCCCTCCTTATAAATAACCATCTCATTCCGTTTTGTCTTTTTGTGCAGAAAAATCAAAACAAAGTATATTTCTCTAAATATGCGATATTTGTTGGCAAGATCATTTATGCAAAATATTGAATCTTTTCAAAACGTTTTAACTCTAGAAATAATTTCAAATTGGATTGTGTGTGTGTATGAGCTAGGATCAATAGCCTCTCTCTTACTTGGCACCATTTTGTAGCCTTCAATACCCGCCACAAGGTTCTATTTAAATTTTTATTTTTTCTCTCCCCTGTCATATGGACCAAATTTTTAAATATAAACTTATGGCTGATATCAAAGGGCTAAAATGATACTAAATAAAGAAGGCTATTGATTATACACACATATGTATGTGTGTGTATTGCAAGGATTAGCTACACTTCGATTCCCTCATTATTTCTACCCCACGTTCCGAAGTAAATGATATAATGTACTGGCGAAAGAGAGAAAGTACAATTATTTATATCGGAACTTGGTGTGGAAATCGAGGGGGTTAGAGGTATAGCCAAATTGAGGTGTATATGTGTGTGACAAGGATCGGCTACACCTCATTCTTCCTACAACTCTATTCCCCCCATTTCAACCACACATTTAAATTGGAATCCGTGATTGAAATCGGAAGGGAGGTAGAGACGTAAGCGATCCTTGTCCATATTACATATATATGTATATGTATATAAACAAGGATCGGCTACACCTCCTTTTTACTACACCTTAAATTCCCCCATCGATTTCAACATGTTTCGATTACTTAATTCAGAACATGTGGTTGAAATAGTAGAAATTTTTTGCATGTGCGCGTGTTCTTTAAGTAAAATTTTAAATTATCTCGAAACTCCTTTAAAATTTCCTTTTAAATAAATGATTCACATAAGTATTTCTCAATGGTTAATATTGGTTTGTCATTTTGAAGGAGTCAAAGTTTCGACATGGAGTCATTTTGAAGGAGTTAAAAATTACGAAATGATTCTATATGATCTAGCAAGTGAGTATGAAGTATCAACAAGTATAAAGTATCGACCAAAATATTACGTTGCTTCTAAATCCTTTTGCACAAAAAAGGGCAGGAAGATGCAAGGGTAAGACTTATCGAAAAGGGATCCAGAACCCATCCTATGTACGTGTACACACAAGTTCGTGTTGTATTGTATGTAAAAGAGAGTGTTTTTCGAGTGTGCACGCATTTCTTTTATGCAAAACTTTTGAATCATTTCATAAAGTTCAACTCCTTTAAAATTATTTTTTAAATCAAAGGTAAAATAAATACTTTTTAAATGATTTATATCGGATTGTCATTTTGAAGAATTAAAAGTTTTGAAATAATTCAAAATTTTGTAGCGATGATCTAGCAAATGAATAAACTGTATTTACAAAATTTCACTTCGACGTTATTTTCCACAAAAAGATGAACCGGATGCAAGGAAGATTTATTAAAAAGGGATATGTCCCCCACACACATATGTTTCTTCCATGTCAAGTAATATAATGTATCAAAGTCGGGATGAAAACTCACCTACGTAGGTATTGCATCTTCAAATTGAAGAAAAGAAAAGGTGGTCTTTTAAATTTCGAACCAAAATATGCCTTATGATTTGGAATCTATATCTCTCTCAAGTCGAAGATCACTAATAAAGTCGTAAGACCTTTAAATTGTAAATCTAAAATCTTTGATTCAAATATCTTGGAAACCAACCACCAATTTTCATGCACACACACAGACACACACATGCTCTTTTTTTAACATCCTTTTAGCACTTTTATTCAATTTTGCTGTTGTAGAAGCATTTAAATGAGTCTAATTGTTGTAGAGATGACCTTGAGTATGATATCAATGTGTCGAAAAAATTCTGTAGCATTAGTAATGATGTCAAGCAAAATATGTTAAGAATAATGATGGGATACCACAACAAAATAGGGGTGCATGAGAACCTTCCGTGGCACCATATACACATAAAAACTTAACTACTATCTATGTCTAATATGTCAACGAGATAGCCGATCCAAAATTTTGAATCGTATTGACACTTTTGACAACTCCATTTGTTTAAGATTTTAAAGGAGTTAAAAAAGTTTCGAAATGATTTGAAAGTGTATATATGATCTTGCTACAACTGTAACAAATCTACAAGAAATTATTTGGTTCCGAAAAAAATCACACAACAAGGAGATGAGAGAGATCTAGGAAGGTCTATAATCCTTAGATATGTATGTGTGTGTGTGCATACACACATGCACATGTATATATGTGTGTACATATATACGTGACCATTTTTGTCATGCCACTTTAATATCTTCTCATTTTGAACTGCATTATTTCAAATGCTACCAAATTTTGATATGCTCACGTCATATTTTTGGATACACAGAGTCGACTACCACTATTAAAGTGGAAAAAAAACTAGAGCGTGGATCTAGAAGATAGGACTAGAATAAACATCTAATGGTTTGGCGTTGACTTAATTTTGAAAGGGTTATGAGTTTTAAGTTCCATGATATTCATTAATTTTGAAATTTGTTTTTCGCACATGTGTTGATTTTCATGTATATTATTTTACTTCTTTTATATCAAAGAATGATTTAATTTAAGCAGAGTACTCAATTAGGTGTGTCTCGAATGATCGAATACAAGATCTCCATTCTCTAGAACCATAATCTGGATATCTTAACACTTGAACTAGTGGTCCTTGACAGTATATTATTTGACATCCTACTAAGATCGTGCAGGCCTTCCTCACTTTTATGCTGGTTTATAAATACAAAATCTTTCATATTTTGAAACATTTGTACATTTGTTACTGTTATAATAAAAATTGGACACAATGATGGGATGATTTAGCATACTTCCATTTTTATGCTTGTTTATAAAAAAATCCTTTCATGTTTTAAAATATTTATACATTTGCTACTTTATATTATTAAAATTGGATATAATAATGGAGGTTTTTAAAAAGTTGTCATTTTTAAAATGTTGCATTTGTTAAGTTTTGGCACTCCCAAGTATGTGTCTGGTTCCTATGCACACTGTATTTAAAGTAGAGCAACATAAGCCATTGAACGAAACATTTGATGTAAATCTCAACTGAACATCCAAAACACCTTCAAGTAAGCATATACTTGATATTGACAATACTTTACCGCAACAAAAGAAATTTCCGATATTACGTGCTAATAATCTCATATACATATATACTACGCTCATTCCATATACCTTGCAATGTGAAATTTTATCAAGTCCAATTCAAATAGCCACCAATATGAGCCACTTTTAACAATATTCACCTTGGTGAATTTCCTCAAGCCTTGGAGCATATTAAAGATGCTATGCAGTTGGATTAGGCTGCTTTCAATTGAAACTTCTTTTTCGCAGTTATCCGCTTTACCAAATTTCCACCTTTATGTTTGTACTTCTACTCAAGTCATATTGGATATACTGAGACATCAAAGCAGTGGAGTGAAGCTGCACAACCAATGTGCCTCTTCCAACAATGGATCAGACTGTTTAGCCAAGTCTCCACCTTGACCGTCATTCTCCTCTCAAGCCCCAAGTAGTCTTGCTTTGATCGCTCTCACATGATGGTCCCTTGCACCATCGACTTTGATACCATATTAAGTTTTGGCACTCCCAATTGACTCACTATCTATGTGCATGCTTCATTTAATGTAGAGAATCTGGGATCACCGAACGAAACATCTGATGCGTCAACGTCTTGATTGAACATCCCAACGATGCCTTCGAGCAAGCATATATATGGTCTTAGCAAAACGTTATTGTGATAAAAAGAATTCTTAATGTTACATGCTATCAGTCTCATATATGCACCACGTTTATTCTATATTTCTTGCGACGTGGTACTTTATTTAGTCTATTCCATGCATCTACTAATGTGAGTCATGCCTAACATTATCCTACTAGCGAAACATTTAATATTTTGAGGGATTTTAAAAGGAGGGGTTAGAGACATATTTTGAGAACTGATGATTTGGATAATGGACATTTTCTCCTTGAAAAGCTGGCATTAGACAATTCTGTTTTACTTTTCATGGTTAAGAAAACCCTCTTAAACTAAAAACCTTTTATTTTACTTTATATGAAAAGATGTTGAGTTTTCAAACTATGATTTAATTAGGACCACGGGACGTTGTTACACTTTCAAGTTTTTATAAAATTTATTTGGTAACCGTTAGATCAATCACAAGCACGTACACACTCCCGTCCGCCCATCTACACGCATACACACTAGTAATATAGTTGTTAGATTTAAAATTAATATTTGATGTTTTTTAATTAAATAAACAACCACTGGAAAAATATTGTAACATTAAATATTTACTTTTAACATTTTTTTAACATCATATGATGTGCATCTTTTTTTTAAAAGAGCACATAGGCTTTGATGGTTGAAACAAATCTTCAATTATGTTTTTCAACAAAAAGATATTTAATTTTTAATTTGTATGAGCAAACAAATAGAAACATGCAAAGGGGGGAAGATAAATATATGTGAGAAACCAGATAATGTATGGGTTCAGACTAAACGAATATTTTTATTAGTTTCACAGTAGTAGCAAAGACTTCCTATAGTCTTTTTGATCAAGAAATGAGAGGGTAAAATAACAATATAGGGATAAAGATAATTTAAAGGGTAAAGGAAAGTTAATGCCAGACCTTGAATTTGAGAGAAATATATATGTGCTCCATTAAAACAATATTCTGTCCTGATATAGTTCCAAAGACTGAATGACCTTTTCTAAGAATAACTTCCGATGCAACCGGTAACTACAATAATGAAAAAAGAATTTTGAGAATTTAAAAGGTAAGCATAATGATAGCTTTACCGATTCAATTATAATCTGGAAAACAGTATCCTATTAACCAACTTACTTGATAGCTGCTTCCCGTGTTCTATTTCCTTCAGGGTTGGAATCTGTCCATAAAGATTAGAATCACTTTAGTACAGACAATTTCACGTATTAAATATGATTTATTTATTTATGTTGTTATTGTTATTGCTATTTGAAATAGTTGTTATAATTAAAAACACTTCATGATAAATTACAATAACTACAACAAAGAAGTTAGTCTCTAAGGACTTGAAACTTGTGTAACCATACAACATTTTCGGCATTCAAATAAAATACTAAAATTTAAAAGTTGGGTAACCAAAATGACAGTTAAGCTGAATATTAATAAGTGGTTATTGGCTATATGGTAGTTTCTTTGTTTTATGGATTTTCAGTTTCTGTTCCTCTACAAATTTTATGCCATGGAACTGATACGCTATTTCCAGTGTCAAAAAATGCAAGGACATTGGTAAGAAATTAAAGACCTAATTTTTTCAGAATTCCTTTTCTTGTGACAAATGGATTATTGGTGATGTTACTGTTGGAAACAAATGATCTTCGGTTGAATCGTGTACTTGGTCACTGTTCTGAAGTCGTTTCGGCGTTCTGCTCAGTGGTGCAAAACTGTCTACTTAACACCGGCGTCTCTAGGATAAAACAGCTTCTTTTTTCTAATTTGATATCGATTCGCTTGCATAGACGAAACCGACTCAGTTGCACTCAAAAACGACTGCTCGTCTTATAATTTTAAGAATTTCGTGGACAAGAAGATGGGTTTAGGTTTTTACAGAGTTAAAAAAAGATGTTCTCTTTTGATTTCGTCTAAAAACTAATTAAATAGACGGAATACCAAATCGAACGTATTATTGAATAGTGGGGCGACGTTGTCTCAATATTCGGATCAGAAAACGCCGAACAAATTTCGTCCAAAAATATAAGTGTTACACCACAACAAGCCCAAGTCCGAACACGGGCCCCGGCCCGAGTCGGTCGGTGTGCGCGCGTGATGGTCATGCATGTGCTCCCTCCTCAAAACAAAAGCAACATTTGAGTGCCCAAAGAGTCCTATTTAGGAGCTAAGAAACCCTCATACACACACACATGTATATGAGTATCTTTTAATAATTCTTATGGTGTGGAACTCAAACAATAAATGCACTTATTCCAAGGTCTTTAATTTTTAAACAATTCACAAGCCTATTTATTTTAAAACAATTTTCAATAATTTCTCACTTGAATTTTTTAAAATATTTTTCGAGCAGTTTCTGAAAACATAAGATTGTGCATAAACAAAGTTGTCTTTCGACTTGAACCTTTGCATAGTGGATAAGATTCAGTTTTTACTAGAGTGATACGTAGTCTTGAATTCTACTCCTGTCATCAAACCACACACAATCTTTCTAGAGCGCAATCAAATAAACTCGTGCATTTATGGTCATGGACGTCTATCCCAGTTTAGTGAATGCTATAAGAATTTTGTCCAAAATTCCATAGAAACGGCGACATTTCCACATCCACATAGGCAAGTCTATCATGAGTACTCCTGAAGGTAGGTACTTCACTCTATATAAAGTATAGATCTCATTAAGAGTTTCTATTAACTCATCCTCTAATCACTTCAAGAATACATGCTTCTAAATATATAAAAATAGTATGTTCAACTCAATCACTTCACAACTTGTTTTTACTCATTGAACCTAGTTCTTGGATCTCCAGTCATTAGGTCGGGTTATCATTGTGCATGACTCAACGATCTATAGGCAATAGTGTCATTCTTTTAGAAGTTCTAAGGACCTTCTCTATGGCCAGTCCTTTCGTCAAAGGATCGGCCAAATTCTCATCATTGCGCATGTGATCCACTCTAACAGCTCCTGAAGAGAGTAGCTCTCTAACAGTGTTGTACTTACAACGTATCTGTCGTCTCTTACCGTTGTAATAACGGTTCTGTACTTTTACTATAGCCGCGGTATTATCATAATGGATCAACACAGTTGGTATCGGTTTTTCCATAAAGGAATCTCAGCTAGCAAATTTCTTAAGTAATCTGTTTCTTCACTAGTTGTGGCTAGTGCTGTCATCTCAGACTCCATAGTGGACTGAGCCAAAATAGTTTGTTTTTTAGATTTCCAAGAAACAGCTCCACCAGCAATGCAAAAGATATAGCCACTGGTTGCTTTTGAATCATCAGATAAAGTATTCCGGTCTGCATCGGTGTATCCTTCAAGGACAGCTGGAAACTTTTTATAGTGTAACCCAAGGTTCGTAGTTCGTTTTAGGTATCTCATGACCCTTTCAATAGCATGTCAGTGCTCTATACAAGGTCTACTAGTAAACTTGCATAATAATACCACGACATAGGCAATGTCGGGTCTAGTACAATCAGTGGCATACCGAAGGCTGCCAATGATGCTCACATAATCAGACTCACCAGTGTTTTTAAATAGTTTTACACTATGATCATATGGTGTACATGTAGGTTTACAGTCAAAGTAATTGTATTTCTTCAGTATCTTCTCAATGTAATGAGATTGATCCAAATAAATTTCTTTTTCTGACCCAGTAATCTTAATTTCAAGGATTACACTCGTTTCACCTAGATCTTTCATATCAAAGTTGACACTTAACAAAAATTTGACATTGTTTCTAGCATGAATGTTTGACCCAAAAATAAGCAGATCATCTACATACAGAAATATAATAGTGCAAATGTCATTCTCAGATTTATAGTAAATACATTTGTTACTTTCATTAACTTTAAAATCATGTAAGATTATTAAGTTATCAAATTTCTCATGTCATTATTTAGGTGATTGTTTTAAACCATACAATTATTTATCTAGCTTGCAAACTTTATGTTCTTAACCATGAATTACAAAGTCTTCAGGTTTGTCCATATAAATTTCTTCTTCTAATTCACCATTTTAAAAAGCAGTTTTAACATCCATTTGGTGTATTATTAAATTATAAACAGATGCTAGTGAAATTAGTACTCGAATAGATGTAATTCTAGTTACACGTGAAAAAGTGTCAAAAAGTCTACATTTTCTCTTTGTTAAACCCTTTAGCTACTAAACGGACTTTATATTTATCTACTGTGCCATTAGGTTTTAATTTCTTTTTAAGTACATCTATTTACAGCCTATAGACTTACAACCATGTGGTAAATCTACTAAGTGCCAAGTCTTATTGAATTGCAAAGAATTCATCTCATCATTTATAGCATCTTGCCAAAAATCGACATCTAAAAAAGATAATGCTTCTTGGAGGTTTAAAGGATCCCCCTCTATAGTAAAAGTGCAAAAATCTAAACCATAATCTTTTGTAATTCTTGCTCTTTTACTTCTTCTGGATTCGTTTTCGGAAGATTCATTATGTTCTGTTCTAATAGGCATAGTGTTACTTGATGTGCCCCCACTATTCCTCAATTTAAAAGGAAATCTCAATTCATAAAAATCAGCATCATTAGATTCTATTATACTGTGTGTATTCAGATCATAAAATCTATATGCTTTGCTATTAGTAGCATAGCCGATAAATACGCATTCATATGCGCTACTCTGTGCAGTTAAAGCGCTCAGCAGATTCAAAGCGGTGGAGGTGCAAAAAGTCATAGCGGGGATACAGCGAGGATATAGCGGGATATAGCGGATGGCTTTAAAATAGCATATAAAACTCGTACTTAATGTTTTTATGAATATATAAATGGTAATTAAATGAAAAATTATCATTCAATTGAATTGTAACTGATACATAAATAATTTTTAAATAAAAACATGTGCGAATATACTTTAAATAAACGTAAAACTGTTATATAACATAATTGAATTTAGTAGAATATTAGAGTATTTTCATTTCTGAAAATATATTAAAAATTAAATCAAATAAATTAGTTTCATAATTTTTATAATGTATAAATTGAATTTTCAATTCATTTTATTAAAGAAGATATAGCGGGAATAGCGGAATATAGCGGAAATAACGGGATATAGCGGAAATAACGAGGATTAAAGCGGAAAGGCTATATTGTGGGGCTATATGGAAAAATCATAGCGACAGAAACCCGCTATGAGATATAGCGGGGTTATAGCGGGGTAATAGCGGGGCATTAACTGCACAGGCTCTACTTGCTAATTTTATTCTCTTAGGGTCGGGTATATGAATATATGCTAAGCATGCCCAAGTTCTAAAATAAGACACATTTGGTTTATAATTTCTTAAGATTTCAAAAGGTGAAATTTTGCTTTTTGACTTAGAGAACCCATTCAAAACATAACACACGGTCAATAAAATTTCCCCCACCAAGGTGATGATGCACCAGAATTAAGTAAAATAGCAACTACTAATTCAGTTAATGTTCTATTTTTTCCTTTCAGTTTTACTATTCATTTCAAGTGAATATGGTGCAATTCTTTCATGTATTATTCCATGTGAGTTGCAAAATTCAATAAACAAACTTGATTCATATTCAGTTTCTCTATTACTACGCAATCTTTTAACTTTCTTATTAGACTGATTTTCAATTTCAGTTATGAAAGATTTAAACATCTCAAATGCATCACCTTTATTTTCATAAGGTATACATAAGTAAATTCAGAGCAATCATCAATGAAAGTGATAAGCGTACATTTCTAGTCAGAGTGCCATCAAGCTCACATATATTAGAATGAATCAAGTCTAAGGGTTTTGATTCTCTAATTACAAATTTATGTGGGGGTTTTAGTTTATTTTTGTTTGACTACAAAAATCACATTTTTCAAAATCATTTAGTGACATATTAGAGATTATACATAAGCTACTCATGTTCTTTATTATTCATTTATTTACATGACAGTCTAGAGTGTCAGATCCTAAAATCACACAACATATAAGCAGAAGCGGACATTTTATTACATTCAACATTCAGTTTAAACATGTCATCAGTTGCATAATCCTTACCCACAAACATACCATTCATAGTGATGGTGCACACATCAGCCCCAATAATCTGTGTAAACACAGCCTTATTAAGAAGATAATCCGAAACAAGATTCTTTTTCATTTCTGGAGGGTGCATGAAGCCTTTTAGAATGACGATCTTTCCAGAGGTAAACTTCAACCCTACGCTTTCAATCCCAGCAACGATAGTAGTGTGAGAGTCTCCCATCAACACTTTCTTATCCTCAGTCTCCGTGTATATTTTGAACATAGCACGGTCATAGCAAATATGACATGTAGCGCCAGTATCTACCTACCAATCTTCTGATCCTCCACCAAGATGAATCTCATCAGAAATCATAGCCGTAAGAGGCTCCTCGGTCAGGTTAGCCTGTGGTGCAGAGTTTGGCCTGTTCCGACACTTGTGTGTCATATGACCTGGTTTTCCACAGTTGTAACAAAGAAACAACTGTCCAGAGTCATTCTTTTGGAGTAATTTCTGTTGATCTCTATGGTTTCCTTGTGAATTCAAATTCTGTTTGTTGCGGTTCTGATTAAGCTTGCGGTTCTGATTCTTAAAGCTTTTGGGATTTGGTTTCAGAACTGTAGCTTTTTTAGTGTTGCCTGAAACAGCAAGCACTTCTTCCTTCATATCTTGTTTACGAGATTCCTCTCCAATACGGAAATGGTTATTAGAGTTTCTAATAAAAATTCCTTAGTTTTATGTCTAAGGTTATTCTTAAAATCCTTCCAACTGGCAGGTAATTTATCAATTAAAACTGCTACTTGAAACTGTTTATCCAAACTCATACCTTCGGAGATGATCTCATGAGCTATACTTCTTTGCTCCTGCTTTCTTTGTGTCATACTTTCTCTGCAGCGCTTCCCAGATCTCCCTTGTTATTTTGTCAGAGTTGTAATAGTCATAGAGATCGTCGCTGAGTCCATTGAGGATGAAGTTCTTGCACAAGTAATCATGCTCTCTCCAGTTCTGCAACTCCTTTGATTTCTCTGTCCAAGCTCTCATCTAATCTGCATCTGCTTCGTTGGGTATGTCTAGCAGTTGCGGTTTATCTGTTGTTAGCATAGCAACCACCTTCTTCATCGTCAGAAAGAACTCCATATTTTGCCTCCAGCGCTTGAAATGGAGGCCCTTAAACCTGAAGGGTGCAGCAGATATCATGGGGACTTGGAACAGTGACGTGGGGCAGCATTGTTCAAATTTGCAGCAGAAGTCATTGTTGCTGGCGACGTCTTCAGTTTGTTGGAAGTGTACTTGGTCACTATCCTGAAGACGCTTCGGCGTTCTGCTTAGTGGTGAAAGCAGTCTAACTAACGCCGCCGCCTCTAGAATAAAATAGGCTCTTCTTTTTTATTTGATATCGATTCGCTTGCACAGACGAAACCGACTCGGTTGCACTAAAAAACGACTGCTCGTCTTATAATTTTAAAATTTTCATAGAGAAGAAGATAGGTTTAGGTTTTTACAGAGGTTAAAAAAAGATGTTCTCTTTTAATTTCGTATAAAAACTAATTAAATAGACGGAATACCAAATCGAACGTATTACTGAATAATGGGGTGACGTTGGCTCAAAATTCGAATTAGAAAACGCCGAACAAATTTCGTCCAAAAATATAAATGCTACACCACAACAAGCCCGGGCCCGGGCCCGGCCAGACCCAGCCCGGGTCGGTCAATCGGCGTGCGTGCGATGGTCATGCATGCGCTCCCTCCTCAACACAAAAACAACATTTGGATCCCAAAAGGCCCAATTTAAAAGCTAAGAAACTCATATATATATATATATATATATATATATATATATCAATAATCTTTGGGACTCGAGCAGTAAATGCACTTATTTCAAGGTCTTTTATTTTAAAACAATTCGCAAGCCTATTTATTTTAAAACAATTTCCAACGGTTACTAACTGGTAAGTCGTGAACTTAGGTGTCTTAAGAAATATATATCATAAGGTTATGCCATGCTATGTACATCCTTTTGATGCTAGTATTCAGTTAAGGATATGTTTTGAATTCCTAATGGTACATGATAAGGTGCCCCATTATTCCTTGTATAAGAGTTGTGTGAAAATCATGCTTAGTGAAATACCCAAGATTTGCCGATCTTGCTCGGAAGTGGTAGGAAATTCTGCAAGCATTTGTCGGCATTCATCCTGCAATTCCTTTGCAGCTTTTCTTTCAGAGCTTGGTAGTGGTGGAACATCACCATCCGACCATGTAGGCAGTGTTCGACTTGCAGCTATAACTGCCCCATCTACTAAATTATTTTCCTCTCCATTTGATAACATGCCTAAGTATAATTAAATTATAAGATGATTTATTACATAACAGCCTAATCAACTTATCATGGGAGTCAAATATAATCTTTTCATATAAATAAATGGAAAAGATATCTGGGATTCTTACTGTTATGACTATACTCCTCTGGTAAGCCAGAAATGTTGAAAACCGATAAGAATGAATCAATGTGAATCTTTGAATTTCCAGAGAAGTTTATAACATCCCATGGATTCTGCAGATTTGCAAATGATAAGAACTTAATTATGCTAATACACTGACAATAAGTTACAAATCAATAATGGGAAGTGTTGAATGATAAATTTCAAATAGATCCATGTTTTTAGTTAGTATTAGCCACTGGATGCCAAAAACCACACCTGAAAGTTTAGAACAAAGGGCTACTGACATTTTTTGATCGCTTTGGAAACCTTATGTCAATGTATGTATACAAAATATTTTGAGGTCGTATTGAAAGTTTAAAACACTAGTCCCATAATACTTTATACTTTATATGCTGCAATAACCTGAAGATAAAGCCTAATTTAAATTTTTAGTCTTAATTCACACACAAGTATATCAGATCAAAAGGTTTGTAATTGCAAATACCGTTGCTGAAGAAAAGCCGTATCTTTCCATGTACATGTTATTCATCTTCCCGCTCATATAATTGATAGTCATCTGTCATTTTCCAAGATATAAGAAAATAACAAATAGACAGCAAGAAGTCATACAGGAATTGATTTTAGCTCATGTGTAAAGTAATAATGAAGGTCTACAGCCAAACACAAATTTTCTTACCTGGAGGCAAGTCGATAATCATAAGGTGATACTAAAAAAGATTATATCCAATTACGCAATAAACTAGTACTAAAACTCAACTGAACAATAAAAAGTGTGTTTGCATCTCGAACCAAATTGAAATGGTTGTTAAGTATGTGCAATAAGCTAGTACTAAATTATTACCTCTTCTCCTTTTTTGATGCACTGTCCGGCATTAATCATTACTTCAAGCATTCTATCCTTAAACCGCCAATGAAGAAAACAATTCGGTTGAAAGGAATGGTTCAACATATCTGAGAACACGTAAAATTCGATGCATTCATTTTCAAATGAAAAATACCTATCCATAAAATTAGATGTGCCGATATCTTTAAAGAAAATATTCTTGCTGATCGTATGATGAAAGGCTTTTTCTGAATTTAAGAAAACCCTTCAAAACTGAAAGTATAATGATGCAGTTATCCTAGTTACGGCTATTCCCATTATAAAGAAGAAACCATAGTATAAGCTACATGATTTTTATTTAACCTTGTGAATAGTGTGTATTAACTATTAAAAGGACAATATTAGATGAAGATTTGTGTGCATATTATCATATAATTTGTACAAATTCCTACAAGGCTATAAATCCCTTAGCAATAGGTTTTACCAGCATAAGGGGCAAGAATGTTGGAGTCTTGCACTAGTGCACCCATCCTTATTTTCATCTTAATTGAACGGGTTTGTACTATGCTTAGTGCCCACAGAAATCTATCATGGTCTCGTGCTAGACGCTTTATCTTTAGAGGGGCAGCAGAATGCTGAAGTAATTTAAAAAAAAATTGCTCAAATGTAAACATAGCAGAGCAAAAATACAGGTTTATTATATTAAGTGAATACTTTACCCAATGCCTTTCCCAAAATTCCATTGCTCTTTGGCGTTGTGTTTCCATGGTAGACGCAAGCACAGGATCTTGTAGCTCCAGAAGGTCTTCCTAGACACAAACAATGTACTTTCTTATTTGAACTGAATGGAGCGTATTACTTGTACACTGTGCAATGAAATTCATATACTATAGACTATTACAAACCTTCTGAGCAAGAAGCAAACTAGTGCACTCATCTGAACTGGGTAAGAAATCGCCATATAATTGCCAAAAGTTACCTTCAACGTCGAACGAAAGTAAGAGAAGACAGGCTAGTCTCAAATCCCAATCCGTCTGTTTATAAACTTAGAGTTTACTCAACTACGTTTTCTGATGCAACATTAAGAGTCAAAACAATTATTTACAACAGCAAATGCCATTCAGGAGATGGGGTGTAAGAGAAATGATGAAAACTACGGTCATATGTACTTCGAAAATTGTGACTAATTTATCTTACGCTCTCTCCAGTTCATCAATAACTTATAACATAGGGGTAATTTTGTCACTTCAAACAAAAAATTTCTTCTTCAAGCAACTTCACAAAATACCCAAAAGATGTCCTCACATGAGCCAAAATCTCAGCGATGTATTATAAACAAGAATTCAAAAGTTTGTTGAACAAAAAAATAAAAAATAATTAAAGAAAAATTAAAACTAAAACTAAATTCAAATATTGTTGGTGTGAATTTGCAAAGAAATGAAAATTGATTTTAAAACCATGTGATCATTCTGGAGAAATATTTCGTGATATATAAAAACATAAAGCTATCTAGAAAGGAAAACAAACCACTAAATATCTTTTTGTGCAGATAAAGCTGTACAATTTAACTATAACACACAAAATACAAGCTTAATTCTATAGTGCACAAATGTTGATAAGAGTATGTACTGTGCAAGACCAAGAAACAATCAAGACATTACTTAGTTCATCAAATGCAGTTATACAGTGTTGATAGTAGTTGAGGAAAGAAGCAAAAACAAACAGACTAATCGAATATATGAAAGCCATAAGAAAACACTTTTTTTATATTTATTTATTCAGTTTTTTTTTCTTTTCTTCTTCTTCTTTTTGTTTTTGTGTTTTTTTTTTTGGGCTTGCCACTTAATGTGCCTTTAATGCAGGTTTTTGGCATTGTTTCCATGGAAAAAGAAATGAATTAAAGAATACTGCTGCTGCAATTAAAATCCAGTTGAAAACAAAGATTGGTGATCATCAAGACAATGCAGATTAAATTTCAACATTCAGCAAATGAAGATGATTTCTTTTATTTATTATTAGACAGCGTGTCCAGATAACTGATACAATTCGCTGTAGTTTAAGGCTTTTAGATATTCCTATTTATGAAATTTAACCTTTAATATAGGAATACCTTCTTCTCCTTTCTTCTTTTTTATTTTATTTTTAATTTTTTATTGCTAGTTACTTAAGAGTCATTTTTTGGACAGCTTGCCACTATCTAGAAAATCAAAGTGAATAAGCATGACCCTAATTTTAATTAGAATGGATAACAAAGAATAACCCTGTTAGAGTAGCATTCCTCTATCTCGAACGTAAACCTAATATGTGAGGATAGATTAATATGCATATCAACATTTATTGATTACCATAAAATGACAAAACAGATTATTATGACCTCAAAAATACACCAGTAAACATGAAAGAGAGAAAAAACCATAAAAATTCTTCATATGGAACGTGTTGTTTTTTATTATTATGTTTTTTATTATGACCAGTATCAAGAAAATGGATTGAAAATAGATTGAATTATTGTGAAGATAATTCAATCACGTTGCCAAAGCTTCCACATATACTCTGGTAAATAAAAAAATAATGAACAGATGGAGATATTTTAGAACCAATGTCACGGATGTATTAGTGTTCTTAAGAAAATCTTTAAGGGGTACAGATAAAGTTAGCCAAGGTGCAATATTCAAGAAACGATCGCTTGGAAAGAAAAAAAGGTTTCTGTTCTTCTGAAATATAAAAATGGCAGAGCTGCAAATGACATTATTGTCTTCATAATTAATAAGGTGCATTACTAAATTTGCTATCATTTTGGTGATTGTAGTTTCCATCACATGTTACTTAATTTAAGATAGTCTGTATGTTGAAGATATACGCCACAATATTTCTTTTATATATTAGTTAATTTATTGGTTGACTAATTAACCATGGAAAGCGATTTGACTCAGAAATAGATATTTATGCATGTAATTCTCTCAAATATCTTTACTTTTATGGAAATCAAATAAATAAATAGATGGTCAAATATATTTATTTATTTGACTAATTATGAGAGATATATTTGTTGAGAGATATATTAGCAAATATATCTCTACGTTTTTATTGTTTGTTAGTAGCTACAAATATGCATGTTAGGAGAGTCACTTTTACTAAGGGGTTTTGATATTGAGATTGATTCTCAAATTTTAGGTTTTTCTTGTAATTTTTTGGTGAATTAATAAAGGTTTTGTTTGGAGAAAAAAAAAAATTTTTTTACTTCATATCTTTTCTAAAATGTAATTGTGTAAAGATCCTAAAAAACCCTAACGGTTGGTATCAGAGCCTACCACACAAATTTTTTGAAGATAGTTTGGTTATGGAGAAGATAAGTGTGAAAAAACTCAATGGAAGAAATTAGGGATTATGAAAGACGAAGATGGAGGATTTTCTATATCTCAATGATCTGCACCAACCATTAAAAAACAAAGGGGAGAAACCTAGTAATTTATCTGAAGCAAAATGAAAGACTTTGAATAGAAAAGCTGCGGTGGTTATTCGGTGTTTGTTTGAAGAATTCGGTATTTCATATTGTTGCTAATGAAACATCTGCTTATGCAATCTGGAAGAATTTGAAAGGAATATATGCAAAGAATTCTGCAACAAGCAGGGCTCTTCTTATGAGAAGATTGATGAATATAAAGTTTAAAAAAGGTGGGTCAATTGGAGAGCATCTTAATGATTTTCAGGTAATTGTGAACTAATTGACTGCTGTGAATTACAAGTTGGATGATGAGATATAAGCTTTGATGTTAATGAGTTCATTATCGGAGAGTTGAGAAACAAGCTGCAACTTTTCAACTCGATGTCTGGTCATAAGAGTTTGGAGGGATAATATGAAGGTTCTCCGTGCAAAACGGAGAAAGAATAACACATACAAATTGCTTGGAAAAACGGTCGAGAATGTAGTAAGTTCTCAAATAGAAGTTGAAGAGACAAATTATCTGAATCAAAGTGGAGCATGCGACGAAAAAACACAAAGTCCGCTTAGAGACCTTTGTGGTATTACAAGAAAGTCTTGTTTATTGATGATATGCATGTTCAGTGGAAGCATGCATAACTAGGTAATTTGAAGGTTGATTAAGTTTGTTTTCAAACAAAGGTAGAGCACGTGAAAAATATTGTGTTGAGGTGAAGTGTTGAAGATATACGACATAATATTTGTTTTATATATTAGTTAATTTGTTGGTTGACTGATTAACCATGAAAAGTATTGGACTTGACTTAGTAAGAGATATTTATGTATGTAATTCTCTCATATATCTTTGTTTTTATGGAAATCAAATAAATAAATATATGGTCAAATATATTATTTGACTGATTATGAGAGATATATTAGCAAGTGTATCTCTACGTTTATATTGGTTGGTAGTAGCTATAAATATGTATGTTAGAAGAGTCGTTTTTTAATAAGGGGTTTTGGTATTGAGATTGATTCTCAATTTTTAGGCTTTTCTTGTTATTTTTTGTGAATTAATAAAGGTTTTTTTTAGCACATGGAAAACCTTAAGATCATGGTATTCATTGATACTCACTTAAGTAAACCACGACGTGTGTCTACCCCGCTTTTATTTAGTCCTCGCACACGGATGCGTAACGTTGAAACTCCCACTGATGGTTTGGCGCTGGGATTCGAACCTGCTCGGACGCAGTCCTTAGATTCCCATCTCCCAGCTCCCAAACCAACCGAGCTACGAACGGCGGGTGAATTAATAAAGGTTTTGTTCGAAGGAAAAAATGATTTTTTTTACTTCATAACTTTTTTAAAATCTAATTGCGTAGAGATCCTAGAAAAAACACTAACACTATAAGTGTAACAATCTCAAAGTACCTCCCTAGTAGCTGGATAACAAAATAAATATATAAACAACTAAACAAATAAATGTGCTTACCTCAGGATTGGTTGAGTTTATGATTTCAAATATGGGATGACCAATTGGTACTATATCTGGAAAAAACATCCATGGAAGCTTTTGACTTATCGTCAACATCAGCTCTAAAGGAATTTCCATGATCATCTGAAACATATTTAGGGCTATAAACATAAGAGTATTCTTAATGACCTGATCATTCAGATGAGAAAAGCAAGTTTTTAAGATACAATATAGGATCCAGGAGAGAAGCATGTATATATCATCTTGAGCTGTAAAATTATCCACAAACATGATTTTTCTTTTTCAAGTATTTTATATAAAGTATATGGAAAATAGTGACTTCTAAGCCTGCGTATTTGGAGCTAGTTGTAATTCCTATTCGTATAGGATGGGAAAGGGGTTCAACAGACTAGTAATATATCGATAAAGCATCTTACAGTTTGAAAGGTAATTACAAAATTTGAAGTACCCTTGCAATGATTTCAGAATGCCTATCGCAACCAGAAAGAACACTGGGAATTGAACCTCCTTTTCAACGCTAAAATTATTATTGATGCCCACGAAACAAATATTGTTAGAGATTGAACTAACCCTTGCTCTTTTCAGCGGTTCAACATCTCTTGTTGCATATACTCCAAATCCATTAGGCCCTTCCATGAACTCTACTCCATATGCTCTCATGCTTCTAACATACCCGATTTTATAGAAATCTGGATCAGCAGGCTCTAGATGCTGAAATAAACCAACTGAGCGTGTTAAACCCAAATCAACGTTGCTGATGATGATGATGAGCGCGTGCACACGCACGCACACACGCATGTGTGTGTATTAAAGAGAGGGCACAAATCAACAATTTATTGAAAAGCATCGTAGTTAAACTGCCTTAAAACTATTCAATTTACACTTGGTTCTTAACATTGGGAGACTTCAATTTTCTTTTTGGTGTTTTTTTTTTGAATAAATGACTGAAAATTCTCATTTAACAGTGGTTATGTGTTGATTATGTTTAAAGGCTCTGGATCCAAAGATGTGCACAGCCCTGTAAATCATACATACATACATACATACATACATATATATATATATATATATCTCTATATATATATATATATCTATATATATATACACACACACACACATACATACATACACATACATACATACATATATGTTTCTTTTTTAATTATTTTAGACAACAGTTGTTGTACAGATGTCGATGAGTAGGTTTAAAAATGAGACTTTCTATTATCTTACTAATGAACCACTGAGCTGCAAAGTATTATTGATCTTTCTACATTAAAGCTTAGACCGTAATACAATTTTTTTCTGATATCAAACAGTAGTTTATAAAAAAATTGATATTTAACCATCGTTGTTTGGTTCTTTCTTTTTTTTTTCACTTTTCGATGAGGTGCTTCCGACGCATGAGAGGTAATACAGTATATCGTTTTATTAGTTGGAGTCTCGTGACAAATTTTTTTTTTGGATGGAGTCCACGAAAAATTTGTTCCCCTTCTCCAAAAATGAATTCATAAATAAGGAAACGAAGCTATGATTTATTTCAGATTTATAACTAAAATTCACCAATGTATCCTTAGTTATGCTAAATGCACCCCATTTTGTGCTTTTGGCCATCATATCATGGTTTTGGAAAGAACAAAAAGGGGGTGCATATAGCATCACACTAAATAAAAACCAATGTTAAGTAGTTTCCAGACTGCCCCTAAATATAGTAATATCTGTTAGAATTATATATAAAGCGAAGGAGAGATATTCAACATTAAGCAAAAGAGACTACATTGTTATTGATATCTATTACATACTTAAAAGAACAGAGTACTACAGATATATATAGGTGCGTAGATACACTAAACACAACTTCAAATAAGTTAAAATTTATCCTGATTCAGTGGCACCAAGAACATGCCAAAAGACTAGTTCAACTATACTTATTCAAACCTTTTAACATAACACAAACTCTAACAATATCTATATGATAATGTTCGTCAAAGACACTGCATAAGTAAGACCCAGTTTTTTCAACAATGGTTTTGGAAAAAGATGGAATCTTGGTACCTCAGAATAAGAAATTTCAGCTTGTGGAGGTTGAAAAAGCTTGAAATCAGTAAGAGAAGCAGTGTCCAACGAAGAAGAAGAGGACACTTTAATTGGTAGAATTCTACCTTTTCCCACGTTTTGAACTGGAAAGGAAGGGAAAACAGAGGGTAAGAGAGGAATAGCAGACGCAGCCATCCCAAAATATTTCTTGTAAGGAAGAAAATGAGTGCTTTGTTGACGTTATCCTTGCGATTAAGAATATGAAATGGGCGGACGAATTTTGGATTTGAGGGTTGTATAATCACCTATCCGTTTTGTTAAGCGGATTAAAGCATTCTCAACTAAAAACTAAAGTTGAGGGTTTGATTGGTTGATCAGTCCGATCATAAAAATTGTAAAACCAAACTAAAATCAATGAATGAAAATCAAAACAAGCTAACCGAATTAAGTTTGGTTGGTTCGATGGCTATTCGATTTAACCGAATTAAAAAATATTTGCATTTTATTTTTGGGATGTTCGTTATACTTTAAAATAAAACATAAATATATTATTGAAGTAAATTTTGACACATAAATGATAAATGAAATCTATTTACACTACTAAATTAATATAAAAAAATCATTATAACTTAGTAAAGTTGATAATATAATAAAAATTCGGTTAATTTGGTTAAACTGATAACCGAAATATGTTTTTTGACGGGTCGATTATAAATCAATTTAGTTTCAAAACCAAACCGAACCGACCTAAATACAATGGTTTGGTCGGTTTATTTGGTTTAACCATATATTGCTCACCTTTATTTCCCAATGGGGTTGGTATCTCCCTTCTCCAATCTCTCATCTCCCATCTCCAACAATGTTGGATTCAGCTGAATAATCAAGGTCAACAAACTCGATTCAGCTAAGTATTTTGAATAAACAGGGTTGGACGTCCATATTTTAAGTACCCAACGTTGGAAGTTCATTTTTTGGACGTCTAGATTTTTGGGTGTCCAACATCTAGACGTTCATAAAATGAGTGTCCAACTTTGGACGTTCAAAGTACATTAAGAGTTGGTAGCAACGACCATAAAGCGATCATAAAACGGTTGGCTTTCGTTTCCTTTTTGAACGGTTGATATTTAGTTAATTTTCATTCAAACTGAAATAATTTTAAATTGTTCTACTTCCATCATCTTTCAAACCTAAAATGTCTTAGCCTTTTGGTTTGTTTTCAAACGTTGTAGCATCAAATGATTCTATTTTCGAAGAAGAACCTATCTAAAATGGAAAATTTTCCACCAACCATAGCTCATCTCCATAGATCTCTGAAGAAGACTACGATTTGTGTTACTTGTAATATCACTTCTCAAACGACGAAGGATAACGATCAAAGTGGAGGAACGTTTTGGAAAAAAGTAATGGCTGGCTACAACAACAAACACGAAGGCAAGACATGTTCCATTAAGGCGATACAATGGTGTTAACCCGCTTTTTAGCAAAGTAAATTTCATCTGGATTTAGAAGATTCAAATGAGAACAGAACGACCTAAAACTTGGCAAAGATACTCAGAATAACTAAGGGAAGAGCTCAAGAAAATATAGAACTCAAAAAATGCTGAGTGCTTAACTCGGTCTGAGTCATCCCTTTGACTTGGTATCGAGTTTAAATGCCACGTCTTGGCATCCTCGTATTTCTGCAAGTGGTCTCCGAATCTTCCTATGCATGTCATGAAGCTTCGTAGAGGTTTGGAGAACCAATCATAAGGAATAAGACTTGATGATCCAAATGGCTGGATAATCCAAGTTAAGGAAGAATGATTACCAAAACTCGTTGGTAACCTACCAAATTACATGGAGGACATCTAGATGAAGCAAGGAGCTCAAAACAAGAGAATTTAGTCGATTGTTCGCTGAGGATTAAACTCAGTCCCAAATCAAGGGCTTGATCCGGTGCCATTTTTATTTTTAACTTGTGTTGTTGTGATATTTTTTGTGCTAAGTTGGGCCAATTCCTGAACTTCTCTGAAAGTGGGCTTCTGGTCTAATATGACTAATACTCCTATAAATAGAAACCATAGAGCAACCAAGAAAGGGGCTGGATTCTGCTATCACAACGCATGAACTCTATCTCTTCTTCAACTCTTTCCACTACACCATAGTCACCAAGGCAGCAATTATAGGCAATTCTAGGACTTAGGACTTGTCTGACCCTGTACTTATGACTCTTTCCCTCTTAAACACTTTGTAATCTTCTATAAACAAAGTCAAACAACTATAAAGTGGACGTAGGCTTAATTAACAGCCGAACCACTATAAAAATCTCTGTCTCTCTCTCTCTCTCTCTTATTTCTATTACTTTATTATTGTTATTTATTATCTTTGCCCTATTCTAATAGGGTTGGTGCTTTCATATGGTAGACTAGAGTGTTGATCCATTATTTGGGTTAACAAATGGTGTTTGGGAAATAATCGATAAACCTAGTTCTTTGAATCACAAATGTACATAATCCAGAATGAAAACCATAATGGCATGTGTGAAGAAATTCATTTGGTATGCTACGTCTAATTGTTTGTTTAGTAAACCATTATAAATTCAAGTGTTTATTCGATTTTGTACTAATTATAGAAAAGTTTGGCAAACTAACCATTCTTGAAGTTGTTTCGAAAGGAAAATGACCGTAAAGGGCACATTATTATGAATTCGTAAATTGTTACAAACTTCTTAGAAGTCAACCTAAATGGACTTTAAGCAATGCAACGAACTTGTGGGATATTCAATCTAAGGGGAAAAGGAAGAATAACGCTCAAAGGTTAGGGTTTATGTCTAGTATACAAGATTCATCTGATCGGATATTGAGTACGATGTTGACACCGATGTGGATTTGTGCATTCCACTAGCAAAAGATGCCCCACGACCATCAGACTATAAAGCTATGAAGAAAAAAGTCAAGGTTACATCAGATTTAGAAGTCGAACAACTTGCAATGCAAGAAGGCATGTGAAAATGAACGAATAAGGGTGGAAAATCTATTGAGAAGTTGGCAGTCTGGAAAAGGTTTTAGAATATTAAGGAAGCCATATTGAACATATAGTGTCAATAGCATGAGAAGGAGGTTATGGAAATGATTTGATAGGTCTTCCAAAAGCTAAGCGATAGTATTGGCAGGAATATAAAAACAGAATTATGAGTTGTTGCTCGATTTTCTCGCAAGTATAATATGGACTAACCCAAATGGTTCTAATAGCGAACATCTTAGATAGCATCTTGGCCCGCATGATTCTGAAAACTGTTACCTTGGCTCATCCATTTCCGGAAGCCTATACCAGCTTGAACTACTAGTATCCACATCAGAGCAGCCCACCCAACACCAGTGCACTCACAAACCATGCTTAGTCCATGTGGTCATCAAGGGCGATGGTGATAATAGAATCCCAACATACAAAATAGTTATGAACAGTCGAGTGATCGGGACAATCGCCTCATTCATACTTTCAGTGATCTAGACTATGTCTTCGCTTATCCCTTGGCAAGCCTCCACTCGCCCTCCAACCCGACCGCCCATACCTTCCAAAACCCTCTTATCTTTACTCGATGGGCTTTGGCTACAAACGTCTGACCACCCCTTCAAAAAGAAGTAACAACTGTGCAGATTCTTTGAAAAAACTAGAACATATGACATATTTCATCTAGCAAAAGTGGCACTGTGTGATTACCACTCCTTATCCTTTGCTGACACCCTGGCTAAGTACATTTACCTAACCACTTTGTGATTTTATGTTACATGGTCTTGACCAAGGCATGCTCAAGTACAGACCGCCAACTAACAATCATTTGAGCCACACAATCCAGTTGGCACCTTATTGGCACACGTATCAACCAACTTCCTTAATCCACAGCCGAGAGTGAATTTTGGACTTTGATAGCTTAATCATGGTCGTCCAATGTATTTTCTAACAACTATAAATACAGTTTATCATGCATTCGGTCATTCTAAGCTCTCAAGCGTTTATTTTTTTAAACATTATCTCTTGTAATCACGGCTATTATAAGAGAAGCAAAGTAATAGGGAAATACTTGTGGTGGATGTAAATCAACTTTGATCAAACCACTTTAAATCTTATGTCTCTTTATTTGCTATGTATTTATTCCCTTATTTTTCATTTTTAATCAAGTTATTATTAAGTAACCTTCACCTGTATCAACTTTGAACTATAATTCTGAGGCTAACTAAACTTTTAATCTATAGTTTGACATCAGGAGGGCCCTCCTATAAAAGCTCTCATTTTTTCTTCACTTTTCCTCTTTGCAAACTCCTCTCACATTCACATTATGCAAAATCATAGTGAAAAAAAAGCTGACAACTCCAATGGTTACAACACTAAATGGCTAGTGTTATATGTCTCAAGTTGAGCAATGGCATGTGGCTCGGCATGATTAATGGCTTGACCAGCATTAAAAAAACTTCATAACTTGAATGACTCAAGTTTAGGATGGATGCTCAAGCAGCTATGCCCTTTGGTCCGGTGGCTTCACTAGGAATTGATCAAACCCTCAACCAGCCTACCATTCGCAGCACATATTATATAATGCATGACACCAATGAGAGGGTCATGCTAGAGACTCCCATTTAAGGTGCTCTTGTCCATAAAAAGGATATGCACGATGCACACGAGTAGGCGTGTTGCACATGAGTAGAGTTTGCCTACAGCATCCCAGAATCCAAAACAGTTCTATATCAGTAAGCCTGGGCAGATCATTGCTCCCTCTCCACAGGGAGATTATTCGCCTTTGATCGCCTTTGTGTGGTAGATGGGCGTATAATATTAGCTTTGACCATCTAAGGAACAGTGTGTGAGCTAGAAATATTGAACATAGATAGCCATTGGTCCACCCCCGGTCCTGGAGGGAGGTAGGGGTAGTAGTTTGTCCCGTTGGGTTAGACCCGAACTTGATTAGATGGGTCTCGGTTCTGGATGGGTAGGGTTTTGTTAGGTTTAAACTGCATGTTTTGAAACCTAGACCCATCCTGAGTCAGGATTCGGTTCGAGTTGGGTCGGTCGGATCTGGGTCCACTTGAGTAATTACACTTACAATACACATATTTTTATGTTTTTTTAGTTGGGTCTTTTAAGTTGGGTTGGTTCGGGTCGGGTTTGATCGAGTCTAATTTGTATTTTTCATCATCTAGAACTGAACTAAGACCCATCAAGTTCAGGTAGGGGTGGGCATTTAACCAACTTAACCGATTTAACCGACTTAACCGACGTCGGCCGAACCGCTTTAACTGATTTTATCGGTTAACCGAACTTTCGGTTAACCGACCGACCTTAACCGATAAAATTCGGATCGGTTAACGGTTAATACATTTGTTACCCATGGTTAACCATTAACCGAACAAGTTTTGCAGCAAAGTAGCAAACATCCATCAGATTCTAACTATTACCGATAACGTAACCGGCCCACCAAATTTCTAACCTAAAACCCTAAAGTAAAACATACAACGCCGCTTTCTTTCATTTCATATTTCCTCTCGTTCAATTGAAAAACCCTAGATCCGCAAAATTAAAACCTCGATTTCGATTAATATGTATCATATCGATTTCGATCAATACATATCCACTGTCGATTTCGATTTCGATCAAAAGATAGCGAATACATCCATTATCGATTTCGCGAAATCATTATTTATGCTACACTGTAAGCATGTGATTCCTATCAATTTGGCATTTGAGGCTGTAATGAATTGTGAGTTTGTTTTCATTCTACTTGTTTTATTTAATTATTATATGTTTAATATTATGTGTTTACTGTGATATGATTGTGTTATAGGATTGTGATACGTAATTTAGACAGGTAATGAATTATAATTGTTTATTACTTATATCCTTTGCTTTTAGTTTGCTAGTATAATGCATATTTGTAAATCTGTGATGATAAAAAAAAATATTTATATCCACATTTATAAGCAACTAATATAGTTAGAGGTAGTAATTAAGGCATAGACTAAAATTATTTTGTGATTCATTCTACATAAACTATGCATATACATGTACATCATGGAAGAATAGGTTGTGCATATGATATAGGCCTATTTTGACACATACATGTACATCACTTTAGTATAAATTATTATATATATTTATGTCCGTGCATCAATTACTAGTTTAGTGCTAATAAAAAAATATCACATTGAGAATGAAGTTATTGTTTATAAACAAACTAACCTTTTCTAAACTCAAAAATGTAAGAAAACATTGCAAGTTTTCAATTTAATTTTGTAACTCATTACCAAATATTGAGGAGATAGATAAGTGATACTCAGATCTGCACTCTTGTTTTTTTTCACTTTATAACTCAGCTAGTCTATGTGCCATATAGTCTAGTGGATGTATACACACATAAATGAATTTTAATTAAATATACACATACAACTTAGATAGATAAATGATACTCAAATACACACACATTCATACTCTAATTATAAGTTGATTCATGACAGTTATCTAATTGAATTCTACATTTAAATAAGCAGCAGACATTGGCATTGTTTTTGCTTTTTCTTTTTAACTGAATAACCAACCTTATGTTAAAGTATATGGACTGATTGTTATCTAATTGACTTCTACATTTAAATAACCATCCTTATGTTAAATAACCAGCCTTATGTTAAAGTATATGGATTGATTGTTAAAAGGATAAAATTGTATATTAATGATTAAAGCCTGTTAATAAGCAGCAGATATCCACACTAAACATTTTTTTAATAGAATTTGCTTTTATGAAGTATTACACTTTGAATTCACAGTTTATATACAGTTACATAGTACATCAGATATATCAGTTCAAAAGCAAGAAAATAACGGTTTATATGTTGTTTTCACCATTGTTTATATATCAGTTTATATGCACAAATTTATATGTTGTTTTCACCAATGTTGTTTGATTGTTTGATTTTTATTTATTTGCTAACTGGATTATTTGACTGTTTGATTTCAGGTGATAGGTGGATGTTATATGAACAATGACCGAATGGCCTATAATTCAAGAATTATCGTTGTTGTTATTGTTGTCCTCGGGTTCAGGTATGAGTGTATTTGTAAATTAATGTCTATTTATAGTTTAATTTAGAATTTAATTTACAGTTTAATTTATAGTTTAATTAAATAATCACCTAACTATTTACGTTTTAATTAACAGTATATAGTCTTAGTTTTTATGTAGTTTAAATAATATATGATATACAGTCTATTTTAGTATTTTATAGTCTATGATATATGGCATACACACACATATAATGTACGATATTTATGTAGTCTTAGTTGAATTAACATTCTATGTAACAATATGTAGTCTTAGTTTGTATGTCGTTTAATTAAACAATCACCTAACTATTTACATTTTACAATCTATTTTATATGATATATACACATGGCCGTTTCCCATGGATATTTCATAAATCATATAATATACCATAAATCAAGCAATACTAATATTCAATTTCCCATTTACCTTCATCTTTATAAATTATAATATCCTTTCCTATGCATATCAAGGTGGCAGGGTAGCAACTAATATCAAAATTGAATATGTTTTTGGTCACACTGCATATAATAATTTTTTATGAATACAATAGTTAGAACTTAGAAGGCAGTGGTAGGTAAGTGGAATAAAATTACAAATATAATAGCTTGACCTTGATACAATCATTTGTATACAAACAAATGAAATATAGTTGGCGTCATGGCGACAACAGTATAATATTATACTACAGCTATCTATGCATATTAACAGCTCGTAATAGGCTAACAACCATGTATGTATGGGGTATATTACCATATACAGGTCTTTGGTCTTTCAATAATTTACAGGTATGTATGGGCTTAGGTGTAACGACCCCGAATTCTAATTTAATTTAAATTAATAATTTGTTGAATTTTTGAATTAAAATTGTAAAATTCATCGGTAAATAGATTCGAGTTTCCTCGAAACGAATAAATGTTTGTTTCGAACAAATATTTTAAAATGCAAGTTGAACTCTCTTCCTTCAATCTCTGGTTGATCTTGTTATAGTTGAGATGATTTCATTTTAATCTTTTTTTTTGAAACTGAAGTGCTTTGTTTTCTTATTTGATCTCAGGTTGTATTTGTTTTGATGAGCGAAAATGGGGAGAAGCTTGCTAAATAAAACAAGTATGCAAAGCTTGATAGTTGCATTTGTACACAAAAAATCTTTGCTGGTATCCATGAATCAGAGATTTTTATTTTTAAAAAGGAGCTGAAAAGAGATGTCTCGTGTACTATAGGTGATGGCATTTAATGCCTTGTTTCATATCAAGCTTACACAAACCATTTCTTTATTCCTTTAGGTACAAAACTTACATATGTTTATATTTGTTTGACTAAAGCTAAGCATACTTCCTATATTCCTATTCATATGCATTGAAATGATTTCGGCCTGCACATGTACATTGCCATAGATTATAATATTTTACTTAAGTTTTTAGTTTAAAGATTTGTTATGGTTATTGTATTATGGTTAACTTGTTATTTGTTTCTATCGCTAACATAAGTGTGTTTATTTTTATTCTTTGTGTTCTTTTCTTTAGTCTTGTTTTATTTCATAGTATAAATAATTTCTATTTTAAATAGGTTATTAAAATTTAGCAAATGTATTTACTTTATATTTCTATATCTAATATATTTTCATTTCTTAAACCATTTACTTATGATTTAAATTCAAACCAACTGTATATACATATATTTACAATATTTAAATTTTGAAATGATTTAATATATTTTTATTTGGATCGGGGGATGGCATACGCGTGTCAGTAGTTACCTATTTTTGCAGAGGTAACCCGGCCTTGTGTTGGCAGAGATCCGGTTAGGTTCTCGGGACGTCATTCCAGAGGCGTTTCCATGTGGCAATGGGAAGTTCCTTGGCCTGACCATTTGTTGGAAATCCAAAGAAACAATACGTGACTTGTACGGTTTTAGTTGTATTACCTGCTATGGAATGTGGCGGTAACCTGCTATTGAACATAGTAGCTATAGTAGGCATACAATAATGGTTGTATGTTGGCTAAGATTTATATTCTACTTTCGAAATGTTTTCCACTATGCACTAATAATAATATCAAAATGATTTGATTTTGCGTAGTAAGCATCTTTAACTATCATAAGAAGAAATCTCCTCCAATTCTGCGTTTGCATTGTGTGTGTGGTGGGAGGTCTTATGGTAGTTTCATTTTTCAAAAGCATTGCAAATTGACTTTAAATTCTTTTGTTGTTCGTTTTTAAAGATAAACTGTTTTTGTTGCTCACACCAGTCCCACGACTGACTCGGAGTTTATTGTTCATTTCCTAAACTCTGGGTGCTCATAATTTTCTACACGAGCAGTCTAGAGTTAGGTTTTTCAGATAGTCAGATTAGTAGATTTTCTGGAGATAGTTCAGTCTTTGGATCAGACTGCACTTGCTTATCTTTGTGCATCGTTATTGGGAGTTCGAGCTACTGCTGGAGTTCTCTCTTGAAGACTATCTTAGAGTTATTTGTTCCGCTGCTGATGTTAGTTATCTATTTTTCTTTTCCGCTGCTATTTGTTGTATCATCTTTGATGTATATTGATATTCATTGTATCACTCTGTTGTATCAAATATTGTATCAGATATTGTATATCAATGTATTATTCTTTTTCTTTTCCGCTGTGTTATTTACTTAATGTTGTTATAAGCTCCGGCGACTCGGATTTGAACGGTCGAATCTACGGCATTCGAGTACGATGTAAAGTATGGATGTCGATTTTCGAGCGGGCAAAATCCGTCTCGTTACATTAGGCTTATGATATATTTACAGGTCTTAGTATATGCTTAACATGCTATTAGCTTAACATATAATAGTAGTATATAATTTACAAGTCTTAGTATATGCTATATTTACTACGACCTAATAGTCTTATGATATATTTACTGGTCTTGGTATATACCCCACACGTATCCCATACATAGACCTAACATATACCAGAGGTATGTAATTTACACGTCTTATTATATGAGTCATATATACGGGTCTTAATATATAATTAATAGGTCTTAGATTATTTTGGTCTTTCAAATGAAAAAAACTTTATGAGATAATTTGTTTACAGGTCTTAGTCTTAGTTTACACTCAATAATCAATATGCAGTTTCACTCAATTACAGTAACAGTGTGTATTGCATTTTAATTTACAGTGAAATATAGATGGAGACATGGAGTTGATTTGAAGGCTGAAGCTCACTATCTCAGGCTCAAATTCAATCTCCAAATTATCATTTTAACTTTTTGCAGTAGAAAATGATGTAATTGTATTATATATACTATGTAGTATTGTAGACTTATAGTATTGTACTATTAACCATGAACTGTGGACTATTGTGGAGTGGATTGTGAAATGTGGACTTGGTTGTGATTGTTTTTTATGTTAATGTTTATGGTGCATATCATGAATTAAATGATTTAAATCAGTACTGTAAAATGATCATGTTGCAATATATGCGGTTAACCATCGGTTAACCATACAATGGTTAATCGTTTGCCTTGAACGGTTAACCATGGAACGGTTAACCGATTGGTTCGAAAAGTTAATCGAACCGGTAAATTTGACCAGTTAACCGCGGTTAAATTTGATCGGTTCGGTCGGTACATGCACCTGCATTTAACCGATGAAATGGTTAATCGAACCGTTATTTTTCATTGGTTAACCATTCAAATTAACCGAACGGTTCGGTTAACCGACCATGCCCACCCCTAAGTTCAGGTCAGATTCAATTTTTCTCGGTTCGATTCAAGTCTGCAGGTCTCGATTTTAATTTCCAAACCTAGAGAGGGTACCCAAACTTAGATCCCACAAGAGGTGGGTGTGTTAATCTAAATTGCCGTAACTCAATAGAATCGGATCTCTTTCCTCAGTTCACCACCGTTGTTCCCACTCACCTTACCATCACCGAAAATCCCTATAGTGAGTAAGACACTAGGGGAGTCCATCCCTAATTAGGTAGGTTGGCCTCCGAGAAGAAAATGACAACACTACGCCACCAAATGCATAGATCCAAGCTAGGAGCATTGACGACAAGGGTTTGTCGAACGAGGAGAAAATAGGCCCTTCTCCAAAGAAATTCTGAATACCTACATCCACCGAAGGTATGCTTTGCCTCCTATTTAGAAGTATAAGGGAAGCACTGACCCATTCGACCACATTACCACTTTCAATTCGATAACCTATGCCGCCCAGATTTTCAAAAATGCCAAGTGCCTCATATTTCTTCCACCCCGATTATACTGGCCTCCCCTTAGCTCTACATCTCCAGGTCGGCAGTATACACTCATAAAACCAATTGTGTGTTGAATTCAAGACTCTCTTCTTTACCCCGAAAATCAAGATTATGATGACAAGCGAACTAGGCAACATCAGATAAGGGCTTAATGATTCCTCTGCTCGTATGTGAACCACTTCAACAAAGAGTTTGCTTGCATAAGAGGAGTAGACAAAAATAGCCTTGTAGTCACTTTATGTTTAGGGGTGAGATATTAGTCCTAAATGTGGAAAGTGTTACCAAAACAACCAACCTCTTCCTAACTGATTTTCTCCGAAGAGAAAATGAGATTATTAGGATGGAAGAGGCCAAAAATCTCCAACGGTGATGAGGATACCAAGCGAAACAGGGCTGACTCAAGGGAAGACAACAACCTCTGAAGAAATGGCCAATAAAAAAACAATAAAAAGCGCTCCAAAGATGGCTCACTTTCAAACTTAGGTGCACAAATTATGTCACTTTGAATCATGACTTAGAAACCATCTATCTCACCACATGAGATCGCACGCCATATAAATGGCCTCCCTCATCTTGGGCTGGGTGGGGGAAGAGTCCAGAGGTAATGGAAAATACTACAAGTTCTGTAACACCCCATATAGTTCTGTAACACCTTATGTTTAGAGAGCCATAATAGGGAACAGTTAATTAATAATATAAATTATTAATAAAAAATAATAAAATTTATTAGAAGAATTATCAAATGGGATTTGAATAAATAATTAAATGGAGAATATTTGTATTAAAGGGAAATAAATGAATGAGACTTGGTAACAAAGAATATACCCCAAGTAAAAGGGTAAAGGCCCTTAACCATACACCCTTTCTTCCCATTCATTTGCATTCATAGAAAAATAAACAAAGAAAGAAAAATATGAGGCTAGCCATTCCAAAGAAGAAAAAGAGGAAAATTAAAACAAAAGTAGAAGCTCATTTCCAAAGAAAGAAGAAGATTAAAAACTAAGCTTTTCATAACTTTGGTGGATAAAACTTTCTCCAATCCTTTCCAAACCCATTTGGGTTGGATTGTATGTAGTTATGATGCTAACAATATTGTTGAACAAGTTTAATAATGATAGAATGATTTCATCCATATTTGGAAATTAAATGATAATAATTGTGGCACGTTTAAGGGTAAAATGTGCACGTAACCACCTCTAGTGCATTGAAATTTTATATGATGTTTAAACATTAATTTGGATATAAGTTTTAACTTCATAATTTTTCAAACTAAATTGACTTAATATGAATATTCTAAGTGGAAAAATGCCTAATTTCAGGTTTTTAATTATTTAAAATATAAAAATAATGATTTTGACTTGAAATTTTTGTACGAGGTAAAGGATATAAAATTGGACTTTTGTGAATTTTTTGGGATTTTCCCATGAATTTTCGAACTAATATAGATCATTTAGTAAAAGGGGAAAAATGAATTAAAATGGTAATTTAACTAATTAATAAATAAAGTAATTAGTAACCGTGGAGCAACCTAAAAAGAGAACTGAAATGATCCATGTAAACCAATGAAAATTCGACATATAATGGGATTTAGTGGAAAGTAATTACTCTTAACCAAAATAAAACAGTTTTCAAAAAATTACGGCACTACCACTTGACATGAGATAGCTTGTAAACTCAATATGTGATTGCCTCAGTGCGTGATAGCTTCAATTTACAATAGCTTTACAAGTTAGCATGCGATATCCTTTATGGCTCAACCTTCAATAGCTTGTGACATGCTATAAGCTTTTACATGTGATTAGTTTTGACCTGTGATAGCTTTCAAATCATGATAAGCATTAGCCCATAAAACTCAACCTTCAATGGCTTGGCCTGTGATAGGTTGGCATTCGACAGCCAACCTTTGATAGCTTTAGTTAATGACATGCGATAGCTTTTAGAACTCAACTTTCAGTTACCTTAAATTTCTACTTGCAATAGCTTAGCATATGATAGGTTGGTATACAATAGCTCAACTTCAATAGTTCTGGACTTTGACAGCGAGAACTTAAATTTTTAGAGATTCGATATCTTAAAGGAAAATGTTGAGGCCGATGACAGCTATCTGTGATGAAGTTTTCTAAGTAAAGAATAATAAGTTAAAACGTAGCATCTTATTTAAAAGTGGAAAAGTGAAACTAGACTTAAGAAAGCTAAGTGATGATAAGTTGTATCATTTGAGATAATAAAATATGATGTAAGGCCTTAATGACAACCATATATCTAAATATGATATTGTATTCGGTGACATTGGTGTAAGGCCTTAGTGACAACCACATGTCTAAATACGACACTGTATTCGGTAACATCGTGTAAGGCCTTAGTGGTAACCATATGTCTAAATACAATATTGTATTTGGTAGCATTAGTGTAAGGCCTTAGTTGTAACCATAGGTCTAAACATGACATTGTATTCGGCAATGGTGTAAGATCGTAGTGGAAAACATATGTCTAAATACAACATTATATTCAGTAATGTTGGTATAAGGCCTTAGGGAAAAATATATGTCTAAACATGATATTATGTTCGATAACATTAGTTTTAAGGCCTCAATGGCAACTATATGACTAAACATGACATATACGGTGTAAGGCCTTGGTGACAAACAATTGTCTAAGTACGACATTATATTTGATAATGACGGTGTAAGACCTTAGTGGCAACCTAATTATCTGTCCACAATGAGAATGAGAAATTAAGTTAAAGGCCTGAGTGGCAACCTAAAATGGTCAACCCCAATATTGAAAGTGATAAAAATAAGGCATGTGTGACAATATAAATGAACTGACTATTGGTTCTAGTCGGAATATACTGTGGAAGAAAATCTCACACTAGGTTGGTACTAATGGTTTGAATTGATTATGATATGATGTTTTATTACATTGTATAATGTAATTGTTGTTGATTGCACTAGTAGGGGAAAACCCATTTTGTGCTTTAGCGGCATGGTCTCACTATATGGTTTGTTGTTTAGGGTAAAGTATTACTCATACCATGCTTTATGACTGACCCATATTTTATTATTTTCCATAAACGCACGAGTGCTCATTGGAATAGGTTGATTTTATGGTTTAGATGGATAGCTTTTGGGAAATACAAATAAAGACTTCAAAGAGGAAGTAGAAGGCTTGTAGCTAATAAAGTTATTTTATTCTGATCTTGTAAATCCAGGATATATAATTGGTTAAGTGTTCATGTTGGCATCTTTATATGTTGGGTATAATACTATAGTTATGTTTTATTATATTTACTCCCGTGTGGGCAAGAATTAGGTTAATGAGATTATAATCACATCTGTTTAAGACTATGTGATGAAAATATCTAGTTGCTCTGTTTACTTATATTGTGAAAAAATAATATCAATTTCATTTTATCATTTGAAAATAATTCCGCTGATGACTGCAACATCGTTGACGTTCATTTTATGGTCTCGAAATGGGGGATGTTACAACTTGGTATCAAAGCTTAGTTTAGGTACACTTAAGAAAACAGAACTAAGTATAAATTTGATAATTAGAAAACGAATACCTAAGGAAGGGTAACGTTGTGTGTGTGTGTTTGTGTGTGTGTGTACATATGTATGTATATGTTTGTGTATCTGCATGTGTGTTACATATATGTATGAATGTATAAGTATATGCATATGTATATGTGTGTGTAATGTACTTGTGTTTTGACATAGATATATAGGTGTATATATCTATCCCTCCACTATTGTTCTCGCTCTCTTTACTTCCATTTCTCATGAACGCTTGCTTAAGCAGAAAGCCCAAATGGAAATGTTAAGCATAGGTTTAACCTTAGGAGGTGCAAGAGCAAATTCCAGTAGAGGAATTGCAAGTATGCAAATAATTGGTTAAGGAGGGAAGGCAGCCCCGGAGGTTCATGTAGAAGCCAACAATAGGGTGTCTGCTCTGACCATGGGAAATGTGGATAGAAATGTGCGTTTCCAGTACTTCTTGGCAAACCTAGCGCAACAACAATAACACCTCCAGGTCTCAAATGTGCCAAGAGGCCTTGTGTAGCTAGTTAGGGAGGATTTTGCTATGACAAATAGGGATTTCCAAAGTTCGAGATGAGAAATGCGTAGCAACCCGCCCCGAAACATGCCTAAATCCCGACCTAGAAAACGTCCATTGAAACTTAGACTCGTTCCAAAGCTGGCTGTTGGTTGGTAAAAAGAACAATGCAGAGCTATTTATCTATTTATTCAAAACTCACAGCGGAAGGAGGAAATATAATAGCATAAACAATACCCATTTTATTTCAAATTCCAAATGTCGCAAAACTATAACATAATGTTAACAACAACCGTTACATAATCATATTCAAAAAAATACATTTTTAACTTCAAATGGATACATTAGAAAATAGCATATATAGATAAGTAGGCTACTACCACAAGATCCTCTCATCCTTATCTCCATCTTGATCATCGTCTTCTTCCCTAACCCGTGTTGTAACGATGAGGGAGTCAAAACAATAATGTCAAGTGAATAGAAAATCTCGAGCTTATCTATATCAGTACTTGGGCAATATAATTTTAAATAAGGATGTGTCTTTTGCATTTTAAACTATATTCAAAACCATTCAATGCTTTATATAAGGGAAAGAGGCATGCCCTCAAACAACCACTTAATTCCTTCGATCCACGAAGCAGGTTTTTCCATAATCAATAACCCATAACCATCGTTCTTGATGTCCACAGATGCGAGAGATAGAACCCAAGTCACTTAATACCTTTTAATGAAAAATAGGCAGACTCTGACCATTCAAGACTTCAATTAAGGTAGGCTCCCATCATTTAATACCTATTCCCAAGGCGGACTCCTCACATGTACTTATCTAGATGACTTTGCACGAAAATCTCTTTGGACACTTAATACTTCTATTGAAGCGGACCTTTCCGGGATGTCCTCAACCGTGCTTAACTAATCCCGACCCTTTAACACTTCATATAAGGGAAAGAGGTGGATCCTGAAACAATCACTTAATAACTCCAATCCTCAAAGCGGGTCCTTCGTATCATGATTACTGCCCCACGGAGACATCTCACATTAGCCCGACTATTCGTAGGAACTAGCAGCCTGATCGGCTGGGCATATTTATCCTACATAATTGGGACTAACTTCATGCCATCAATTGTTACTTATTATAGGCGATGTTTCACATCAGCCTCGAAGTCACACTTCTGGTAGTTAGATTAGCCGGGCAGACTTCTGTATGCTTTTGACTGACCTCGCATCCCTATAACTTAGTCATGTTTCATAACACTCTCTAAGTGTATTATCATGCATCTCACCGTATTCATTATTTAGGCCATATAAGAATCCTTCTTATTTCTCCTAATTAAGTACTTTCCTAAGGGGGATTTAAATGACAATTGTTAACTTAATTAACTATGCAATTAATACGATACAACTGTATGTTATTTACGTGTGCGCACGTATGTATATAAATACGCATTTACTAATTTCTATGCGTGTGGAGATTACACATAAACTAACGTTCAAATATCAAATCTTTCAATGTTATACAAGTCTCATTTCCATTTCTACCATAAATCCAATATTCCAAAATCAAATTAATAGACTTGTACTTAGAATCCAACTCCAACTTATTTTATATTAAAATAATGGAATAAAACAATAATAATGAAAACTAGCAATTTAATTAATTCTATGTTCTATTTAACTCCATTTTTACATGCAATTAGACAAGAGGGTTTCTATTCAATTTGTAAAAATAGGCAGTGCAAACTACGAATAAGAATTCGTACCTTACACGTCATTTCTTAATCAAATCCCCTAGTTAGATCTAAAGAAAAAGAATAAGAAGTGGAATAGAAGGTAAACACATAAACTACAAAATCCATACAAACTCCATTACCTTAATATAAAACAATTAAGACACTAACTTAAGAATTGACATTTCGCATTGAGGGAATTTTGGGAATTTTTAATGCGATGTTTTCATAATCCAAAACTACCCAAGACATACATCAAATCCAAACTACATTATTCAATTACTAAAATAGAAATACTAAGATTTCCATTCACAGAGGTCCTTAGCTTTGCCTTCTCTTGGATTTGACAGGCCTTCAATGAACTCTATCAGATCTCTTCTATTTGATATATACAACAATGAATTTGTATATACGTTGGATTAAGAAAATTAGAGGTTTGGAGGAGAATAGATTGAGAAAGTAAACAATAAACAAAGGTAGATATATATGATTTCTAACTTGAAATCCTAATGGATTTTTCTAAATCTATGAAGAGACAAACTGACTGAGCTTCGCTAATGTTCCCAAAATATTTTATGAATAAAAGTGAGGGGACTAAGCTCTTATTTATAGTGGTTTGAATGTACCATAACCGCTGGATGAAGGTCGGTTAAAAATAAAAAAATCTTGTATGTTAAAATAACCAAAACGCTAGTCGTCACTTATAGGCAGCAGTCAACCACCACCTCCCACCGGTCAACCACTAGCCATCGACTGGTCATGCTTAAGGGGTCGACAGCTCCCTGTTTTGGGAACGTTAATATTCTTTTCGTTGTTAATTTATTTTCTTCCTTAATTATTATTTAGCATTTACGTTAATTTTAACATTTACTTAACTCCTAAGTATAATTACCAGTAACTTTTGAATTTCAAATTTGGGAATTAATTACTTATTTAAGCTTGAATTCTATTTAAACTAGTTTGAATCTGTAACTTCAAACGTCCATAACTTCCTTGTTTAAGGTCCGTTTTCAACATATTATATATAGAAATTGATTAAAAAATTTCCATGAACGCAACGGCATAAATTTCATGGTCAAATTATGACTTTTGCAAAATTTCCATTTATACCCCTATCTTATTTAAATTAATTTATACAATCCATTTATTTATGGTTGATCTTATGGGGTGTTAAATTCTCTTCCCCTTAAAGGATTTCAACCCCAAAATCTTTCTAAGGGGCGAACATCGTAACACGCAATAAACATTCGTATTTTACAACCAAGTTATCTACGTAAACATCCACTCAACCGAAAGTGTAATGTGATTATGTACTGCAACATACTATAAGTGAGCTCAATCCTAGTGTGAGTGTGAGTGTGATCATGACATATAAATATGTATGCAAACACTCTAAACATGCATAAAGATTTCTACATGAGTGCAAAGTGACAGTGAAAAGTATAGCAATCATCTTCTACCATCCAATCTAGCAGCCACGATGCAACCAAAACTTAATTTTAAAGAGAAAAGTTTACCATTGAAAAGATCAGGATGAGAGATCCCCATCTTCTCTTTAGTTTCCCATGTATTTTTCGTCGAGTTGTCTCCCCATTGTACTCAAGGCAGCCTAATTTCTTTATTGCAAAGCTTCCTAATACCATGCTCCACATGCGTGCGGTGGTACGGGATGTTATTGGCTCCATCTCGATATCCCCCAACTGATCAAGATCTACTACAACGGCTATGTCATGAAGGCATTTCCTTAAATGTGAAACGTGAAAAATGTCGTGGACTCCTACCAATCCATCCGGTAGCTCCATGCGATAAGCAAGTCTTCCTATTCTTTTCAAAATTCGAAAAGGCCCGATAAATCTTGGTGTTAATTTCCCAAACTTACCTAACCTTATGACTTTTCTAAGAGGGGAGACTTTGATAAATGCTAAGTCTCCAACTTTGAACTCTAACTCTTTCCTTCTCTTATCCGCGTAGGATTTCTAGTGGTTTTGCACTACCTTCATACGTTTCCTGATCAGCTCTACTTTTTCCGAAATCTGGTCCAAGCAGAATTTTGTTGGAGGTTTCACACCAACAATTTGGCGACTTGCATAGCCTCCCATAAAGCGTTTCAAAGAGGACCATACCAATCGTCGTTTGGTAATTATTATTGTATGCGAACTCAACTAATGGTAGATGATGCTCCCAATATTCTCCGAAGTCCATGATGCAAGCCCTCAACTAGCCTTCCAAGGTTCTATTCACCCTTTCAGTTTGTTCATTGGTCTATGGGTGGTAGCGGTCTAAGATTCAATGAAGTTCCCAAAGCAGCCTTGCAACCAGCCGGCTTGTAACGACCCGAAATTTTAGTCATTTGAATTTGGAATATTTAATTTATTTTAAATATTGAAATGTTAATTTTATAAGTTAATAACTTGAATTTCAAATATAGTTATTTATTTGATAATTAAACTGTTGAATATAATTTTGAAATTGTTTAAATAACTAAACCTTGAATTTAATATGAATGGAAACGATTACAAAAGTTAGTTTAAATTCTATTTAAATAAGTAGGAAGATGGTAAAACTTTAAAATTAGATTTAAAAGCGATTTAACTAATTTTGGAAATTAGTTGTTTCAATTAATGCGTAAAAATAGCCTTTTGGGGGACTGTCTCGGATTTGGACGAAACTAGTCCCGTTGGATCCGTAATAGGGAATTATAGTACGCTATCATATTTCATGATTATCAGATGAACCGTTTGGACGTGCGAGATCGAAACGCGTAGAAATTAATTAAAAGAAATTTAAATAAATAATTGGGTCTAAAAACCTATCTTCTACATATAAACGAATTAAGTCTCGAAATAAGTTCCATTATGTTCGGAATAGGGCTATAACATATAGAACGCCAGGCGGCATGTCTCGATAAGAGATCGAAATTTTTTAATGCTTTGTAACTTGATATTTTAAATTGAAAAAAGCATATGTATTAGTTTATAACCATACCCAACCGTACATCACCCATACCTCTACCTGTCCATGACCGTACTCTCTTTTCTTTTTCTTAAATACTCCTTCCCTCTCTCTCTCGTTTAAAAAAATTCAACCAGAGGAAAAAAAGAGAGGAGACGCACGAGCGGCGACGTTGGGGAGCGCGGCGACGACAGAGGAGGCGGAGGGCGGCGCAGTGACGCGGGCGAGGCGACATTCTAGGCGACATGGTCATGTGGTAGTTTTAGGCTAGGGTTTGGATTTAGTGGCGATTAAAGAGGTGTTAGGTGAATTGAAGCATGGATTCAAGTTTCTGGTGGGGTGTGGCATCTTCGGCCAAGTTTTTGGAGGATGCGACACTTAGGAGGGGTGTGCGACGTCGAGCTACAGTGCTAAAATGGCCTGGGTCGCATTTTTTTGGTGAAGGCAGGGTTTCCTATGGGGTGATCATCGCAAAGCTCGTCGAATGTAGAGTTCGTTGAAGGAAGCGATGCTCATTTTCATTGATCAGAGAAGGAGAAATTGGGCTGTGAAGGATTGGCCATGGTGCTGTTTAGGATGTTGGTTTTGAACATTGGAAGGGAAGAAAGGTATTATAATTTTAAATGTTTATATATTTTTTATGTTGATTTTAATTTAATTAATTCAAAAGTTAAAAAATCCATCACTCATACGAGGTTGAAATTCAACGCGATGAGTCGCATTGTAATCGTGTTGACGAAGGCTACGCTATGGAGTTGGATTGGATGGATTCGGAGGTAGTGGAAATTTTGGGTTAAAATTGAATGCCCGTTCAATTGTAATCCAAATCCGAGCGTTTTGACGAAACAAAATCAAGGTGAGTTAATCTCAACTTTTTGGCTAATCAGAAAAATTACAATAAATATTATTTATTGGATGTTTGGATATTTATTTCTGATCATTATTGATTGTTGGATAATATACTGAATTATATTGTTAGTTGGATGTATTCCCGGCTATCAGAGCGAATGAAACTCTATTACGTTCCCGTGTAAGAGCGGATGACCCTTTGTTTACGAATCCCGCCTCGAAGCGATTGATTGTTAATTTATTTGATTATATGTTGTATTTGATGTAGGGGGACATGTTGGAGGGATCCAACGGGATTCCTCACACTGTTGATTTTCATTTTCGTATGTATTATGATATGTGGTATTTGGATGTTATATTGGATGACATGAACATGATTTTGTTTATTTAGTGCTTTAGTAGCACTACGCCTTATATTTTGGTATTTTAAAATACCATAAAATAGTGATTGATTTTGAAAAGGGATTTCAAAGATATTTTGGAAATTATATATATGTTTTAAATAATTGTTCTTGAATTATTTGAAGAATTAAATTATTTTAAAATTAAAGGTATGATTTTTGGATATTATAATTTAGTAGTTTTATAAAATATTTTAAATATAGATTGTGAATAGTAAATAAAGATTTTTAAGATCTTGGAAACCAAGTCAGTCTTTTATAATAAATGGACATTGTTTTAAAACGAAAAATAGAAATATTTTGATATAAATATGATTAACCATTTATATAAGATGATATGTATAGGTACATATATTATAATTTATTTATAAAGGTGAAACTATAAATATGATAATTTACAAATGTGATATTTTACAAATAAAGTTAAGATCTGTAAAATCATATTTTATTATAAAGAGATAGATTTATAAACGATGTTTTATAAATTAAATAGGAAACTATTATCATTTAATAGATTTGAGAGATAAATCAAACAGTTAATTTATTTTACGATGTGGAATGTCGTTTTAGAAAATAGTTGACTCTATTTTGGAAATTGAAAGTGAGGGTAAGAATTGGGATTGTGAAATGATATTTTATAAATTAAAGGAAATTTATAAAAGAAATTTATGCCTATTGAAGCAAGGTTTAAACGGTTGAAATTATGTTTTGGATGGGGTTTTATAAATAAGAAGGATTTATAAAGGTATAAATGGGTTCATGAATAAAGGAATTTTTATGGAAGGAAGTTTTATGAAATGGGAAGAGATTCATAAACATGGTTTATAAATATGAAAATGATTATGGTTAATTAAGTATGGATTTTTATCAAGGAAATATATTTATATTTTAAAGGTTGTTTATTTATATTAATATTGTTTAAAAGTGGTTTATCAATATTTTAATATTTTTAAAGGCTAATTATTTAAAAATATTAATATGGTTTGAAATTGATCATAATTATTTATTAGTAAAGATTTGGAAATTAATTATTAGTAATTATAAAATGTTGAAGATAATTTATTATTGTTTATTTAAGAATTATAGTAGTGTTTAAAAGTAAGCGATTGGGATTTAATTATAATTGTTTTCTGGGATTTATAAACGGAGTTTTATAAATAGATAGGGTTTTTATAAGAGGAATCTTATAACATGTTTTGGAAAATATAACGAAAGATTGCTTAAAAAGGGTAGAAATGTTTTATAAATAGCTGTAAATATTTATAAAAGAATTTCAGGAATGGGTTTATGGATTTATAAAAGTGATTTTATAAAAGGTTTCGTGGATGTGAAATGGAGTTATTAAATGATTTTAGAATTTAATTAAAAGGGGAACCTTGCCAAACATTAGTGAATATACTTATACCATTGAAATAAGTATATGGATATTTTTTAAAGTATTGAGAAATAGTGATTGTGGGTTTATATAAATCTTTGTAAAAGAATTTTGATTCAAGTATTACAAAGTGAATAAAATTAATAAAAGATCTATTTATAAAAGGCTTAGTGTTGCTTGGTGCTTAACAAATGTTGTTTTTCCCATGGAATTAAATTCCTGATTGAATGTTTGTTAATCGATAGTTAAATAACCGACTATCGGAATTGGACCCAAAAACGTAACTTTGGAAATATCTAGAAAAAACACGTGAGTTATATGGCACAGTGATCTTCGGTGATGTTGTACTGTCCGTATAAATCTCATTTCATTCTTCTAGGACAATGATAAGGAAACCCGTCCACTAACGGTTAGGAGGTGATCTCCGATCTTATCTTTGACTATTCATTTCCTAAAGAATCGGGGTTGAGTTTAACGAGAATTATCGAAAAGTAGTTTCGAAGAGACCGGGACCAGATATGTTATCCGAAAACTACTTCGATCCAACAAATACGTTACGAAGTGAAGACATCTTGAAGATGATGGAATTTGGAGACGGAACTCTCAAGTGTTTCGTTCAGTCCCAGAACGAACTTGTATGGATGAATGCTGATATTGCATTGTTGCCTGGAGGACAGTGTTAGCATTCCAAGTAGGAAGTGCTATATAAAACGTAAAACATATCCTCGGACCTCATCAGCCGGGAAATGACAAAAATCGGACTTGCAGCAGGGCCAAGTGGATAGCTCCCAAGTAGGGTATGGTCATTCCAAATCTAGATTGGTTACTATCTATTCTTGTATGCTTCGGGGCCCAAAGCAGGGTGATTGTATTCGGTACTACTAGTCAAGTGGTAGGCCAGTCCTGTGTGGCAGGGGTACAAGATGTTCTTGCAGAACCCGGTGCATATATTTAGAGATGTACCTTCGGAAGGTAGTTCCTTACCTTTTCATAGTATGGAATCCAATCACCAATACGTGCCTTTACGGTTTTGGTTGTGGAACCTAGTATGTTGGAATTTAATAATATAACAATTTCGGCTAAGACTAATAAGTATTTGTATCTTAGACATTATTATAATATAAATGGATTTTCTGTAAAAAAATGTTTTGGCTATCGTAAGGTAAAAACCCATCCGTGTTTATGTGCAGCATGGTTTTACGAGATACCTTTGATTTTCAAATGGTTTTCTAGAACTTTAAAAATCCAATTAGGTGTGTTTTATCATGCTGGTTTTCCAGACCGACTCGGGTGTTATTTTATTATAATGCTCGGGTCAGACCGAGCATTACAGATTTGCTTTGGATTCATTGGAGCTCAAGAGATTAGTTGGAGGTCTACAGATCGTATTCACGTATATGTCTATGTTCCACTGCTTTATTGTTGAAATCATCAGCAATTGTGAGGGCAGGTTGATGTAACTGTCCAGGATGATGATTGTGATTATTATTGTACTCTGATGGTTGTATGTATATAACAGTTTCTCCTTTGTAAAAATTATTGATTTTATATTATATGTTGTTCCGTTGCGATTGTGGTATTCTGTGATTGTTTTAGTTTCTTTTTCTCCGTCTTCTCTTTTCTTCTTCTTCCTTCTTCTTCCCATAACAATCAATCATTCCGTTCAATATAGGTTGGGCATGTGTGATTTATTGTCATCTTAAATTGTACGGATTGGTGGGTCATTACAGTTGGTATCAGAGCTAAAGGTTAAGCGAGAACCATGGCTTTGGTAGGGTACTCATTAGAGATAGGGTTAGTAGCACCCTAGAATTAGTTTGAGTGTGTGTGTGTGTATGAGTGCGTATTTGTTAGTGATATAAAAATATTTTATATTGTGTTAATTTCTCTGTCGAGTGGCTTATGAATTTTGGTCGATATGTGGGACGCCACGATATCGATAGGGGTTCCTAAAAACTTAAACAAGTCAAACCGACACAGTATTGTTTTGAGAAGTGGGTAAATGAAATAATTCTACCTAAATTATATTTTATATATAAAGGAATAATTTTTCGTAAATTATTATGGTTATATTTCCTGTGTTTGGTTGTTTGTGAATGATAATATTTGATTATTATCATCTGTTGTTGTCCTAATAAGAGTTATTATTATAAACTAAACTAAGGCAAACATTTGCAAATACGTTATATAGGAAAGTGAATTTATAAATATGATTTATGAATGTGATTTATAAGTGGAAAGGAAATGAAAATTTAATAAATATATTTATAGATATGATTTTGTAAATGGAAATGGTTTTAAGACAAGGAGTGTGAGAATTTAAATCTTGTTGAGTTTGGAAAATTATTTTTCAAAAGTTGGAAAAAAAATTAGGGTACTATCTTGGAAATATTTTGGTTATAAATATTTTTAAATGGGGTTTAAGAGAGATTGAAAGCGCTAAACTCACTTTAGTCACTGGAAAATAATTCCGATGGTGATGGCCGCATCATCAGTGTTCATTTTCGAGTTTCTAAGTGAGGAATTGCTACCATTGAAGTTTGTTTCGGTAAAACAAATTAATTTTAGATTCCAGAAGTGTAATTTGATATATATAGGAGTTATGTATATATATGATTTCAAAATGATTTGAAAATAAACCGAGTGTTTAAAATCCATAAATTTCTATCTAATTGTTTGAGAACATAAGATAATAAGTTTTTAAACTTATAATTTGGAGATGGTATGGATAAGAAAAGGAGATTTGGAATTGAGATATGAAATTAAAGATCTTAACTTAAATATAGTTAAATAAATCGAGTAATGAATAAAATGAAATGAAATTTAACTCAAAAGGAGTAAAGGAATGGATTAAATGAAATTGAATTTGATGTGTGATGAATCAATAAATAAAATAATGGAATGAATTTGTGAAGTGGGTAAGAGTTTGAGTTATAAAATGAAATCAACTTAAGGAAAAAATGAATTAATGTAATGAATGAATTGAATTGGGCTAATGAAATGATTTTATGAAACGATCCATAAATAAATTAAATATGGAATGAAATGTTGTTAAACATAATGTGGACTAATTGAATATGAATAAATTGGATGAAAATTAATTGGGCATGGATGAACGAATTGGATAAGAATAAATTGGATGTAAGTAAGAATGTTAATAACTGAACGAGACTCAAGTGAGTGAGAATAAGTGCGTGCAAGTAAATTTAATATGAATAATTGAATTTGACTTAAATTGAATGTAAATCAATTGAATGCAAATGGATTGAATGAAAATTAATTGAATGTTAGTAAAATGAAGGTGAATAAATTGGAAGTGAATCAATTGCATGTTAATATTAAAAGGAAAGTGCATATATAGGATGTTAACATTTGAAAATGCAAATGGATACGATGGTAAATAAAATTGGATGGATATTATTCGTTTAAATGGTTCCCCTTGTTACATTTTCTAAGATTGCTTATAATTATGGTATATTCTATGTTATATAGTGATGTTATTTTCTACATACGTGTTCTCATTGTTTGTTGAGTGATTAGTAGGTGCAAATGACATATGCTTCGTGTTTGGAGCTCGCTTTCGCGTTATATTGGTTGTATATGCTTGCTAATATAATGAAAGGTACATATCTCGGATTACATATCGTACTTTTACATATTTTTCCCTACGGGATGCTTCATCCTCGAAGATAAGATGTATATTTATGATATATATATATATATTGTGATTTAGTACGATCGAACTGCGCGAAGGAGACGTTGGAAAAAAATTTCGTAAATTTAAGGGGTTAGAAATTTTTTGAGAATTTTTGAAATGTTTTTTAACTAAAAATTTAGATTTTGGTTTTATAACTTTGAGTGATATTAGTTAATAACTATGAATGAATTGGAAAACTTATAAAAGTTTTTATAAGAAGTTACAGCTATTCGATTTTGAAAAGTTAAACGATTTAGAAGATTTGGTAATCTATTTCAACTAATTGTTTTGGAAAGTTAATGGATTTTGTGGCATTTTTCTTACCTGGTAATTTCGGGGACGAAATTCTTTTAAAGGGGGAGAATGTACTAATCCGGAATTTTAGTCATTTGAATTTGTAATATTTAATTGATTTTAAATATTGAAATGTTAATTTTATAAGTTAATAAATTGAATTTCAAATGAGTGATTTATTTGATAATTAAATTGTTGAATTTAGTTTTTGAATTGTTTAAATAACTGAACCTTGAATTTAATATGAATGGAAATGATTTCAAAAGTTGATTTAAATTCTATTTAAATAAGTAGGAAGATAGTAAAACTTTTAAATCAGATTTAAAAGTGATTTAACTAATTTTGAAAATTAGTCGTTTCAATTAATGCGTAAAAATAGCCTTTCGGGGGTTGGATTTTGACGAAACCAGTTCCATTGGATCCGTAATAGTGAACCATAGTATGCTGTCAAATTTCATGGCGATCGGGTGAACCATTTGGACGTGCAAGATTGAAACCCGTAGAAATTAATTAAAGAAATTTAAATAAATAACTGGGTCTAAAAACCTATCTTCTACATACAATCGAATTAGGTCTCGAAACAAGTTCCATTGTGCTCGGAATAAGGGTATAACATATAGAATGCTAGGCGGCACGTCTCGATAAGAGATCGAAATTTTTGAACGCTTTGTAGCTTGATATTTTAAATTGAAAAAAGTATATGTATTAGTTTATAACCATACCGAACCGGACATCACCCATACCTCTATCTGTCTATGACCATACTTTTTTTTAAATACTCCTTCCCTCTCTCTTGTTTTAAAAATTCAACCAGAGGAAAAAAAGGGAGGCGCACGTGCGGCGACGTTAGGGAGCGCGGCGACGACAGCGGAGGTAGAGGGCGACACAGTGGCGCAGGCGATACGACATTCTAGGCAACGTGGTCGTGTGGCAGTTTTAGGATAGGGTTTGGATTTAATGGCGATTAATGAGGTGTTAGGTGAATCGAAGCATGGATTCGAGTTTCTAGTGGGGTGTGGCATCTTCGGCCAAGTTTTTGGAGGATGCGGCGCTAAAGAGAGGTGTGCGACGTCGAGCTACAGTGCTCGAATGGCCTGGGTTGCCTTTTTTCTGGTGAAAGTAGGGTTTTCTATGGGGTGATCATCGCAAAGCTTGTCAGGTGTAGAGTTCATTGAAGGAAGCGTTGCTCGTTTTCGTTGATCAGAGAAGGAGATATTGGGCTGTGAAGGATTAGCCATGGTGCTGTTTAGGCTTTTGGTTTTGAACATTGGGAGGGAAGAAAGGTATTACAATTTTAAACGTTTATATTTTTTTAATTTGATTTTAATTTAATTAATTCAAAAGTTAATAAATCCATAACTCACTCATACGAGGTCGAAATTCAATGCGATGAGCCGCGTTGCGATCGTGTCGACGAAGGCTACGCTTTGGAGTTGGATTGGATGGATTCGGAGGCAGTGGAAATTTTGGGTTAAAATTGAACCCCCATTCAATTTTAATCTAAATCGAAGCGTTTTGAAGAAACAAAAATCAAGGTGAGTCAATCTCACCTTTCTGGCTAATTAGAAAAATTATGTAGTTAATAAATATTATTTATTGGATGTTTGGACATTTATTTCTGATCGTTATTAATTGTTGGATAATATACAGAATTATATTGTTAGTTGGATATATTTCCGCCTATTGGAGTGGATGAGACCCTATCACGTTCCCGTGTAAGAGCGGATGACCTTTTGTTTACGAATCCCACCTCGAAACGGTTAATTGTTATTTTATTTAATTATATGTTATATTTGATGCAGGAGAACAGGTTGGAGGGATCCAACGGGATTCCTCACACTGTTGATTTTAATTTTCATACATATTGTGATATATGATATTTAGATGTTATATTGGATGACATGATCATGATTTTGTTTATTTAGTGCTTTAGTAGCACTGAGCCTTATATTTTAGTATTTAAAAATACCATAAAATAATGATTGATTTTGAAAAGGGATTTCAAAGATATTATGGAAATTATATATATGTTTTAAATAATTATTCTTGAATTATTTAAAGTAGTAATTTGTTTTAAAATCAAAGGTACGATTTTTGTATATTATAGTTTAATAGTTTTATAAATTATTTTAAATATAGATTGTGAATAAATAAAGATTTTTAAGATCTTGGAAACCAAGTCAGTCTTTTATAATAAATGAATATTGTTTTAAAACGAAAAATAGAAATATTTTGATATAAATATGATTAACCACTTATATAAAATGATATGCATATGTACATATATTACAATTTATTTATAATTATGAAATTATAAATATGATAATTTACAAAAGTGATATTTTACAAATAAAGTTAAGACCTGCAAAATCAAATTTTATTATAAAGGGATAGATTTATAAATGGTGTTTTATAAATTAAAAAGGAAACTATTATCATTTAATAGATTTAAGAGATAAATCAAGCAGTTGATTTATTTTACGATGTGGAATATCGTTTTAGAAAATAGTTGACTCTATTTTGGAAATTGAAAGTGAGGGTGAGAACTAGGATTGTGAAACGATGTTTTATAAATTAAAGGAAATTTATAAAATAAATTTATACCTATTGAAGCAAGGTTAAAATGGTTGGAATTATGTTTTGGATGGGTTTTTATAAATAAACAGGATTTATAAAGGAATAAAGGTATAAATGGGTTCATGAATAAAGGAATTTTTATGGAAGGAAGTTTTATGAAATGGGAAGAGATTCATAAACATGGTTTATAAATATGGAAATGATTATGTTGAATTAACTATGAATTTTTATCTAGGAAATATATTTATATTTTAAAGGTTTTTTATTTATATTAATACTGTTAAAAGTGGTTTATCAATATGTTAATATTTTGAAAGGCTAATTATTTAAAAATATTAATATGGTTTGAAATTGATCATTATTATTTATCAGTAAAGATTTGGAAATTAATTATTAGTAATTATAAAAATGGTGAAGATAATTTATTATTGTTTATTTAAGAATGTTTTGAAATTTATTAATTATTATTTTAAGATGTTTTAAATTTAGTATTTGTTTATTTATAATGTCATTAGTATATAGTAGTGTTTAAAGGTAAGCGATTGAGATTTAATTATAATTGTTTTCTGGATTTATAAATGGAGTTTTATAAATAGACGGGGTTTTTATAAGAGGAATCTTATAACATGTTTTGGAAAATATGATGGAAGATTGCTTAAAAAGGGTAGAAATGTTTTATAAATAGCTGTAAATATTTATAAAAGAGTTTCAGGATTGGATTTATGGATTTAGAAAAAGGGATTTTATAAACAGTTTTGTGGATGTGAAATGGAGTTATTAAATGATTTTAGAATTTAATAAAACGGTAACCTTCCCGAAAATTGGTGAATATACTTATACCATTGAAATAAGTATATGGATATTTTTTTAAGTATTGAGAAATAGTGATTGTGGGTTTATATAAATCTTTGTAAAAGAATTTTGATTCAAGTATTACAAAGTGAATAAAATTAATAAAAGATTTATTTATAAAAGGCTTAGTGTTGCTTGGTGCTTAACAATGTTGTTTTTCCCATGGAATTAAATTCCTGATTGAATGTTTATTAATCGATAGTTAAATAACAGACTATCGGAATTGGACCCGAAAACATAACTTTGGAAATATTTAGGAGAAACAAGTGAGTTATATGGCACAATCATCTTCGGTGATGTTGTACTATGCATATACATCTCATTTCGTTCTTCTAGGACAATGATAAGAAAACCCGTCCACTAACGGTTAGGAGGTGATCTTCGATCTTATCTTTGACTATTCATTTCCTAAAGAGCCGGGGTTGAGCTTACAGGGAATTATTGAAAAGTTGTTTCGAAGTGACCGGTGTCAGATATGTTATCCGAAAACCACTTCAATCTAACAAATATGTTTCGAAGTGAAGACATCTTGAAGATAATGGAATTTGAAGAGGAGCTCTCAAGTGTTTCGTTCAATCCCAAAACGAACTTGTATTGATGAATGCTGATATTGCATTGTTGCCTGGAGGGCAGTGTTAGCATTCCAAGTTGGAAGTGTTATATAAAAGGTAAACGTAGCCTCGGACCTCATCAACCGGGAAATGACAAAAATCGGGCATGCAGCAGGGCCAAGTGGGTAGCTCCCACGTAGGGTATGGTCATTCCAAATCTAGGTCGGTTACTATCTATTCTTGTATGCTTCGGGGCCCAAAGTGGGGTGATCATATTCGATACTACTAGTCAAGTGGTAGGCCAGTCATGTGTGGTAGGGGTACAAGATATTCTTGTCAGACCCCGGTGTATATATCTAGAGATGTACCTTCGGAATGTAGTTCCTTACCTTGTCATAGTATGGAATCTAATCTCCAATGCATGCCTTTACGGTTTTGGTTGTAGAACCTAGTATGTTGGGATTTATAATGTAACAATTTCAACTATGATTAATTAGTATTTGTATCTTAGACTCTATTGTAATATAAATGGATTTTCTATATAAAAAATGTTTTGGTTATCGTAAGGTAAAAACTCGTCCATCTTTATGTGTGGCGTGGTCTTACGAAATATCTTTGATTTTCAAATGATTTTCTAGAACTTTATAAATCCAATTGGGTGTGTTTTCTCACGCTGGTTTTCCAAACTGACTTGGGTGTTATTTTATTATAATGCTCGGGTCAGAATGAGCATTACAGATTTGCTTTGGATTCATTGGAGCTCAAGAGACGAGTTAGAGGTCTACATCGTATTCATGTATATTTCTATGTTCTACTGCTTTATTGTTGAAATCATCAGCAATTGTGAGGGCAGATTGTTATAACTGTCCAAGCTAATGATTGTGATTATAGTTGTACTCTGATGGATGTATGTATATAACAGTTTCTCCTTTACAAAGATTATTGATTTTATATTATATGTTGTTCCGTTGCGATTGTGAGATTCTGTGATTGTTTTAGTTTCTTTTTCTTCTTCTTCTCTTTTCTTCTTCTTCCTTTTTCTTCCGATAACAATTAGTCTTTCCGTTCAATATGGGTTGGTCATGCATGGTTTATTATCAACTTGAATTGTACGGATTGGCGAGTCATTACACGGCTCGAAACATGCCTAAATCCTGACCTAGAAAAGGCTCATCAAAACTTGACTCATTCCAAAGCTGACTATTAGTGGTAAAAAGAACAATATAAAGCTATTTATCTATTCATTCAGAACTCACAATGAAAGATAAAATATAATAGCATAAACAATATCCATTTTATTTCAAATCTCAAATATCACAACAAAACCATAACATAATGTTAACATAACTGTTACATCATTTTGTTTAAAAATACGTTTTTAACTTCAAATGGGTACATCATAAAATAGCATAAATAGATAAATAGGCTAATGCCACAAGCTCCTCCCATGGTCATATCCATCTTGATCATCGTCTCCTTCCTAAACTGTGTTGTAACAAGGGGGAGTCAAAACAACAGTGCCTGGTGAATAGAAAATCTCAAGCCTTTCTATGTTAGTACTTGGACGGTATGATTAAATAAGGATATGTCTTTGGCATTTTAAACTATATTCAGAACCAATTAATACTTCATATAAGGTAAAGAGGCAGGCGCCCAAACAACCACTTAATACATTCAAACCCCGAAGTAGGTTTTCCCATAATCAATAACCCAGAACTATTGTTATTAATGTCTACCAATGCGAGAGATAGAACCCAAGAAAATTAATACCTTTTAATGGAAAATAAGCAGACTCTGACCATTTAAGACCTCAATTGAGGTAGGCCCCCATCATTTACTACATATTCCCAAGGCGGACTCCTCGCAGGAACCTATATAGATGACATTGCATAGAAATCTCTTCGGATCTTTTGAAGCAGACCTTTCTGAGATATCCTCAACCGTGCGTAAACCCAATTCCGACCATTTAATACTTTATATTAGGGAAAAAGGCGGGCCCTCAAACAACCACTTGATACCTTCAATTCCATGAAGCAGGTCCTTCATATTATGATCATACCCCACGGAGACACCTCATATTAGTCCGACCATTTATAGGAACTGGTAACCAGATTAGCTAGGTAGATTTATCCTACAGAATTGAGACTAACCTTGCATCATCCTTAGTTGCTTATTATAGGCGATGTCTTATATCAGCCCCAAAGTCATACTGTTGGTAGCCAGATTAGCTGGGCAGACTTCTGTGTGCTTTTGACTGACCCGCATCCCTATAACTTAGTCATATTTCATAACTCTCTCTAAACATATTACCATATATTGCACCGTATTTATTATTTAGGCCTTATAAGAAATCCTTCTTATTTCGCATGATTAATTACTTTCCTAAGGGGGATTTAAATGCTAATAATTAATCTAATTAGCTACGTTACAATTGTACGTGGTTTATGCTAGTTTATATACATATAAGTACGCATTTATTAGGCAGGCGGAGATTTCACTCTAAACTAACGTTCAAATGTCAAATCTTCCAATGTTATACAAGTCTCATTCCCACAATAGCATAAATATCATTTTTTTTACCATAAATCCAATATTCTAAAATCAAATCAATAGACTTGTACTTAGAATCAATTCCAATTTATTTATATTAAAATAATGGAATAAAACTTTAATAATGGAAACTTACAATTAAATAAGTCTTACGCTATATTCAACTTCTTTTTACCTAAAATTAGACAATGGAATTTTTATTCAATTTGTAGAAATAGGCAGTGTAAACTACGAGTAAGAATTCGTATCTTACATAGCATTTTTAAATCAAACCCCTTAATCAAATCCAAAGAAAAAGGATAAGAAGTGGAAAGAAGGTAAACACGTATATTGCCAAATCCATAAAACTCCATTATTTTAATACAAAACAATTAGGATTCCGACCTAAGAAATGACATTTCATTTTGGGGGAATTTTGGGGATTTTTAATGTGAGTTTTCAAAATCCAAACTCTCCAAGGCATATATCAAATCCAAACTACACTATTCAATTGCTAAAATAGAAAAACTAATATTTCCACTCAGAGAGGTCTTTAGCTTTGCCTTCACTTGGATTTGACATGCCTTCAATGATGTGAAGACCCGTCTCCTCGACTCATAAAAATCGACACTAATACATCCACGGTATTCACGTGCCGTAAATTCAAGTGCCGGGGAGGCAGATTATCAGGGGTAAAGGAAAGTAAAAGATAGAAACACAAATTCTCACATTACGTTAAAATAGATAGATAGTATATACAACCACTCTCACCAGGGTACATTGGAGTTTTGGTATGAACTAACCCAACCAGGAACAGTTATAATTGCCTGCTCCTACACTTGCTGGTATTAACTAACTTGGACACAGTGGAAAAATAAAAAACAAATAGATAGATATCAGGTGCTCCAGCTCCACGGTTCCAAAATCTTGTAACGACCCGTAAATTTTAATTATTGCGGATTGAAATGATAAATATCCGTATCACTTTACCATAGGTTAGAAAACTATATACGGACACCATTGGTCTATTTTGAAAATGATTTCTAAATTTTTGAAAGGAAATAGATGGGTTTTAATAAAGTGAATATTAGGCTCAGGTCCCTAATAAGTTTCAAAATACACAAAAACCCGTAAAAAAAAGTATGTAAATTAGGTCCCTAGAATTAAGTTACTAAGTAATTGCATATAATTATGCAATTATTCACTGAATAATTACAGAAATTTATGCAATTATATCCAAAAGTTGCATAAATTTATGCAATTTTTTCGGTGAATAATTGCGGAAATTTCCGTAATTTTTTTGGTGAATAATTGCGGAATTTTCCATAAATTTTTGAAAAAATTGCAGAAATTTCAGCAATCTTTTGGTGAATAATTGCGGAATTTTCCGTAATTTTTCAGTGAATAATTGTGGAAATGTCTGCAATTTTTTTGATATAATTGCATAAATGTCTGCAATTATTCACTGAATAATTGCATAAGTGTATGCCATTATTCGACAACTTAATTCTAGGGACCTAATTTACAAACTTTTTTTTACTGCGGTTTTGTGTATTTTGAAACTTATTAGGGACCTGTGCCAAACTATCGCTTTAATAAATATTGATTTTTAATATAATATTAAGATATTTTAATAAATGTGTAAAATTTAGATTTTTAAAATTATATGATTTGGAAATTTTAAAATTATAAGTTAAGTTTTAAATGTAAATTATAAAATTTTACATATAACTGTATTATTTTTAAATATATAATATAAGATTTAAAATATATTTAATAATAATAAGATTTAATTTAATAATAATTAATATAATAAAATTTAATAAGAATTTAATTTAACTAATATATACATATAATATGTTTTAAATATTTATTTAAAAATTATATTAATATTTTGAAAATAGATTTTTATAACTTTAATAAATTAAGGTTGGAAAGATAAATTAAGTTGACTTATAATTTAATTTGTTAAGAATTGAATTTAAATAAGAATTGATTCGATCTTATTAATTTTGAGATTTTAAAAATATTATTTTTTTAACTTGATAACTGGATTTTGATTAAAGATGATTGAATGAATATTTTCGAATTAAAATTGAAATCGAATATTTAATTTTGATTTAAATATGTAATTTGAGATTTTATTTAAATGCTTATAAAAAGTGATTAGGTGAACATTTTAGAATTAAATATAATCGAAGTTGGATATTTAATTATTGATTTTATTTAAATTTGTAATTGGAGATTTTATTTAAATGTTATTAAAAATGATTGAGTGAATACTTTCAAATTTAATTAAAATTAAAATTGAAATTTTGAAATATAAATAAAATTTGTCAAATTGAGTTGTTGTAAATTGTTTGAATATTTAAACTTTGAAACCTATTGAATTGGAAGTGGTTTCAATTTGTAGTTCAAACCTGGATTTGAAATCAATATAAACTAAAAATGGTTTTAATGAGAAGTTGAGTTGAAACTTTAACCTTTCTAATTGAAATTGTTGAACTGAGGTTGATTTAAATTGAAGTGGAACTAAATTTGATTTGAATTGATTTGTGAAATTGGAAGAAACAATTCTAATTTGAAACTATTTTCGATATATATATTTTAATATGTAAACTATTTTTAATATATAAAATATTTTAATCTATAACCCATTTTTAAATATAAACTATTTTTAATGTATAACTATTCCTATATATATAAACTACTTTCAATATTCAAATTGTTTAAGCTGGAATTGTTATGATTTTGAAAGTGAATATGATTTCGGAAGTGATATGATTTTTGAAATGAATATGATATTTTGATGAATTGTTTGAAATATTAAATGACCACGGTGTGAAATAAGCGTTTGGTTGTCAAAGAGACCGCGATCGGACATTGTCATACTCTCTGCCAATACTGAAACCACTTTAACAACTGTGTACGTGGTGGAGAATCCAGAATGAAGTAGGATGGTTTGGCGACGACTATATGAGTGATGAACACTGCCTTGACTCCCGCGAGTCAGCTTGATGTGACTAAAACAGGAGCTATGCCTGGGCCAAGTGAGGTCGCACCTCCGATCGAGCATGCTTCTTCGACCATTTTATTACTTTGTGATTTGATTGGGTGCACCTTGATTTGGGATTGTGTCTCGAGGTGGGCGGTAGTAGCTGCTATGCATTACCACCAGCCCGGTTCTGCAAAACGGTACTATCCTACCCTAGGCATTGCCTCGCGTGCCTTGTCACGTGCCTTATCGAGCCCATTACGAGTTTGGTTTGTGTCGTACACTATGGAATGCCCTCTGATAGCCCTTCAGTTTACGGAGGAATTATGGTACTGTATAGACTACGACATTTATATAAAATGTGTTAAGGGGGATATGGGTAACGCCTTAACGCTATTTTAATATTTTACTTTACTATAGACATTATCTATGTAACGTATTGTACTATGTATGTAGATGGTTTCACGGATCCTTAAAGGATGTGAATCCCAAACATCCTTTAAGTTATATTGCATTTCACTTGGACATTTCACTTGAGTTGATTTACTAGCATAAGTATGTTAATCCTGACTCGAGTGTTTTATGTTTTGCTTTATGCTCGGGTCAGACTGAGTGCCACAGTATTTAAGGCTCACCTTTGGAGCTTGGAGCTTCGCTTGGAGAACTATCTTTTATCTATTCATCTTTAAGATATTTCAGTTATTTCCTGTTGTTTATGTTCAGACTTGTCAGTTGCTTTTGTATTAGTGACTTCTATGTACTTAGGATTATCTATTGTATTTATTTTAGACTTTAATGTTCTATAGTAGCTTCATGAGCTACTATTTATCTATTCCGCTGCTTATTGTTATATTACTATGTGTCTGTGATTCTATGATTGATTTATTTACTGTATATGCTGAGTTTTGCCAAGTAAAAATTAACAATCTATTGTTTTGAGCAATTCAATTCTGACATGTGTTGATGATTGTCGATTTGAATGGTTCGAAATGGCAGGACGTTACAAGTGGTATCAGAGCTCTAGTTTAGGCAAAACTTTGCATATGGAGTAAAACTCATTAGAGATAGGGTAGTAATACCCTAGAATGAGTAGAATTAATTACAGAATCATCTTCATTCGAGCTTGAAATTCTTTGTCAGGATTCTCTTTGATTAGGATTTCTTTTGAATTTTGGACCTTTCCCTTTGTTCTAAAATCCATTTTTGTCTTTTCCTGTTTGTGTTCTTCTTGATACTGAAGCATTCCATAGCTTTATTTCAGTTGATCTCTGTAAAAATTCGATCACATCTTGCAACCTCAATTGGCAACTTCATCCTTATGTGTGACTAATCCCATCGGCGGTCCCGCCAACCTTAGTACGATTTGTAAAGGGGTGAAACTCCTTTACAACATGCGTCGATTTACCGGAGATTTCTACGTCCTCGGTTTTGATGCTGTTATCTCTTGCAAAACCCAAACCGTTCTTCTAGTGGACGACTAGGGTAATTCTCTTATGATCGAATGTCGATTGCCTTAGGATTTTGCTGGCAGTTTTATCTTTTCGTTTGATTTTCAGCCTAGTGATCTTGACTCCACCCGTGTTGTCCAACTCTTTTCGGATGTCTTGGGTAAAGTCACTCCTCTACTTCCTAAGCGGTAAATTTAATTCCGCATCGACCTTATTCCTTAAGCTCGACCTGTTGTCCTTCCTCCCAGATGAATGGTTTCTATGAATGGTTAGTCATGCCCTTTAGATTAACCAATGCTCCTGCCTTCTTCGTTGATCTCATGAATCGCGTTTTCCACGATGTTCTCAACAAGTTGTCCTGGTTTTCATTGATGATATTCTCGTCTTCTCTAAGTTAGAGAAGGAGCACGAATCTCATTTGAGCTATGTTCTCCAAACTGTAAGGAGTCATAAGTTGAAAGCCAAATTTTCTAAATGCCATTTATGGAGAGATGAAGTCTGATTCCTTAGGCGCATTGTTTCTGAAAATGGAGTCTCGGTTGACCCGGTTAAGGTTGTCGCGATTAATATAAGTCTATCCATCTTTCCTCTTTTATAATTTAATTATCTTATCTTCCTCTCAAGCCTATCTTCTTAGTTAGAATTCTCTTTGATTATGGTCCCTCTAAATTTGAATCTCTATCCTTATTCTAAAATCCATTCTTGAATCATCCTATGAGAGAACGTATTTGTAATTGATATAAAAATGTTTTATATTGTGTTGTTTGAGTTGTTAAGTTTGAATTTTGGGTTTTGATCGATTCGTCTGGCTAACGCTATCGATAGGAATTCTAAAACACTTGAATAGAGCGAACTGACACAATATTGTTTTCAAAATTGCTAAATGAAATGATTTTATGTATGATTATATTTTATATAAAAGTATAATTTTCTGAAATTATATAGTTAAATGAATTGGTTGTTAGAAATGATAGTACTAGATTATCATTTATTGTTTTGTCAACATTCCTAAGCCATCAACTATTGTTGTATGTTATAAGAAGTTGAAATTTTATAAACATGGTTTATAAATCTGATTTGCAAATGAAATGAATTTAAATTAAGGACTTGAGGATTTAATTTTCCGGTGCTTTTCAAAATTTGGTTTCCAAAGTTTTGAAAAATATATTATATGAAAGTATTTTCGAATGGAAATTGTTTCCAAAGAATTTTAAAGAAGTAAGCCAATACTCTCCTCTGATGTTGCTGGAAAATAATTTCAACGATGACTGCAGCATAATCGACATTCATTTTAGAGGTTCAAAGTGGGAAGAGCACTTAGTAGCTTTGCTACACTTTTGTTTTGGAAAATGGATTTGATTTGAATTTCTTGTGTAAGATTCGATGTACAAAGAGTGTGTGTGTGTGTGTGTATACATATTTATTTCAAAATGGTCTGATGTGAAACCGAAAATTTAATTCTTAAGTTTGATGTTAAGTGATGGTTTTCAATTATTGAAATAAAACAAAATTTTTGAATAATTGGAGTGTCTAAAATGAGAAATGAAATTGAAACAACTTAAACAGTTGAGCTAGGATAAAATTAATTTGTATAATACTAAATTGCATTCTTAAACATATATAACTTACCTGAAATATTCAAAAAAGTTAAAATGTTAATGTGAATATGTAATTGAAGGTTATACAAGAGCAAACTTAAGTAATAAGAATGTTCAAACTAAATTTTGCTTAATAGAAATGATAAAAGGAAAATTTGTATAGTGCTCAATTGCAATCAGAAACATTCATAAAAACTTACCTGGGAAAAGTTTGAATGTAATGAGAATATGTAATTGAATAGTATACAATATAAATGTAAGTAATAAGATGTCCAAAAATGAAATTTTATCAAGGGAATTTATAAATAAAAATTTAGTGGTTATAATAAATGTTTATACACTTAATCTATGTTGCAAGATATGTTAAGTGAAATAAATTGAATGATAAAAAGAGAATGCTATTTAAGTAAATAAAAATGAATTTTATATGGTTTTGAATTAATTGTTGTATCTGGTGCCATGCATTTCGAATCTATCTTTCCTTTCCATTTCTTCTATTCTCCTATCTCGTTCCTTTTCGGGGATGAAATTTTTTGAGTGGGGGAGAGTATAACGACCCGTAAATTTTAACGACTTAAATAACGTTATTAACTAAATTTTTCAATAAAAATTTTGCAATGAAAATTTGGTAATTGATATGCGTCTATTTAGGCATAGTAAGTGGCAAATTTTTATTGGAAAATATGTATTGTTTGTTTGTGAAATTTCAAATTTTAAATTTAAATCAGTTAATTTGATGAAAATAAAATATTTTTGAAATCTGAATATTTTTATATAATAAAAAATGTAAATCATTTTCTGCATGAGACATCATAATTTGTTTTGCCAAATTTGGACTGCTCTAGCTCCGTTTATATTAATTTCGGCGTTTTAGATGCATTTTCGGCAGCGAATATCGAGTTTTGATAGGATGGTCGTGTCTCTCATATAAGTGTACCATTATGTTCGTCTCGTCATGCTGATCTCCGTAGTATATTCATTTGTGCATTTCAATGTCCGGTACGTGGCGAAATCTACGAAACGATTAGCCGCTTCGGTTTCGCATTTGGGCCTTTTGAGTTTTATGTCCTTTCGTTTGTTCCCCGAGACAACCAATGGTCAGTAGCCTTTAATATTTCTAAAAAATTTAAGTCATGACTGTTGTGTTTTCTTACCCTTTTAATATATTCGTTAATTTGTCCAGCGCTGTTCATTTCTCTTCCGTTATATCATCGTTCATAAAAAAACAAGTTATATATAGAAGTTCTTTATCAGAGAAACGCTGCTTGTCCTCCCTTTTTCCTTTGCAACTCGTCATCCACCGCCGCATTCATCCTCATCCACCTCCGTACTCGACCATCAGCTTTTTTCCCCACAACCCAACCTACTCGGTCCTCTCTCCACTCTGCAACATCCCTCCGCCTTATCTCCTGGAACACAGCCTCCGCATCACCTATTAGCCCATCCACCATTTTCTCCAAAACCCATGTCCAACTTTCAACCTGCCTTTTCCCTCCGATCCATCGCAGCCTCAACCCGAACCTTTCCTAGCCACTCCGAGCACCCTTGCCACTGTCCACAGTAGCTCGCCCCTTCCTAGTCACTCCAGCACCAAACAACCCTATCGCCCAATACGTCAGCATCCTCTCTCCGTTCATGTGCTCCGACCCTCGCCCATAGCAGCAGCCGCATCACCTTACCTCGCCCAGCAACTCGGCCTCTGCCCTAGTTAATAGCACAAATCCATGAACCCAGCGGGACTCATCACCTCACCACCTGATCCGAACGCTATCTCTGCCTCCCCTCTACATGATAGTCCGCCAATCCACCTCTAACTTTCCTGCCGGCCCCGAGCCTGCACCGAGCAACCCATATGACAGCCATCCGAGCAGAGCCTCTTCAGTCGACCCAAAACACACCACAGCCACCCAAGCACTCGACCACACCTCGCCTCCCTTGTCGTATCACATGTCTCCTCTCCATGTATTTGCATATCAGCCTCCTCATTATATAACTTTTTTTTGAAGTTCTTATATTTATAAAAGTATGCATCTAATTTGGACACTTACTATTTTAAAGTTCTTATATTTTTAAAGTTCATATATTTACAAGTTTGCATTCATTTTTGCATTCCTGTTCGTGCTTGTTTGAGGAAATAATGTATAAAATAAACCTTGTTTATATTTGCAACTACTCACCTTCTTGTTAAAAAAAGATAAATTTATATATCTTGTTTTCATCGAACTCGAGTCCACCGTTGTTTTCATCGAACTCAAGTCCAATCACCCTGATTTGCTTTGGAATCTTCGTTTGGATCGGTAGCTCTTGTAGAAGCTCGAGATTCTAATTCATAGCTTGTTGTATTGTCTATTTTCTCTAACCTCGAAAGGTGAGCGATCACTCACGATTAACATTCTTATATTTAGTGAATTTAATTCACATGAAATGATGATTGAAATATGTTGTTAAATTTTGAATTGGTTAGAAATTAATTGTTATGTTTGATATGTTGTTATCTGCATTTGTTAACCTATATTAATTGACATATGACACCATAACATGTTGAATATATATTCTATTTAAATTTGTTAATTATGATATATGTCTGCTATTGATATGTATGTCATTTTAAAATATCATTATGTTATTGTTCTCACACTACAAGTTCCCTATTAGTTTAGGAAATCCCTATGGGTTGAAATGATATATACTCAAATGATCTTATAGATTAAGGGAAAATAGTTATGGGTTGAAATGATAAACCTAAGCGATTTTATTAATTTTTGAAATTTTGGGATTGCGGGTTAAAATGATATATACCCGTAAAATTAAATTATTACGGATTGAAATGATAAATATCCGTATCACTTGACCATAGGTTAGAAAACTATATAAGGACACCGCTGGTCTATTTTGAAAAATGATTTCCAAAGTTTTGAAAGGAAATAGATGGGTTTTAATAAATATTAATTTTTAATATAATATTAAGATATTTTAATTTTAATATATGTGTAAAATTTAGATTTTTAAAATTATATGATTTGGAAATTTTAAAATTATAAGTTAACTTTTAAAATGTAAATTATAAAATTTTACTTACAACTTTATTATTTTTAAATATATAAAATAAGATTTAAAATAGATTTAATAATAATAATATTTAATTTAATAATTATTAATATAATAAAATTTAATAAGAATTTAATTTAACTAATATATACATATAATATCTAATATATACATATAATATGTTTTAAATATTTATTTATAATGTATATTAATAATTTAAAATAGGTTTTGTAATAACTTATAAATGTATATTATAATATGTTTAAATATTTATTTAAAAATTATATTAATATTTTGAAAATAGATTTTTATAACTTTAATAAATTAAGGTTGGAAAGATAAATTAAGTTGACTTATAATTTAATTTGTTAAGAATTGAATTTAAATAATAATTGATTTGATCTTATTAATTTTAAGATTTTAAAAATATTATTTTTATAACTTGATAACTAGATTTTGATTAACGATGATTGAATGAATATTTTTGAATTTAAATAAAATTGAAATTGAATATTTAATTTTGATTTAAATTTGTAATTTGATATTTTATTTAAATGTTTATAAAAAGTGATTAAGTGAACATTTTAGAATTAAATTAAATTGAATTTGGATATTTAATTATTGATTTTATTGAAATTTGTAATTAGAGATTTTATTTAAATGTTATTAAAAATGATTGAGTGAATATTTTCAAATTTGAATAAAATTAAAATTGAATTTTTGAAATATAAATGAAATTTGTCAAATTGAGTTATCGTAAATTGTTTGAATATTTAAACTTTGAAACCTATTGAATTGGAAGTGGTTTGAATTTGTAGTTCAAACCTGGATTTGAAATCGATAAAAAGTAAAAATAGTTTTAATGAGATTTTGAATTGAAACTTTAACCTTTTTAATTGAAATTGTTGAACTGAGATTGATTTAAATTGAAGTGGAACTAAAGTAGATTTGAATTGATTTGTGAAATTGGAAGAAACAATTCTAATTTGAAACTATTTTCGATATGTATATTTTAATATGTAAACTATTTTTAATATATAAAATATTTTAATCTATAAACTATTTTTAAATATAAACTATTTTTAATGTATGACTATTCCTATATATATATATATATATATAAACTACTTTCAATATTCAAACCGTTTAAGTTGGAACTGTTATGATTTCGAAAGTGGATATGATTTCGAAAGTGATATGATTTTTGAAATGAATATGATATTTTAATGAGCTGTTTGAAATATAAAATGACCACGGTGTGAAATAAGCGTTTGATTGTTAAAGAGACCGGGATCAGATATTGTCATACTATCTGCCAATACCGAAAACCACTTTAACAACTATGTACGTGGTGGAGAATCCAAAATGAAGTAGGATGGTTTGGCGACGTCTAAATGAGGTATGAACGCAGCCCTGACTCCCACGAGTCAGCTTGATGTGACTAAAACATGAGCTATACCTTGGCCAAGTGAGGTCGCACCTCCGATCGAGCATGCTTCTTCGATACCATTCTATTATATTGTGATTTGATTGGGTGCACCTTGATTTGGGAGTGTGTCTCAAGGTGGGCGGTAGTAGCTGCATAAGACCACATCGCACATAAACATAGATGATTTTTTACCTTATGATAACCAAATCTTTATTACATAAAAATAAGGGATATTATTTTTAGTGATATTTCTTTGAAAACATTTGCAAGTAAACTTATTAATCTTAGCCACAATTGTTACATTACTAAATTCCAGCATACTAACAAAAAATGTGGGCTCTACAAACAAAATGACAGGCACTTATTGGAGAATGGATTTCCATACAAATGACCAGGTCGAGGGACTACCTTTTGGCGGTACATCTCTAGAAGAACATACCGAGGTCAACAGAGCATATGCACCTCTACCAACACAAGACCGACCTACCTTTCTTACTAGATAGTACCCAATATGTCATCACTCCGGTCATTACCGACCTATCCGAGATGTCTCTTAGCACACACCATAATAATTTAAACCCGAACATCATAGTGGGTAGAAATACATCTAGAAGGAGATGACATACCCTAATGGTCGCGAACCACATAGCCTTGCTACATCTACCTTATTTCGGCCATTTCTGGGTGTGAGGCCTGAGGTAACGATTACCTTTCATATAGCACATCATCTTTCTTTGAATGCCACATTGCCATTCCATGGTCACACAACTGATTTCTACAAATGTATAACTCCTGAGCTCATACGTCTCAAGAAAGGGTATTAAGCTAAGAGAAGTTGTCTTCTCCGTCACCAAATAGATGATACGTTCATAGAGTCACTTATGTAACTAGAAATGCAATGCCATACATTCGTCCATACAAGTTGTCCAGGAACAGGACAAACCGAAGGCACTCTCCTACCACATCCTGTCGAGAGTACCCCTAGGATTAGTAGCGATTAGTCCTTGCATTGGATATTTCATAACGAAGAGACTACTGATACTATATGTATATTGGGAGTTTATCCCCGAATGATCAACAAGCAATCCTTCATTATGAAAATCCTAAATATCATATCCATGTCTTCACTTCAAATACGTAAACCGGTTCGAAGTGATCTTCAGATAGGAATCATCCAAATCCGACCCTGGTTCCTTCGAAACAATCATCGATAAAAAAATGTTTTGTGAATAGGGAATCATTCTTTAATTGATTTAGTTCTTTTTATCAAAATCTCTTTTGGAGGTATATATTTCTTAAAACATTCTTTCCAGTATATATAGAATCATTAAACCTCTCTTATCACATCTTTTGATTTCTTAAAACCTTTTTTACACTTAACTCATTTCCGACATTTCGACCTTATCTATGCCTGGCCCAGGGAAGAGGCCAGGTGAGCTAGGGTACTGGTTGCTCCTGAACATCTCCTTAGTTCAAGCACCTCACATCCGGATCTCACGGATAGAAAAATCAGCCTACTCGTCGGCTTTTAGAGCCAAGATTAAACCACTTAATTTGTGATAGCTTTTCATAAAATCGTTTATTTAAATTCTTCTTAAATAAACTATAAAACTTCCAAATCATCATTAAAACACTTAATTATCCATTTGAAAACATTTATAAAAGATTTGGAAAGGAATTGTTAAGTTTAAAACAAAATTTCAAAGGTTATAGAAAAGTGCTATGGAAAGTGCTGCAAAAAGTGCCTTTTTAAGCTATATTGATCTAAACGACTTTTTATTATTTGGAAATTCATTTTATTATTCAAATCACTTTTAAAAAAATTTAAAATATTTTTAGAATTTATTTCATATTTTTAGATAATTTTAAACATCATAGTCAAAGAAATCCAGTTTTGGATTCCGAACTGCAAAACCGCGATTTTTCCAAAAACTTGTTTTACTCATATTTCAAAATCTACTTATCGAAATATCGATTTTCTTTCTTTGTTGGAAAACTATGGATATAATAGTTCGAAAAATTCTTATCTCGAAGAACTCCGAGCTATATTCCATCTTCTACACTCATTTGACTTTTATGACGCGAAATTGCGAACTACCGTTACGCAACGCGCCTATTTTTGACTAAATTTTAAATTATCGTTCAAATTTCACCAAAACACTTCTATATGTTTATAAAACATTTCAAACTCATTTTTAAAACTTTTTAGAGAGATTTAACCTTCCATATACACCAATTCATTAATATAGAGGAAAGTGATTTTCTTTGTGCTTATCGACGTGTATTTCCATGACTTGCATATATATTCAATATTCATATGAAACAACCAAACTTGATGATCAAAGCATATTAAAAATCCATTGCAAAAAACATATCATCATCTAAAATAAAATATAATACTTTAGGAGTTCTCACCTTGAGTTTTCAACGATTAATTAAAAATTCGATATAGCTCCGCTATTCGGTTTTCAAAGCTCGCTATTCTTCGGGCCTTAGCTTGTAATATCTTCACCAAAGCTTGGGGTGGCTTGGTGGGTGCATGGCCTAGGGTGGAGCAAGGAATTGGCTCAGCCTATGATGAAGTGGGGTGGAGATTGTGAAGTATAAGGAGAAAAAGTGCAGTTTCGGGATTGTTTTAAGGTGTTTAAGTATATATAACTATATATTATAATTTAAATTATTTTTTAAATAAATTTTGCCATTATTTCACTTAGGGTATAAGCCATTAAAGAGGAAGACAAAGCTTAGAAATATGAAAAAGAAGATGAATGAAAATGAAGAGAAGAGGGTAGGGTATTTATAGGAAAAAAAGAGTAAAAATATCTATGCACACATCATCTTTTGCATCACCATCACATGGCTCCATCTCCATCACTTCCCCTTTAGGCACGACAATAGCTCCCCCTTAATTTGCCCATCACTTCCATCATCTGAAATGACCCTCTCTTTTATACCTTAATTTGTAAGGATTTTTTTTCATAGAAATATATATATATTTATTACCATATATATATATATCTGAAGCCTAGAGTCATTTTTCCTTTTATCAAATAAACAACTTATCCAGGATCAAAATCTTTACTAATATAGATATATCAGTGTATTCACAAAGATATGCACACACATATGAAGATGCATGTACCTCTCTTGTTTAATCAGAGTTATGGTAAACAAGAGGATAATCTGATTGATTAAATTTAATTAATCCATCCATAGTTCAATTTAATTCATACAATAAAATTCCATCCATGTAGGTAACAATATGATTTTTAACCCTTGATTATTTGCTGTATTCTCAATGAAGTGTAATTCCTAAAAACATTATAATTATGCTATGATTGCCTTTAAATTGATAGTGTAGTGTTTATGCTCTGAAAAATGATATAAGTATATATCATTATCTATGTTTGATTTTTCTTTAAAATCTGTCTAGAGTACAAACTCTTTTCTGAAATATTTTTGAGTGAGATATCATATTCCAAAAACTTAATTCTTTGATGCCAGGATGCTAAGCTAAATGAAATGCAAACATGAGTGAGTTTACTAAGACCCTTGGTACCCAAAACATGGTTCAACCAGACCCTTTGTTCTGGAATAAGCCATAGGATCTTAAAATGCATTTTGATCAAAGCCTTAATGAAAAGGAATTCAGATTCATGTTAAAATACAAAGATAACTGGTGTGCTAATATCTGAACAAAACATATTTAAATATGCATATATACAACTATCATGGACATGGCTTCCAACTCCTATATTACAGATTCTTCCTTTTATCAAGAACCAGGTATAAAACATTTGGGTAGAACAAATTGCATTATCAAAATATGCAGACACATAACACATTTTTCTGTGCCTTTAGACTCTTATATGCATATGTCATGATGAAAGAATGGACCATATTGTTTATGAGACTCACTATCCAGATTTCCAATACTTAATCTTTTTCAAAGACTCAAGATTGACTAATACATTTATAAAATATAACCGTCCCATTTATCATAGTACTCTTGCTCAGATTTACATACAAAAATCATAGATTAACTTCTTCAACTCTTCAGATAATATCCCAATTTTAAAAACTCAGTTACAAGTCAATTCCTTAGCAAAATACTGAGCAAAATATCCATCCATCATTTAGTACTTAATACAAGTCATAATTTAAGAATATCAATACATGCTGATTTTCATCTTTTAAGCTCTTATCTAACTAATTTTAGCATGCTATATCTTCTTCTCAAAGCCTTGCTCCTACTCCTACTTAGTTGCTGCAGTCCCTGAAAATGCATTTGAAGCTGCCCCATTTTAAATGAGACACCCCATATGCCATTAGCACACTAGGGTCAGACACATGTCTGGTATGAGAAAATCCACTAAAACAATTTGTAAATCAAGTTAAAGTTCAAACATGTATATATATATATCCTGCCTTTTTAAAACAAATAAATCATGGTGTGCATGTTCTGTGTCAATGTGCAGGTGCACACTTAAGTCTTCCTTTCCAGAAATCTTAAAAAGATATGGTGCAGTCATACATTCATACAACTCAGTCATAAATCAAACAAACATCCATACAAAATAGGGAAATCACCAAAATGAATCAAATCAGTTATTCCCTACTCAGATTTCATTCCCGGAAAACTCTAGTTCCTCCTTATATCAAATTTTCTTACATTGATATATTTATCTATCTTGGTCTCATCTGCAATTATATGAATCAATAAACACATTGTAATGGACTAATTCACTCCATTACACAAAGATCTCAGGACTTAAACAAGCCATGTGTCAACTTGTATTGCTCAAGAACATAAGTCATTCCTGCAGTGCTCTTGACCCCATTTCCTAATCAGTTTTAAGTTAATAATAACTCTTTTGATTTTTCATGACTAAACCATTCAGTGAATCATCTCACTAAAACAAGCATTCATGTCATGGTATTCCATATCATTCATAACCAAACAAAGACAAACATGCAATTACACATAGGTGTCTATTTAATAAGATTCTGCATATATATATATATATATATATTCTTGTGTATTAAAAAAGGGGTATAGACAACTAACATTGGCTTATGGCTTTTTGAGAGAGTTTTTCTGTTTGCAGACATTTGTGCTTAAGTTAAACTCAGAATGACCAAGTTTCACTAAATCACAAAATTTATTTGCTATGTATATGACTATTTATATATTTTAATTGAGTCAGGAGCATCAGCACATAGGCAACCCTATTGCACCCTTAATTCCTTTTTGTCTCAAGCCTCAGCACCTATACACAAGTATATTGCTGCTCAACATGTTTATATTTTCTGGGTTGTGCCAAAACCAACACTACTTGCCTATATTCATCATTTGATTCTCTGGGTATTTACTTATTTTCCTAAATATTAACATATCAGAGAGATCTGGGTTTTTAAAACATGTATACTAATAATACTTAGAACTTTCATATAAGAAAAACAAGCAGAACAACCAACTAAAGATCAAAGCATTTTAATCTCTGAATCAAAGAAAGACAACCACATATGAAAATACATTTTTAAGAAAAATCAACTTGTAAACTGGCTACCTTCATTAGGACTTAGTGCCTTAGATTTTTAAGTGAGTTTTCTCACCTAGCTTTCTTTCACTTCTCAGTTGATTAATAAGCTTCTGCCCTCAAACCCTTTTCTTCACTTGTTTTATATTTAGATGACATATAGAATTTTTCTCAAGAGCTATCCAGGAAGAAGAGAAGGTTCCCCATATCACTGCTTATTTATGCAGGGTTCTGCTTAGGGTTTAAGGTGCTAGCTAAAGTCATTTTTTCCCATCAGAAATCATGCCATTTGCATTTTGTTTAAACCCAAAATCTTACCCTCCCCGGCTCAAGTTTGTGAAGAGAAAAGTGGTTTTATCATTTTGGTTATTTTCAGAAATTTTACTTTTCCAGAAAATGCTTTTCCTCTTGTCTACTATCATGCTAAAAGTGTGACTTGATTTCCATTAGTTATTATATATATATATATCAAGTGTTCTTCCTAATTCTGCCTATACAAAGTATATCTCTGTTTTATCTTATTTTTCTTTTTTTATCCTTCACTTAAATACCATGTACTTCCCTTATTTATTTATAAAAGGATTACTCCTTTTATATCTTCATTCTTTTCTTTCTGCCTATAATTAAAATATATTTGTGTATTTTTATTTTACTGATTTTAACTCTGGTATTTGATTAGCATACATATATGTATATATATAAGTCTTACAGAAATAATTAGTACACCTATATATATCTATACATTATTTTTACTGAACACATATGCACATGTACACTCAAATACAATCAGTAGCATCCATTTATATATATATATATATATTTATTTATTTATTTATGCATATAGCTTTTAAGGATTTAATCTATTTATCTATATATATATATATATTTCCATACACATCAACATATGTTCATTCATCCCATTCAGGAATTAAGCTTCTATTCATGTGTATTTCCTGTGCACACATGTACACACATATAGTTACACCATATCAAGCCATATCAATTCCCCCTTTTCTTTTAAAATTAGTTTAAAAATTATTTTAAACTTATTTATATTTTCAAAAATAAATTCCTAAAATCTTGGGTCATTACATCATCTCTTGTATGCATATGTTGATGTATGCTTAAGGAATAAGAAAACTTAAAATATCTTATATATTTTATATTATATTTTTATACTTAATTATATTTGTATATATATGTTTATGTGCATGTTCTCATGTATGCACATGTACATGTGTATGTGTATGTTACATATTCCTACAACGTCGCACAACTTCCACACGTTATATCATCACAAATCCCAATTCTGATTTTCGCTCATATTTTCTCTTTTAAATTAATATGCATAAATTTGTAAACAAATTTTGAAAATAAATTTTCTTATCATTCTTAACTAATTAAAATGACCATATTTTATTTATAAAATCATATAAATTAATATATATATAATTATTTACAAAATTATTGTTATATGGATAAAGCTAAACGATCATTTATTTAAAGTGATATATTTACGGGTCGTTACAAATGAACCCTTTCAGAACTCTTCATTTTGATATATACAACAAGGGATTTGTATATACGTTAGATTCAAAAAAATAGAGGTTTGGAGGGGAAGAGACTGAGAAAATAAACAATAAACTAAGATATATATATATATATATATAAGATTTCTTAACTAAAACCCTAATGGAGTTTTCAAATCTTCGAAGAGACGAACTAATAGAGCTTCGCTGATGTTCCCAAAATATCATGTGAATAATGAGAGGTTAGACTCTTATTTATAGTAGTTGGAATGCACCAGAACTGTCTGATGGAGGTCGATTAGTAATAATAATATCTGTTACATAATAACTAAAACTCTAGCCGCCACTACATGCAGCGGTCGATCACCGCCTTCCTACCGGTCGATCGCTATCACTCAACCGATCGTGGGTAAGGGGTCGACGCTACCCCTATTTTGGGAATATTTTGATTGTTGTTAATTTGTTTTTATTTAATTCCTTAATTATAATTTAATGTTAACATTAATTTTGATGTTTATTTAACCCCTAAATATAATTATCATTAACATTTTAATTTCAAGTTTGGAAATAAATTATTTATTTGAATTTGAATTCTATTTAAATTATTTTAAACCCAAAAAACTTCAAACGTCCATAAATTCTTAGTTTAAGCTCCGTTTTCAGCTTGTTATATATGGAAATTGATAAGAATTTCACCACGAACATAGCAACATAACTTTCATGGTCAAATTCCAACTTTTACAAATTTTAATTTAACCCTATCTTGTTTAAATTTTATCCAATTCATTAATTTATGGTTAATTTTACAGGGTGCTACATGCCTGCAAATTCCTCCAAAACTCGCATGAATAAGGGGTCCCTATCACTAACAATGCTGAATAGAATTCCATGTAGTCAAACCACCTCCTTAATATAAATCTGTGCTAGAGACGCTGCAGTCATATTATTCCTACAAGAATAAAACAGACACTCTTAGCAAGTCTATTAACCATGACCCAAATAGCTTCATTGCCCCTCTGACTCCTTGGCAATCCTTCTACAAATTCCATGGAAATGTGCTCCCATTTACAAGTCGAAATCTCCAACTGTAACAACAATGCTCCAAGTTTCCCTTGCTCAGCCTTTATTCTTTGACATATCAAACACCTAACGACAAACTCAGTCACTCTCTTCTTCATTCCCTGCCAAAGAAAATTCTCTTCATATCCCAATACATCTTATCTCATTCGGAGTGAATGGTTACCATTGAATAGTGACACTATGCAAGCACTTCCTCTAAAACATTGTCAATCGTTGGGATACAAAAGGCATCCATCCTTTCTTAAACATCCCTTCTCGTCAACTACATACCTAGTGATGTGGGGAAAAGTTCTCCTCTTCTCAACTTATCTAGAATCTCCACTATTTTCTCATCCTTCTTTTGCTCAAGCCCAATGTGGTCCATCAGAGCCGGCCTAACCTCCCTTACTGTCAAAAAGCCTTAGATGGGTTCTGCTGGAGGCTAGAAGTTGAAATTTGAAAGGAACTTAGACTGCCTCCATTCATATATAACATCTAAGGTAGCGTGCCTCCGACTGAGGGCGTCGACGACAATGTTCCCTTTTCCAGAGGTATATTGTATAATAAAGTCGAATGATGTTATATACTCCATCCACCTCTGTTGCCTAAGGTTTAAATATTTTTGGGAAAATTGGTATTTAAGTTATTTATGGTTAGTGAACAACACAAATGTTTCTCCCAAAAGATAGTGCCTCCACATATTCAAGGCAAAGACAATAGCTGCCAACTCCAAGTCATAAATTGGATATCTCTTCTCATGGTTCTTCTATTGCCTACTAGCATAAGCTACTACCTTTCTTGCATAAGAACTACTCCCAATCTTGTGCAGCATGCATCCGTGAAAACTGTAAAAGGCTTTGTTCCATCGGGAATGGTAAGCACATATGCACTTATCAATAGTTCTTTATGTTTCTTGAATGCTTCAGTGCATCTATTATCCCAAGTGAAGACTAGATTCTTTTTAGTCAAGTAGGTTAAAGGGACTACAATGTTTGCAAAGTTTTTTATGAACTTCCTATAATATCCTGTTAACCCGAGAAAAATCATAACTTCCATTGCACTCCCTGGAACTTTTCACTCTTGAATAGCCTCCACTTTGCGGGGTCCATCGCCAATCCATGATTAGAAATGATGAGTCCAAGAAACCTTACCTCCTTCTTCAAAAAGTGGCATTTTGCAAACTTGGCTCTAAGTTAGTGCCTTCTCAAGGTCCTTAGTATCTCCCTTAAGTGATTATCATGCTCTCCTTCACTCTTCGAGAATACTAAGATATCATCAACAAACACTACGACCAATTTATTAATTTGTCCCCTAAATACTCTACTCATCAAATCTATAAAGTATGCAAAGGGCATTCGTCAATCTGAAAGGCATTACCACCCACTCATAGAGTCTATCTAGTGTGTGGAATGTGGTCTTTAATTTACTGTCCTCTGCGATCCTTAACTGATGAAATACAGTTTCCAAGTCCAATTAGGAAAAGACTTTTGCTCTTACAAGTTGATTGAAAAAGTCGTTTATTTTAGGTAAGGGATACTTATTCTTTCTTATCTACTTGTTAAGTTCCCTATAATTAATGCATAGCCTTAATGAGTTATCTACTTTAGTTGTGAAAACAATAGGGGCTCTCCATTCCAAAGTACTCCATCGGATGAATCCTTTCTGCAACAGCTTCGAGATTTGCTTGTCCAACTCATGCCTTTCTTTAGAGGCCATGTGTCTTAATGGCAGAGTGACTAGTATAGCATACTTCTCCAAATCAATTCTAAACTCGATCTTCCATTAGGGTGGGAGACCCGAGACTTCCTCAAACATGTTTGGAAATTTTTGGACTATGGGTATAAATGAAAGCTGAATATGAGATGGGCTCTGCGAGTATAAATAACTTAACTCGACCGAGCCTTGAGGTGTAGTGTGGACCTCTAAGCCTCGTCCTCTACAACTTTTCAATCATACAACCCTCCTATCGCTATCTAAAATTGCCCGTAGTATGATAACCAATCAATTCCCAAGATAAGTCCATATGTCTCAAAATTTAGAATGTAAGCATTACTATGAAATCAACACCACATATGTCCACAACTGGGTCTTTACAAATTAAAGATAGATGTACCGACCCCCCCCAATAGGATTAAAGACTACTCTTGGGCTGTTGATAAACTGAGTTTGTAGATTTAAGGAGTTAACTGCATTCCTAGCTATAAAGGAATGCGATGCTTTGAAATCAAATAGGGTATGAATTGTAGCAACAAAAATAAGAGTTATACCTTCCAATGCCGAGTTCCCTTGTTTCTAATGGGTGGTCTACTTGAAATAAGAGCAGCCTTAATGGCATAGGCTTGTCAACTCGACCCTTCCTTCGCCAACTTCGGACATTGGTTCATGAGATTCCCTTCCTCGTGGCAGTGATAACATTTTGCCTTAAAAGATTCCTTCATTAGACTCACCCTACAATCTTTGGCTACATGACCCTTCTTTTGGCATGTCTTACACACCTTACCCTCTTTCTTGGACTTTCCTTTCGACTTCTTATTTGCCCAAAAGTTCCCCTCTTAGTTTGATTTTGAGCAAGTCCTACCTTCTCCTTCTCCACCTCTTTTTCTTCCTCATTAGCCATTTGCAGTAAAGCCATCTCAAATAATGTCTCGTATGTGGCGCCAGTGAGCACTTGGGTTAACATATATTCTCTAAGTGGGGAGTACAGGCCTTTCAAAAACTTTATGGCATTTTTCATAGGTGTATAAATAAAGCTCATTCTGAACTTAGTCAACTCTGTAAACTTACCAATGTACTCCTTCAAAGTGGAGTCTCCCTGCCTAAGTTGTAAAAAAATCTCCAGTTGTAAACTCACTTCTGCCCTTAACATAGACTTTGATTTTAATTTATCCTTGAATTCGTCCCAAATGAAAATTCTACCAACATTCTCCTTAGCCACAATATTCCGCCAATCTAGGGCTTCTCCTTTGAGGTGTTAAGCTGCCATTCTCCTATTCAGCTGATCCTCCTAATCGAGCTCCTGAAATATCTTTTTACACTCATTTATCCAAGTCTTTGACTCCATAAAATCATTTGTTCCAGAATATACTCTTCCTCCTATATTAAGAAATTCCTTACACATTTTAGGGAAGTCAACAGGACAGGGTGCTACGTTGGTAGGCGGGACAACTGGTGCCGCCCGTGTAGCTTGAGGAACATGGACTTTACCTACTTGCTTCAGGTATTGTTTAAACCATTCGGGCATCCCTCGAATGGTGGGCCATTCTCGAGTGGGGTTCCCAACCTTAGTAGAAGAATGATAATCAGCCATATGAACTATCTATAGGTTGAGCTTTCAGTTAAAACTTCCTAAGATATTATTATATGCTGAAAGAAAGATTTGCCTAGTGTGTGCGCGTATGTTCAAAAATAGTGTATATATAGTAGGGGTTTTTGGAAAATATTTTCAAAATAAAAAAAACATCACTCGTACATGTACTTTTCCCCATTGATCGGGTAACCTAGGCTCTGATACCAAATATAACAACCCGCCTCGAAACATCCCTAAATCCCAATCCAGAAAAGACCCATCGAAACTTAGACCCATTCCAAAGGTGGTTGTTGGTTGGTAAAAAGAACAATACAAAGCTATTTATCTATTCATTCAGAACTCACAGCGGAAGGATGAAATGTAATAGCATAAAGAGTACCCATTTTATTTCAAATTCCAAATGTCACAAAACCTTACATAATTTTAACGACAACTGTTACATAATCATATTCAAAAAAATAAAATTTTAATTTCAAATGGGTACATCGAAAAATAGCATAAATAGATAGACTATTGCAACAAGCTCCTCTCATCGTCATCTTCATCTTGATTATCGTTTCCTTCCCTAACCTTTGCTGTAATGATGAGGGAGTAGAACAATAATGCCCGGTGAATAGAAAATCTCGAGCCTTTCTATATCAACACTTGGGTAGTATAATTTAAATAAGGATATATATGTCGATTTATATTCAAAACCATTTAGTACTTTATATAAGGGAAAAAGATGGGACCTCAAACAACCACTTAATACCTTTAATCCTTGAAGCAGGTTCTCCCATAATTAGTAACCCATAACCATCGTTATTAATGTCTACTAATGCGAGAGATAGAACCTAAGCCAATCAATACCTTCTAATAGAAAATAGGTAGAATCTGACCATTTAAGACCTCAATTGAGGTAGGCCCCTATTATTTAATACCTATTCCCAAAGAGAACTCCTTACAGGTACATATCTAGCTGACATTACACGAAAATCTCTTCAAATACTTAATACTTCTATTGAAGCGGACCTTTCCAAGATATCCTCAACTGTCCCTAAACCCAATCATGACTATGTGATACTTCATATAAGGGAAAGAGGCAAGCCCTCAAACAACCACTTAATACCTCCAATCCTCGAAGTAGGTCCTTCGTATTATAACCCGTATCCCATGGAGATGTCTTACATTAACCCGATTATTCATGGGAACTGGTACCTAAATTAACTGGGCAGATTTATCCTATAGAATTAGGACTAATCTCGCATCATCTATAGTTACTTATTATAGGCAATGTCTCACATCAGCCCCAAAGTCACGCCGCTGGTAGCCAGATTAGTTGTGCAGACTTTTTTATGCTTTTGACTGACCTCGCATCCCTGTAACTTAGTCATTTTTCATAATACTCTCTAAGTGTATTATCACACATCTCACCGTATTCATTATTTAGGCCTTATAAGAAATCCTTCTTATTTTTCCTAATTAATTACTTTCCTAAGGGGGATATGAATGACAATTATTAACTTAATTAACTATGCAATTAATATGTTTTAATTGTATACTATTTACGCTAGTGTGTGTGTATATATAAATATATGTATACATGCATTCATTAATTTCTACACGTGTATAGATTATGCCATAAACTAACATTTAAATATCAAATCTTCCAATGTTATACAAGTCTCATTTCCACAGTGGCATTTTTACTATATATCCAATATTCCAAAATCAAATTAATAGACTTGTACTTAGAATCCAACTCCAACTTATTTTATATTAAAAAATGCAATAAAATAATAATAATGCAAACTTACAATTTACTCCATTTTTATATGAAATTAGACAAGGGGATTTATATTCAATTTGTAGAAATGGGTAGTGCAAACTATGAATAAGAATTCGTTTCTTAATCAAATCCCCCAATCAGATCCAAAGAAAAAGAATAAAAAGTGGAACAGAAGGTAAACACATAAACTGCCAAATCCATACAAACTTCAATATTTTAATACAAAACAATTGAGATTCCAACCTAACAATTGACATTTCACTTCGGTAGAATTTTGGATATTTTTAATGTGATGTTTTCATAATCCAAACTCCCTAAAACATATATCAAATTCGAACTACACCATTCAATTACTAAAATAGAAAAACTAAGATTTCACTCACAGAGGTCCTTAACTTTGCCTTCTCTTGGATTTGGCATGCCTTCAATGAACTCTTTTAAATCTCTTATTTTTGATATATATAGCAAGAGATTTTTATATACGTTAGATCTAGAAAATTATAGGTTTGGAGGAGAATAGGTTGAGAAAATAAACAATAAACAAAGATAGATATTTTGGATTTCTTACCCGAAACCCTAATGGAGTTTCTGAATCAATGCAGAAGCGAACTAACAAAGCTTCGCTAAGGTTCCCAAAATATTTTGTGAATAAAACTGAGGGGACTAGGCTCTTATTTATAGTGGTTGAAATGCACTAGAACCATTAGATGAAAGTCAGTTAAAAATAATAAAATATAGTACGTTAAAATAACCAAAACCCTAGCTGCCACTTGCAGGCAATGGTTAACCACGGTCTCCCACCGATCGACTATTAGCGGTCGACCGGTCGTTGTTAAGGGGTTGACCGCTCCCCTATTTTGGGAATGTTAAAATTGTTGTCGTTGTTAATTTATTTCCTTCGTTAATTATTATTTAACGTCTACGTTAATTTTAACGTTTGCTTAACCCCTAAGAATAATTACCATTGTCTTTGAATATCAAATTTAGGAATTAATTATTTATTTGAGTTTGAATTATATTTAAATTAATTTGAATTTGAAACTTCAAATGTCCATAACTTCCTTGTTTGAGCTCCATTTTCAACATATTATATTTGGAAATTGATTAGAAAATCATCATGAATGCAATGCCATAATTTTTTTGGTCAAATTCTGACTTTTATAAAATTTCCATTTTTACCCTATCTTATCGAAATTAATTTATCTAATCCATTTATTTATGGTTGATCTTACGAGGAGTTACAAAATGTTTGATGAGATGAAACATGCACTTAAAGCAAGTGATTGGCTTTGTGATGACTTTGACCTTATGATGCCTAGAAAGTGAAGATGGTATCTGGGTAGTTTAAAGGATTTGTAAGTATTTGGTGGCAGATGGTGAGAGCAAAGATTCCTGAGCAAGAAGTTACATAGGAAAGGTTTAGAGAGATGTTCAAAGAGTAGTTAATTCCTTGATCGGAGTTGTCAGTGATATTCTAGGAATTTTTTGAATTGCAATAGGGAAGTATATGCATATGTTTATTGCTTTGTCTAAGTATAGGGCTGTCCTGATTAGGAACCAAGGAAGAAGGTAGAGAAGTTCATTTTGGGGTTGAGCCCATTGCTGAGTAATAAGATGATGACTCATCTTGTACTTCTATTTAACGAAGTGGTAGATATGGCTAGAAGGTATGATCTCATATGCAGTGAAAGGAAGAATGCAAGGGATAGGCTTGTTATCTGACCTTTTGATCGAGTAGTATTCGAACAGACCTAAACAATCGAATTAGACGAGCGAATGATGGAGAAATGACCCAAGGACATTGGGAATATCGTAAAAAGGCAAGAAAAAGGAATATAAGAAAAGAGCAAAAAAGTCAAAAATTTGGAAGTTCAAATTTTTGGAGGAGTTGACTCGAAGTAAACATTAAAGATCCTTAGACCAAACTCGATGCAGAATAGACTTGAAAAATCTACGAGTCGGACCCGAAGCAATCCATAAAAAACCCCAAGTGCAACCCAGAGTGGACATCGTACCGATCCCTAGACTTGACTAGACACTGACCTCTAACCACTCAGAGCAAACAATTAATAATCTTGGATCCAACTCTAAGAAAACGAAGGAAAACTCAAAACACGAAAATCTTAGAAAATCTCATGTCAATCCCCAAGCAAACACTCGAATTTCTTGAGCCAGACTCCAAGCAAATTCAATCCAAACCAAAATAACATAGGGATCACCCAAGTTGGGGATAGGTACCGACCCCACTCTATGGGTCGGTACTGACTCCCAATTCCATCTTAGGTGGACCCCATCTTCTGCCTATATGCCTAAATCGATGCTAAGAGCATATTTCCAAAGTCGTTTTATTGAATTAATGCAATTCTCCGTCGATCTACACGAACGCTTGAAACTTCAACTTTGCTCTTCTACAACTCCATTATTTGGATCTCGAAACAAGCTATTTTTGATACAAAAAACTGTGGAATCACGAAGCTATCCACAAGATGAATCGAGGTGGAAGGTTGAAGGCAGTCATTTTGGCTATTTTAGGGGTCAGTACCGACCTCTACCCTTGGAGTCGTACTAACCCATCCAACCTGATGACGTGGCGCTCTATTTTCATGGAGAGCTTGTCTATATCATGAATAATGGCTTAGAGATATTTTGTGTGAGATATTAGGCTCCCTACCTCTATAAATAGGGGGTAGAGCTCATTTTTCAGGACCTTTTAGCTCTAGTTCTATTCTATGTTATATTCTTGTAATTCTGAAAATCTAAGTGTCGGAGTTCTACCGTCCCATAAGAACTTCCGCCTTTAAGTTAGAAACAAATAATAGAATATTAAAGTGGACGTAGGCCTTGCTTTGTCGAAGCGTTATAAATTGTCGTGTGCTCTGTTTTCTTTTTTCATTTATTTTCTTTATATTTTATTCTCTACATAAATCTTTGGGTGTTTGTGCTATTTTTGGTTCAAACATATTAGTGCTTTCACTAAGAGACGCTTAGGCTATTTGGATCCTCATCTACTATTGGATTGCCTAAAGTTCAGGGAAGAGATCCAGTTTCATCTCAACTAGTTTTCCTACTACTCAGATTTAAACAAAGTCTACAGGAAGCTATCTTCAATAACCTCTAGGAAAGACAAATTTGTTGCCTCCTCAAGAGCTACTAATGAAATAAAGATCACTGACCTTCACATCCTGAATGAAGATGCATAGCAAGAAGTTGATAATCTCCAGAATCCTTCAGATTCTATCACCAGGATTAATTTTGAGCGTATGATGAAAGAGCTACAGGATAGCCGTGTAGAGTTAACCCGGCAAATTCAAGAAAACCTAAACTTGATAATCCAGCAAACTACTCACCGTAGAAAGACTAGGAGAGAGCAGATTCCTCCATATTCAAACTCTAGAAGTTCCTCATCACTTGACTATTACCGGAGGAACAGAAGGAAAAGGACGGAGGCGTATGAAGCAGGAATCTCTAGGAGGGAATATGCGACCGACCCTCACCAGGGCACAACCGTCGGTACCGATCCCACCAGGGGGTCAGTACCAAACCTACTCACCAAGGGTCGGGACTCGAATCTGGTGATAGCATGCAGCATAGGCGCACTTTGACTAACAAGGGTGCTGGAAGTAAGGAGTTTGCTACTGAATTGACCTTAAAGAATGAACGTGGAGCTGCTGGGCAAACGATTCTTCTGGAATTAGGAGAACCTAGGCGAGGAGGCACGAACCGAGATAGTTTATCGGGCTAAGCATAAAGAATAGATTATGACTACTATAACCTAGATGGTACGCAATAGTCGAACTTGGTTTAATTGGTAAGGCAACTTGTGAGAGAAATTCAAAGCCAAACTAACGACGACTGTGGCACTTCCCCTAGTCAAAGTCCCTTTGCTAAAGCGATCTTGCATGAAGAGTACCCATGGAAATTCAACATGCCAATGATGCCATCATACTCAAGGAATATTAATCCTAGAAACATATCATGAAATAGGAGAGGAATATGGACTTTGCAGAGCGTCAGATCCAATAAAGTGTAAGTGCTTCCCAATCTTCCTAGATAGAGTGGCGATCACATGGTTTACTCGACTACCACCAAGGACCATCTCTTATTTTGATTAGTTCATCTAACAATTCAGAATGTATGCAACTCACCCCAAAGATGTCATGTAGTTGTCTAACTTATTCCAAGGACCAAGGGAATCGCTCAAAGACTTTTTACAAATATTTAATACCGCTGTGATTGAGCTGAGAAACCCTCAGGACAGCATAATATTTTTATCTTTGATTAGGGGGATTCATCTAGATACAGACTTTGGTGAATGGTTATCGAGAAAGCCTCTTGCTACTCTAGATCATTTTTATAATAAGGTAGCCCAGTACTTGCACAAGGAGGAGGTTACACTGACTAGGAGAGGCAATGATACAGGCTATCAGGTCGAAGCAGTGCGAAGCAACATTACTATGAGACAGTTTGAAGCGAGTTTCTAGAACATAACTATGAATGTACAGAATAATAGTAGTGGTCAGAGCAAGGGCTGTAGCGGGGCTCTAGACAAAAACCCAGATTCTAGGAGATCACTGACAACCCCGAGATTTTACACATACACCCCGCTAAATGTCTCAACTGAAAAAATTTACTTAGCAACTCACGACTTGGAGAGGTATAGGAAACCAGCCCCGAGAGAGACAATAGAAGACCAGAGGAAGTCTGGAAAATTCTATAGATTTCATGAGACATATGGTCATGACACGAACGAGTGTAGACACCTTTGTGATATGATCGAAGAATTGATTCGAAAGAAAAATCTCCAACAGTTTGTGAAAAACCCATAGGATCGTGGGTAAGTAATGTCTGACCCCCAATAAGGACAGACCGCTCCTATTGCTGACGAACCTAGGCGGCCTAAAAGGAGATTGATTAAAAATTAGACCACTGATGATCATATTCCAGTTGTGGAGGGCTGGAGTGGAATGGAATAGCGAGCATTAACGATGCTTTTTTGCTTGAGAATAAAACTTTTCCTATTTGCTTTGAATTATTTCATAAGACAAACTCTGTTATTTTTCAATAAAATGGCTTTCTAGCCATGCAACTTTACCTTTATGTAATTTTGATTTCAACCACGACTAACTCGAATGAAACTGCATATGAATAATGTAGGTGTGCAGGTACCCAAGGTTAGGTGCCCACCAAACCTTTGTGGCCCATGATTAGACCCGTGGAGCTCTACCGAGGCGAGGGTGACTTGATTGCTCATCAGCCAATTCTTGCCCCTAACTTGGGGCCATGAATATGATCCAAAAATGGATGTGACAGACCATCCATCAAATCAGTCTTTCCCTTGACCCGACAGAAGGATTTCAAAGCAAAATAGATGTGACTAGCCATCCATCAACTTAACTCTTTCCCTTGATCCGACAAAGGGAGCTTAAAACAGTAAACGAGCGGATGTGACTGGCCATCCGCTCCTAAATTTTTCCCTTGATCTAACAAGGGGAGTTTAAACACAAAAGAACGTGATCCGACCTTCCATTATCGAACTTAGAGCGGATGTGATCCGACTATCCGGCTCCTTGGTCTTTTCCTTGACACGACAGAAAGTGCATAAATCATAAAGCGGGCGTAATCGACCGTCCGATCTGAGATGGATGTGATCCGACCATCCATCAGCCCACTCTCTCCCTTGAATCGACGGGAGGAGTATGAAATTAGAAGGGATGTGACATGACCATTCATTCGCCAACTTTGACCATCCAAACAAAGGCGGACATGACTTGACCGTTCACTCACCAGCTTCTGCCCTTTATATGGGAGCAGAAGCACAACCCGAGATGGATGTGATCTGACCATCCATCATCTGACACTATCTACTATCTGGATATTAGCTGACTCCTACCTTCAATCCGACAGGGGGAGTACCAGCTCAAGATGAGTGTGACTTGACCACCCATTCGTTGACTCAGACCTTAGACCCGATAGGAAAAATATAACTTCATAAGTACGAGACTCGACCGTCTATGCGCTAGGTTCATTAATCCAAGACTGGGGGCAGGAGTATGATCGCCTGAAAGCTAGATACGATAGCTTAACACCGTGGCCCGTGCCAAGTGTTCGATATGACTTAAGGCTATGACCAAAAAGATGCCTTAGGATAAAAAACAAATAAAACAACTTGTGATTAAAATTCCATGGAACTTGGAAATGACCTATAGGCATATGAACGTGCTTGGGAGCCAATGTCAAAAGTATGTACATGGACGTATGAGCGCGTGTGCATACTTGACATTCAATATCTTCAATTGACGAAAACAGAATTGTCACATGGAACTCTCGAAAAAGAAACCAATTTAGATAATCGAGGACTACTGACTCAATCAACTAGCTCAATGGAATCGAGCATAGATAATTGCCAAGAAAATACATTTTGATTTTATAATGTAAGATACCGACTAAGCATCTCAGTGAACAGTTAGAGATACGACTCTTCTTGAAAGCCACTCGACGAAAGGATAATGACAATTCGAGGTACTATGTGAAATCCATTCCAGTAATCTTAACTTTTCTCAATTCAAAGCATATCATGTTTCAACAAGATGTACTTTGGGCGGCAAGTGTTATCTGGCCTTTCGACTGAGCAATATTCAAACAAACTAAAATGATCGAATTAGTGAATGACGGAGAAATGACCCAAGGACATTAGGAATATCATAAGAAAGCAAGAAAAAGGAAATATAAAAAAGGAGTGAAAATTTTGAATATTTGGAAGTTTCAAGTTTTTGGAGGAGCCGACTCGAAGAAAACCCACAAAATCCTCGGGTCAGACTTAAAGTATTATAGACTAAAAAATCCTCGAGTCAAACCCAAAGCAACCCATAAAAAACCCCAAGCGCGACCCAAAGTGGACTCAGCATCGATCCCTAGACTTGACTCAGTACCGAACCCTCATCACTCAAAGCAAACACTTAAAAATCTTGGGTCTGACTCGAAGCAAATGAAGGAAAACTCATAACATGAAAATCCTAGATCAAGCCCTAGGTAAACACTCGAATTTCTTGGGTCAGACTCAAAGAAAATTCAACCCAAACAAAAACAACAAGGGGATTAACCAAGTTGGGGATCGGTACCGACCCCACTCTATGGGTCCGTACCGACTCCCAATTCCACCTTGGGTGGACCCATCTTCTGCCCACATGCCAATCTCGATGCTAAGAGCCTATTTCCAAAGTTGTTTTGTTGAATAAATGCAATTCTCCATCGATCTCCATGAACACTTGAAACTTCAAATTTTCTCTTCCACAACTCCATCGTTTAGACCCCAAAACAAGCTATTTTGATATAAATAACTATGGAATCATGAAGCTAACCATAAGAAGAATCAAGGTGAAAGGTTGAAGGCAGCCGTTTTGGACATTTTTGGGGTCGGTACCGACCCCTACCCTTGGAGTCGTACCGACCCATTCAATCTGATGATGTGGCACTCTATTTTCATGGAGAGCTGGTTTATAGAATAAATAATGGCTTAAAGATATTTTGTGTAAGATATTAGGCTCCCTACCTCTATAAATAGAGGGTATGGCTTATTTTTCAGGATCTTTTGGCTCTAGTTCTATTATAAGCTATATTATTGTAATTATGAACATCTAAGTGTTGGAGTTGTTTCGATCCATAAAAACTTCTACCTCTAAGTCATAAACAAGTAATAGAATATTAAAGTAGAAGTGGGCCTTGCTTTGCCGAACCACTATAAATTGTTGTGTGCTCTCTTTTCCTCAATTTTCATTTATTTTCGTCTTATTTTACTCTCTACATAAATATTTGGGTGTTTGTGCCATTTTCAACAAGGTGGTAAGAAGAGGAGGTTCTCTCCATGTCAAAAGGGTAAGAAGGGCCAACCATAGAAAGTGAAGGCTTGGGGAGAAGGAGAGCGAAAAGATGTTGCTGAAGTGACCTACTATAACTGTAGGCAGAGGGGCACTATTTAATAGAGTGCCTATTAACAAGAAATCTTGTCAACATCCCCAATGCTTTTTGTAAGATTATTTTATGTGAACACAACCATGTGGTTGAGGGGATTCATGTCTTTGTGAGCATATATTTCAAATAGAATGACTAAGTCGAAAGGATTTGAGGTGATAGCTCTAACTTTCGACTAAGACGACCTAATTGAAAAGAATGACAAACTGCAAAACCTTTTGACATTGTCGAAAGGTTAAGGAGGCTGTTCCAGCCTTTATTGACTTGGATAGCTTAATAGAAGATTAATAAACTTACCAACCATGTCGAAGGGTTATATGCCACTCCAACCTTCCGACTTGGTTGGGATAGTAGAAGATTATCAAACCTTTCGACCTCGTCGAAAGGTTAGTGAGGCTGCTCCAACCTTCCGATTAGGTTAGAATAGAAGTAAATTTTCAAACCTTCCCACCTTGTTGAAAGGTTGTTAACAAGACCACTCCAACCTTTCGACTAGATTGGAATTAAAGTAAGTTGTTAAACCTTTTGACCTTGTCGAAAGATGTGACAAGGTCATTTCAACCTTTTGATTAGGTTGAAGTAGTTCACAATCATTTAGCTCTCAGAATCATCACCTTATCGTATCCCATCTCCACTGAGAACTAAAAGTAGTCAATTACTGATGTCTCCCATCCTCTTTTCGATCACGTTGGAAGGTTACAATTAAGACCCTTTGACTTTGTCGAAAAGGAATGCTTACTTTATCTACAAACATTAACTGTTTTCAATTCCTTTGGGTCAATAGTCCTTCCATAGAATCCCTTCGAAAGGAGTGCTGATATCTGAAAGAGTAGACTCCCTTTGAACGAATTCCATTGTGAATGGTTGTTAGACACATAACCTAGAATTCCTTAAGGAAGTACACTTTTCAACTTTGTCGAAAGGTATTCCACCTTTCGAAGAAGTTCAAGATTAATAGTCTTCAACTCGCTTTGTTTTTCTTATATAAGACCAATTTAGTTATCCCCATAACCCACGCATTCAGCATATTTGACATGTCATCGTCAGTTTTGCTTTCCGTGTTAAGTATAGGTTTTGATGATGATGGGTTTTGATAAGTAATGTCTAAATCGATCTTATATATAGCATAGATCACAAGAGATTATGAGAAAAAGGTTGAAATCATGCTCAATCGATCATTAGTCTAGCTAATGATCTTAATGATCTTCCTCATTGCCAATATACATCATGAATGAGCCATCTCCATTTTATTCATTATCCAAAATGAGTTACAAGAAGTCGAGCTTTCTCCTAATTCAATTTTTGGTTTCTTCTAAGTACAATTATCACTATGAAAGTAGAGAAAAGAAAATGAATTCAGTATCCAGAATTCGGCCCCTAAAACTGGACCCCTTGGGTCTTTTTTATAGATGTAGTTTAGCCCCTGCCACGCCTCTGCTTTCGATTGGGTCGAAAGGTCCCCTTTATATGCTGCCTTAAACCATTCGACTTCATCGAAAGGTTATGAACCCTCCGACTGTGCCAAAAGGTTATGAATCTCTTGTGCTTCTTGGTTTGTCTCTTCGCTTCCTTGCCTTTGACCGGGTTGAAGGGTCTTCTTTCATATGCTGTTATGTACCCTCCAACCTCATCGAAAGGTTTTCCCTTATTATGAATCTTTCGTCTTTGTCGAAAGGTTTTTCCTTCATGTGCTATTATGAAAATTTTGACCTTGTCAAAAGGTTTGCCATTCTTATGCCTTCATGAACCCTTTTATATCCTTTTGTGAACCCTTCGACCTTGACGAAAGGTTTCCTTACATTCCTTTGCCGTTGCTAACTTCTAAGTATTGCTTCCTTCATAGCACCTTTCGACTGTGTTGAAAGGTATCCTGGATATGTCTTAACCAGTTCGAAAGGCTTGCTATGCTTTCGAAAAGGTCACTTTGGGGGTGAATCCTTTGACTTTAGAAGGTTTGATGTGTAGTTGAGGGAACATTATTGACTGCTTTCGAAAGGGGTTCTAAAGTCATCATTGATTTCTCATCTGTGTCGAAAGGTTGGTTGTGCGAAATGTTCTATTTGTTTTCATCTAGGTCGAAGGCCTTTGCACCATAGAAGTAGTTGGACTTTCAAAACATCCTTTTTAAGTCTTTCATGATGATTTGGCCTGTCTCTTCATCAAAATTTTAGTTTTGTTATTCTTCTTTCATACTTCTGATTTTAAGTAGATTTTATGGTTAACATTTTGCCCCCTTGTATGATAGAAGCTTTTGTTCTTTAGGATAAAGTTTTCATAGCTTTCTTACTCTTCATGATTTTACCTTTCCTGCAAAATTCAAAGTTAAAAACACCATTGTTACTATAATACTTACATGTATGTTTAGTAGCTGATCAGCATATTAATGCCCTTATTTGCCTGATAAGCATCATTCGAAATCCATAAACACCAACTTTTAACTTCGACATTAAGAAGACCAATTTGAAATTTTCGGTCCCCTACAATAGATTTAATCACATTATATCAACCATGAAATCTAATCCAGATTTGGGTATTAACTTGTGAAGTTTAGAGATTGATAACGTGATATCTAGAATCCAAATAACAATATCCCAAAAATAGTTTCATATATGGCATTTCTAAACCCAGATTCAAGTTTTTATGGCCAACTAAACGAGAATTTGTAGTATTATTCTTATTTTGGGCTTTGAGTCCAAATCAGGACATATGTGAGTTAATCCTTTTTGCAGAAGGAATCTTCGGCCCAGATTAGCGCAAATATTTGTGTAAGCAGATGGTTGTAAAAATAGAAACTCCTTACCTGTATTGAGGCATATTTTGAATAACTAGAAATTCATGAAAATCATCTTCATATAGATGTCATGGACCTAGATCAGGGTATTTAGGCAAAATCGGATATTAATCCCAAAACCCAAGTTCAAGTATTATGAATTGTAGTAATAGACAATGTTCTGATACCCTGACTCGGGCTTTATAAAGATGGCAATTGATAAAATCCCGAAACCCAGATTCGGGTATTAGATGCTGAAATTCATATATGAGAATCATGCGGCTCAGATTCGGGTATTTGTGATGAATAGAAATCCATAGATTCTTACCCAGATTGGGGCATAAATGAGTAGCAATCTTGATACCCAGATTCGGGAATAATAAGTTTGCGATTGATAAAGACCCAAAACCTAGATTTGGGTGTTAGATGATAAATTTCATATATGAAAGACTTGAAAGCCTTATTTGGGTATTAATAGCCGATGTTCATAAGAGAGAGTCCTGAAACCCAGGTTCAGGTAATAACAAGCGGAATTCTGTTCCGCTCCTTTGAACCCTTCAGGTTTTGAATACATAGAAATAATCTGATTAGCTGCCTCTTGAACTAGGACATCTTAGTCCATGATCGAATATGCTTTTTCTCGAGCTTGAACATATTAGTTCATGATTTGATGAGCCTCTTCCTGGGCTTGGACATCTTAGTCCTTTTTGAATGTGCCTCTTCTCGGGCCTGGACGTCTTAGTCCTTTATTAATTGAGCCTTCCCTTGGGCTTAGACATCTTACTCCATTTTTGATTGCGCCTCTTCTTGGGCTTGGACATCTTAGTCCATTATTGTCTGGTGCTTTTGGTTAGCTCATCTTAGATGCTGGAACCAAGGACTTACGTGACCTCCCTCCAGGAAGCGCCCTGCCCTGGCCCTTTTATGGAGGCGCCTTGACCTGACCAGAGGTGCGGCCAAGGGCTTGTCCGGTGCTTTAACCTGGCCACCTCATGGCGCGGCTAAAGACTAACCCGCCCTCCCTCCAGGAGGTGCTCTGCCTTGGCCATCTTGACACAAACAGAGGCTTTTCTACCATCTTAGGTAGTATCCAAATTTGATGAGCATTTCACTCTCAACCATGTAGATTTTTTCTTCACAAAAAGAAGCTCTTTATTAATCCCTCTTTGGAAATTATGGCCTTAAATGTTCAGCATTCCATGTTCTAGGCACCATATTGCCGTCTGGGCGACATAATTTGTAGGCTCCTGAGGGGATTACTTTGCATACGATTAATGGTGCCTCCTAGTTTTGTCCTAGGGGTCCATCTGCAGGATTCTTAGTATTGGCCATTACTCTGCGGAGTACCAAATCCCTCTCTTGAAATGATCAAGCTCTTACTCTTGAGTTGTAATATTTTGAAATCCTTCTCTGATATTCGCCGGTTCTTACCGCTGCTTCATCTCTTAGCTCATGTATCAACTAGTGATTCTTTCTTCAATTCTTGATTCTTATCAAATGCATAGGCAATCCTTCGGTGCGAGGGTATTTCAATCTCGACGGGTAGCATTGCCTCACACCCATATGCCAGAGAATATGAGGTATATCCCGTTGCCGTCTTAGCAGATGTTTGGTAGGCCCATAACACTAATGGTAGTTCTTCTACCTAATTACTTTTGCTTTATTTAGTCGCTTTTTCAGAATTGCTTTTATGGTTTTGTTTATAGCCTCAACCGCTCCATTGGCTTTTGGATGTGCGATAGACGAAAAAACTTTTAATAATCCCATTTTTGTGGCAGAATTGGGAGAATTCTTTTCTTTCAAATTGCGTTCCATTGTCGGAAATTATCTTTTGAGGAATCCCGAACCTGGTTATGATAATCTTAATAACAAATCTTAATGCTTTTCCAGAAGTGATTTTCGGAAGTCGTTCGGCTTCAACCCATTTAGTAAAATACTTGATGGTCACAACGACATATTTCGCTCCACCTTTTGAAATTGGCAATGGGCCGATCAAATCTATCCCCCATACATCAAAGGGCCATGGACTCGTGATTGGAGTTAATTGATTTGGAGGAAACCTGGGTATCTTTAAATATTTCTAGCATTTCTCGCATCATTTCACATAGTCCATGGCTTGGCTTACCATATAGGGCTAGTAAAATCCTTGCCTCGTTATTTTCTTTGCAAGCTTTGTTCCATTTGAATGGTCGCCACAAATCCCTTCGTGCGCTTTGGCCATTAATTTCATTCCATCATTTATGCTTACACACCTAAGATAAGGTAAAGCATATCCCTTCTTATAGAGGATCCTGTCGATCATAACAAAGGTTGGAGCCTGTCTCTTGATTTTTCTTGCTTCTACCTTATCAGATGGTAATGCCTCTTTAACTAAATACTTAACAATAGGTGACATCCATGTATCATCATATGTGCTATTTAGACTGGGTTGGTTCATTATTCCATTCGTTAACTCATTACCACTTTATATTTCCTCTCTCTGCTGAGACTTGGCTTGAGATATCGTCATAACCAGCAATTCTTTCCCTTGTTCGGATGTTTCCATTTCAATACTTGGCTTTTCTTGATATCCGACGGGGACAATTCGTGTCTCTGGTGCTCCCCTTGAGCTGGCCAATTTTGCTAAGGAGTCTGCCTGTGCATTTTCTGCCCTTGGAACTTGATTCACCGAAAATCCTCAAACAAAGCAAGCATCTGAAATATCTTATTTACATATAAAGATAGCTTGGGGTCCTTTGTTTGGAATACTTGCTTTACTTGATTGACCATTAACTGTGAGTCATTAAAAATCTGCATTGGTCGGATTTTCAACTCTAGTGCCAGAGTTAATCCTGCTACCATCGACTCGTATTCGGCCACATTATTGGTTGTAGGAAATCCCAGTTTCATGGTGTAGTGCAAACGATGTCCATATGGGGTTATGATTATATAACCTGCGCCGGCACCTTGCTCATTTGAGGCCCCATCCACAAATAGTTGCCACATGGGCTTCTGGTCCTTCTCTTTTTCCGATTGTTTTTTTATAAAGCTGGTGCATTCATTAACAAAGTCTGCCAGTGCTTGCCCTTTAATTGCAGCCCGCGGTTGAAATTCTATCTCATATTGGTGAGCTCAATCCCCTATTTCACCAACCTCTCCGAAGTCTCAGGCTTACTAAAAACTTGCTTAAGAGGAAAATTGGTCAATACCCTGATTGAATGTGTTTGGAAGTATGCTCTGAGCTTTCTACCTGTAAGAATCAAGCAACAAGCTAATTTCTCTATAACTGGGTATCGAACCTCTGCATCATTCAATCGTCTGCTCATATAGTATACCGAGAGTTGGGATCCATTATCCTCTCGAATGAGTACTGAGCTGACTGCATGCTCTGATACTACCATATATAGATACAAGGTTTCCCCACTCTCGGGTCTTGAGAGTATCGGTGGTTTCTCCAAATGGCTTTTTAACTCCAAAAAAGCTTTTCTGCAATCCTCCCCCCATTCTAAGTTCTTCTTTTTCTTAATTACATCGAAGAAAAATATGCATTTATAAGTGGCTTTTTATATAAACCTGCTTAGGGCAGCTACCCTTCCATTTAAGCTCATCACCTCCTTGCTAGTTTTGGTTCAGCCATATCCCCTATAGCTTGAATTTGGTCGGGACTTGCCTCTATTCCTTAAGCACTTGCTAAGTAGCCTAAAACTTTCCAAAATGGACCCCAAAAGAGCACTTTTGCGGATTCAACTTCATTTGATACCTTCTTAATATCTCGAATATTTCCTCCAGATCCTTGAGGTGGCTTTAAGGTTCGCTAGATTTTACTAGCATGTTATCCACATAAACTTTCATATTTCTGCCAATCTGTTCCTTGAACATTTGATTAACCAATCTCAGATAAGTGGCCCATGCATTCTTTAGACCAAACGGCATGGCTTTGTAACAATAAATTCCCCACTCTGTTATGAAGCTGGTATGATCTTCACCTAGTTTGAACATCCGAATCTGATTATACCCTGAATAAGCATCCATAAGAGATAACAACTTGTGCCCACTTGTTGCATCCACCAACTGATCTATTCAGGGCAATGAGAAACAATCCTTTGGGCATTCTTTGTTTAGATCTCTGTAATCGATACATGTTCTCCACTTCCCATTTGACATTTTCACCAGAACTAGGTTGGCTAACCATTTGGGGCAATACACTTCCCGGATTAAACCATTTTCAAGGAGCCTATCAACTTCCTCCTTCAAAGCACCTGTTCGAACTTTATCCAATTGTCATTTTCTCCGCCTTATGGGGGTTGCTCTTGGGTTGATATTAAGGGCGTGACACATGACATTCGGGTCAATTCCCACCATATCAGAATGTAACCAAGCAAACACATCCTTGTTGTCTTTAAGAAACTAAATCAGATCTTTCTTTAACTCGCCATCAAGATTTTTTCCCACTTTTACCATTTTAGAAGCATCTTCAAAATCTATATGGGTTTCCTCAAGGTCCTTTATGGGCCTTATTCTCTCTGTCTTGCCCCGACAATCAAACTCTGTGACTATTGGACCTTCTTCTACTGAGTTAGTGTCAATCCTCTTTCTCTTATTTCTTGCAAAAATGTACTTTTGATACATACGCTTATTAGACTTCTTATTATTAATCTTTGCTTCGAATGTTGGATGTGAAAATCCATCATCCGAAGGCTGTAAAATGGTAGAAGAATCAAAGTAAGTAGAATACTCCCTTTTGTATTGATCGAGCGTGGAAAAATACATTTCACGGGAGCTAAATTGTTCTCCCCGCACAGTCCCTCGGCCTCGCTTTGTCAAGAATTTTACCATGAGGCACTTTGGCGAGACGAAAGCATCAATCTCATCCAGGGTTGGTCTTCCGAAGAAGGCATTGTAGTAGGAGGGTTGGTCAATTATCACAAAGATGGTTTCAAATGTTTGGCAAGTTAGAGGCACCCCCATTTGTACAAGTAGCTTTATTTGCCCCATCGGAGTTGATCCCTTGTTGTTGAACCCAAATATCGGCTCGAAGCTCGGCTCTAGTTTGTGCTCTGGGAATTCATCTGATCGAAAGCATGCTTAAAGAAGACATTAACTGCGCTTCCTGTATCGACCAGAATTTTGGAAACAATTGACAGCCTAATCTGTGCAGTCATCATAAGGGGGTCATTATGAGGATGATGGACTCCTTTGCACAGCTTCTGCAGGGTGACCATCAAATTTGGCATTGAATATTAAGTCAAGGGCTCTTCGTTGGGGGCTTCTCTTGAACAAAATAAATTCCCTCCTTGGTTGCCTTGATATATCTGCATCGAGCTCCTTTACTATTTACTACCAGATGTGACCCGCCATGGATCACATCAATCCTGTTAATTGGCGGGCTTAAGCTGAGGGTATCTTCATCTTCCAGAACATTTACAGCGTTGCCCGGATGCTTCTAGGAAGCACTTTCAGTTCGTTGGGCTTTGTGCTGATCTTGGATAAATTCTATGAGATGGCCTTCTCGGATCAGCTTTTGAATTATGCCAGCCAACACTCTGCATTCATCTGTTTTATAGCCGTTAGCTTTATGATAGGCACAGTAGCCACCTCCCTTCTCCTTCTCTGGATTTTTCTTAGCTTTGTAGGAAGTTGGAAAGTTGACTCTTTCCTTATCTGTAGCATATATGTAAGACAATGGCCTGTTTAAAGCGATGTATTAGCAACTGGCTCTTCCCATCTAACCCTTTTGTGGCTACGGCCCAAGCCAAATCTTCCTCCCTCCTTTCTAGGAATTGTCTTTCTCTTGGAATAGTAAAGCTTATCCATCCGAATGAACTTATCAGCTTGAAAGTGGAAGTCTTGAAGATCTTTACAGCCATTGACAAATAGCTGTTTCCAGAAAGGAGTATTTTCAATTAAACCAGAGTGGACGGCTATGAGTTTGATCGATCATTCATGTCCTTAGCCTTCAAGGCTTCTATGTTGAATCTTATCAAATAGTCCCCCAGAGACTCACCTTGCCTTTTCTTTATGTTTGCCAAGACTGTATAATCAATAGTTGGATCTTTGCAAATGCAAAATTGTGCTCAGAATTTATAAGAAAACTGTTCCCATGAGTAGATGGTTTTTTCTCTGTATTGTCTATACCACTTGGCTGCCGCCCCTTGGAGAGTAACGGGGAACAGTCGACACCTGACTGCCTTAGAAGCATTGTATAGGTCCGTTTGGCTGTCAAAAGCCATGAGGTGATCATCAGGATTCGTATTCCCGTGATATTTCATAGACGGGATCTTGACATAAGGAGGAATTACTATCGCCATGATCTCATCAGTTAATGGTGGTACCCTCTCATTGTCATTTACATTCACATCCATGGTTCTTTTCCCTTTTGAATTCATGGCATCCTTGATAGCCTTCTCAGTACCATCTTTAAGCTAAGCTTCAACATTGCCATAATTTTTCTAACTCGGGCAATACTCTTTAGAAGTTGACCTACTAGATTGCTCTAATGACTTATCGAGAATTCTCCCTTGATGATCAGCTCTTGCTTGAGAAAGCTCTTTCTTCTTTGTGGAGGTCAAGTCCACCTTATCTTTGCATTCCTTAGATCTGGTCTTCAAATTTCTTCTAGGAGTAACTACTTCTTCTCCTTGAGTCTGCCTTGGAGTTTTTGATGATCTTTGAGACAAAGCCATCTTCAACAGATCCTGCATTTCTTGTAATTGTTGCTCCAAGCGCTTGATTTTCTCCATATTTTCATCCCGTTGTATTGGTGACGAAGTTTTCCCTAGAATGACCCCATCTAGGTTGAAAGTTGGAGCCATATTTTCCTCCAGGTTGGTAGTGTGCACTACTCGCTCTTCAAGTCCACTCAAACGTTTTGATCTCATTTTCCCTAGGCAAGAGAAATGAACCATAATTAGTCTATATTTAGTGATAGTGTCGGAGGTTCAGGCCCTCCTTCTAGTGCCAAAAATGCTAACAAGAAATCTTGTCAACATCCCCAATACTTTTTGTAAGATTATTTATGTGAACACAACCATGTGGTTGAGAGGATTCATGTCTTTCTGAGCATATCTTTCAAATAGAATGATTAAGTCAAAAGGATTTGAGGAGATAGCTCTAACTTTCGACTAAGATGACCTGATCAGAAAGAATGACAAACTACGAAACCTTTCGCCATTGTCAAAAGGTTAAGGTGGCTGTTCCATCCTTTATTGACTTGGATAGCTTAATAGAAGATTAAGAAACTTACCAACCACATCGAAGGGTTATATGCCACTCCAACCTCTCGACTTGGTTGGGATAGTAGAAGATTATCAAACCTTTCGAACTCGTCGAAAGGTTAGTGAGGCTGCCCAACCTTCCGATTAGGTTAGAATAGAAGTAAATTGTCAAACCTTCCCACCTTGTCGAAAGGTTGTTAACAAGACCACTCCAACCTTTCGATTAGATTGGAATTGAAGTAAGTTGTTAAACCTTTCGACCTTGCAAAAGGTGTGACAAGGCCATTTCATACTTTCGATTAGGTTGAAGTAATTCACAATCATTTAGCACTCAGAATCATCACTTTATCGAATCCCATCTCCACTGGGAACTAAAAGTAGTTAATTACTGATGTCTCCCATCCTCTATTGAATAGCATCAGAAGGTTACATTTAAGACCTTCGACTTTGTCGAAAAGGAATGCTTACTTTATCTACAAACATTAACTTTTTCAATTCCTTTGGGTCAATAGTCCTTCCATAGAATCCCTTCGAAAGGAATGCTGATATCTGAAAGAGTAGACTCCCTTCAAACGAATTCCATTGTGAATGGTTGTTAGACACATAAACTAGAATTCCTTAAGGAAGTACACCTTTCTACTTTGTCGAAAGGTATTCCTCCGTTCGAAGCAGTTCAAGATTAATAGTCTTCAACTCGCTTTGTTTTTCTTATATAAGACCAATTTAGTTATTCCCATAACCCACACATTCAGCATATTTGACACGTCATCATCACTTTTGCTTTCCCTGTTAAGTATAGGTTTTGATGATGATGGGTTTTGATAAGGAATGTCTAAATCGATCTTATATATAGCATATATCACAAGAGATTATAAGAAAAAGGTCGAAATCATGCTCAATCGATCATTGGTCTAGCTAATGATCTTCCTCATTGCCAATATCTATCATGAATGAGCCATCTCCATTTTATTCATTATCCAAAATGAGTTACAAGAAGTCGAGCTTTCTCCCCAATCCAATTTTGGGTTTCTTCTAAGTACAATTATCACTATAAAAGTAGAGAAAAGAAAATGAATTCAGTATCCAGAATTCGGCCCCTAAAACTAGACCCCTTGGGTCTTTTTTATAGATGCAGTTTAGCCCCCTTCCATGCCTATGCTTTCGACTGGGTTGAAAGGTCCCCCTTTATATGCCGCCTTAAACCATTCGACTTCATCGAAAGGTTATGAACCCTCCGACTGTGTCGAAAGGTTATGAATCTCTTGTGTTCTTGGTTTATCTATTCGCTTCCTTGCCTTCGACTGGGTCGAAGGGTCTTCTTTCATATGCTGTTATGAACCCACCAACGTCATTGCAAGGCTTTCCCTTGTTATGAACCTTTCGTCTTTATTGAAAGTTTTTTCCTTCGTGTGCTATTATGAACCTTTCGACCTTGTCAAAAGGTTTGCCATTCTTATGCCTTCATTAACCTTTCGACTTTGTCGAAAGGTTTGCCTTTTATATCCTTTTGTAAACCCTTCAACTTTGATGAAAGGTTTCCTTACATTCCTTTTCCTTTGCTAACTTCTAAGTATTGATTCCTTTATAGCACCTTTCGACCGTGTCGAAAGGTATCCTGGATGTGTCTTAACCAGTTTGAAAGGCTTGCCATGCTTTCGTAAAGGTCACTTTGGGGTGAATCCTTTGACTTTGAAAGGTTTGATGTTTAGTTGAGGGAGCACTATTGACTGCTTTTGAAAGGGGTTCTGAAGTCATCATTGCTTTCTCATCTGTGTCGAAAGGTTGGTTGTGGCAGAATGTTCTATTTGTTTTCATCTGGGTCGAAGGCCTTTGCATCGTAGAAGTAGTTGGACTTTCAAAACATCCTTTTTAAGTATTTCATGATGACTTAGCCTGTCTCTTCATCAAAATTTCAATTTTGTTATCCTTCTTTCATACTTTGCTTTTAAGTAGATTTTATGGTTAACATTTTTCCCCCCTTGTATGAAAGAAGCTTTTGTTCTTTAGGACAAAGTTTTCATAGCTTTCTTACTCTTCATGATTTTACCCTTCCTGCAAAATTCAAAGTTAAAAACACCATTGTTACTATAATTCGTACATGTATGTTTAATAGCTGATCAGCATATTAATGCCCTTATTTGCCTGATAATCATCATTTGGAATCCATAAACACCAACTTTTAACTTCGACATTAAGAAGACCAATTTGAAATTTCCAGTCGCCTACAATATATTTAATCACATTATATCGACCATGAAATATAATCCAGATTAGGGTATTAACTTGTGAAGTTTAGAGATTGATAACGTGATATTTAGAATCCAGATAACAATATCCCAAAGATAGTTTCATATATGGCATTTCTAAACCCGGATTCAGGTTTTTATGGCCAACTAAACGGGAATTTGTAGTATGATTCTCATTTTGAGCTTTGAGTCCAAATCAGGACATATGTGAGTCAATCCTTTTTGCAGAAGGAATCTTCAGCCCAGATTAGCGCACATTTTTGTGTAAGCAGATGGTTGTAAAAAAAGAAACTCCTTGCCCGTATTGGGGCATATTTTGAATAACTAGAAATTCATGGAAATCATCTTCATATAGATGCCATGGACCCAGATCAGGGTATTTATGCAAAATCAGATATTAATCCCAAAACCCAAGTTCAAGAATTATGAATTATAGCGATAGACAATGTTCTCATACCCCGACTCGGGCTTTATAAAGATGGTGATTGATAAAATCTCGAAACCAAGATTCGGGTATTAGATGTTGAAATTCATATATGAGAATCTCACAGCCCAGATTCGGGCATTTGTGATGAATAGAAATCCACAGATCCTTACACAGATTAGGGCTCAGATGAGTAGCAATCTTGATACCCAGATTCAGGCATAATAAGTTAGCAATTGATAAAGACCCGAAACCTAGGTTCGGGTGTTAGATGATGAATTTCATATATGAAAGACTTGAAACTCTTATTTGGGTATTAATAGCCGATGTTCAGAAGCGAGAGTCCCGAAACCCAGGTTCGGGTAATAACAAGCGGAATTCCATTCCGCTCCTTTGAACCCTTCAGGTTTTGAATACATAGAAAAATCTGATTAGCTGCCTCTTGAACTAGGACGTCTTAGTCCACGATCGAAATGCTTTTTCTCGAGCTTGAACATCTTAGTTCATGATTTGATGAGCCTCTTCCCAAGCTTGGACATCTTAGTCCTTTGTTGAATGTGCCTCTTCTCGGGCCTGGACGTCTTGGTCTTTTATTGATTGAGCCTCCCCTTGGGCTTGGACATCTTAGTCCATTGTTGATCGCGCCTCTTCTTGGGCTTGGACATCTTAGTCCATTATTGTCCGGTGCTCTTGGTTAGCTCATCTTAGAGGCTGGAACCAAGGACTTACCTGACCTCCCTCCAAGAGGCGCCCTGCCTTGGCCCTTTTGCGGCACAAACAGGGGCTTGTTCGGTGCTCTACCCTGGCTATCTTATGGCGTGGATAGAGGCTTACTCCGTCCTCCCTCCAGGAGGTGCCTTAACCTGGCCGTAGCGTGGCGCAGATAAGGGCTTTTTCGATGCTTTAACCTAGCCATCTTATGGCCCGGATAATGGCTTACTCCATCCTCCCTCCAGGAGGCGCCTTGACCTGACCAAAGGCACGGCCAAGGGATTGTCCAGTGCTTTAACCTGGCCATCTCATGGCGCGGCTAAAGGCTTACCTGCCCTCCCTTTAGGAGGTGCTCTGCCCTGCCCTGCCCATCTTGGCACAGATAGAGGCTTTTCTACCATCTTAGATAGTATCCAAATTTAAGGAGCATTTCAACTGGATCGAATGGTCCTCCTTTATATACCACCTTAAACCTTTCGACTTCATCGAAAGGTTATGAGCCCTCCGACCGTGTCGAAAGGTTATGAATATCTTGTGCTTCTTGGTTTTTCTCTTCGCTTTCTTGCCTTCGACGGGTCAAAGGGTCTTCTTTCATATGCTGTTATGAACTCTCCGACCTCATCGAAAGGTTTGCCCTTGTTATGAACCTTTCGTCTTTGTCGAAAGGTTTGTCCTTCATGTGCTATTATGAACCTTTCGACCTTGTCAAAAGGTTTGCCATTCTTATGCCTTCATGAACCTTTCAAATTTGTTGAAAGGTTTGCCTTTTATATCCTTTTGTAAACCCTTCAACTTTGACGAAAGGTTTCCTTACATTCCTTTGCCTTTGCTAACTTCTAAGTATTGCTTCCTTCATAGCACCTTTCAACCGTGTCGAAAGGTATCCTGGATGTGTCTTAACCAGTTCGAAAGGCTTGCTATGCTTTTGAAAAGGTCGCTTTGGGGTGAATCCTTTGACTTCAAAAGGTTTGATGTGTAGTTGAGGGAACACTATTGACTGCTTTCGAAAGGGATTCTGAAGTCATCGTTGCTTTCTCATCTGTGTCGAAAGGTTGGTTGAGGCAGAAGGTTCTATTTGTTTTCATCTGGGTCAAAGGCCTTTGCACCGTAGAAGTAGTTGGACTTCAAAACATCCTTTTTAAGTCTTTCATGATGACTTGGCTTGTATCTTCATCAAAACTTCAATTTTGTTATCCTTCTTTCATACTTCTGCTTTTAAGTTATTTTGCCTAAAGCCGGTTGGAGTGGCCATTGTTAGATGCTTTAGCTATGACGAACCTATGCATAAGAAGAAGGATTATGCAGAGTTAAGGTAGGCGAAGTTCCTAACTTTGGAAGGACTGTGAACTAGACCAACAGTTGAGGAAAATGGGAAGGATGTTGTGCTAGGAGGTATGATTTCAATCTTTGGTACTTCAGTTAGAGTTCTTGTTTATACTGGTGCTAAGCTTTACTTTATTTTTGCAGATTTGGTGGATAGGTTAGATTTAGACACTGATTTTTTGATTACCTCTTTGCGTGTGGTTAATCTGATCGGTGGGTACGCCACTCTCTGGTTAAGGTGCGCTAACCTTGAGTTTGTTGGACGTTTGTTTGTTTGTAACCCATATTTGTCTTCATAAGGTATGTGGTTATTTTGGATCTTGATTGGTTAGTGCATAATGATGCTAGGATCTATTGTGTTGATAGAGTTATCACTTTGCAGAATCCTTGGGGTGGAGAAAGGATCATGGTAGAATTGGACGTAATGAAGGAGACATTAGAATTGATGTTGTATGTGATCGTAAATTAGGAGGATGAGGTCAATAGAAGGTTAGTGGTTTTAGGAGTTCATTAATATTTTTGAGCCTGTAAGGGGATTACCATCAAGAAGGGCCATTGAATTCAATATAGACTTGATATCATGGGCTTAACCTGTCATTGGACCGCCTAATAGGATGTTACCCAAAGAAATGGAAGAATTCATGAAGCAGTTGGTGGAACTTAAGTATAATAGCTTCATTAGGCCGAGTATTTCGCCATGGGGAGCAACTACCGTGTTTTTGAAGAAGTCGGATGGATCATTAACTTGATAGAGTCAACTGTTAGGAATTGTTACCAATTTCCTATGATAGACAATTTGTTGGACCATTTGAGTGCAGCAAGGATATTCTTGTAACTACATTAAGCAAACAGAATCCATCAACTGAGGATAGCGGAAGATAGTTTTTCGTTAATCGCATTTAGAACAAGATACGGTTTGTATGATTGGTTGGTCATTTCCTTTGGACTGGCCGACTCCCTAGTGTTCTTTGTAGATCTTAGGAACCGAATTTTTCATGATCGCTTGAATAGACATGTTTTGGTCTTCGTCGATGATACTTTGATGTACTCTAAGAATGAGAGAGACTATGAAGTCCATCTTAGGTTGGTGTTAGAGACATTGAGGCAACATAGATTTAAGGAAAAGTTGACCAAGTGTCATTTTTGGTAATGAGAGGTTAAGTTTCTTGGTCACGTTGTATCGAATAATAAATTAGCAATGGATATATCGAAGAAGAAAACTACTAAAAGTTGGAAGACATAGGAGATAGTCATAGAGATGGGAAGTTTCTTGGGATTAACTAGCTATTATCGCAGATTCATTAAGGATTTCTCATGGATAGTGACCCCTTTAACTAAGTTGACTAGAAAGAACGAGAAGTTCGCGTAAACCAATAGGGATGGAGGATCATTTCAGGAGTTGAAGAAGTTATTAATGAATGCTCTTATCTTCATCGTACCTAAAGGGAATCAAGATTTGGTAATATATACCGATGCATGTGAAACATGTTTAGGAGTGATGTTAATGCAAAAATGGCAAGTGATCACTTAGCATTAAGGTAGTTGAGATCACACAAAACTCATGACTTGGAGTTGGTAACAATAGTCATTGCACTAAAGATTTGAAGACATTATCTTTTGGGAGAATGGTTTGAGTTGTATATGGACCATAAGTCTCTTAAGTATTTATTCACTCAAAAGGAGTTAAATATGTGGCAATAGAGATGGGTAGAATTCTTGATGGCATATTTCAGCGTAGAGCGCGCATTAGGAAAGCGGAATAAGGTTGTAGATGCTTTAAGTATAAAGCAACAAAATGGAGTGTTAGCCATGATTGAGGAATGAAAGAGGTTAGAAACATTTGCGTCTTTTGGGGCGCATTGTAGAATGAATGTAGGATAAAGTCAAGATCTGGGAGTTGTAGCAAGTTTGGAAGTACATCCAACACTTGTAGATAGAATTGCTATAAGGAAAAGAGAGGACCCATTGTTAGCCAAGAGAATTAGATGACTGGAGATAGGTGTGGATGTTGATGGTTTGAGAGGATTTGAGATAAACTCGAAGGGATTTCTTTGGAAGAAAGAAAGATTATGTGTTTCGAATGTAAGAGATCTTCAAAGAAGGTCTTGGAAAAAGTCATCATTATATATTTATGATTCATCCCAGGTCATAAAGATGTATCATGATATAAAGTGGGTATTCTTTTGGGAAGTAATGAAAAGGGATATCGAAGAATGTATGAAGAGGTGCTTCATATGTTAGCAAGTAAAAGTTGAGAATCAGAAGCCGAGTGGTTTACTTTAAACTTTGGAAATATTGACTTGGAAGTGAGAATTGGTATCCATGTTTTTTTATAAATGGTTTGCCAAGGTTGAGAATGAGAAATGATAACATTTGGGTTATAGTCAACAGATTGACTAAGGGTGCCAATCCTTAATGATTCGACAAGGACGGCAGTCGGCTTAGCAATGCTATACGTGAAAAATGTTGTATGACTACATGAAATTCTAAGTAGTATATTTAATGATAATGACCCTCCAGTGAGTTCTGGAAAAGTATGTAAAGTGCATTGAGTACAGAGTTGAGCTTGAGTATGGCTTATCACCCATAGACAGATGGTCAAATAGAAGGGGTGAACTATGTATCAATGGAGTTGTTGAGGGCATATGTTTTAGACTTTGTAGGAACTTGAGAAGATCATTTGCACTTGGTAGAGTTTTCCAATAATAACAACTACCACTCAAGTATTAGATTGTCATAGCTAAGGCGCTTTATGGCAGACTATGTAAGTTATGTACATGTTGGTTAGACATAGGAGATAGGTTCGTGTTAGGACCTGATTTAGTAAGAGATTATACTAAGAAAGTAGAATTGATTCTCATTATAATAAAAGTTATACAATCAAGGGAAAAGAGTTATGTTGATAAGAGATGAAAGTGACTAGAGTTCGCATTAGGCAATCATGTGTTTATGAATGTTTCACTAATGCGAGTTTTTATGCGCTTTAGGAAAGCAGTGAAATTGACACCTAGATATGTGGGTCTATTTCTAGCAATTGGGAAGATTGATAAATTCGCATATCGAGTCGAGCTATCAAGTAGTTTAGCGAGTGTGCATGATATTTTTCATATATCATTTTTAAGGAAATGTATGCATAAACAAAATTTAGTAGTGGATTCAAGGGCATTGCAGACTTGTCTATAGAACTGGATTTGACTTATATAATGCAACCAAAAGGGATAGTAGGCCGGGACATGAATGAATCGAGGAAAAAAGTTATTAGACTTATTCACGTCTAGATGTAGATGATTGTACCTGATGGGGTAGAGGATAATATTAGAAATATCTATCTCGAATTGTTTTGATATGTATTATTGGACATGTGTGTTTTCTTGTATAAACTTCTAGTGACACTAGTATGATTTTGTGATATGATATTAGTAGTGGTACTGATGCATCATGATTGTTGATTTATGGTTTACTTAGTAAAGAACTAGTGTAAATATAGTACTTACGTGTACGTTGAATTGGTGACGATAACCATTATCATGCCTTATCTGAATTTCAATGGCAAAATTCTTATAAGGTGAATAGACTGTAACATCTCATATTTTGGATCCACAATACGGGAAAGACAATTAATAATATAAATTATTAAGAAATAAATAAGAAAATTTATTAGAAGAACTATCTAATGGGATTTGAATGAATAATTGAATCGAGAGTATTTGTATTAAAGGGCAATAAATGAATGAGACTAGGTATAAAAATATACCCTTGGTAAAAGGGTAAAGGCCCTTAACCATATCACCCTTTCTTCCCATTATTTGCATTCACATAAAACTAAATAAAAAAAGAAAAATATAAGGCCGACCATTCTAAGGAAGAAGGGGAAGTCAAAACCAAAGTAGAAGCCCATTTCCAAAGAAAAAAAAATAAGCTTTACATAACTTAGGCGAGCAAAAATTTCTCCATTCACTTCGAAACCCATTTGGGTTAAGATTGTATGTGGTTAAGATGCTAAAAATGATGTTGAACAAGTTTAAGAATGATTTCGTTCATGTTTGGGAAATAAATGGTAATAATTTTGGCATGTTTAACGGAAAAACGTGGACAAAACCACCTCCCAATGCATTTGAAATTTTTAAACAACATTAATTTGGAGATAAATATTTAATTTCATAATTTTCAATGAATTTAATATGAATTTTATATGTAGGAAAATGCCTAATTATGGGTTTTTAATTATTTAAAATATGAAAAGTAATAATTTTGACCTAAAATTTTTATATGAGATAAAGGATAGAAAACTGGATTTTCATATGAGATAAAGTAATTAGTAATCGTGGAGCAACCTGAAAAGAACTGTAAAGATCCATGAACACCATTGAAAATTCAACATATAATTGAATTTGGTGAAAAGTAATTGCATTAATGGAAATAAAACAATTTTTAGAAAAAAACAATGCCACTCGGCATGTGATTTCTTGTAAACTCAAAATGTGATAGCCTCAAAGCACGATAACTTAAATTTACGATAACTTTACAAGTTCACATGCAATAGCCTTAAAGGCTCAACCTTCGATGGCTTGTGGCATGTGATGGACTTTCACAAGCAATAGTTTGACCTACAATAGCTTCTAAACCATGATAGTCAATAGCCCCCAAAGTTCGACGTACAATAGTTTAGCGTGCGATAGGTTGGCATGTGGTAACTCAACCTTTGATAGTTTTAGTTCTTAACTCACGATAGCTTTTAGGGATCAGCTTTTGATGGCTTTATATTTCTACTTGCGATAGATTACCATGCAATAGGTTGGTATGCGATAGCTCAACCCTCGATAGTTTTGGACTTTGACACGATATAGCTTAAAATTTTAAACACTTGATAGCTTAAAGGAAAGTGATAAGGCCTACGATAGCTATGGGTGTTGAAATTTTCTAAGTAAAGAATAATAATTTAAAATGGAAAATTGAAACTAGGCTTAAGAAATCCAAGAGATGATAACTAGTATCATTTGAAATAATGAAATATAGTGTAAGGCCTTAATGTCAACCATATGTCTAAACAGGACATTGCATTTGGTAATATTGACTAATACATTAGCCAACCTCGAAATTAGACTATGCTTTTGTAAAAGAAAGCTAGGAAAAAATGTAGAATGAGGAGAAAATTAAAATAAATGATGCAAAAATGTATAGTGGTTCGGCCAAGCTTTCCTACATCCACTGTGAAGATGTCTTACTATGTTTCTCTTAGGGAATTACAAGATAATAATAAAAAACATCGCACTTAAGACTAAAAAGTTGATAATCTTGAGAGCTTAAGGCTTCAAGTTGCTATGAGAATATTTGTGCTATGAGAGAACAATAGAAAATCAACCCCTTTGATGTAGTAAGACATGGGGTATTTATATTAGCCGGGATGGATGATGGACAGTTAAGAATGCATAGTAAAATGGGTAGGTTGCATGCTTGACTGTTGATCTGGTCGTATGGGATGATAGAAGACAAATGTAAAGGTGGAAGGGAATGTGTGGTTGGGAAGTATGCCAAATTGTTCCTCCATACCAGGCACATGCCTTGGATTTAACGTGCATTTAGCAGCGTGCTATAGGAGTAGGTATGCTGTTTGCAGATCTACTACAGTACCTAGTATGGCTAGCTATGCGACATTTCATTTACTTTTGCACATCAATGTGACAGGGCAAACAAGTAGCTTCTTCCAAGCTGTGTTAGCCAGTCACTTGTAGTCGAAACTTGTAAAGGAAAGCTAAATGTTGCTGAGGACCAAGTTGCAAGGGATATGCCTAATCGACTATGGGATGACGAGATGGGATGCTTGGGACCCGTCGAAGGCGGGCTGTGATGAAGAGAGGACAAAGATGGTCATGCTTGAGTTGGGCCTTGTCTGATTGGCTAGCTATTAAAGCCCTCTTGAGTTAAGCCAAAAGGCTGTAGACATAGATGATTGCTACGTAGATGGGCTGGCTTAGGATTAGACTATGTTTGGGATGGCATGAATTGGCTAGGCATAGATATGTTAGGTAGACATGGATTAGGCCGGGCTATGCTTAATCGGATTCCTAATTGTACTTATGAGAAATTTAAGCAACATTTTACCCTCCAAGTCCATCTCTATGAGTAAGGACGGGCTAGTCAAATCACAAACATCATGCTGATCGGTTCTTCTACTATGCATTTAATAATGCGAGCCACAGGTGGCTCTTTTTCATTAGCTAAGATGGTTCACTTTTTCCATAAGTGGTAAGGTGCTCACGTTTCCAACGTGTATGAACTGACAAGGGCATTGATTACACCTAGATGACCGAGATCCGATGGCTCTTCGAAAATGCATGAGATTGAAGGGATAGGTATTTAAATAGCCTTCATCTTCTTCTCGTCTATTCTTTACCGAAGCAAATAAAAGTTTTCAGCCATTAAAGTGTTTTTTCTTCAAATCCTTCAAAAACATTTGATTTTCCAAACATCTTCGAGAAACAGTAAGGCCCCCTCCTCCTCCTCCTTCTTCAATAGAAGGCTATGGCCATTACAAAGGTTTATGCTTTTATAGTTTTTCTTTTTTCCATTTTCTTTGTATTTTGTTGCTATTTCTTTTGATTGAAGATGCTACTATTTTTGTGTTATGCTTTGGTCGAAATCCAAATTTTTGGCCATCTTTGGACATCAATTGACTATTGCTGCCACGTCGACTGTGGTTGATCGGCATGGGCAAATTCTACAGTGGGCCAACGATTTTTGATAATGATATTGGTAATAATTTTGGTATGGGTCTATGGACTATGCCTAAGTTTATGCTATTGGCTTTAAATAAAAAACAGATAATAGGTTGGGGCCGCAAGGCCTATTATTTAGCTTCAGAGATTAAGTTGAGAGCTGGCCTCCATAGGGTGCTCGGTCCGGGCGTGCCATGGAGGCGACCGTCAATCTTCAACCTTGGGATGTTGCTAGGCAAAGACGCTAGGGCTTTATCTAATATAGGTTGCTTATGCTTCAGATGGGCACTTCAGGACCAACTTGTGCTAACAAATCGACCTCTACTGGTGCTGCTAGCCTCACGGCCTCTGAGCTAGTAGATGAGAGAATCAACATGACAAGAGTTTTGTTGGACATGGATGCGACATCGAGATGGTTTGATATCCCTCAATCGCCGAGCGTCCTGGCCACCCTTCCTCGGGCTACTTTACATTTTCCTTGATATATTTCAAGGTAGGAGTCATGCTACCTCTCCATCCCTACTTTGTACCTATCCTTAGAGCTTTCAGACTTGCCTTGGTCAGTTCACTCAAAACAGCTGCCAGTTCCTCTACGGTCTTTATGTTGCTTGCACTAAACTCAGCCTTTCTGAGTTGAACGCTACTTTGGTCAAAATGGTTATCTAGCCATTTAACGAAGCCGGATACCAGGTTAGCACATATATTCGCTTCCGTGCTAACACCAAGCCTGCCATTTTTACAGGTGTCCTTAGTAAAGATGCCTTCGGCTAGATGAGGAGATATTTCTTTGTTCCTCATGGGGTCAAAGCCAAGCCTCAAACTCAAGTTCCAAGCTCCAAGTAAATCTTTGCTTCTTTTCTTTACCCTTCCTTATTTTCCTTTGTTTCCGTTGCTTAGCTTTCCCATTGACAAAAGCTCCCATTGATTCCACCAGCATCGATTATTGGACATTTAGTGACTTTGTTGATCCACCGAAATTAGCCGAGAATCGGATCCGGGACCCGAATGTAATAACTCGCCATCTACGATGTCTTGACCCACATCTAAAAGTGGAATTGGCATCATAGACCTCGTAGACAATGGATCATTTTTAAATAAATTATATAAACAGATCATAGAGATATTTATAACATTCTACATATTTTGAAACATACAGCGAAAGGAATAAAATACAACAGTAGTCAATAATACAATCCTAGACAAATATAATAATGCAGAATCAATTAAATTCCAACTATAACATCTCTATCAATATGATAAAGGAAATAGTATAATGTTTAGGAATAAATGAAATAAAAATAGTAGATAGCTAATAGACAAATAATTGTATGTCTCGGTCACACCATCGCGCCTCCAAGTCACCACCAGTTCTTTCTATCGACCTATCAGAGTATAATTAAAAAGAAGAAAATGGTAGAGGGGCCAGACATAGGTCTGGTGAGTGAAACACATCATTTAAGTGTACAATAGTAATAAGCTAGTAAAACAACACTTATGCTTGACTTAAGCTATGTCACCTACACCCAACAAGTCAGCAAAACAAAATATAATACCATAATGACAACATAGGATAAGGTCTCACTAAAACTTACCCATATCTCACATGCAATCGGTCGAACCTAAAGTCACAGTCGGTGCTATGGTAGTCTGTAGACCTCGAATACACTTCCTTAGATGAGAAATATGAAAAACATTATGGAATCCTGCCAAACTACTTCGTAACTCCACTCTATATGTGAGTTTCCCAATCTTTTCTATAATAGGAAATGGTCCAACAAATCTCGGTGCCAATTTTCCTGATTTTCAAAATCTAATTACACCTTTCATCGGTGATATCTTGATGAAAACATGATCTCCAACTAAGAACTCTAAGTCTTTCCGTCTTTTATCAGCATAACTCTTTTGCCTAGACTGAGCTTCATTCATTCTAGCCTGAATGAGCTCAATCTTTTCTACAGCTTCTCTAACCAAATCCGGACCAAGAACTAACCTATCCCTGGTTCTAACCAACAAATAGGAGATTTGCATGGCCTTCCATACAAAGCTTCGAACGGTGCCATCCCTATACTAGCCTGATAACTGTTGTTATACGAAAACTCGACTAAGTGTAGATGGTCTTCCTATGATCCTCCAAAATCTAGCACATAAGCTCGTAACAAATCTTCTAAGACTTTGTTAAATCTTTCCATTTTCCCATATGTCTGCGGATGCTAAGCGGTACTCATCTTGAGCTTGGTACCTAAAGTATCATGTAGACTCTTCTAGAACTCGCTAGTGGATAAGGAACCTTTGTCACTTACTATACTACTAGAAATTCCATGCAGTCTAACTATATTCCTCATAAATAACTAAGCTAAAACAGGTGTCATCCTGGTTGACTTAACTAGAATGAAATGGGCACTCTTGGTCAACCTGTCCACTAAGACCCATATGCTTTGATTTCCTCTGTTTGACCTTGACAACCCGTCTATAAAATCCATTGAGATAGAATCCCATTTCCATACTGGAACATCTAAAGGCTGAAGTAACCCACTTGGTTTCTGATGTTCAACTTTTACCTGTTGACAGTTCAAACACTGTTTCACCCATAAGCCTACATCTCTCTTCATACCTTCCCAGAAGAAACTTATTTTCATATACTGATACATCTTAGTACCTCCCGGATGAATAGTGAACTTCGAGCGATGGAATTCTTTCAGAACTTTCTTTCTAATGTTTCCCAAATTCGGAACAGATATTCTTCCTTTCTTTCTCAACCATCCATTCTATTCAAGACTGGAATCTTTCAAATTATTGCTCTCTGTTCCAACTAATAATGGATCCTCTTTCTACTTAGAAGCAATCTTTTCGATCATCACATGTCGAACTTCTAAACGTGACAACATTATAGTTTCCTTACTAGATCTAGCTTCAGATCTCCACTATATTCTACATGTAGTCAATGCTTCTAAATCTTTCCACTCATCTATCATCGCCAATACAACATTCTGATGTTTTCTACTAAGTGCATCTGCAACCTTGTTGCCTTTTCCTTGTGAATATTCAATACCAAATTCATAAGTGGCTAAAAACTCTAACCACCTATGCTGTCTCATATTCAAATCCTTCTGAGAGAATAAGTACCTCAGAAACTTATGATCCGTATACAACTCGAATCTCTCTCCCAACAGGTATTGTCTCCACACCTTCAATGCATAAATAACTACAGCTAATTCCAAATCATGCATTGGATATCTAACCTCATGCAGTCTGAGCTGTCGAGAAGTATAGGCAATCACTTTACCTCTTTGCATTAACACAACTCCTAATCTTGTTCCACATGCATCTATTTACACTACTAAATCATGATTCCCCTCTGGAACAACTAACACAGGTGCATTCGTCAATAAGTGTTTCAGCTTCTGGAATGCTTCCTCACACTTATCTGTCCAAACAAACTTCACATCCTCCCGCATTAGCTTGGTCATCGGTGCCGCTATCCGTGAAAAATCATTAATGAATCTCCGATAATACCCGGCTAATCCAAGAAAACTTTTTATCTCGGTCACTGTCTCGGGTCTCTTCCAGTTATTCACTGCCTCGACCTTAGTTAGATGTACAGACAACCCTTTCTCTAAGACTACATGACCAAGAAACTTCACTTCCTTCTTCCAGAAATGACACTTCAATAATTTCGCTTTCAGTTGATGCTGCCTCAACGTCTCAAGCACCACTCTAAGATGCACTTCATGATCTCTTTCATCTTTAGAGTATATCAAAATATCATCTATAAAAACCAACACGAACCTATCCAAGTGCTCTCGGAAAATTCGGTTCATCAAATCTACAAAGAATGCTGGCACAATAGTTAGTCCGAACGACATTACTAACCATTCATACGATCCATATTTGGGTCTAAACGCCGTCAAAGGAATACTATCCTCTGCCACTCTAAGCTGATGGAACCCTGTTGCTAAATCTAACTGAGAAAATAATTTGGCTCCACTCAACTGGTCGAACAAATCGTCAATTCTAGGTAACGGATATCGATTCTTTATCGTCTTCTCATTCAACTTACAATAATCGATACATAACCTTAACGATCCGTCCGGCTACTTAGCAAACACTGTGGCTGCTCCCCAAGGCAACTGCTTGGTTTGATAAAATTATTGCCTTCCAAATCCACCAACTGCACCATTAACTCCTTCATCTCGGTAGGTGTCATTATGTTTGGCGGTCTACTAACCGGCTCTGCTTCTGGTACTAAATCTATTCGAAACTCAATACTTGTTTTGGTATAATCCTACCATAGGCTCAAAGAGATCTGCAAATTCTCTAACAACGAAAAATCGATTCAACTTGTCTTCTACCTCCACAACACCCAACAAGGCATTAACCTCAAAATTAGTGTTTCCTACGGTATATACAATCCGATCACTATAGTCAGGGTGTCTAAGTGATATTTTCCTATCATGGCAAAATATTCTAGCCTCGTATTTACTTAACCAATCCATACCAAAACTAATTCTGAATCCTACGAAATCAAACACATGCAAACTGCAAACAAATGTATGACCTCACAATTCAAACTCTAGATGGTCACATCTCATCCCAAGAGTCGCATAACCTCCTATCGGATATGCAATCCTTAAAGAAGTAACTAGGTATGAGGGTTCTAGGTTAAGCTTACATACAAAACAATGAGATATAAATGAATGCAATGCACCGGTATCTAATAGAACTTCAATTGATACACCATGAATCAAAAGCGTACCTCCCAACACATTTTTCCTTTCTCCACTGCTCTTGGTCTCGAGTTAGCTAGTTCTAATGCAAACATCTTTCCTTTCCCATCCTTGGCTGGCTCCTTGCACTGGTTCTTATAGTGTCAATCTGATCGCATTTGAAACACCTTACTCCTTTCTTCTCAATAGCTTTCTTTCCTTTGCATGTCCGGCATTCATGAGCGTAATGTCCTTTCTTATCACACTTATAATAGACAACTTATGCCTTTCCCTTCTTAGCTGCTCCATCCTTCTGAGCTCCTTTCTTATGGAAAAACTTCCTCTTCTGACTCTTCCCTCCTTGAGTTTCCTTGGCCTTATTTCCATCAAGATAATCAAACATCTCATTCTGCCTCAAAGCCATCCCAATAACAACATCACATGGATCTCTATTATGCGATAGCATGGCCTTAGCAAGCTTAGGCTTCAACCCATGAATGAACTTATCATTCCTTTTGATGACAGTATCAACCGTAGCGTATACATATCTTGTTAGCTCCTCAAACCTGGTTGCATACTCAAGCACTGTCATATCTCCCTGCTCTAATTCAGCAAACTTTCTAAGCATAGTAGACTTGGCAATCTCCGACATGAATCTTTCTTCAAATCTCCTTCCGAACTCAGCGCAAGGCATAGTCTCCTCATCGACTCCAACCGTAACAATGTTCCACCAATATAGTGCTGCCCCTTGTAGCTGTCAAGAAGCAAGTCTTCTTTTTGCTCATTATTGAGCCCTAACTCATCATAAATCCTCTCGCAAGGAAGTAACTAGTTCTCCACTTCGATTGCATCTTTAGTACCAATAAATGGTTTTCCTTCCAACCTTGCATAATCTCTACTCATCACGGCATAGTATTAACCATTGGAGCTCCTTGATTTCCTCCTTCAACATTTCCTCCAGTGATGTGCACGTAAGTGTTCATATATTTACATCCATATTTTATCTATTTTTATTTAAATAAATGTCATATTTGGGCATTTTAACATGTTTAAAACCAAAATTCAATTATTTTCAAATCATCATATATTCATCTTCATACAGGGGAAAAATAGTCATTTTGGTGCATGTGTTAATTTGGAACTTTTTACTTTGACATTTTTCATAATTTTTATAGGAATTTGGATGCATATGGAAGAGGGTTTTATGAAGATACATGCATGCATAAATGAATACAAAGGAAGGATGATGGAAATAATTCAAATACATGATCATGGAGGACCCACCTACCCACTTACCTAAATCTACAATTAGAAGCTAATGGACAACTAAGTGGAGGTTAATGTGAGAAATGCGGATTATGGATCTTAAGGCTGGAATAACACTATATGGGGGGGTGAATAGTGTTTTATGTATTTTTAAATCTTTTTGAATTTTTTTCAATTTAAACACTAACAAATGCAATTCACAAACACAGATATAATCACAGAATCAGACACAGATGCAAATACTAAATAAAAGTAGTAAAGGAAAAAACACACCAGGATTTTATACTGGTTCAGAGTTACCCTACATCCAGTCCTGTACAATCGTACAGATTTCTTTTCAAAAATAATCTACCAGATTACACCCTCGGTTTCAAGGCTACAAGGTACACCCTCCTATATTCGAGTTCAGGGAAACTCTCTTGATTTAACCAGGCTACAAGATCACCTAATTGATTTCCAAGGCTACAATCACACCCAATTGATTTCAAGGCTCAACCGCACCTTTTACTCAACAGTTTGATTTTCAAAAGATCCTATAACTCTGAATAGCACTAAGATCTTATGGAGAGAGTGGCAGAGAATCAAACAAGAGATAATCGAGTTTGATTCACTTGGTATTTCGATAGAGTATAGTTTAGGATTCTTTAGAATAAATGTTGAAGATGAAAATGAGAGAAAATAAATGAAAATTTGGTTAAAAATTCGTTTAGAAATTACTGGTATTTATAATAGAGCAATAGCCATATCTATTCATGAAATTATACGATGAATAAACACTTCTTTTGAAAATGAAATTTGAAAATAACGGACACTATGTCGACATGGGAGGTTGATGTATGTCGACATGCTCAAGGCAAAAATTGATGTTTTGATTTTCTTATTAAAATTGGTTTCTATAATTTGTCAAATCAATTTCTAAACTTTGTAAATATATTTGAATATAGTTTCAACATATAAAAGAGTTTAGAAAATAATTTTTAATATATATAATCTTAATCTATAAAGTGATTTAAAATCTGAGTATATAAATATTTTAATGCTAAATATTTAAAACAAGAGATGGTTTAAAAACAAGGACAATTTTGAAATCAAAATATTAAAAATGATAAAATAGTTTTGAGGCTAAAATATTTCAATCAAGAGAGTTGTCTTTTTGAAAAGAAAGTTTTGAAAACATTTTTTAGAAACAAGAGATATATTTTTGAAAAACATTTTTATAAAATTAGTGGATATCAAAATAGGACCACTATAAGTTCCACTAGATATTGTCGTGGGTTCCATCCCACTAGGGTTCCATCCCTTTAACAGGCTCGAAGTGGATTCCATTCCACGAATAAATTCGAATAAAGATGTAAGTGCTTTCAAGAAGTTTTAACATAATTCTAGACTGACTACATTATCGTGTACTGTTTGAAATCTTGAACTCTTGATAACTTGATTTCTTGATACTCATGAGTCTTCAATCTTGATATCTTCGATCTTTAAATTCATCAGTCTTGTATCTCTATATTGTACAGTCTTCATTCTTGGTACCTGCATGTTTATATTCTGCATATACATATGTATCTAAACCATAACGTTAGTATTTATATTTTATAACAAGTCCTGAGGTTGTTGTCATCAAAACCATCATCTTAAGAACTAACAGTTAAAGCTTCATGCACATTTAATGATGGATTAATTAGTGGCTAATAGTTACTTGGTGGCCACACTTCCTAAAGGGAATTTTGGGAAGCACCCTAAAAATTGAATTAGGGTTTTATGCATGTATAAATAACCCTCTTATGTACATGTAAATATCTTCATACTCTTCATTTTACTTAGGAAATTAGCAAGTTGTAAACACAATGTTTCATGAAATAAAAATGGCTTCCTAACCCTCCTCTTTTCTACATGCTTCTCTTTACTTTTATGCTTATGCTTATTTCTATGCTCTTCTATTTTCTTTGTTAGTAGATTAGATTTACATTCATGCAAGTGGTATTGCTTTAATTTTTATGCAAGTAGTTAGTAGTTAATCTCTTTTTCTTCCTTTGCTTAGTTTCCATTTCTTTGCTTTTTAATGTTGAAATTTACAAGTGTTGATTTGATAACATGAATGAGTAGCTAAACCCCTTCAATTTAGGGGTAATGAAGCTCTCTAACTTTATGTAATTTCAATATTTCTATGATTTATGATCTCTTTTATTTGTGCTTCATGAAAGTGGATTTTGATGTAAGTTTATACAAGTGGGTTTGATAGCTTATGTTGCTTTTCCAAATAAGCTATTCTTATTCAACATAAACACAATTCACATCATCATTTGCTAATTGATTTTTGATTTTGAAATGAAAGTAAAAACAAAATTTGATGATCTATATTACTAATTACAATAGTAAATAGATCATACTTAAAATAGCTTTATCTTTGGCTTCATTTTCATAAGAATTGATAAGTGGTGTATTTGTTGTATTATAGTTTGATGGTTTAAGTTATGTTAATTAATAACATAAATTAACCATACTTATGATAAATACAACAATTATTTCACTTAATATCAAAAATAGAGATAATAGATTGTTTGATTGTTGATTTACAACAATATGAGAGTGGATTTGCCTCTAAATTGTTCTCTAATATCGTAGTTTTTAATCTCATTTTAACTTTAGTTTTAGCTTCATTTTGCTTGTAGTTGACAATCTTCTCTCAATTCTTGGTTAATTTGATTGAATAGATTTTTAAAATCTAACATTTCCCTGTGGATCGACCCGTACTCGCCACGTACTAACTTTTGTATGCCGTGTGCTTGCAGTTTAAATTTAATTTGAAATTTATCGGCGATTTTCTAATCTGATAGAAAAATTGCCGTTAAACAAGTTTTCGGCGTCGTTGCCGAGAAATTGTTTGATTTTAATTTCTATTCTTTGAATTATTTGTTGTTTGATTTTTGTGTGTTTAAATTTTTTGTGATGAGTGCATTAAAAAAATTGTTGTATTATGTGTTTGTGTGATTTTTGTTTAATTTGGTGCTTGTTGTTGTTCTAGTTTCATTTGCATTTGCTCTCATTTTGTATAAATAAAAAAAATCCACAATTTCATTTCAAAAAAAAAATCATTTTCAAGTTACCATTACAGTTTTCAATTTCAGCATTACAAATACAATTACATAATTCACTGCCTTTTTCAAACTGTGCACTGTGCACAATTCCATTCTCTGTTACAAACTGTTTCTATTACAAACTGTTACTTCTGTTCCTCCACCCCTCTGATCAACCCCAACCTATCACTGAGCAAACTTCCACCACCCAGTTTCTTCACACGACCTCTGTCGCACCTGTCAACTGCCATGCATAACTATCATAAAAGAAACTTGCCATTGCCACCAAAACAACCAAAAAAACCCAGACATTTTCAAACAATCACAAGCATCAACAGCCATATCAACTTCATTGTGCTCCTCTTCTGTCAGTAGCAATAGACAACACACAAGTTCACACTCCAGTCCCACCACAACAATTATCTACACTTTCAACTACAACAAATATCTAACCATCCACTTTAGTTGCCTCCTCGCCACATCAACATTCACTTGCCTTACCACCAGAAACTGCCTGCATACCACACTCTTGAACTTCTGCACTTCTTGCCTGATCACAATACTATCACATACAAGCTCATTGACCATTCTCAGTATCATCCATCAAACAGTGCATCTCCATTTCTGTCTTCATTTCTACCTGCTACTATACATTCACACTCCACCCATCACATAAAACTTTCAACTGCAACTACTTCGAATATACAAACACTCCACTTCTGCCATACAACACTTCTTGTGCACATTCACCTCAACAACAATATCCATAATCATCCACCATCACCCAGACCACAAACAAACCACTCCTCCACTTCAACTTCATCATATCAACAGTTACTTAAAACAGACCATTCTCTGCACATCAGTTCTGCACACACACAACCTGCTGCCTGTAGCCATACCATTCTCTACACAACCCATACCCAAACCACCTCCAACGTACTACCTCCAATCGGAGTCACAAACTTCCACCAACCAACAAAATAACCACTGACTTGCTACAGACTACACAACGACCTTCAGCAAACCAAGAAAAAATTCAGAGGCTTTCAACATTCAACTGCCTGACATCGCTCACCTCTGACCATCGAACACAAAATCGATATCCAAAATTGCCTCGGGCAACCTCATCTCCAACGGCAAAAACCCAAACGCCTGAACCATCAATCGACTTCGACCACCTCTACAATTCAACACAACTTCGAGTCCTCCCATCACATCATAGAACCACTTGAAGCCCACCAAAATCACGAACTCCTTCACTCAATTCTCAATCGCCTTTCACAAGCCTCTTATCGCCAATTCGAATCCCCAAATCTAACCAGCAGACCCCCTACCGCGACCACAGCAGCGCACACCTCCAACCTCAACTCAAATCGCCACGAATTCGAATAAGTAGTGGATTGAGTGAAAGTGGAAATTGATTTATTGTTTTGGGGAAATTTCGTTATGTTACCAAAGCACCTTAGGGATGGCACCATTTGAAGCCTTATATGGCAAGCCATGTTTATCACCTATATGCTGGGTAGAGACTGGAGAAAGGGCTGTTCTAGGACCTGAATATGTTAAAGAAACTACAGAGAAAATTGGGTTAATAAGAAAAAGAATAGCAGCAGCTCAAGATAGGCAAAAGAAATTTACAGATAGGAAGAGAAAGCAAGTGGAATATGAAGTGGGAAACTTTGTTTTCATCAAGATTTCACCTATGAAGAAAGTCATGAGATTTGGCAAGCAAGGTAAGCTTACACCAAGGTATGTTGGACCCTATAAAATTCTGGAAAGAATTGGTTCATTGGCTTACAAATTAGAACTACCAGAGGAAATGAAAGCAATGCATAATGTTTTTCATGTGTCCCAACTTAGAAGATGGGTACATGATAAAGAAGACATTTTGGAAGAGCCTACCAAAATTCAAATAAATCCTGACTTGGTTTATGAAAAAGAACCAGTGGGGATTGTAGCCAAGGAAGAAAAGAAATTAAGGAGCAAAACCTTGAAACTAGTTAAGATCCAGTGGAGTAGTGATCCTAATGACTGCACATGGGAGTTAGAGGATAAGATTAGAATGGATTATCCTAAGCTTTTTGCAAATTAAAAGGTTTTTTTTTTCTGGAAATTTTTTGTTATGCATGGTTGATATGGTTGAATTTGTTTGCTTATGCATATGTTTGATAAGTTTTCAGAAAAGAAAATAATGCTTGTTATAAATGTTAGAAAAATTGTGAGGACAAAATTCCTAAAAGGAGGGGTGAATGTAATACCCCAAAATTTTGTGAAAAATCATTTTTGTAAAATGATTTAATTTTTGAAATATTTAGATTTAAATATGGTGAAATTTCTGGAATAAATAGTGTGCAAGTATATGTGTGCACGTGCACACTGAAATGGCACAAGGAAGAACTCCAGATTTCTTGGATTTAAAACAAGAATTAAAAAGCAATACAAACATGATTTTGCAACATGGATATTTGATTTCTGGAATTATATGGATTATCTTAGAAAATAAGAAAAGTAAGTTTTACTTTAAATCAGTAAACAAGATTTTATTTAAAACCCAGAAAAGAAAATTATACATATATATATGTTATAAGGATTTGTAAACCTGTATACATATAGGTGTATATGTTTCTGAAATTAAAGAGGAATTAAATAAGCCTAGATAAGATGTGTATACAAATATACATTTTTAAATACTGAAAAGTATATATATATATAAGCAAGTGAAACTATAACATTAAAATGACATGAAATATGATACAAGTCAATATGCTTGTGTAGGCAAAAATAGCAAAGGGGATTCTCAGGAATAGTTAAAATATAAAATAGGATAGTCACACTTTTAACATGACTAGGTGAGTGGCCATTTTCTGAAAAGTAAAAGAAAGAAAATGCAGCCTTTAAATTGGTTAATATGGCCGGGGTATTATGAATGAAAAATGCATGATGCTAGCCAGGACAGAAATGGAATTCTGTTTTAACAAAACCCTAGTGGAAAAATGCATATAAATAGGCAGTTTTAGCCAGTAGAATTATCTTTACCCCGAGCTGCACAAAAATAAGAAAAGAAGAAAAATATTGGAAGGAGAAAACATTCATACAAGGATTTTCTGGATTAATAAGAAGAAATACTTAGGTGAGTAACCTCACTGAGTTCATGGCATTAAGACCTGAGATGAGGCAGCCACTTTTTATATTGCCATTTATATATTTCTGGTTTTGATGTATATGATTTCATCAATGCTTTTTGGATGTCTTATTTTAAATCTGATATGATTTAATATGGATGATTTTGATGATCTTTGATTGGTTGAGACATTTGTCTTTGGATGTGTATCATACTGTTTTATTTATACTCATAAATGTTAAAGACTAGGATCTTAAAAATTATATAGAGAATACTCTCAACTGTATAGATCTATGGCATGGAAACTTTACAAAAATGTTGGGAGCTGCATTATACTTGGTATAAGTGCTAAGGCTTGAGAAGAAAAATGTTAAGGGTGCAATAGAAATTTTCTAAGTGCTGAGCCCTTAATCAAATCAAAAAAAAGGGAAGAAACCCACAAGCTAAAATTATGATTGAACCAGATCTTGAATCTGAATCAATCATAAAGGCTTGCAGATCAATATAATAAGAACATGCCATGCCTCTTTTACAGTTGAAAATATTCTTATATTTTACTAAGATCAAGACATATTGACCCCATTTAGGAAATAACTGTCTGATTATTTCTAAGGAGAATTATGCTAGGAAAGATTATGGATGTTTCCATGTTTGCAGTGACATGTTCACTTAGCATATTTGATGATAGGATTTAAGACAATACACTAGTAAATAAACTAGGGAAGGGAAGGCCAAGAAGGCTGCTGGAATGCTTGTCATATTTGAAGTATGCAAGTTGGCACATGGTTTGTTTAAGCCTTGAGATCTTTGTGCAATGATGTGAATTAGTTCATTGCAATGTGTCCCTGTGATTCCTTATTAGCAGATGAGGCAGGGATTTAAATTGAATAATACAACCTGTAAATGAAGAAATAGGAATATGGATATTTCTTAGGTTGAATGATATGGAACCAAGATGGTTCCAGTGAATGCAATTGTTGCAAATAGATAATTATGTTTGCATGATTATGTATGCAAGTGTAAGAATGATAAATGAATATATCATACCTGAATCAACTTAATTATACTATGTTAAAGTAATTGATTGCAGGAATTTGCTTAAATAACTAATTGGTGCTCTTATATTCTCTATTGCTTAATATCATGAATGTATTGATGTTACTCATACCAGATCATAGATCTGACCCTTGTTTGCTCATGGCATATGGGGTGTCTCATTTTAAAATGAGGCAGCCACTCATGCTCTTTCAGGTAACCCAGGCACTAAGTAAAAATGAAGTTATGGCTATTATGGAGGAGTGAATGAACATGCTAGCTAGTTTCAATAAGAGCTTAAATTGATTATATCTGCATGTATTCAGGAAATTTTTTTTATGTTTCTAAGATTTCCAGTCATGTATTGAATATTTTATGGTTAGTGATCAAGTTGCTCTTATGTTCTGAAAAGTGTCAGATTAAATTAGTTGTTCTGTCGAAATTGTTGTGTGTTAAGGTTTGATTTGTTTTTGAAGTAGTGTCTGAAACATAAACATGAAAAATATGCTCAAGTATCAGCTATAAAAATCTGGTAAGAAATATACAATTATGTGAGCTACTGTTTTGCATAATTTATATTATGTCTTAGCTAATCTTGAGACATAACAGAGCACTGAGTTTTAGAATAAAATCTGGATTTAGCTAGAAGTAAACTTAAAAGGATTTTAGTTTCTTTTTACTGAAATGCTTTGTAAATAAGTTTGAATTCATTTCTGAATCGTATTGAGAAAAGTAAAATGTTTTTAAGAGCTTCAGACAGAAGGCAATGAATGGTATCTCCATTGCTTTGAACTAGTGTGTAGCAGATACAGGATATATGAGTTAACCAGCTTCAAATAAATGAAGTATTGGTTGATCATGATAGATTGTATTTTGAAAATAAAAATGCATTTCAAAAGCTTAGTACATTTAGCAATTGCTTCACCCAGTTTTTTGGAAAATGAGCAAAGATATTGACATATACATGTATATCTGTGTACATGTTGATATTTGAGCAAAAATTGAAACATAAATTCTTAGAACAGTTGTAGGATTGGGTTTCAAAAATAATAAAGCAAGAAATATTGTTTTGTATGTTAGATTATAGGCAAAAATTAAATATATATGTGCAGATATAGGTAGATATCAGATTTCAAACCATACAGGAGAAAAATAAAAAGAAAAACAAAAATTGTGTTTGAACCGACCAGCATAGCACTCGAACTCGTGACCTCTCATGTATAAGTTAGGCGCATTTCCATTACGCCTAGATGTTGCTTGTGTTCACTTATGATCCACTTTCTTTTAACCTGGCTTTGATACTATACAGACTTTTACACAATCACCCATATTAAAAGCTTGCTTTCCACTGATTATTACTTGATCATTTCTTAATTAGAATAACAGACTGAAGTACATGTTTCCAGTGGATTCTATGGTCAAAAATCAATTAATCTGAATTGCTAAAATCTAAATCAAACAGAATGTTCTTGTACAACAAATAAAAAGAAAATAAAGTATATACTCTGAATATAAACAAGAGGAACACATACATCTTCATATGTATGTGTATGTTATTAGAAATACACTGATATATTTATATTGGTAAGTTATCTTGATCCTGGATATATTTTGTTTATTGGAGAAAGAAAATGACCCTGGGAAATATATTTGTAATGAATGATATATCTATATATCATCTCTTAACAAAAAAAAATCCTTATGAATTAGGGTGAAAATAGGAGGGTCACTTCAGTTGGTATCAGAGCACTTGGTTGCATTGATTGTTAAGTATTATAGAAATGTATTATGTCTGTTTGTTTTGGATGAAATAATTTAGATAAGAAAATAGAAATTATAGAAGTACTCATAATATACTAATACCATTTGCCCAGAATTTAGTTAGCAGACCATGGTAGGAAGAGGATCTCATCACAATGCAGGACCCAGTGCACCTCAAATGCTTGATATGCAAGAATTTGTGAGGGTTTTAAGAGATGGAATTGGGCATAGGCCTAAGAACCCACATGAAGAGCTTTCAAAACTACTGAAGACTTATTCCAATTTGGGAGGCAGGAGTTTTGAAGGAACTGAGAGTGTGATGGAAATTCAAGCATGGTTGAGAACACTTGATAGGATTTTCAATGACATGCAGTTGGATGACCAAAGGAAGAGGCAAGTAGCTTCTAGACAATTGAAAGGGGTGGCTTTAAGCTGGTGGGAGGTGATCATAGCTGGAAGAAATGAAAATGAAATCACTTGGAATCAGTTCAAGGAGATGTTGGAGGCAAGATTTGTACCAGCATCAGCCAAGACCACTTTGCTTGAAGAATTTATCAAACTTAGGCAGGGAACTTTGAATGTCACTGAATACACTCAAAAGTTTGAGGGGCTATCCAATTATGGAGCAATTCTAGTGGCAGATGAAGCATCCAAAAATGATAGGTATATAAAAGGACTGAACCCAGGACTTAGCAGAGCTATGCTACCATATGCAGATAGAACATTTGATCAAGTAATTGATCTGGCCTTGAAACTGGAACAACATGACAAAGAAAGAGAGAAATATAGGAATTTTAAGAGCAACAACAAGAAGGATAAGGGAAGATATCACCCTTATGATAAAAAGAAGGAGGAGGCAGACAACAGGAAGAGTAAAGATACAAAAGCCAATGATACTAAGAAGAAATTGGTTTGCCATCATTGTGGAAAAGAAGGACACATCAAACCAAGGTGCCCAGAGTTAAAAGGAGGAGCCTTCAAATGCTACCTATGTGGGAAAGAGGGGCATATGAAGAGGAACTGTCCTGAGAATAAACAGCAAGGGAAATTGGCAACTTTGGAAGGTAAAGGCAAATCTGCAGTGAAAATTGATGCTGAAAATCATGGCCAAGTGGAAGGTACATTACTCATTTGTGCCATACCCATACCAGTAGTATATGATACTGGAGCAACACACTCTTTGATTTCCTATGAAGTAGTTAAAGTATTAAAATTAAACTGCATATTGGTTGAAACCCCATTGCTTGTACAAAGTCCCCTAGGGAGTTCTAGTGTTTTGAACATGAATTGTGTGGATGTGGAGTTAAACATAGGAGGAAATATTGTTATTTCCAATTTATATGTTTTAAATTACCCAAATATAGGAGTTATATTGGGGGTAGATTGGTTAAGGCAATTTAAAGCCATAATTAATTTAGACTCATCCACCATATCATTGCAAAATTCTAGAGGCCAGAGGATCACAGTTCTATGTGAAGTAGCTAAGGAAGGGAAATTGTATCATTTAGTTGACTTAGAAAAAGATCTGAGTGAACTAACCATTGAAGAAATTCCCATAGTTAATGAATACTTGGATGTGTTTGGGGAAGTTAAGGGTGTTCCACACCACAGACCAGTTGAGTTCCAAATTAATCTCATTCCAGGAGCAAGTCCAATAATCAAGAAACCTTATAGAATGGGGCCAAGTGAACTGAAAGAATTGAAAAATCAATTGGAAGAATTAGAGGGCAAGGGATTTATAAAGCCAAGCAATTCCTGCTGGGGTTCTCCAGTAGTGTTTGTAAGAAAACATGATGGTACCTTGAGAATGTGCATAGATTACAGGGAACTAAATAAAGTAACCATCAAGAATAAATACCCATTGCCTAGAATAGATGATCTCTTTGACCAACTCAGTGAAGCTAAAATATTTTCTAGGCTAGACTTAGCATCAGGATTCCATCAAATGAAGGTTGAAGACTCAAGTGTTAAGTATACTGCATTTAACACAAGATATGGCTTATATGAATTTTTGGTTATGCCATTTGGTTTGACAAATGCTCCTTCATATTTTGTTGATTTGATGAATAGAATATTTAGAGATTATTTAGACAAGTTTGTACTGATTTTTATTGATGACATTTTGATTTATTCTAAGACAGTGGAAGAGCATAAAAATCATTTGCATTTAGTTTTGTCAAGACTAAGGGAAAATGATTTAAAGGCAAAATTTTCAAAATGTGCATTTTGGAAAGAAGAAGTGCATTTTCTTGGGCATGTTATCTCTGCCAAAGGAATATCAGTAAACCCTAATAAGGTAGTGGCAATCCAAGCATGGAAAAGGCCTAGTACCATCAGTGAGATTAGATCATTTATGGGGATGGCAGGATATTATAGGAGATTTATAAAAGATTTCTCAAAAATATCATCACCACTTACCAATTTAACTAGAAAGAACCAAGCCTTTGTATGGACAGAAAAATGTGAGCAAGCTTTTATCAAAATAAAGGAAGCTCTAATTAATGCACCAGTATTGAGAGTGCCAGAAGGAAATGAAAATTTGGTTGTGTACACTGATGCAAGTGGCTCTGGGTTAGGGGCTGTGTTGATGCAGCAAGACCAGGTGGTAGCCTATGCATCTAGGCAATTAAAGCCACATGAAACCAGGTATGCAACCCATGATCTTGAACTAGCAGCAGTTGTGTATGCTTTGAAACTTTGGAGACATTATTTGTTAGGTGCCAAATTCATTTTATACACTGATCATAAGGCACTGAAATATTTATTCTCACAAAAAGATTTGAATATGAGGCAACATAGATGGGTAGAGTTCCTAGCTGCCTATGATCTAGATATACTGTATACACCAGGCAAGGCAAATAAAGTTGCAGATGCCTTGAGTAGACAACATGCCAAAGTAGCCATGTTGATGATGCAAGAATTTAAGGATTTGTCTATACTTACTGATTTGGAAATTGAGGAAAACAGTGGGGTACAAATGATGTCCATTGAAGAAGGTGAAGGTAAAGGGAAATTAAGTATGATATCTCTGCAATCAGATCTACTTCTTAAGATTGGGAAAATGCAGGAACAAGACCTAAACATGGTGGAAAAGAAAATGCTTATATCAAAAGGGGAGGAAGTAATAAATTATCAAGTTGATAAAAATGGTTATTTAAGGAATAAAAATAGGATATGTGTTCTAGAAAATATAGAATTGAAGGAGGAAATATTAAATGAGTACCATAGGAGTAAGTACTCCATACACCCAGGTAGCACCAAGATGTATCAAAATTTGAAAAGAAATCTTTGGTGGAAGGGGATGAAGTCAGAGGTGGCCAGATATGTTGCAAGGTGCATGACTTGCCAACAAGTCAAGGCAGAGACACAAAGGCCATCAGGACTATTGCAACCCCTTAGTATACCACAGTGGATGTGGGAGGATATATCTATGGATTTCATAGATGGTCTGCCTAGATCTAAGAAGGGAAACACAAGCATATGGGTAATAGTGGATAGGCTAACTAAGGTAGCACATTTTATCCCAGTTAAAACAGAAAGAAATGCTCCAAAATTGGCTCAAATATTCATGAAAGAGGTAGTAAGGTTGCATGGCATACCCAAAACCATTGTGAGTGATAGGGATACCATCTTCACCTCAAGGTTTTGGAAAAGTTTTCAAGAGGCCATGGGGAGTGAATTGTGCTTAAGCACTGCCAACCATCCACAATCAGATGGTCAAACTGAGGTGGTGAACAAAGTCTTAGAGGATTTGTTGAGAGCATGCACACTGGACTTTGGAGGCAACTGGGAAGACCACCTCCATCTAGCTGAATTCACATACAATAACAGTTACCAAAGCACCTTAGGGATGGCACCATTTGAAGCCTTATATGGCAAGCCATGTTTATCACCTATATGCTGGGTAGAGACTGGAGAAAGGGCTGTTCTAGGACCTGAATATGTTAAAGAAACTACAGAGAAAATTGGGTTAATAAGAAAAAGAATAGCAGCAGCTCAAGATAGGCAAAAGAAATTTGCAGATAGGAAGAGAAAGCAAGTGGAATATGAAGTGGGAAACTTTGTTTTCATCAAGATTTCACCTATGAAGAAAGTCATGAGATTTGGCAAGCAAGGTAAGCTTACACCAAGGTATGTTGGACCCTATAAAATTCTGGAAAGAATTGGTTCATTGGCTTACAAATTAGAACTACCAGAGGAAATGAAAGCAATGCATAATGTTTTTCATGTGTCCCAACTTAGAAGATGGGTACATGATAAAGAAGACATTTTGGAAGAGCCTACCAAAATTCAAATAAATCCTGACTTGGTTTATGAAAAAGAACCAGTGGGGATTGTAGCCAAGGAAGAAAAGAAATTAAGGAGCAAAACCTTGAAACTAGTTAAGATCCAGTGGAGTAGTGATCCTAATGACTGCACATGGGAGTTAGAGGATAAGATTAGAATGGATTATCCTAAGCTTTTTGCAAATTAAAAGGTATTTTTTTTTTCTGGAAATTTTTTGTTATGCATGGTTGATATGGTTGAATTTGTTTGCTTATGCATATGTTTGATAAGTTTTCAGAAAAGAAAATAATGCTTGTTATAAATGTTAGAAAAATTGTGAGGACACAATTCCTAAAAGGAGGGGTGAATGTAATACCCCAAAATTTTGTGAAAAATCATTTTTGTAAAATGATTTAATTTTTGAAATATTTAGATTTAAATATGGTGAAATTTCTGGAATAAATAGTGTGCAAGTATATGTGTGCACGTGCACACTGAAATGGCACAAGGAAGAACTCCAGATTTCTTGGATTTAAAACAAGAATTAAAAAGCAATACAAACATGATTTTGCAACATGGATATTTGATTTCTGGAATTATATGGATCATCTTAGAAAATAAGAAAAGTAAGTTTTACTTTAAATCAGTAAACAAGATTTTATTTAAAACCCAGAAAAGAAAATTATACATATATATATGTTATAAGGATTTGTAAACCTGTATACATATAGGTGTATATGTTTCTGAAATTAAAGAGGAATTAAATAAGCCTAGATAAGATGTGTATACAAATATACATTTTTAAATACTGAAAAGTATATATATATATATAAGCAAGTGAAACTATAACATTAAAATGACATGAAATATGATACAAGTCAATATGCTTGTGTAGGCAAAAATAGCAAAGGGGATTCTCAGGAATAGTTAAAATATAAAATAGGATAGTCACACTTTTAACATGACTAGGTGAGTGGCCATTTTCTGAAAAGTAAAAGAAAGAAAATGCAGCCTTTAAATTGGTTAATATGGCCGGGGTATTATGAATGAAAAATGCATGATGCTAGCCAGGACAGAAATGGAATTCTGTTTTAACAAAACCCTAGTGGAAAAATGCATATAAATAGGCAGTTTTAGCCAGTAGAATTATCTTTACCCCGAGCTGCACAAAAATAAGAAAAGAAGAAAAATATTGGAAGGAGAAAACATTCATACAAGGATTTTCTGGATTAATAAGAAGAAATACTTAGGTGAGTAACCTCACTGAGTTCATGGCATTAAGACCTGAGATGAGGCAGCCACTTTTTATATTGCCATTTATATATTTCTGGTTTTGATGTATATGATTTCATCAATGCTTTTTGGATGTCTTATTTTAAATCTGATATGATTTAATATGGATGATTTTGATGATCTTTGATTGGTTGAGACATTTGTCTTTGGATGTGTATCATACTGTTTTATTTATACTCATAAATGTTAAAGACTAGGATCTTAAAAATTATATAGAGAATACTCTCAACTGTATAGATCTATGGCATGGAAACTTTACAAAAATGTTGGGAGCTGCATTATACTTGGTATAAGTGCTGAGGCTTGAGAAGAAAAATGTTAAGGGTGCAATAGAAATTTTCTAAGTGCTGAGCCCTTAATCAAATCAAAAAAAAAAGGGAAGAAACCCACAAGCTAAAATTATGATTGAACCAGATCTTGAATCTGAATCAATCATAAAGGCTTGCAGATCAATATAATAAGAACATGCCATGCCTCTTTTACAGTTGAAAATATTCTTATATTTTACTAAGATCAAGACATATTGACCCCATTTAGGAAATAACTGTCTGATTATTTCTAAGGAGAATTATGCTAGGAAAGATTATGGATGTTTCCATGTTTGCAGTGACATGTTCACTTAGCATATTTGATGATAGGATTTAAGACAATACACTAGTAAATAAACTAGGGAAGGGAAGGCCAAGAAGGCTGCTGGAATGCTTGTCATATTTGAAGTATGCAAGTTGGCACATGGTTTGTTTAAGCCCTGAGATCTTTGTGCAATGATGTGAATTAGTTCATTGCAATGTGTCCCTGTGATTCCTTATTAGCAGATGAGGCAGGGATTTAAATTGAATAATACAACCTGTAAATGAAGAAATAGGAATATGGATATTTCTTAGGTTGAATGATATGGAACCAAGATGGTTCCAGTGAATGCAATTGTTGCAAATAGATAATTATGTTTGCATGATTATGTATGCAAGTGTAAGAATGATAAATGAATATATCATACCTGAATCAACTTAATTATACTATGTTAAAGTAATTGATTGCAGGAATTTGCTTAAATAACTAATTGGTGCTCTTATATTCTCTATTGCTTAATATCATGAATGTATTGATGTTACTCATACCAGATCATAGATCTGACCCTTGTTTGCTCATGGCATATGGGGTGTCTCATTTTAAAATGAGGCAGCCACTCATGCTCTTTCAGGTAACCCAGGCACTAAGTAAAAATGAAGTTATGGCTATTATGGAGGAGTGAATGAACATGCTAGCTAGTTTCAATAAGAGCTTAAATTGATTATATCTGCATGTATTCAGGAAATTTTTTTTATGTTTCTAAGATTTCCAGTCATGTATTGAATATTTTATGGTTAGTGATCAAGTTGCTCTTATGTTCTGAAAAGTGTCAGATTAAATTAGTTGTTCTGTCGAAATTGTTGTGTGTTAAGGTTTGATTTGTTTTTGAAGTAGTGTCTGAAACATAAACATGAAAAATATGCTCAAGTATCAGCTATAAAAATCTGGTAAGAAATATACAATTATGTGAGCTACTGTTTTGCATAATTTATATTATGTCTTAGCTAATCTTGAGACATAACAGAGCACTGAGTTTTAGAATAAAATCTGGATTTAGCTAGAAGTAAACTTAAAAGGATTTTAGTTTCTTTTTACTGAAATGCTTTGTAAATAAGTTTGAATTCATTTCTGAATCGTATTGAGAAAAGTAAAATGTTTTTAAGAGCTTCAGACAGAAGGCAATGAATGGTATCTCCATTGCTTTGAACTAGTGTGTAGCAGATACAGGATATATGAGTTAACCAGCTTCAAATAAATGAAGTATTGGTTGATCATGATAGATTGTATTTTGAAAATAAAAATGCATTTCAAAAGCTTAGTACATTTAGCAATTGCTTCACCCAGTTTTCTGGAAAATGAGCAAAGATATTGACATATACATGTATATCTGTGTACATGTTGATATTTGAGCAAAAATTGAAACATAAATTCTTAGAACAGTTGTAGGATTGGGTTTCAAAAATAATAAAGCAAGAAATATTGTTTTGTATGTTAGATTATAGGCAAAAATTAAATATATATGTGCAGATATAGGTAGATATCAGATTTCAAACCATACAGGAGAAAAATAAAAAGAAAAACAAAAATTGTGTTTGAACCGACCAGCATAGCACTCGAACTCGTGACCTCTCATGTATAAGTTAGGCGCGTTTCCATTACGCCTAGATGTTGCTTGTGTTCACTTATGATCCACTTTCTTTTAACCTGGCTTTGATACTATACAGACTTTTACACAATCACCCATATTAAAAGCTTGCTTTCCACTGATTATTACTTGATCATTTCTTAATTAGAATAACAGACTGAAGTACATGTTTCCAGTGGATTCTATGGTCAAAAATCAATTAATCTGAATTGCTAAAATCTAAATCAAACAGAATGTTCTTGTACAACAAATAAAAAGAAAATAAAGTATATACTCTGAATATAAACAAGAGGAACACATACATCTTCATATGTATGTGTATGTTATTAGAAATACACTGATATATTTATATTGGTAAGTTATCTTGATCCTGGATATATTTTGTTTATTGGAGAAAGAAAATGACCCTGGGAAATATATTTGTAATGAATGATATATCTATATATCATCTCTTAACAAAAAAAAAATCCTTATGAATTAGGGTGAAAATAGGAGGGTCACTTCACGAACGATGCTCGAATCAATGTGCCAAGGCAACTTTCTTGCCCAACATCACGTTGATGCTTGGCAATTTCTTGAAAACCTCGCTGAAAAGTCGTCCCAATGGGAACGTTCAAACAAAAAATCAATTTACTCATGATCGAGTGCACACTCGATAGGATCTTCTTTGGCTTTGGAAGCTAAAATCGACGCAATGATTAACAAATTCGACAACGTTTTCTGTAACGACCCTGAATTTTTGACATTTGAAATGTGAATATTTAATTGAGTTTAAATATTCGAATGATAGTTTAATTTGAAATTCGAGATATCGGAATGAATTTGGCAATTAAATCATTGAATTTAATTATTGAAACTGGGTAAAATATTGTATCTTCAGTTTTGAGCTGATTGAAAAATATTTTCAAGGCTTAGAAAATTCATATTGATAATACTGAAGATAATAAAAGTTTCAGAATTGAATTTGAAACTGTTTTGTTCAGTTTTGAATTTTATCGTTTAAATCGATATTTGAAAATAGCGTTTCGGGGCACAGTCTCAGAATTCGACGAAACCAGTTCCATTGGATCCGTAATATTGTATTATTATCGGATATCAATTTTCGTAATGTTTGGAGTGATCGTTTGGTCGTACGATAAGAAAACGCGCTGAAATTAAATCAAAAATTTAATATAATAACTGAGTCCAAAAAAGCTATATTCTTCATACGATCGAATTTGGACTTAGAACCTTTTCCATTGTGTTCGAAATAGGCATATAACATTACGAACGCCTAGCGGCATGCCTCGATAGGAGGTCGATATTTGGAGTTGCAAATTCGTGACGATTTAAATTTGAATTTGAAATATATATATATATTTATATATCTTGGTCAATAGCCGAAATCCCCTTCACATCAGAACTTTTTCTCTGCCTGTATACGCTACTTTCTTTTCAACGTCGCATCTTGTTCCCCCTCATCCTCACTTTAATGCTCACGCAACAGATGATTTTCAAAGAGAAACAAAATCAATGGCCGAACAAAATCTTCTCAAATAAAGTCTCGTTCTCCTCTTTCATTCAAATTAAAAGAAAACGAAACCCAATTACTTTTCTCCTTTCCCGTCTTCAGTTCGAAATCAAACCCGTTTCATTCTTCAACAAATAAAAAAAACGAACATATCGTTCGATTGCAAAATCAAACTCGCGAGTTCGAGGCGATCTAGGGTTAGGTTCGAAATCACGGGGTTCGTTTTGTTTGTGGCCGCGATCACTCGCGAGTTTGCTAAGGTTGGAGTGGCGATCTGGGGGGCCTCGTACTTGTTCGAGAGAGTGGGTTCTCGAGTCAAGCAATAGGAAGTCGGCGAAATGATCTCGAGCGGCGCGGCAAGCATCGATCTGGAGGGTCTCGCGATCGCAGTCTGGGCTTGCGCGCGTGCGTGAAGCGGAGCAAGGCGACGACGAGGTTAGGGTTTGGTTCGATCGATTCGATGGCCGAGTGGATGTTAGCGCAGTGGAGCAAGTTCACGGTGGAGGCACTCGGCGGCGACACTGGGGAGTTGAGCGACGCAGTGAGGTATATGCAGTTTTCCCCTTTTCCATTCAAGTGCGACTGTATATATATATGTATGTATATATATATGTATGAAATTGTACAGAGCAGAAAATATAACAATAAGTTTTACAAAGTAATTTACTTTCTTCAATATGTACAGTAATTAATTACTGTTGTTATATACAGAGGAAGAGGAAAATATATTTCGGTGAAGTATAAAAACCATCTCTGTTTTGATGAAATAAATAAATATTTTTATTAAAAGGAAAATTAGTTAATTAAAATTCATAAATGAAAATTTATGATTCAATTATTTCGAATATTGATAAATTGTATAAATGTTTATACAAGGTCTATAAAATCGAGAAACAAACTGGAATGGAATTGGATTGCAAATTTAAAAGCTAAGGTGAGATCTTCTCACTCAAATAAAAATTCGAATTGCAGTTATTGATTGACTGTTTGGATGTGATAGTATATATAGTAGTATATAGCAATATATATATATTGGAATATATATTGGAGTTGTTGATTTCCCGCATTATATAGCGGATGAGACCCTATGCGCCGCATAATAGCGGATGATATTTTTATAAATCCCATATACCGCGATATTCCACCTCGAAGTGGAATTGGTATTGTGCTAACATCTGTGGATGCAGGGAAACAGGTTGGAGGGATCCAACTGGATTCCTCAAATTATATGAATTTGTTTCATATGTTGTATGAATTTGTTTCGTATGCTGTGTGATAATTTATTTATAATCTGTGTATGATTATATCTGTGATTGAATTTGTTGAAGGCCATAATTTAGCCGAATGTATTTTTGGTATCGTTGGATACCAGAAATAAATAAAATTGGATTTTTGAAATTATAGTATGAAATTTTAAGTGAATTTCTTTTGAAAGAATTAGATGAATTTAATAGAAGGAATTAAAGTATTAAAATTGATTTTCGTATTCTTATCGAATTATTTCCAAAATATGGGAAAAGATTTTTTTATGGATTTTGAATAGTATTATTCGAAAGTTGGAAAATTTATTTAAAATGGAATTTTAAATGGTTTGGAAGAGATAAATGAATTTATTTTAAAAGGTGATAAATTTCTAGAAATCAAATTTGGAATTTGATTTGGTATTTGAAAATAAATCTTTGGGAAATCGATATGAAAATTTATTTGATGTTGAATGAAAAATTGATTTGTGTTGAAATAAATTTGGAAATTGATTTGCAAATGATTTGGTATTTGGAAATAAACATAGAAATCAATTTGTAATTGATTTGGTGTTGAAATAAATTTAGAAATCAATTTGGAATTTGATTTGGTGTTTGAAAGTGAATATTTGGAAAACGATTTGAAAATCGTATATAAGTGAATATTTGAAAATTTACATTCACAATGGAATTTGTAAAGGAAAAGTGAAAATAAATAACATTCGGAAATTTTATTTCGCAAGTGAAAATATGATTTGAAAATTGTTTTCAAAGTGATGAAGTGTGGAAAATATATATCTTGCGAAGATATTTGAAATTTAATAATTTGGGAAAATTATTTAAATTGGTTGTTTGTTGTGAATGTTGTTTGATAGTTAAATCACCGACTATCAATATTGCCTTTGAAATGGCACTTGAATTTGTTTTTTAAAACAAACGCTTATTATTCGGTTTAGTCGGGAAAGGACCTTTGTGTGAGATAACCCATTCCGAATAATGATACGATGTGTATGAATTGCAATTGAAGACCGGTGTGAAGACCGGGTATTTTCGAAAATGAAAGGACAACCTATCGAATGTCTTTGCACTGAGTTGCTCCGGTATAGAGATTTATATCACTCTTCTTGTGATGGGAAGTCCGGACGTGATTAGTGAATACCCGGATTGCAAGGGCTTCTTTGGAAGTGCATTCGGTTCTTTTCGAACCTGGAACAGACTTGTATGGTTGTATGTCTGACATTACACTTTGAGATATAAAGTTGATTTCTTTCAAATACATTTCTGTTGGTGGTGGAGAATTTATTCTCTTAGCTTAGCACCCTTCTCTGAGACGTACGAGCTCAGAGGTTATGTAGTTGAAGGTTATCAGTGATATACTCCCAATTTGGTAGTGTGGCATGCTGAGTGTTGTTGTGTGTTGATGGTCATTTGCTGATCATTTGTTGATCAAAGCATGGCTTTGTGAAAAAGCGTAGCTTTGTGGATGAGACTTCGTTGAGCCTCACAACCCGGTAATGGTCGAAACAGGAATGTTGCGGCAAGGTTTTAGGGGTCGCACCCCTAGGGTATGTCATTTCCTTCTGGATAAAAGGTGATATCATGGTATGGAGCCCAGATATTTTACCTATGTTGATGCTGCAAATTTATTATAGTTTGTAGTTGTTGCTTTGTGGTTGAGGATCCTCGGATAAAGGTCGGTAACGACCGGGGGATGGCATAGCTTGTGTGTTAGCTACCTAGTTACAGCTGTACAGCGTGAGGTAGCGTCGGCCTTGTGTTTGCAGAGATCCGGTTAGGTTCTCGGGGCGTCTTTCCAGAGGCGTTTCCATTTCGGTGTAAGGAAGTTCATTTGCCTGACCATTTGTTGGAAATCCAAAGAAACAATACGCGCCCTGTACAGTTTTAGTTGTATAACCTGCTATGGAATGTGGCGGTAACCTGCTACTGAACATAGTGGCTATAGTAGGCATAAGTGCGAAATGTCTATGTTGGCTAAGATTAATATTATACTTTCGAAATGTTTTCCATACTAGACATTTAATAATAATATCAACTGATCTTTCGTAGTAAGCATCTTTGACTATCATAAGGGGAAATCTCCTCCAATTCTGCGTTTGCATTGTGTGTGTGGCGGGAGGCCTTATGGTAGTTTCATTTTCCAAAAGCATTGCGAATTTATTTTATTTTCTTTGTGAAAATAACTATTTTACGATCTCACACCAGTCACCATGACTGACTCGGAGTTTATTGTTCCCTTTCTAAACTCTGGGTGCCCATAATTTTCCACACGGGCAGCCTAGAGTTATGTTATCAGAATATTCTGGATATTCTGGAGCTTTGCAGACGAGCTGGATGGCGAGACGTACTCTCGTACTTATTTATTTATTCCGCTGTGTATTCTATGTGAGGACAAGTTTATATAACTATCCATTGTTGTATTGAGTTGTATATTGACTCTGATTGATGTATGTATAAACTGATATAGTCTTTTGTCTTAAAGATTATTGATTCATCTATTATATATTGTTCCGCTGCGAATGTGAGATTCTGATATTGTTTTTGTTTTTGTTTTTTTGTTTTTTCTTTTCTTCTGTCTTCTTCTACCCCTTCTTTTTAACCCTAATGGTTCGGTTTTCCGGCATTCGATTGCGCGGCATTTGATACAGTGGACGTATTAATGTCGACTTTCGAGCGTCGAAAAGTCGAAACGTTACATTTTCTCATCAAACCAAATGAATCAAGCTTCCAAACCCATGTGTTATAAATGCAACGATCCTAATCATATAGCCGATCAGTGCCCTAATTCTGTCGAACTAATCAATGCTTTAAATAAAGCCAAAAACGACCCGTTTTCTCTAACGTACAATCCTGGTTAGAGAAATCATCCGAATTTTGCTTGGAACAAAAACAATCCCAACACAAATACGATTCGTCCCAATTTTCAAGAATTTCTGAATAATGCTTCGAATCCTCCCTTTCAGCCCAACTATTTTCAACCAAACTTTGCGGGCCCGTCTCATAATCAACCGCAACAATCAAATTTTCAATCAAATTCTACTACCCTTCCCAAGACGATAAATGTTTATGTTCACTTGAGAAAACTCTTGAAATGTTATCTAAAGCAACTACTTAAAGCCTTCAATCAAACATCAATTTGCAAAATTTATTGACCTCATATATGCAAAACACAAACCAATCGTTTGCAAAAATTGAAATGCAAATGAGTCAATTAGCCACGTCTGTAAGTGAACGTGAACGAGGCACATTCCCAAGCCAGCCAATTCAAAATCCAAAAAATCTAAACGCTAATTCAAATCAAGCCCATGTTGTTCAAGATAGCAACGTCACCCAATTGAATGCTATCACAACTTTACGTTCCGGTAAACAAATCGATAATCAAGTCATTAACCCAAACGATTTACCAAAAACCTCTCTCGACGCTTCAAACGAATCGGAACAGAACGTGGAGCCAAACGTTGAATCAAATGCCGGACAAAGCTCTTCTTCTACTTGAGTAGACCCACCTACCAAGTATCGTGTTCCATTTCCACATCATCTTCGACCAAAGAAACACTCGGTCTAAATGGAAAAGTTGTTGGAAATTTTTAAACAAGTGAAAGTTAACATCCCGCTTCTTGACATCATTCAGCAAGTCCCCACGTACGTGAAATTTCTTAAGGACTTGTGCACTTAAAAGCGACACACTCAAGTGCCCAAAAAAGTCTTTTTAACCGCCTGTTTGAGTGAAGCCTTCTCCCAATCCATGCCCGTAAAATACAAAGATCCCGGCTGCCCTACGATTTCATGTACAATTGGAGACAAGACGGTTAACAAATGTTTGATTGACTTAGGCGCGAGTGTCAACTTGATTCCATACTCCGTGTACGAACAATTAGGCTTAGGTGAGCTCAAACCCACAAAGGTCACTCTTCAATTCACCGATCGTTCCATTAAGAAGCATGTGGGAGAAATCGAGGATGTGCTCATTCGGGTAGGGCAATTCATATTCCCCGTTGATTTTATCATTTTCGAAACACAACTCATGACAAATCCCGCGAGTCAAATTCCATTGATTTTAGGCCGACCATTCTTAGCCACTGCAAATGCCTTAATTAATTGTCGTAACGGTTCGATGAAAATCTCTTTTGGAAACATGACTTTGGATCTTAACATTTTCAATCTTGAAAGCGAATCAAATGAACCTTGCGACCAAATATTGGAAGTTAGTGCCATTCACGAAAATTTTGAAAACGAGACACTTGACCTTAACGACGAACGCGAAGTTGAATACGAATAATTATTTCACGAAATCCCAACGAGATTGAATATACTCTTCCCTTTGAATCGCTTCCAGTTGAGTCCGAATCTCAACCAATTCTTTGATCGAGCAACTCCCTAAGTTGGACCTCAAACCACTTCCCGATCACCTTAAGTATGCATACTTAGGTGAAAATGAAACTTGTCCTGTCATAATTTCTAACGATCTTTCTCTTGGCCAAGAAGCTTCTCTTCTCACTATTTTTTCGAAAAACAAGGAAGCGATTGGATGGTCGATTACCGATATTAAGGGAATTAGTCCCGCTTTTGTTCAACATCGCATCCATTTAATCGAGGATGCCAAGCCCGTTCGTGACATGCAACGAAGGCTTAATCCAAAAATGAAAGATGCAGTGCGTGATGAAATTCTTAAACTTCTCGACAAAGGAATCATTTACCCAATCTTTGATAGTTCATGGGTTAGCACAATTCACGTTGTACCGAAAAAGTCATGGCTTACCGTTGTCAAGAACGTTTCAAACGAACTTATTCCAACTCGGACTCAAATTAGTTGGCGTGTTTGCATTGATTAACGAAAATTAAATGCTGCAACACGAAAAGATCACTTCCCTCTTCCTTTCATTGACCAAATGCTCGAACATTTAGCTGGACACAAATTTTACTACTTCCTTAATGGTTATTCCGGCTATAACCAAATTCCAATCGCTCCCGAAGATCAAGAGAAAACGACTTTCACGTGTCCATTCGGTACCTTTGCTTATCGACGTATGCCATTCGGACTTTGTAACGCTCCTGCTACCTTCCAACGATGCATGGTTGGCATCTTTTCCGACATGATTGAACGCTTTCTAGAAGTTTTTATGGACGATTTCTCTATCTTTGGTGATTCTTTCCCAATGTTTACATAATCTCGAATAGGTTCTAAATCGATGTAAAGAAAAACATTTGACTTTGAATTGGGAAAAATGTCACTTTATGGTCAAACAAGGCATAGTCCTTGGACATATCATCTCAAATAAAGGCATTGAGGTAGATAAAGCGAAAGTCAATGTAATTGCAAACCTACCCATTCCCAAATCTGTTAAGGACATTTGATCAATTCTAGGACACGCTGGCTTTCACCGACGCTTTGTGAAAGACTTTAGCAAAATCGCTCGTCCTTTGACGACTCTCCTTGGAAAAGATGTTCCATTCGATTTCAACTCGGAGTGTATCTCTTCTTTTGAACGTCTTAAAAAGAACTCATTTCAGCTCCAATCATTTGCGCACCCAATTGGGATCTCCCATTTGAAATACTGTGTGATGCTTCGAACTTTGCGGTTGGTGCTGTCTTAGAACAACGCACCAACAAAATCCTTCATGTCATTTACTATGCGAGTATGACTTTGAACGACGCTCAACTCAACTACACAACAACCGAAAAAGAGCTTCTAGCTGTCGTTTTTGCGCTCGAAAAGTTTCGACCTTACTTGATAGGTTCACACATCACGATCTACACTGACCATACTGCTCTTCGATACCTTTTTGCCAAAAAGGATGCTAAATTCCGTTTGATTCGTTGGATCCTTTTACTTCAAGAATTTGACCTTACAATCAAAGCAAAAAAGGATCCGATAATATCATAGCCGATCACTTGTCTCGTCTTCCAAATGCACCATCTTCTTTGCCAATCAATGAAAACTTCCTCGATGAACAACTTCTTTCGATCCATGGTACGCTGATATAGTGAACTACTTAGTCACCAAAGAAACTCCCTCATCTTGGTCCAAATAGGACAAATGCAAATTCATGTCCCAAGTGAAATATTTCTATTGGGATGATCCATACTTGTTCAAATATCATCCTGACCAAATCATCCGACGTTGCATTTCGGATAATGAGATCAGGAGTGTTCTTTCGTTTTGCCACGATCAAGCGTGCGGTGGACATTTCGGTCCTCGAAAAACTGCATAAATGGTGCTTCAGTGTGGTTTTTATTGGCCTTCTCTTTTCAAAGACTCGTTTGAATTTTGTAAAACTTGCGATCGATGTCAAATGCTTGGACGAATTTCTCGACGAAATACGATGCCTCTAAACACCATTCTTACAATCGAAATATTTGATGTTTGGGGTATCGACTTTATGGGGACCTTTTCCCAATTCTTTTGGAAACTTGTATATCCTTCTCGCTGTCGATTACGTCTCAAAATGGGTCGAAGCTGTTCCTTGTAAAACCAATGACCTTAGAATTGTTGTGAAATTTCTCAAAGAAAACATCTTTTCGAGGTTCGGCACACCTCGCACAATAATCAGTGATAACAACACCCATTTTGCAATTGTTCTTTTGAAACTTTAATGAAGAAATACTCGATAACCCATAAGTTATCCACTCCATATCATCCTCAAACTTGTGGCCAAGTTGAAGTTTCAAATCGTCAAATAAAACAAATCCTGGAGAAAACTGTTAACAAAAATCGGAAAGTTTGGTCTCAGAAATTGACCGACGCGCTTTGGGATTACCGTACCTCTTTTAAAACTAACCTTGGGATGTCCCCATTTCGCTTAGTTTATGGGAAAGCTTGCCATTTACCGGTTGAAATCGAACACAAAGCGTTGTGGGCAATAAAAAACTTAAACTTTGATCTCGAGAAAGCTGGTGAAAACAGAAAATTGCAACTCAACGAACTAGAAGAACTTAGGAACGATGCGTATGAAAACGAAAAAAATTTACAAAGAAAGAACAAAAGTTTTTCACGACAAATCGATCCTAAGAAAAACGTTTCCATCAAACCAGAAAGTTCTTTTATACGACTCTAGACTTCATTTATTCCCTGGGAAACTAAAATCGAGATGGACCGGACCATTTGTGGTACAAACTGTTTTTCCACATGGTGCCATAGAAATAGAAAACCCCAGGGATGGATCAATTTTCAAAGTCAACGGTCGTCGTTTGAAACCTTTCTTGGAATTGCCAAGTAACCAAGAGGAGAAGCTCACGATGCTTCATGAGCCAACCTACGTCTAGTAAAGAATGTTAACTCTCTTTTGTAAATATGTATATATTTTTTCCTCGTTACACTCATTATATCATGCACGTACTGTGGGGACACAGTCAAAATTAAGTGTGTGGGGGAGTCTCATTTTCATTTTTTTAAGTTTCATGGCATTTTTGAATTTTCATTTTCTTTTAACTTCAAAAAAAATCTCAAAATTTCTAAATCTCAAAAACATTTTATTTTTAGCATTTTAATTAATTTTGAAGAAACGCTATGGGATAAGTATAAGTTTTGGTTAATAAATTGAAATTTTTGAAAATTTATTTGTCTTAACAAAAATAAAATGAAGTTTGATTACAAATAACAATGGTTTAACTAGTATATAGGATGGTTCATATGTGTTAATTATGAAGTATGTTCTAATTGAAAATCTTTGTTTAAAAAAGTGGTAAATTTAAAGTAAAGGATATAACATTTTTATCTTCTAAGTTAAATGGTGCTAAGATGATTTTGCAAAACTCTCTCTTTCTAAAAAAATAGAAAAAAACACAAAAAATGTATAAGTAAAAAAACATTTGTATATATGTATATATTTTTAACATCTAGAGTCATGTGTTCACACTCGTGTGTTCACTCGCCATGCTCTGTACCCTTCTCACATAAGCCCGAAAGGTAGTGCATGATCGGTATATCCGGCCTCGGTTTATCTAAGTTAGGTGTATGTATATAAAAATTCTTTTTAATAACGCCTACAGTCGATAAGTGTTCGCACTTGTGTGTTCACTCGCCATGCTCTGTATTCCCCTCACATCAGTCCGCAAGGCAGTGCACGGGTAATATATCTGGCCTCAGTTTACCTGAGTTAAGCATATGTAAATATTGTTAATATCAATAAAATTTTCAAATAAGAGAGAGTAAGCAATTGAAATTTAAGCACTATTTTTACTTGTTTGATTTAACTTGTTATTGAAAAAGAAATGAAAATACCACTTTGACAAACTTTGATAATCAACTAAGGATCCATTTCATAATTATATTGTGTTATCAAGCGAAACAACTAGCCAAACTATAGTCTATCTGTTATGACAATTTAATTTTTGTTGAAAATTTTGACAAGTAAAAGGACTTAAATTTCTTGATAATGACCAGAACATATATTTAACTTATTAGTGTCGATTTGAAAATGAATCCTTCATTTGTAAATACTTTCAAAAACTTGCATTTATCCCATTGTAAATAAATCTTACATTTTGTAAATGTTTTCACTTTGCATTTGGATTTTGTAGGTAGTATCCGCTGAAAACCCTCACGAGACAACACTAGTCCTACCAGGGACACCCAAAGGTTTAACGGCTTGTTGCATACGCTCAATGTATCATGCTCCCTACGAAAACGGATTTATCTTAGTTATCCTTTATTCGAGGACGAATAAAAAGATAAGTGTGGGGGTATTTGATGTGCACGTAAATGTGCATATATTTACATCCATATCTTATCTATTTCTATTTAAATAAATGTCATATTTGGGCATTTTAACATGTTTAAAACCAAAATTCAGTTATTTTCAAATCATCATATATTCATCTTCATACAGGGACAAAATAGTCATTTTTGTGCATGTGTTAATTTGGAACTTTTTACTTGGACATTTTTCATAATTTTTATAGGAATTTGGATGCATATGGAAGAGGGTTTTATGAAGATACATGCATGCACAAATGAATACAAAGGAAGGATGATGGAAATAATTCAAATACATGATCATGGAGGACCCCACCTACCCACTTACCTAAATATACAATTAGAAGCTAATGAACAACTAAGTGAAGGTTAAAGCTTCATGCATATTTAATGATGGATTAATTAGTGGCTAATGGTTACTTGGTGGTCATACTTCCTAAAGGGCATTTTGAGAAGCACTCTAAAAATTGAATTAGGGTTTTATGCATGTATAAATAGCCCTCTTATGTACATGTAAATGTCTTCCTACTCTTCATTTTACTTAGGAAATTAGCAAGTTGTAAACACAATGTTTCATGAAATAAAAATGGCTTCCTAAGCCTTCTCTTTTCTACATGCTTCTCTTTACTTTTATGCTTATGCTTATTTCTATGCTCTTCTCTCTTCTTTGTTAGTAGATTATATTTACATTCATGCAAGTAGTATAGTTTTAATTTTTATGCAAGTAGGTAGTAGTTAATCTCTTTTTCTTCCTTTGCTTAGTTTCCATTTCTTTGCTTTTTAATGTTGAAATTTACAAGTGTTGATTTGATAACATGAATAAGTAGCTAAACCCCTTCAATTTTGGGGTAATGAAGCTCTCTAACTTTATGTAATTTCAACATTTCTATGATTTATGATCTCTTTTATTTGTGCTTCATGAAAGTGGATTTTGATGTAAGTTTATACAAGTGGGTTTGATAGCTTATGTTGCTTTTCCAAATGAGCTATTCTTATTCAACATAAACACAATTTACATCATCATTTGCTAATTGATTTTTGATTTTGAAATGAAAGTAAAAACAAAATTTGATGATCTATATTACTAATTACAATAGTAAATAGATCATACTTAAAATAGCTTTTGCTTTGGCTTCATTTTCATAAGAATTGATAAGGGGTGTATTTGTTGTATTATAATTTGATGGTTTAAGTTATGTTAGTTAATAACATAAATAAATCATACTTATGATAAATACAACAATTATTTCACTTAATATAAAAAATAGAGATCATAGATTGTTTGATTGTTGATTACAACAATATAAGAGTGGATTTGCCTTTAAATTGTTCTCTAATCCCATATTAACTCTAGCTTTAGCTTTATTTTGCTTGTAGTTAACAATCTTCTCTCAAATCTTGGTTAATTTGATTGAATAGATTTTTAAAATCTAACATTTCCACATGGATCGACCCGTACTAACCACGTACTAACTTTTGTACGCCGTGCGCTTGCGGTTCAATTTAATTTGAAATTTATCGGCGATTTTCTAATCCGATAGAAAAATTGTCGTTAAACATCCAGCTAACTCCGTAGTAACTCCTGCTTGCAACATGTTAACGAAGAACTGATACATTGCTCCCATATCGACTTGTGGGACTCCAGCACCCACATTTACAGCTTATGCATGCCCAGGGTTCCTCCTGGTATTTAGTATGGAATTCCCAATGGTTGTGATGCTTCCCCCACCAATGTTAACTCTTCCACCTTTAGCATCCATATCTTACGTCCCTAAAATCTACATTCGAGTCTTTGTAAGATACAGAAGAATAGCCTAAGAGAGATGGAAGAATAGATATAAAGCGTATACTTATATATAGCAAATACAAGTACGTTACTATTTTTTATCTAATTCCTTAGGATTATGTGTTCAAAATCATTTTAAGTTTGAAATTTATTTTAAGTTTTTCATAAACCTATGCTCTGAAACCAAGTTGTAACATCCCCTATCTTGAGGCCCTAAGCTAAGCGTTATAGATGCTGCAGTCATCCACAGTATTAACTTCCGATGACAAAATACCCTGAATCAGACATAATAAACACTAATTCGATGGATGTGATGGTAATGTTAATGGTATCCATAATATCAGAAGCACATGAGTATGAAATAAAATCAACACAGGTTTAAACAACTTTTCTGATTACATTTCAAATCAATATTTCATACTCAGATACATAATACCAAAACGATTCCAAAGCTTTAATCAAATATAACTGTTACAGAATACACCAAGAGCGACATATGAAGATACCCGCTTGGATGATTAAAATACTAAATAGACATATCAGTCTTAATACATCACAGCGAAAATAAAACTAGATAGCTCCTATATAGCTAGCTTTGCCTCCTTCACATCTTCCGAAGATTTATTCGTCTAACCTACTAAACCTGAAAAACCTTACCTCTCAATCTACTCAAATTAATTTTGAGCACCCAAGAGTTTAAGGGGGAAAACATAAACTTCGGGTTGGACATAAAGCCTGGTGTGAATAATACTATTGCATCTCGATTTACTGATATTAAGTGAGACCACACCGCTTAGAGGAAAGAGTTTCCCCTCACCAATATCCCTTTAAAACATATCTTTTTGTAAATTAGAATCCTGCAATCAAATTGATTAAAACAATAATAGCAATATCATATATGCTTATAACTCGGGTGATAAATGGACTATCTATCCGAACAATATAGTATTGTTTGGCTAACTACTAACCATTGGCTGACTCGAGGCTACCAAACAAAATAAATAATATAACATCTGTTAGACACACTTCTGGACAGTCTGTCCTTAACTTACTTCTCCCAGGGTCAACTGAACCTAATGGTTTTGCAGGCTCACTAATAACCTATCCTCCTTCTCTATATATTCCTTTCTTTGTGTAACATCATTTAAGTCTTACCCGTGACTAAGCCCTACACGTTGGAATTTTGGACTAAATTAGCTAGGTGCTATAGCTAATGTATAGGGGGCAACCCTATACCAGTCCCATCTGGTATTCAAATATCTGAGTCATTTACTTAGGGTTAATTACCCTTCAAATTTTCCTTGAAACCTTTCAAATTGATTTAGCCCTTTAAATCATACTTAAACAAGGAAAATACACTTTTGCTTTACTCAAATCTCTTTACCATGATATATGCTTTACTCAAAACATTGTTGATGAAAACCTTCGAAGCCCTTATTTACAATCTTTAAACAATCTCTTTCGAAACCTTTGAAAGTAACCCTTTCAAAACAAGTTAACTACTTTGCTTTATAGCACTAGACCGAAAGGCCAAAACATATCTTTCAAAACCATTTATAATATACCTATCAAAAATATTGAAAGATTCCCTTTCAAAAGTTTTATAAAACCTTAGACATCCTCCTTTCAAAATATTACAAACTTGCCTTTCGAAAACATTGGGGAATAACCCCTTCAAAATCTTTATAATATACCTTCCGAAAACACTCGGGAACCTCCCCTTCGAACCTTTATTAAATACCTTTCGAAAGCATTAAAGTCCTTTACTTAAACAAACCTTTCAAAAGCATTGGGTTCAAGTAAAAATGTGTGGAATTTAGTTTCGAAACCATTAAAACCATTCCTTTCAAAACCTTTGGGTTTAACTTTCAAAACATAAAAAGGGTCTTAAAAGAACTACATCGAAAGCAAATCTTTCGAAAGCAGTTTCCTAAACAAAAGAAAGTGGATGGCTTCGAAACCATCCCTTTCGAAAGCATGGAGAAGCGGCTTTAGGGTTAAAACAAAAGAACCCTTTCGAAGACATTGCTTCAAAAGGTAGAACGCGACAGCAGAGGTTTCGACCCCTTTGAAAGCTTCTTTTTAAAACAAAGGCAGCAACCTCTTTCGTAAGCTCTTTTCCCTAAAAAATTGACCATGTCGAAAGCCATTTCCTTCGAAAGCCTCATTTATAATCAAAACGATTCTAAGTATTCCAAAGCTACTTTAACACCATCGAAAGCCCTGTTTTGACTCCATACCTTTCAACTACCTCCAATCCACTACATACCGAAGCTTATACCATGTGTATTGGTTTTGACTTCGATGGAGGCGGCAGTATAGGGTTGAAAGGTGCTGCTATAAGTGGCGAAGAAGTAAAACCTTGTAAAACTGGTTTTTAACTTTATAAAGTAATTTCTTTCTAACCAACTTGCTTTGTTTGTCAACAATTATTGGTTGCCAAAACTTTTCAAAATCTTTTCTAAAAATACAGCCGAAATTCAGAGATTAATAATTTAAAACATTTACAAATTGCCCCTTCTCCTTTTATAAACATATAAAACATTTAAGTCCCATACCTTAAATAATTTTATATACTTATTAAAACACATAGAAAAGTTCTCCAAAAATTTCCATAAATCACATTTATGTTTTGTAACATATATAAAGTTCTGATCCAAAGCTAACATATAATAGCCATAATTAATTTAAACCCAATTTAACCATTATTTCACTAGAAAATTTATAATAAATCCACAGTAATTTATAAAATTATGGAACTTGGAACCTATCTCTTAAACAATATTTCTGACCTTAAATCAAAATTGAAAGGCATTTAGATGTCATTTGATAGGTTTTTCAATCATAACTTACCATAAAATCTATATAAACAAACAAAATTCATCAATAAGCATATATATCTATTTATCATTCAAAACATGGCATAATACTTTGCAAAACATATTCGGATCTAATCTAGAACCGAAAATAAGAAAATATGAGATGTAACCTATTATTCACCTTAGCTTGATGTTAAGGAGTTGAGATTTGCTCTTGAATTAAGTTGATTAAGCTCCTTCCTCTTGATTTTAGCTTATCTTCCTCTTACTTCTTCTAATGGTGGCCAACCTTGATAATTTTTAATTTTGTTTATGAACGTGTAAATGAAAGTAGCATGAGGGTCTAGGGTATAAGAATATAACATATTCATATTTTGCCCTTACTTATTTCATTTTAGTTCCCCTTTTGTTCAATAGTTTATTAGGCACGACTACCTCATATTATTCAAATCTTAATCCCTAAACCATTTAAATTATTTTATTTAATTTACCTAATTAAATGTCCTAAATAATGTTAATCAAAATTAGGGTCTTTACAATGCTATTTGCTCTCTTGATCATACTTGATGATATCTCACTTATAGAAGTTTTTTTTGATTTTGATGATGATTTCTGGATATGTATGATTCGCCCATTTGACGTTGATTCTGTAATTTCTGATAAGTTATGCTTCCATATGGGTGATGACAACTTTATGCATGTTTCTGTGGTACTAGTATTGCGTGATGCTTTAGAGATTGTTTATGATATATTAATTATATACCGTGCATACCTTATTATTATTATTATTATTATATTTTGACATTATGGATGTTGTTTTGAGTTATCCTGATGGTATTATCATATTATATACGCCGCCAACACTGAGTTACATCGACAGTGTTATAATATCATTATTCTTCGTATATATATTGTGTCACATATGTTTATAGATTTTTGATTTAAACATAGTCTGACCTGTGTGTTATTTACGTTATACTCGAGACAATCTGAGACATTTCAGGTATAGGGACGATGTTACCGGCTTGAGTTTAGTGGGCTTAGTGGAGGCTTATATTAGGATTCTTGCGTATATTTGTGTGTCCTTGATTCGCTGTATATGTACGATGCTGAGTTGTCTATTGATTATTCATTGTATTTTCTTCGGGATATTGAACATATTATATTTTGTATTCATACCATTTCATATATTCATATATATATATATATATATATTCATATACCTACATATATATATATATATTCATATTATATATTGTCTCTATGATACTTACTCTATGATCCCTGATATTTCTTTATATATTGTGTATTATTCTATCCCGGAGGCACACGTGTTTATTGCTTTGTGTGATTGTTGTGTACGTATAAAGGAGTTACTTATTGGTTCTAAATACGTACTAGTGTTAGCCCAAAGGAAATATTCATGTACCCCATATAGCCTCATTCTCCATAGTATTTGATAGTATTACTTAGTAGTACTCTTGGATAGTATGAGTATAGAGGTAGGGTGTTACAAATTGGTATTAGAGCTAGGTTCAGAATAATGCATCATGTATAAGAGATATGAGTCAGACCTTAGAAGAGATTTAAAGTCCCTATCCCCTTAGGTGTGTCAGGTAGTTTCCCATAATAAGGGATGGTAGGTATATATATGATGATTACTAGGGTAATCATTAAGGGTTGTACTTGATATTATATAGATACACACACACATATATAAATATATATATATAATTTCCTTTCATTTATTTCTTTTGAGTATGTGATATAAAAGGTTGGACTCGCAAGGACAATAGGAATTAGTCCAACCAGTAATATTTGTATTGGTGTTGAATATTAGACTTTAGTGGCTTAGCATTGAATTATTGTGTTTGGTTTTGCTATTGATTAGAATGCACCGCGGAAACTGGTGAATAGTTTTCCCCTAAATGCATAGTTTATTATTTCCTATGTACAAAATAAATTTTGAAGCTGGAGGTTATCATGTTCCGAGCAAGGACAACAGTGAGGAGTGGTACACCATATTCTTAGCGATGAGATGGCGCAATGGGAGTTCTATGGTGCTGTTATTGGCCTTGAAAGTGATCCTTCAAGATGTTTGGAAGGAGAGGAATGCACGGTTGTTTGAAAACACTATTAGACCTTCTAAGGAAATAACTCTAAAGTGCTTGCAAACAATCAAATGGAATTTTATCCTAGTAGTATAACTTAGGTTTTTCTATAGATGATAGTGAAATCTATGATATATGGCTTGGTTTTTGAATGTAGCCCAAGCTTTTTGTACTCGTTCTTTTATTTTAATAGTAAGAGGCAAGGGCTCCCTATAAAACCCTAGTTAAATTGCCAAAAAATTGATTTTTTGTGTATATTTCTTAAAGTAGTGGAATGGATTGGATTTTTTATCTTTGCCAATTTTAGACAATTATGTATGGAATTTGTTTGGTATAGTATAATGTTCATTGAAATGGTTTATTGGTCTTTTTGTATGTGCATTTAGAGAGTGAATGTATGTAAATATTTTGGAGTTACTAAGTATGTGTTGGAAATAAAAACTTTTGATATAAATAAATATAGTTTATTGTAAAAATGTTTTCGAAAGTCAAGTAAATGTTTTAAATAGAAATCTCATGAAAAATATATATTACAAGTGTAGTATTATATTAAATTTTAAAATAAATTAATAAAATTTTCATAAGTATAGGTATGTGAATGAATTTGTGACAGTAATACTTATAGAAATTTTGTAATAAATTCATGTTAATTTGTCCATTAAGTGGTTTAAGAATTCAGGTCGATTTGCCTAATCAATTTTATTGATAGAGATTCCTAAATAATTGAACGAGGCATATGGACACAATGTTTTATAAAGGTTTCAATATTTTGAAGAGTTAAAAATAATTTGTAAGGATTTTAAATGTTTTGAAAAGAATTAAATATTTATACAAATATAAGCAATGTTTTGTGTTATAATATAAATGATTTGGGAAATGTTATCAATATTGTTTTGTAAATTAAGTTATGGAAGAAATACAATGAGCTCTATTTTGGAAATTAAATAATTTTGAATACTTTGATTTTGTGATTAAGTGATATTATAGAAATTATATAGTGATACAAATACCTTAAGGAGTTGTTTGGTAAAGAAAAGTATATTATTTGGAAAAAAAATTGGTGAATATTTTAACATGAAAGTATGTATATTAATTTGATATAGAAATGGATTGTAAACAATATTGTATAAGTAAAAGACATATATGGTGCATTGAAATTAATTATGTGTAATTTATGGAAGATTATTTATGACTTGAATTGGGTTCAATGGATATTTTAATATATGTAAATATGAAGTGGTATATATAGCTAAAATATTTTAATTTGAATGTATGTGAAACATTTTGAAGAATAAAATTTGCCGAATCTAATATTATGAGATTATGAAAAGTTTATAAGGGAAATGTATACTATTATAAAGGTTAGTAAGTTATATTATAGTGAAATAAGATATGATATATACTCAAATGGATTTGAAAATTTTATATGAAAAGAAATTTTTGGAAACAAGCTTAAATTAAAGTTCGCATGATAAGATATTTTAAGGAAAGGAAACTCTTACGAAATCAGGGGGATTTGAGGCATAGCAAAAGTGAGGGGGAGTCGATCCTTACCCTATATATGTATATATATATATATATATATATATATATATATGGTAAGGATCGGCTCTCCCTCACTTTTGCTGCACCTCAAATCATATATATATATATATTTGAAGAGTTTTGATGAGTGATTATATATTTGGATATTTTGAATTTAGAAAAGACATTTTTTATATAAATATATCGAGAGATTTGTATAAAAAAAATTCAAATTTATAAATATAAGCCATTTGGAAAAATAGTAGATTTAATTAATTGATGTTAGTAAGTCTGCAATAAAATATTTTGAAAGGTATTTATATAAAATAGTAAAGTGAAAATTTAAGGAAGAGTCTTTTGAGGAAAGTGTAACACCCAGCCTTTTCGATCCTCAAATGTCAACACTAATACATTCACGGTATTCATGAGCCGAGTATCCAAGTGTCGAAAATATATTGTTAGAGTAAAATAAAAAGAAAAGAAATAGAACAAGAAAGAAGGAACACAGTATCAGAATCTCGCAGTGGGCAGAAACGATAACATATAATACCAAAAGACAGTAAAAACTATCACTTTAAGATACACAACATTTTAGAGTTATAATTCTAAATACTATCATCATCCTAGACAGTTATAACAATCTGTCCTCACAATTGCTGATATATGCATAATAGTAATGCAGTAAAAATAAAAATACTACTGTAGATGAAACATCCAACTTGTCTCTTTGAGCTACAATGAACATTAACAAAAACTTGTTGTTTGTACCAAAATTGGGCACAACACTCTTCGGACATATTTGAAGAGACTAAAATGAAGAATATAAATGAAAAAGGAGGTTAATCTAACAAACACGCCAAAACAAACAAATGGAAATGCAAGAACACAAGAATTTAGAGTGGTTCGGCATTGTAGCCTACGTCCACTATGGAAGGTTTGATGTTTTATTAACTTTGCTAACTAGTTACAACTGATTACAACAGTACACTCTCAAGCACTAGAGATACAATGGAATTTCCGGCAGAATATCGGCGTAAGAGAGTCCAAAAGTCCCTTTTCTGAAGGCCTAGGATTGATATTTGTAGGTGTAGGCTGAAAATATCTGGCTTAGATCTCGGGAGACCCTTTCTCTCACGTGGGTGGGCCCACCAGATCGATCCCTGGACATTTGGGATCGATCCATGATCGATACGTGTACAATTCATATCGATCAAAAACGACTTCATTTGGGCTGAGATCGATCAGAGACCAAGTAGTGGTGGTACGCAAGCTCCTGTGAAAATTTGGTAGCATTTGGACTTGTAGATTTTGAGTTATGATCGATCCAAGTTTGGATTTGTAAAAGGCTGCCGAGTTCGTATCGATCCCATTTGTATCGATGGCTTCGTATCCATGCTAGCTCGTATTGATCAAAATGACATGTCGCTATATTCTAGGATCGATTCACTTTTCATGTTGAGTGACCGAGTCTTCCACTTTTACATGCTTTGTTCGTATCAATCTGGAGTATTCCTCTCATATCGATGGTTTGTACTTCTTCGTACCGATGCTTTGTAACTGCTTCGTATCGATACGAACCCGCGTATTTCGAATCGATGACTTGGATGCCATTTTGTATCGATCATTGCACACATCCTTCGTATCGATGATTTTAGTGGCATGTTTCGTATTGATCGTTGGCCGATAGATACGAATTGAGTTGATGGGGAGATCGATACGAAGCATGTACGAATGAGTCAATACGAAGTGTTGTTTATTGAAGGATACGAAGTAGAGCAATCGTGATGGATACGAAGCAAGGTAATCACTGATGGATACTAACCGATGCTTACCTGATGGATGCGAAGCGATGGTTACCTGATGGATACGAACCGATGCTTACCTGATGGATACGAAGCGATGCTTACCTGATTGATACGAACCGATGTGTTTCACGTGAGAATTGATCGATCCATAACTTGATCATATGAACTCCGATTGACTTGAAATTTGGAACGTCGGCTCTCATAGCTTTGCTTGTCATGTCTTGTCAATTGTAGCTCGATCCGGACTCGAAATTTTGTTTATCGGTATCCAAAGTAGACCTGTGTATAACCAATCCTCGGGAGGAACTGTCCTTGGTTACCAGTTAATTTCTTGGTGTGACGGCCTTGCCAAAAGGCGGGATAACACATGTCTTTCTTAGACTACATAAAAGAGCACACGTGGAATTTAGGAAAAACAAAAACCATGCGTAAGACATAAGTCTGGTATGAGAAACTCAAGAAATATGCAGCCAACATATTACAGTACTTTTGAGACCATTCAGAAACGGTTATACTCTTAAAAGATTCACCATCTAATAAGTACATAAGGTTATATAATAAATAATGTCTAGGGTGTAGAATATAAATCATTTCAAATAGTTATGATGCTTACATTAATCACACCATGTTGACCCAAAAAATGGACCAACACCCTAGTTTGAGTTTGAAACCACCAGCCCTGTTCTGACAGAGCAATATCACAGATTACAGGCAAAGAAACAGAATAGTAAAAGAAAGAAGACAGAGATTTTATAGTGGTTCGGCTGTTAATAAAGCCTACGTCCACTTTATAGCTTTACTACAGACTGATTGCTGTTACAAGAGTTGTTTGATTACAAGGCTTTGATTGTGTCCTAGCTAGATTGAATCTCTAGAGTAGGAATCCACTAGAGAATCATAGTGTATTCCTTTGGAGATTGTTATGAGGGAGGTAAAGAGTAAAGAATAATTCCAGAAGAGCTTTAGCAACTAGTCCGGAGAAGATCCTGTTTATGTTGCAGGTAGGATGGTATTTGTAGAGACTGGAGAGCTTCTGGGCCAAGCATGTCTTCATCTGCTCGTAAGTAGGTGATAGACGACCTAGGGAGACTTTGGCTCGTAGAATAAGTCAAAACCATGGGTCGCTAGCGACCCATGGCCTATGGGTCGCTAGCGACTCATAGACTTGTTCGTTTTGCGGGCCATCGTCTTGCTTTTTTTGTAGTGTTCCATAGTTGGCTTGTTTGAAGGTTTGAGGAGAGGCATGGGTCGCTGATGGTCTAAGCACCTAGGATTTTTCTAGAGTCTAGAATTGGAGATGTTTCCAAAGCCTTTTATCGTTGCTCTTATGTTTTGATGGAAATTCACTAGCTATTTACGTTCAACTACTGATTGGATTAAAGGAATGCTAATCTCTCAGCTTCGTTGATCCCGGTCGTTGTCTTAGTCATATAGCTTGGCCCTTGTCGATCCCTTGTCTTAGCTTTTTTGCTTAAATCTTGAACCATCTTGCTTACACAAGGTTGTTCCGTATTCTATTGGTTTTTGCTAGGTTAAAAACCGGAATAATATTTGCCCCCCAGAGTATGTCTTCGTTGTAAACAAGGCGTGCTCTGGAAGTTATCACTTTCAATATCCATTTGTTGATTTCCGAGTGATTGCATTAGAGCTTTATGAATACGCAATCTCAACGTTGTCGGTCATCTTTCTTTAGTTCTGATTGCCCTTGCTTACCATAATGTATCACATTTTTGCTCGTAGTTTCCCGACATGCTTTGGAATGACGAACAGTTGTAATTGATTGAGTTTGAGATAAATAGATGAAGCCTTCTCTTTTCTTCCAAATATATATAAGTATTTATTATTGTTTCTTTTTTTAGTGGGTCGCTAGCGATCCATGTAGGATGGGTCGCTAGCGACCAATCTGCATAGGGCATTTTTTACTATAGTGTTAGGTCGGGTCGCTGGCGACCCGATTACTTAGCAAAAATATTTTTGCTCTTCTAGCATGCCTACTCATACCGCTTCAGCCGACCCCACATCATTTTACTCGACCTGGATCACTTCATTCCTTCATGCGACCAATCCTTTCCATTGACTCGACCCTAGGCGATCAAGCACTGTCTCAACCTGCTTCCCTACCTCGTTTGAATCCGCTTACCTTTTTTCCACCTAAGCATTTGTCGACCTCGTGAAACCCTAGCCATCTTTTCATCTTGTTTGAATCCAAACCCTAGTCTGTTGTTGAACTGTAGCCGACCTTACCTTGTTGCCGACCCATTACTAGCTCGCCACTGATCCACTCCGTAGCTCGCTGATTTCGATTTGTGATTCTTCTTGTACCTTTAAATAAGTCTGAGGTGGGTTTGCTTGGTTGATTTGTCAATTATTGCATTTGTGTGATGATTTGATGACTAGTATCCATTTGCAACGTTGATTACAAGAAGTTCGAGTTGATTGCGGTATAATGGAGGAAGATAGTAAATCGAGCCTTGAGTTGTCTCCTAGAACGACATTCGGGCTTTGGCCTAAGTCTTGATACACTTTGCTATCTTCGTCCATTAGACCAAAATTGACTTGTCTCTAGTTTCACAGATGTTAGTGTGCGACACATCACCGGTCAACCTCGATTCTTTCATAGAATTTTGGCTCAACCTGTTTATTTATTACATGCTCGGTGTCCCCGACTGTTTTAGGACGCGGGTTCTGTTATACAGAATGAAGCAGCCATCCACGTGCTATAATTCAAGTGGGCAAAGCCTGAAGCTCTCCGAAGTTGAATCATCATCCACCTCGCAAGCTCAATACGATCAATTAGTTCCGGTTGGGCCAATCGTGGACCGCACGCCTCCCAACTTTCGAGTCCTGCTCAATACACTTGAAAGAGCTTCATTAGTGGTTTCTGCCAAGGTTCTCCATAACATATTTACACAAATGGGATTCCCGAAGAGGACGTGCGTCTACCGGTGAAAGGCAAATTCGTTCATATGCCTCTACTGGGTTACATTGCTTGTCATCGATACACATGTTTGAACGGAGCCATGCCTCCCTTCAAAGATTTTCTACGTGAGACTCTCTCGAACTTGGGCATTGCCCCATTCCAACTTCATCTGAATGGCTACGCCATCGTCACTTGCTTGCATGTCCTTTTCATGCGGATGTTCAACTGTGCCCCAAGTTTTGATGAGTTGCGGTATTTTACTTGCATTCAAGAGAAGAGATGATTGTCCCTCTTTGATCATAATCGAGGCCCAGAGGAACCAAAAAATCGTCCGGCGATTGCATAGCAATTTATCATAGTGTAAGACGTGGTACTTTGTTGTTAGATGCCCCAAGGGGTTCAAACGTCGATGGACGACAGGGAGTAAGCTTCACTTTTTCATTTGTCGAGCTCCGAAGCATTGTAATGGAGTTTCTAATTAATTGTGTGCCCTTTGCAGTTATCCCAAGGCCGAATAGAGATGTAACCCTTGATGAAGTATGCCAAACTTTAAAGGCTATCGATGCCGAGGAGAGGTGTGTTAAAGTTCTGCTGACCGATGAGAATTTACGCCGATACGGACTGTTGGCTCCGGGTAGATCTGCCATCCAGATTGAAACTCCCTCTCCTGGTCGAGCCAGAGTTCGCACAAGATCCTCTTCTTCATCCCCCAATTCCGAGGAAGGTCAGGAGATAGGTAGCCCGTCCAGAGGATCACTCGATGAGTTAAATGGTGTTAACTATGTTTTATGAAATGTAATTCAAGGACCATAAACCCACGGGAGTGGTATTGTTAAATTGTGGTTTGCTTCTTCAAATATGAGTATATTCACATGATAACCCATAACTGTATTTTGGGCAAAAAAGGGTAGAAGAACCATTTAGGTTAACTCAATAGTGAATATAAAATTACTTAAACTCCAGAATGGTTAGAATTGCATCCATGGAGCCAGGGTAACCAAAAATATAGGGTGCCTAAACTTTGTAGTATTGGAGGTGACCAAAAAGGTTCATAGTAAACCCATGAAAACTATGATAAGGTAGTTATTGGTGAATACCAAAAGGTTCATAGTAAACCCATGAAAACAATGTATTAAGGACAGTTGGCAGGGGCCTATTGGTTTGTAGTGAACCCATGAAAACTATATTCAGACTAAGAATTGACATCAGTCAATAGGTTCCTAGTAAACCCATGAAAACTAGGATAAGCAAGTAGCTAATGGAAGTATCAATAGGTTCTTAGTCAACCCATGAAAACTAGGATGTGAAGTGAGTTATTGGATAAATCCATAGGTTCCTAGTCAACCCATGAAAACTAGGATAAGGTAACTAGTTATTGGAATAACTAGTAGGTTTAGGAGGACCCATGAATTAAATAAGTTAATTAGCAGGAGCTTATAGGTTCTTAGTGATCCCATGAAAACTTTGAATAGGACAGGGTGTATATTAGGTGTAACAAGGTTATTAGTAAACCCATGAAAACAAAAAAGGTTAATAGTGACCCTATAAACTATAATTATGACAGGGTGTTGGACTAAACTGGGAATGAGAAATTCTAATTATTTTCAAGTATGCATAACATCTTAATATTTTGAAAATGTATGTTTTAACCATTGTGGATGCAGGAGCACGGTATATGGCTTTATAAAGGTTTTAGGATACTAGTGAGGGGAAAACCTGTTCCGCTAAGCGGCGTGGTCTAGTTAGATATCTAAAAAGGATTGAGATGTTAGATTATTATTCATATCAAGCTTTATGTCTGACACAAAGTTTTTGTTTTCCCTTTAAACTCTCGGGTACTCAATTGATTTTGAGTAGTTTGAGGTTTAGGGTTTTCAGGTTCTCTTCTTAGACGAATAAAGCTTTCGGAGGCGTGTAGGAGGAAGATAGTTATTTAGAGGTTTTTTCCACTATGTGTTTTATTTGTAAAGGCAGATTTATTAGCCTTACTATATACTTTTACCAACCAAGGGGGCATCTTCATATTTCACTCTTGGCGTATTTGTAATAATTATATTTTGTTGAACGTGGTTAACGTAATTTGAGATTATGTAATGAACATGAAATGTTTTGATTTGAATGTGGAAATAATATTTTGAATTGTTAAAAAATTTCCGTATTTCTGTGATCTGTGTATCAATGTATCTAGCACCGCCGTATTTGGTCGTCGAAGTTTAATAACTATGGATGACTGCAGCATCCGTAACCGTTAGTTTTGAGCCTCGAAGTAGGGGGATGTTACAGGTTGGTTTGAGTTTCCACTGGGACCAACTCCAATGACTGGGCTTCGCCAGAGCTTGCTAGTTTAGCCAGATAATCTGCCTTGGTGTTTTTCTCCCGTGGTATGTAGTTATAGTGTAGTGCTCGATGTCGCTTAGCAACTCTTGCACTTTAATCACACCATGTTGACCCAAAAAATGGACCAACGCACTGGTTTGAGTTTGAAAGCACCAGCCCTGTTCTGACAGAGCAATATCATAGGTTACAGGTAAAGAAACAGAACAGTAAAAGAAAAAATACAGAGATTTTATAGTGGTTCGGCTGTTAATAAAGCCTACGTCCACTTTATAGCTTACTATAGACTGATTGTTGTTACAAGAGTTGTATGATTACAAGGCTTTGATTGTTTCGTAGCTAGATTGAATCTCCAGAGTATGAATCCACTGGAGAATCACAGTGTATTCCTTTGGAGATTGTTGTGAGGGAGGTAGAGAGTGAAGAATAATTCCAGCAGAGCTTTAGCAACTAGTCCATAGAAGATCCCATTTATGTTGCAGGTAGGATGGTATTTATAGAGATCTGAGAGCTTCTGGGCCAAGCCTATCTTCATCAGCTCGCAAGTAGCTGATAGACGACCTAAGGATACTTTGACTCGTAGAACGAGTCAAAACCATGGGTCGCTGGCGACCCATAGACATGGTTCGTTTTGCAGGTCATCGCCTTGCCTTTTTTGTAGTGTTGCATAGCTAGCTTGTTTGAAGGTTTGAGGAAAGGCATGGGTCGCTGATGATCTAAGCACTTAGGATTTTTCTAGAGTCTGGAATTGGAGATGTTTCCATAGCCTTTTATCGTTGCACTTACGTTTTGATGTCAATTCACTAGCTATTTATGTTCAGCTACTGATTGGATTAAACAAATGTTGATCTCTCGGCTTCATTGATCCCAGTCGTTGTTAGTCGTATAGCTTGGCCCTTGTCGATCCCTTGTCTTAGCTTTTCTGCTTAAGTGCTGAACCATCCTGTCTATGCAAGGTTGTTTTGTATTCTATTGGTTTGTGCTGGGTTAAAAACCCAGATAACACACCACAACAATATTGGGGTACATTCAAATCCGCTAAGGTACTTTTGCATATTGAATTTTTGGTGGAGACGCCTCCAATAAACTAAAGCAAATCTCCGTGCACAAGAATCAGAAGTTACCTTCCGAGCGTCATGTATCTCTAGATAAAATATACCATAAGGCAAAAACAAGAGGCCCATCACCCAAATATAACCATGAACAACGTGGAACCAAATATCATCAACTCCCACTGGCCAACAATTAATAGGTATCTCAAGATATGGAGTTGATAATACCCTGACGCAGGTCTGCAAAACCCTAGATTGTGCATCATACTCTGTCTTTAGCCATTTCCGATGTCAAGGTTACATTCGGCATCTTCCACACGAGTCTTCATAATTCAAATAGGACATGAATCCCCAAATGGATTCCCACATCTCGAACAGATCTCAAAACCACACATGGAATCCAACATCTCGAACTGATCCACTTCCAAGAGATAGAACATGTCTCTGTCTTAAAGTGGTTTTCGGTAAGTAAAACACTTACTGATTCCTGTTTCTTCAAGACTGAATCGATGAATTTGGTCATATTTAAAAATAATGAGAACAGTCGCATATAGAAACTAAGTCTCGTATACCTATCACGTTTCCGACCTTTCGATCTCATACCATTCCTCGGTCAAGAGTGAAGCCGGTAGGGTATAGCACTATTGCTTCTATCTCTAGTCAAACATTAGTCTTAACTCTCATAGATAGACAAACCTACTTCAATGGCTTTTAGTGCTAAGTATACGACTAATACTTTCCATAAATGAGTAAACATACGAAGCAAGGTCAAGTCACACAAAGCATGATTAAGTTACATAAGCAACTTCTAATCCCCTTTTTATTTAACTAATACTTTAAAATCTCTTTTATTAGTAAAATTTCTTTTATCTAATAAAAATTTGTTTATGAATTTATACTATTCATTTGAACTCTATTAATACTTCAAAATATATTTATATACTTATTTCAAATGGTATTATATATTCGCAATCATTACTAAAATTTCTTACTTTAAACCTTTACCTTTTGTATCTTTTTCCAAAAGATTCCATACTTATAAATCCCTTCAAAATATCCATTTAAGGATCCAAGTACTTTAAAAAATCCATTCAAAATGTTTTAAGACTAATGTTACTTAAGCATTATCACTACAAACCCAAAACCCTTTCACTTATGCTTATCATTAAAACATTCTTTTAAAGATCTATTTACATCCATAAGTATAACCAAAAAGGGTTAAAGACGAATGGTATTAACAAATCGTTACAACAATCCAAAAACATTCCATACTTATGTTATCTTCAAAAATATTCTTTTAAAGATCTAAGTTAGTAATTGGCTAAGTTCGATAGTCGACTAATCGACTATCCAGTTAAAGATGATCGCTTGTAAAAATCATGGTTCGTATACTTAACTCGTTTCTAACATTCCAACCTATACTATCCCTCGTTTAAGAGTAAATCTAGGTAAGTTATAGCACTGGTCACATATCAAAGCCTTTCCTAAATACTTCATTCTTGAATCTCACAGATAGGTAAGTCTTCCTCGTCGGCTTTTAGTGTTAAGCATAGTATTAATGACTTTCATAAACAAGTAAGAAATCAACACGATTAGCATATTTCTGCCATTCTTGACTCAAATATTCTTCGATAAAGAGGGAAGCCAGTAGGTTAGAGCACTATTGCCTCTATCCCTACTCGAACATCAATCTTAACTCTCACAAATTGATAAGCCTACTTCGTCGGCTTTTAGTGTTAAGCATAGTTAATTAATTTTTCAAAACTCATATATATACATATAAATACTTTAAAAATACTTATAAACAAGTTTTAATTATTTATGTAAAATATTACTTGAAAATAACTAATTTATAATTTGATAAAAATAAAATAAAAACATGTTTTATAATTTAAAAACTCCTTTACTTCCAAAATTTATTAATAAATATTAAAATTATATTTGAACTTCAACCCAACTTTAAAATACCGAAAAATATGTTAGAACAAAATTCTAAAAATATTAAAGAAAAATACCAAATTTAAATATCATTTTTGAACACTTAAACCATAAACAACTTACTACAGCATTTATAAATGTTGTTAAAAATGCTGTTAAAATTCATTGTTAAAATCCAACATTAAAAAGCATGAACTTTGCAACTAGTTTAAACTATAAAACAAATGATTTTAGACTTGAAATTTTTATAGTCAGTAGTACCATTAGGGTAGTCAAAAATCATGGAATTAAACCCCTAAGGATATCCTCCAATCTATTTAGAAAAATACCCAAAAACAAAGTATTTACTAAAGTGTTCATTTAGCGACATTTTTGACTTTGAAAATACCCTAGGATGTCTCTTAATGTTGACTTTGAAAATCCCCAAACACAAGGCATTATCAAAGCGCATCCGTAGCGACCTTTTCGCTTCTAACTTTCACAATTTTGGTTCACAATTTCTTTAACTTTACAAACCAGTTTTTGTTGTCCAATACGCCAAACTATATGTAGAGAACAAAAAAATCAAATTATCCCAAGTTAAATTCATAAATCTTCCATTTACACAAGTTAAAGTTAAGGGATACCGAAGTGCACTTATAGCGACTATTCTCACTTCAAACACTTTCAAACGTACTCCAATTCAAAACAAAAGCCAACTAAACGTGTAAACACAAAATCTTGGCCATGCCACATGTTATAGAAGGTATTAGAAATGATGTTATATAATATAAAGTTATCATTTGCTTTTAGAAGCAACAAGGATTCAAAGTTTATAACTTTAATTAGTTAATGTCACTTTGACTTTATATTATAAGAACACAACATATATAACACATTATGTAATCATTTAGTGGTGAGAGGTCTCACCAAATCCATGGCCAAACATTGCAAAAGCATTCAAGAACGAAGAACCACTTCCTACCATCTTCAAACACTCAAAGATCCAACCTTTAGCACTTCCAAGCCAAGCCATCACCTCTCATTCCTTCCTCATGCTCACGGCCCAAGGTGGAGACCACATTTCCACTTCACTTCTTCCACTTTCAACTTGAAATTCATGCTTCCTATGATGTTTCAGGCTTATAGCTAAAATTTGTTGAAATTTGGACTTGATTTTATTTAATTAGAGAAGCTAGCGAAGAACAAAGTCGATTAGTATAATCCACTTTCACCGTTTTTTTAATTTGTAAAAAGTGATTAGCCTTACCCTTAAGAGTGTATTTATAGGTTTGAAAAGGAGATCATTACTACTTTCTACTTTCCATGAAAGGTCACAAAGGATCCTCCCTCTCACATGTCACCTTTGCACCTCATTTTCTTTACTTAATACTTAAGACTTTCCATAAAAGCTCATTTTCAAAATATTTTCTTTGAAATCATCCATGACATCATCAAAAACTTTATTTTCCATATATAGGAAAATATTTTTATTTCATATAATTGATTTCCTAAGCAAAGTGTATGTAAAGATCTGAATAACTTCCGACAAGTAAAGCGCAGTTTATCGACAAAACGATTTTCGATATTTCTTCAAAGTGCATATTTTTGTAAATTTTTTTTACCATCATTAGTTTTCATTTAAAAGAGGGCTAAGAAGATTATTAAACTATTTTGATAATATTTAATCCAAGATTCAAGTATTTAAATAATTCGGATATTAAATACGAAGTGTTTGAAATTCCGAGTCGTTATAGAAAGCTTTGGTTTCGTTAAAAATTTTTAAAAATTGGTTGAATATGAATTTTGGCAAAAGAATTTGTAAATAAATTTATAAAGGGAAAATATTCTGGAATTATGGAAAGAAATTTTAAATTTGGTAAATATATTTTGAAGTAAAATGAAAATTGCAAACTATTAGATATTACCATTCTTTGAAGGGTAATTTTTGATTTACAAATTTTAGTATTTTATAGATAGAATTTATTCTTTTAGAAAGCCACTACTAAAAGGTCTAATTGCTTATTTTGTGTTACTTTATTTGAAGTTCGATGAGTCGATGTAGATCGTTACACGTGCAGACTCATGATAGTAAAGATAGAGTAGTGTAGGTTTGTATAGATGATTGGTTGTTTTGTTTTTTAATATTAATTAAAAATGTCATAGTCAAGCTGGGATTTATTAGCTTATTTATAATTTTTCCCTAAGGGAAAGTGCGATGACGCAATTTTCTTTAGGGGGGAAGTATGTAATAACCCAGTTTAAAGCCGTAATTAATCAAAGTTAATAACGGTGATTTAATTAATTAAAAATGGATTTTAAAGAAACAAGAATAATTTTAGGTTTATATGAATGGGATTTGATAACAAAGTATTAAGAGATTAAAATTAAATTATTTTGGAATTAAAATATTTTAGGATTATAAATTATTAATAAATGGGCTTGAAATATAAATATGTGATATTTGAATTTTTAAATTAGTTACAATATAGGAAATAGATTCTGGAATTTTTTATTTTTTATAATATTAAAAAATTACTTGAGAAATACAAATATAATTTTTAATTGGAATTTTATCCTAATTTTAATTAAATTAAAAATTAGTTTTATAAGTTAAGAAATAGAATAATAATAATAATAAATATTTGTTTTAACATACAAATCCCAAGCCCAGGACTTTAAGCCCAAACCCATCTTCCAGATTTCACTAATTCAAGAGTTTTCTTTCTTTCAGAAAACGTTCATGCATATTTTCCCTTAACATTTACATCTTCCAAAAAGCTAAAGCAATAAACCCATCTCCATTCTATAATCAAATTAAAATCAAATCATTATCGTAAATTCCCAAATTAAAGTATGTTATCTTTATACATCATTACACTACCATACATGAAGAAGTTTGTAAACTATTCATGCTTATTTGGAATTATGCACGCACAGGAAGAAAGCAAACGAAGAGTGCAAGTGAGTATCCATACTCATGTTTCTATATTAATATCATCTTATTCTATTGATATCATGTATTTGGATTAATAATTGAATGAATATGTATGGATATGAATAGAATTGGTGAGGATGAGTGAGGTATTGTAACGACCCGTGAATTTACCACTTTGAAAAATAATATTTAATTTAAAAATATTCAAATATAAGGTTTAATAACATAAATCATATTGTTTCAAACAATGGTTAATAATGGTAATCTTATTTTGAATAAGTAATTTAAAAAATATACTCTTTGGAAAATATTGATAAAGTGACCCGAAAATCGTTTTATCGATAAACAAATTTTTAACCATCAGAAATCGCGAAAGAGTCTAGGTACATACACTTATTTATCCATATAAGTAAGAACATTAATAAAATTATTTATTTTATTTTTGAAAATAAAATGTTTTTATGACATCATCATTTTCAAATAATCGATTTTTGAATTTGAATTGAGTTTAAATGATTTAATAATTATTTTAAAATCAAATGAGGCCCTTTGGATTATTAAATAATAATAGAAATATTTTCTCAAACTTTGTTTACCAATATATATAATTTAACTAAGAAGTGAAAATATGACTGAATTTTTTTATGACATCATCATTTTCAAATAATCGATTTTTGAATTTGAATTGAGTTTAAATGATTTAATAATTATTTTAAAATCAAATGAGGCCCTTTGGATTATTAAATAATAATAGAAATATTTTCTCAAACTTTGTTTACCAATATATATAATTTAACTAAGAAGTGAAAATATGACTGAAAATCGAAATCGGAATTCGTGACGATTTGACGTAGAGAAGTTGTGCAACGTTATAAGTTATATGTGACATGCATATACTATATATACTTCTAAACATATTAAAACACTTAAGAATTACCATTTACATTTCATATTTACTAATGGTAAAATAATATAAATATCATGATATTTATTTACAATTATAATGATATTTCCTAACCAAAACAAACAAAACTCTCCATCACTTATACACACATTAGTATTGTATGTGTATGACACATGGGGGGTATGGTTCGGCTATGAGGATGATGGAGAGGATAATGCAATGGTGATGAGGGCAAAAGAAATATCATGATATTTTTCTCAAATTTTTAACTATAAATACAAACCATCCATCCTCGCTTTCATTCACACTCTCTTCTCTTCATTTCTTAAGTTTCTGCATCTTCTTCCTCCTCTACATTAATGGATTTCATAGCCTCTTAGGACAATTCAAAAATAGCATCGAAGTTCTGTCAAAATAAGTTATAAAATATAGAGATATATATACCACTTCAAGTTTGAGATCAAATTAGTAATCTTCTCCTTTTTCTCCTACCAAGGCCATACCCATCTAATCATCCCACCACCCTTGCAAGCCCAAGATCGAACCCTAGGAGTCTTAGTGCAAGATTCATAAGCTTCGGTTCTAGAATAGCGGAGCTATAGTCGATTGAAGGTTAGATCATAAAGATATCAAGTGAGAAACTCTACTTATTTTTATTATAAGTTATATGGTGATATGGTATGTTTGTTTTCTATGGTTGTTTTCATATTTGGATGGGATGATATATTTGTTTGATTGTCGAAATAATTCACATTAAATACACGTCAAATTTACACAAGGAAAATCACTTTTCTATATGAATTATAAAAATGTTACGGCTTAGTTAAACCTCTTTAAAATGATTTCAAGTGCTTTATAAATGTTTTATAAACATTAAAATTCAATTCGAATTTTTTTTGACAAGATATGAAATTGGAGTCAAAAATAAGCATGTCGTGTAAAGGCAGTTCGCGATTTCGTGCCATAAAAGTTAAATCAATGTATAAAGTGGAATATAGCTCAGAATGATTCGAAATAAAATTTCCTGAACTCTTATAACCATGGTTCTCAAATAAAGAAGAAAAATCAAGATTCCATTAAGTAAAATTTTAGATGTGTCCAAACCAAATTTTCAAAAACGTCGTGCTTCGGTAGTTCTGAAACCAAAATGGAAAAATCTTTAAAATGGATAATTGTAAATCTTTAAAAATACAAAATAAATCCACAAAATATTAAAATGTTTTAAAAGGGAATTGAGTTATAAAAATGGACATATGTGACATGAAGTTAATGTTTTGATCATAGAAGCCTTTAAAAACACTATATGCAGCACTTTTTGGTAACTTTTGAAATCAAGATTTAAACTTGGAATTTTCTTCCCAAATCTTTTGCAAATGTTTTTCAAATAATAAATCAAGTATTTTAAAGAGTTTAGAGTTGATCAAATAACATGGCGCCTTATGGGTGACAGAGAGATAGTTTATAGGCTTGAGTTTGGGAAACTAGTTGTCTGCTCTCCCTAGCTATCAGACTGGCCTGACGGAAGGGATAGTAAATTTGATTAACTCAAACCACATTTTCCTAAGATAAAAAGAGATTTGGAGATTTCTGAAATTTAAACAAGATTTTAAATAATAAGATATTGGTGATACATGAAACATATTGGTTAAACTCTATATTAAATTGGTGAAACATATTGGTTAAACATATTGATACATGAAACATATTGGTGATACCCTTTATTTCCAAAAACCCATGTTTTGATTTTTCTCACACCAGTCCCATGACTGTCCCAGAGTTTATTTTCTTTCTCCTTAAATGTTAGGTTCCTTATTTTTCCAAGCAGCCAAGTAGTTAGGTAGATTGGAGCATTTTGGGAGGAGCATGGAGCATGAAGCTGGAGGGTCCTATGTAGATAATTATATATTTCTATTTCCATTGTATTATGTATATGTATCTACCAGCACCTATAGGGATAGGCAGTAAAAACTGTCCCTAGCTGGGTTAGTACTTGCTATGACTCTGATATCTCATTTTGAGAGTGATTATATGTACTATCTATCTGTATAATTACAAGTTGATTAAATGCAACATGAGAATCTATTTTTTTTCCTTTCTTCTATCTTTATTTTCTTTTACCCCTGATAATCTGTCTTTCCGGCACTTCAATTTGTGGCATGTGAATACCGAGGATGTATTAGTGTCGATCTTCGAGGGTCGAAAATGCGAGTCATCATAGTTGGTATCAGAGCTTAGGTTGAGTGAAAACCTAAGCCTTGATGGGGTCAACTCATTAGAGATAGGGTTAGTAATGCCCCAGAATGAGTTTCATCAGTGAGAGTGCGCATTTAAATATTTTATCCAAATAAGTATATTTGAGTTTTATGCCCATTCCCTAAGATAGTTTTGTTTATATTCTAAAGTGTCTCTTTATTATATCCAGATAGTGATAAATGAGTAACCAAAGAGAGCGTAGAAGGGGAGGTAGCAGCACAACAACCACAAATAGGCGAACTCCAAATGATGTGGTAATTGAAGAAGTAATTGTTCCTGTGCAACCTCAAGTTAACTTTACCGCTCTTTGCAAAGATTATACTAGTTTAGAAGGAAAGCCATTCTAAGGTACAAAGTCTATTATTGAAGTTAAAGCTTGGTTCCGATCCTGTTAGAAAATATTTAAAGAATTAAACATTGATGATGATCGAAAGAGGTTCTTGGGCTCCTGGCAATTGAAGGATGAGGCTCCAAATTGGTGGGAGTTCATTACACTTAATGAGTTGGAAGATAATTGCTCTTGGGTTGGTTTAAAGAAGTTTTTGAGGAACAATACATGCTCGCCGCTTGGAAATCATGCCTCTATAGAAGTTTCATGGATCTAAAACAAGAAGAGATGTCCGTGGAAGAATATTTGCACAAATTCAATGAATTATCTCGCTTTGGGCCCAGACTAATAGACACGCCTCTTAAGAAAAAGAGATGTTCATTTTTGGGGTGAGGTGTAGTATCAGGATAGGATGATCGCTCATGTAAAAGGAACCTTTATGGATTTAATAGATATGGATTTCTGTTATGAAGCTTTGGACAAGAAGAATCCGGTCGTAGCCCAAAACAACAACAACAACAAGAGGAAGTTCAATAACAATGGAAAGAAGCCATGGCAAGGCAAGCCCGAAGGAGGATCTCAGGAAAACCAATTTAAAGATGTTGAATGTTTTAACTATGGAAAGAAAGGCCATTATTCAAAGTACTGTAGAAGTCCTAAGGTTCAAAGGCAGCAAATAGGAACCATATCTCCTATGGTTTAGCATAGTCTCTGCCAAACTGCCATCAACCCAGACATTGGAAAAACAATTCTTGTTAATAAAGAAGGAGAGCAGGTTAAGGTTTATACTATCAAAGATGTGCCTTCAACCTCTACTGATGTAAAGGGCAAGGGAGTTCTTGAAGGTAATATCTATGTTAATGACGAATTAATTAGAGTATTATTTGATATAGGGGCTTCCCATAGTTTTTTTCTAAAGGATTGGTAGATAAATTAAAAATAATCATAAAAATAGTAGATACCATAAGCGGTACAACTAATCTCTGTACGATTTGTGAAGATGTCTGAATCACTTACCCTCCCAATCATTTTTCATATGACCTATTTATCCTCGATTTTATCGGGTTTGAGGTTTTGCTCGATATGGATTGGTTATCCAAGAATAAATTTTTCCTTGATTGCGTTAAAATGATGGTATCTTAATGGACCAGCTTCAAGAAATTTATTGAAATATCTTATGAAGAACCTAGTCCGGTAATGGATAGTTTCATGTATTCGCAAGATTCGTCCCCAAAAGGTTTAGAGACGATACATATTGTTAAGGAGTTTCAACATGTTTTTGAAGAGGCAAAAAGTTTTCCCCCACATTGGAAAATTGAGTTTCGTATTGACTTGATTCCTAGTGCAAGACCTGTTATTCACTCTATTTGGAGGATGGCTCCAAAAGAAAAGAATGAGTTGGCAAACCAAACTGATGAGACTAATTAGACCAAGTCATTCCAGTTGGAGAGTAGCAGTAGTTTTCGTTGCAAAATCTGACGGCTGCCTAAGACTTTGCATGGATTATCGAGACCTGAACAAGCAGACGATTAAAAATAAGTATCCTCTACCCCGCATAGATGACTTGTTTGATCAACTTCACGATGCTCGAGTATTCTCGCCAATGGATCTAGCCATAGGATTCAATTAGGTAAGGATAGCTGAAGATTGCATTCCATTAACTACATTCAGAGGTCCGAATTGTTTTTATGAGTGGTCGGTTATGCCTTTTGGAATGACCAATGCGCCCGCTTATTTTGTGGATTTCATGAATAGAGTGTTTAGAGACGTGCTCAACAAAATCGTGTTGGTTTTTATTGACGATATTCTTATCTATTCAAAGACCGAGGGGGAGCACTAAAGACATCTGGAGATTGTATTGGGGATATTAAGAAGACATATGCTTACAGCAAAATTCTCAAAGTGTCATTTGTAGGAGAAGGAGGTAAGATTCCTTGGACATGTAGTGTCAGGGGATGGAATTTCGAAAGATCTAGGAAAGATTTCAGCTATACAAGATTGGAAGCAACCACAGACTTCGACGGATGTCCGCAGCTTCTTAGGATTGACAGGATATTATAGGAGGCTAATTCAAGACTTCTTGAAGATTTCCTCCCATCTAACAAAGTTGGCTATGAAGAATGTTAAGTTTAACTGGACACTGAAATGTGAGGAAGCATTTAATGAGTTAATGAAAACGTTAACCAGTGCTCCAGTCCTAGATATTGCTGAGAAAGCGGCAGTTTAAATTTATATACTAATGCTTGTGTAGAAGGAGTAAGTGCAGTTCTGATACAACATGGAAAAGTTATCACTTATGCGAGCAGACAACTGAAGACTCATGAAAGGAATTATGCAACACACGATTTAGAATTATTAGCAGTTGTGTTCGCATTAAAAATGCAACGGCGTTATTTACTAGTAAGAATTCCTTATGGTTTATTTTAATAAACTTTAATTGAACTTAGTAAATAATATTCTTTCTTTAAATAGATGAAAAGTTCGATCTCTTCACATATCACAAATCTTTGAAGTATATTTTTACTCAGAAGGACTTAAATATGTGACAACAACGTTGGCTAGAATTTCTCACGTTATATGATCTTGACATTTTTATACGCCTAGGAAAGCCAATGTAGCAGTGGATGTACTAAGCAAAAGGCATGCCATTATAGCTTATTTAATGGTACATCCAACCTTGATTGATTGTATAAAGGAGAACCAGCTTAAGAATCAATTGATTGCAAGGATAGCCAAGGAAGTTGAGGAGAACATGATATCGAGAAGGTGGACTGGATTCAATGTGGATGAGCAAGGAATTTTAAGAATGCATGAAAGAATCTGTATATTAAATATTAATGGGATTAGGTAGGAAGTTCTAGCAGAATGTCATAATTTTTGACTTACAATACATCCAGGAGTTACCAAGATGCATCGAGACATGAAGTGGACTTTCTGGTGGGAAAGTATAATGAGGGGCATTTCCATCCATATTAGCAGATGTGCAAATTGTCAGCAAATCAAAAGGGCCCAGCAAAAGACTGTAGGACTCCTTTAACCTTTTGAAATCCCAACTTGGAAATGAGACCGGATATCAGTAGATTTCATTAATAGCTTACCTCGAACAAGGAAGGGAAATGAAGGCATTTGGGTTATCATAGATCGATTAACCAAAAACACACACTTTACTCTAGTAAAGCAAACAAGGACAACCTCGAGCTTATCTGAAATATGCATGAGGGAGATTGTTCGATTACATGGAGTTCCTAGAAGCATAGTGAGTGATCGGGATCCAATTTTTACCAGTCAGTTCTAGGAGGCATTATAGACCACTTTGGGAATGAAGCTGGATTTAAGCACCGCATACCACCCTTAAACTAATGGGAAAACTGAAAGGGAAAATTGAGTATTAGAGGATTTTCTGAGAGCTTATATCTTAGATTTTGGAAGTTCATGGGAAAATCATCTTCATCTTGTGCAATTCTCCTACAACAGCAGCTACCAGGCAAGTATTGATATGGCACCTTATGAAGCTTTATATGGTTATCCTTGTATATCACTAGCATGTTGGATCGAAACCAGAGATCGGTTAGTACTTGGTCCTGATATGATTCGAGAAGCCTCAGAGAAGGTAGATATGATCATAAAGAAGCTGAAGGAAGCTCAAAGTAGGCAAAAGAATTATGCCGATCAGAGGCATAGGAATTTAGAATCCTTAGTTGGAGATTTTGTATTTTTGAAAATCTCTCCAATGAGGGGAGTAATTGGAAGGACAAGAAAGTTAGCACCTCGATATATAAGACCTTTTCCCATTCTTGAGCAGATTGGCCCACTAGTCTATCGAGTAGAATTACCAAAAAGGTTGTCGGGTGTACACAATGCTTTCCACATATCCCATCTGCGAAAGTATGTGTATGACCCAGAATAAATCATAGAGACAGCTGTCCAAGAAGATTTAGAAGTGGAACCAAACTTAACTATTATCAGACAACCTAATCAAATTGTGGATTGTGATGAGAAGCGATTAAGGAGAAAGGTTGTAAGATTAGTTAAAGTTCAGTGGAGTGGTGATGCCGAAGACTACACTTGGGAAACTGAGGATAGAATGAGAAAAGCTTATCCTGAGTTTAGGATTAATGCATAGTTTGCATATTGTATCGATGTAGTGTACTCACCAGTTGTGGTGTAGTCACCTATCATATCTTTTTATTCCACCGTGTCTAATATATTCCTTTCCGAGTTATCTTCTTCTTGTCGTAAATTTCGAGGACGAAATTCTTTTAAGGGGGGAAGTCTATAACGACCCATGAATTTATCACTTTGGAAAATAATATTTAATTTAAAAAATATTCAAATATAAGGTTTTATAACACAAATTATATTGTTTGAACAATGATTGATAATGATAATCTTATATTGAGTAAGTAATTATAAAAATACTCTTTGAAAAAATATCGATAAAGCGACCAAAAATCGTTTTATCGATAAACTGCTTTTTAACCGTCATAATTGAGAACGAATCTGGATACATACACTTATTTATCCATATAAGTAAGAATATATAATAAAATTATTTATTTTATTTTTGAAAATAAAATGTTTTTATGACATCATCAATGATATCATCATTTTCAAATAATCGATTTTGAATTTAAATTGGTTTTAAATGATTTTATAATTATTTTAAAACCAAATAAGGCCCTTTGGATTATTAAATAATAATAGAAATATTTTTTTCAAACATTTTTTACCAATATATATAACTTAACTAAGAAGTTGAAATATGGCCGAAAATAGGAATCGGAATCGGAGTTCGTGACGATTTAACGTAGAGAAGTTGTGCAATGTTATAGGTTATATATGACATACATATACACATCCATGAACATATGAAAACACTTAAGCATTACCATTTGCATTTCATATTTACTATGGTAAAATAATATAAATATCATGGTATTTATTTACAAATATTATGATATTTCGTAGCCAAAACAAACAAAACTCTCCATCACTTGTACACACATGGATAGCACATAGGTATGACACATGGGGGGCTATGGTTCGGCCATGAGGATGATGGAGGAGAATGATGCAATTGTGATGTGTGGAAAAAGAAATATCATGATATTTTTCTCACATTTTTGCCTATAAATACAAGCCATCCATCCTCACTTTCATTCACACTCTCTTCTCTTCATTTCTTAAGCTTCTTCTTCTTCCTCCTCTACATTAATGGCTTCCATAGCCTCTTAGGATAATTAAAAAATAACATCGAAGTTCTGTCAAAATAAGTCGTAAAATAAAGAGAGATATACCACTTCGAGTTCGAGATTGAGTTAGTGATCTTCTCCTTCTTCTTCTACTAAGGTCGTACCCAACTAAGCATCCACCACCCATGCAAGCCCAAGGCCAAACCCATAGGAGTCTTAGTGCAAGATTCTAAACTCCAATTCTGGAATAGCGGAGCTATAGTCGATTGAAAGTTAGATCAAAAGGATATCAAGTGAGAAACTCTACTTATTTTTATTATAAATTATATGGTGATATGATATGCTTGTTTTCTATGGTTGTTTATCATATTTGGATGGGTTGATATGTTTGTTTGATTGTGGAAATAATTCACGTTAAATACATATCAAATTTACACAAAGGAAATCACTTCCTATATAAATTATAAAAATGTTATGGCTTAGTGAAACCTCTTTAAAATGATTTCAAATGGTTTATAAATGTTTTATAGACATTAAAATTTAGTTTGGAAATTTTTTGACAAGATATGAAATTGGAGTCAAAAGTAGGCGCGTCGCGTAACGGCGGTTTGCGATTTCGCGCTATAAAAGTTAAATCAATGTGTAAAGTAGAATATAGCTCGGAATGTTTCAAAACAAGAATTTTCCAAGCTCTATAACTATGGTTTTCAAATAAAGAAGAAAAATCAAGATTTCATTAAGTAAAATTTTACACGTGTCCAAACCAAGTTTTCAAAAATGTCGCGCTTTGACAGTTCGAAAACCAAAATGGCAAAATCTTTAAAATAGATATTTTTAGATCTTTAAAAATATGAAATAAATTCCATAAATATATTAAAATGTTTTAAAAGGGATTTTAGTTATAAAAATGGACTTATGTGGAATGAAGTTAATTTTTTTATCAAAGAAGCTTTTAAAAACACTATTCGCAGCATTTTTTGCAACAGTTTTTGGTAGCTTTTGAATTAAGATTTAAACTTGGAATTTTCTTCCCAAAATTTTTGCAAATGTTTTTCAAATAATAAATCAAGTATTTTAAAGAGTTTTGAATTGATCAAATAACTTGACCGCCTAATGGGTGACAGAGAGATAGTCTCTATGTTTGAGTTTGGGAAATCAGTTGCCTGCTCTTCCTAGCTATCAGACTGGCCCGATGGAGGAAATAGTAAATTTAATTTACTTGGACTACATTTTCCTAAGATAAAAAGAGATTTGCAGATTTCCAAAAGTTAAACAAGATTTTAAATAATAAGATTTTGGTAATATATGAAACATATTGGTTAAAGTTTATATTATATTCCGAGGAGGGAACTCGTACTATCTGTATGAATTTAAAAGTTAATTTCACATTTGTAACGACTCATAGATTCAGTCAAATTTTAAAGGAATTTTTATTTGAATTACGAGTTAAATATTTTAAAATAAAATAAAATTTGAATTTAAATAACGATTTTGGGACGTTGAGTAATATATTTTTCCAAATTCAATAAAAAGAAAAATTTTGTGAAATTTTAATTTTTGGTTAAATTTAGTCAAAATTTGAATTTGAGTTGAAAATTTAAAATTTGAAATTTTAAAATTTATTCTTTATTTTTAATTCTAGACTGAATTCTAAGATAGTCTCCACTTTTCATTTCGTCAAAATTGGATTCCTATTGCTCTAAATTTGCAATTTACAGTGAAAAACTCGCATAAAATAACAGTTTATATTATGTGTATTTTACATAGTATTTCGTATGGTATTTTCTAGTGTATTCTAATTGGTATATGATACTTGGGCTCTTAGGAAGTCCCTTGGGCTTCAACTGACACCTTTAATTTAGAAACCTTTACTCTTCCCTGCACAAACTCCTTATCAGAAGAAACTACGTACAAACTTTCTGCTATCTCATTTATTTCTTCCTCAAACTAGAAACTTTCTCTTCCACCATTGCTCCTCCTCTCTTCCTCCAATCTCCTAAAACCCAAATCCTCCTCTTCCTTATCGCTTTCCTCCTCTGCTCTCTTTCCCTCTTCTCTCTCTCCTCCTCTCCTCTCTTTCCCTCCTCTCTCTCTCTCTCTCTTTTTCTCTCCTCCTCTTGCCTTGCCATCCATTCCTTTGCCTCTCCTTTGCTTAGTCGAACCTCTTCCACTAAAAAAAAGAGAGAGAAAGGAAAAGAAAAAAAAGAAGAGAAAAAAATATAGTTTGTTGAGTCGTCATATTCGCATGTGTAATAGCTTGGATCTTGTGTTGGTTGCTTGTAATCTCCATCTCCATCTTGTTTGAATAGTTGTCACCTTCGTTAACCATGAAAGGTGAGAATCACTCACGATTAATATTCGTATGAATAAGTGAATGTGTATCATAGGAAATGACTTGAAAATGTTAGTTTAGTTAACAATTTTGTTAGCTTAAAATTATATGATTTGATATAATTTTATATGCTCACTATGTGGTATTTAACATGACATATGATATGATATGATCCACTATATGTTACATGTTTTGCTATGTTAACCATATGGCATGATATGCTATTTCGACACATAATATGTTATATTATGTTAGTAATATGATATGCCACATATATGTTATGTTAGTAATATGTTAAATCACATATATGTTATGTTAGTAATATGTTAAATCACATATACGTTATATTAGTAATGTGTTAATGTTAAATCACATATATGTTATGTTAGTAATATGTTAAATCACATATATGTTATATTAGTAATATGTTAATGTTAAACCACATATATGTTATGTTAGTAATATGATCACATATATGTTAACTCACATATATGTTATATTAGTAATATGTTAATGTTAAACCACATATATGTTATGTTAGTAATATGTTAATGTTAAACCACATATATGTTATGTTAGTAATATGATCACATATAAGTTATGTTAGTAATATGTTAAATCACATATATTTTATGTTAGTAATATGTTAAACCACACACACACACACAGATATATATATATATATATATATAATGCTAGTAATATGTTTAGGTCACATGTATGTTTATTATGTTAAGTAGTATATTTTATGTCACATGATGTGTTGTTATGTTATGTAACATGTTATATGATTCATGTTATGATATGTTATATTATTTATTTGTTTCAACCACACTGCAAGTTCCCTTTATATGTTAGTTAGGAAAATCACTATGAGTTGAAATGACACATACCCGAACGGCTTTTTAGATTAGGAAATTGACTTAGGATACGGGTTGAAATGATATACCCGTAAATTTAATTATTTTGGGTTGAAATGATATATACCCTAATCACTTGATCGTAGGGTAGAAAACTACATACGGACACCGTTGGTCGATTTTTAAAGTATTTTCTAAATTATAAAATATGTCTGATTTAAATAAATTCGATTTAAAAAATAACTAAGAGATTTATTTAAATTATATTTTTGAAAAATAAAATAAAATATAAATTAAATTGTATGTGTTAAAGTTAATTTATAAGTTAAGGTTTTAAAAGTTAAATTTCAAGATTTTGACTTATAATTTTATTTAATTTTAAAATATATAATTTAATGCTGACATAGTAAAATATAAAATAAAACACTTTAAAATTTAATTTAATATACTTAATATATTTTTAAGAGATTTATTTACAAATTTAATTTAATATAATAAATATAGATTATAACAACTTTTAAAAAAAAATAAGAAAGAGAATTTAAGATTAAATTGTAGATTTAATCTAGTTTAAAGAATTGAACTCAAATAAGATTATTAAATCTATTTTTTTATGAGAGTTCCAAAAGATAAGATTTTGAAATGTAATAACTTGATTTGATAGAAATTGTAAGTTAAGGGTTTTCAAACTAAAATATAACTGAAGTTAAATATTTTAGAAATTGATTTAAATTGTAACTTGGGATTTAAATTATGAAAATGTTTTATAAAGTGACCACAGTGTGAAATAAGCGTTTGGTTGTTAAAGAGACCGGAGTCGGATATTGACATACTCTCTATCAATACCGAAACCTCTTTAACAACTGTGCATGTGGTGGAGAATCCAGAATGAAGTAGGATGGTTTGGTGAACGCTACTGGAATGAAGTAAGAGAACGATGATGGATAGCCTTGATTTTTGAGTCATAATTAAAATGACTAAACAGGAGCTCTACCAGGCCAAGTGGGGTCGCTCCCCCTATCGAACACGCTTCTTCGAAACCATATATATTACTTTGTGATTTGATTGGTGCGCACCTTTGATTATGGGAGTGTGTCTCGAGGTGGACGGTAGTTGCTGTTATGCGTTACCACTAGTCCGGGAGTGCAAAACGGTAGAATCCTACCCTGGGTGCTGCCTCGCATGCCTTGTCATGTTTATTCTGATCGAGCCCACTACGACTTTGGTTTGTGTCATACCTATGGAGTGCTCTCTGAATATCCCACCAGTTTACGGTGGAGTTTACAATACTGTATAGACTACGATGCTTATATAAAAATGTGTAAAGGGGGATATAGATAACTCCTTAACGCTATTTTAATACTTTATTTTATGATAGACATTATATATGTAGCGTATTGTGTTATATATGTAGATAGTTTGATGGATCCTTAAAGGATGGAAATCCCAAACATCTTTTGAGTTATTGATGCATTTCACTTGTACATTTCACTTGAGTTGATTTACTTACATAAGAATGTTAATCCTGACTTGAGTATTTTGTTTTTGCTTTATGCTCGGGTCAGCCTGAGTATCACAGCATTCGAGATTCATCTTTTGGAGTTGGAGACTGGTTGGAGATCTATCTATTTAGCTATTACGGTCATTTCAGTTATTTCTGTTCAGGCATTTGTCATTTGCTTATGTATTAGTGAACCTCTATGTATTTGGATTTCTGTTGTATTTGCTTTAGACTCTGATGTTTATGTAGTAGCTTCATGAACCACTATGTTTATCTATTCTGCTGCGTGATGTTGTAATATTCTATGTCTATGATTCTGTGATTGATTCTTATTTACCCCAAATTTATATAACAATCTGTTGTTTTGAACAATTCAAGTCATACATGTGTGGTTTATTGTCGATTTGAATGGTTCGAAATAGCGGGTCGTTACAGTTTGGTATCAGAGCTTTGGTTTAGGAAACCTTAGCATATGAGGTCAAAACTCATTAGAGATAGGGTAGTAATACCCTAGAATGAGAAGAATTAATTACGAAATCATCTTCTTGTGAGCTTGAAATTCTTAGTTAAGATTCTCTTTGATTAGGATTCCTTTTTAAATTTGAATATTTACCTTTGTTCTAAAATCCGTTCTTGAACTTTCCAGATGAGTAACCGTAGGAATGCCAGAGGTAGGGGGTCATGGAAGTGCCCCAACACCACCAGTTGTTGCACCATCTCAACCAGTCAAGTTCACTACTCTTTGTAAGGAGTACACTCAGCTTGGAGGTACCAAGTTCACTGGATCGGAGAGTATTATTGAGGCTCGGCAGTGGCTGAAGAGCTTAAACAGGGTTTTTATCGAACTTGAGATCATTGACGCTCAGATGCATCAGTTGGCTACTTGGTAGTTGCCAGAGGCTGCCAGGATTGGTGGGAGTCAGTTACTGCTCAGACCATCGAGGCGAATATCACTTGGCAGCAGTTTAGGGATGCTTTTGTGGCTAAGTGGATGCCCGAAGCCGGGAAGTCTCAGTTATATAGGGCATTTATGGATCTTGAGCAAGGGGATATGACTTTTGCAGAGTATGAGAGGAAGTTTAATGAGTTATCTAAGTTCGGTCCTAGTTTGATCGACACCCAGCTCAAGAAGAATGAGAATTTTATATTTGGAGCTCGCCCGGAGTATTATGATCATCTAATTAATCATGTTCACGCCACCTTTACTTCTCTTATGGATATGGCCACCAGATTCGAGAACCCTAATGCCAAAGGAAAGCGGGTTGTGCAAGCATCTCAGTCTCAGGGAAATTCCAATAGCTCGAAGAAGAGGAAGCCCAACTTTCAGCAACAGAAGAAGAACTGGCAGAATTCTCAGGGTATTTGTTATTCTTCTCAGAAGCATCCTCTTGACTTATCTTCCATCACTTGCTTCAAGTGTGACCAGAAGGGTCACTATGCCAACAATTGTCTAACCTCTACCGGAGCTGCTATTCCTCCAGCCCAGATGACCAGGACCAACCTTCGCCACATTTGCTTGCAGCCAGGCTACTTCAAGAAGGATTGTCCCACTTGTTTGATGTGTGTTTAAGTGTTTGATGATAACAAAATATATATATCGAATTATAGATGTGTTTGCAGATTTTACAAATACAGGAATAAATATTCATGTTGAAGTAATAATACTTATTTTTATTTCAAATATAATATTTTATTCAGTACAAAGTTTTCATACAGTACACTGATTTCATACTTACAGTTCACTCTCACTCATACATTTTCACATTTTCATTTCTGTCCTCACTACATCACTCATACACTCAGTCTTCTGCATCTGCATTGTCCAGCTCCAGTAGTCCTGTCTCCTGTGTACCTGTATAATTAAAAATCTTCAGCAGTAATCTGAACAGAAACGAATTTAATTTGCAAAAATATAAAATTTGTTTTTAAAGCTGTCTCAGATATATGGGTTAAACGTCATCATCTTTGATTGTGTAATATCTCTGCATATCAGTATTCATATCAGGGACAGGTAATCACAAGTGGCTGCAGTACACACGTATGCACGTGTGCACTGCCTCACCAACTCAAGTGCACAAGGTCAAATCAAAATCAGTTCAATACAAGTGCAAATGGCCTTGACCAACATATCAATGATCACTGCAACAATGAAATATGCATGTACACAGTGCAGTCAACATGAAACAAGTCAAAGACTGGAACACTATGCACCAGCATTTCAAACACAAAACCAAACTCCAGAAGATACAACAGTTATGCAACTGTGAAACTGGACAGTAATGTACACTAATGTGCCAGACCAAAACAATACAAACATGGAGTGATTGCAACTACAGGTTGAACAACTTCACACTAGCAATGAAGAACAGATGCAGATTGTCAAGAGTGGTCGACATATTTGGAGTGAATGCAAGACAGTAGTCGAAAACAATAAACAAGCTATAGTTGAAATCATGGAAGCAAGCCTACAAGATATCATAGTGCAGACAGCATCTTAAATTGAATAATGAATCAATTCATATGAGGTAGTACAAACAAGGGCCGAGCAACTTAAAAATGTGAACAGTGTCAAGCTTAGGTATGCAGACCAAATGACAAACCAAGCTCAAGTTATACAATGCACCAGAGATATACAACACAGCAGATATCATGTGATACAAAAAAAAATATGCAATGCTAATCAGAGTGAACACATAAACAACATCAAAGTGCAACCAGACAATTGAACAGCAGTGCAGCAGCTACAAACAAGTAGAGATGAAACAATAATCAGACAACAATGCAACATGCCTCATGGACCAAGTGAACAACCAGACAACATCAAACTTTAAGAATAAAATGCTCAAGTGAAGTTTAGTTAAACCAACCAGAGAAGATGGCCAGAGACGAAGCTCACAGGGGGCCAAAAAAACAAAGTCTTAATTCACAGTGAAGATGATAGCAATGTCGACGAGTATGATACCAGAAAAATGTCAAAGCCGTGATCAAAGTGAACATGTCAAGGCAAATGACCAGAGGGGTTTAAACATACCACAACAGTGGTCAAAATCGAATTCAAAAATCAAAAGTCGTATATATGCGTTAATTCCGTTTACAAGTTGAAAAGGTCAGAAGAATAAATTAGGAAAGAGTCTGAGATATAAATCAAAGAACGTATCGCACGTTCAAAATCGAAACCGTGGGCATAAAGGAATTTCCAGAAATATCAAAACATAATAAAGGAAAGAATCGGCAACGTGGATAACACATTTAAACAAATCAGACGCATATATAAAGAGACCCAAAATCATCATCAATTTCGTGGTGATTCAGAGCAGAATAGAAACCCAAATAATCATCACTGACATTTAACCAAGTTCAAGTATAAATCAGAGAAAAGCATCGAGCAAGAAGAACTTACAAATTCCAGAGAGAACCGGATCATCGCAGTTCAGAATCGTGCCAAAAAGCTACTAGTAATCTCGAAAAGGAAGACGAAGCCGTAGCTCCAAACTAGAATCACCAAAGACGACAAGTTGAATTCAGAGCAATTCATCGAGAGGCCGAAGCCACAATTCGCCAGCAAAAAGACAACAGGGCAAAGCCCTAAATCCAGTCTCAACGCAAAGATAATCTTAAGCCAGAGCTACAGAAAAGTCGACGAAGCCAGAGCTTCGATTTGCCAGTGGAACGAACAAGGGCAAAGCCCTAATTCAATCGAGCAAGTAGTAAAGAGGATCGAACCAGAGAATCGCCGAAGCCATCTCCATTTTTATTCTCAAAGGGATCGGGTCAACAATAACAAAGAGGAACGAGATAAAGGAGCGGGCCGGCCTAGTTTATTAAAAGGGGTTTTAAAGTTTTAATTTTTTAATTAGTTTTAAATTTGGGCCGGGTTTAATTGATTTATTTTTAGGCCTAGTTTATTTAGGGAAAAAGTGGTTTTATGTTGACGATTTAAATTTTGCCCTAGGTTTTAAATCTGTATCTTGTTTTTCAATTTTGTACTTTGTCAAGTCCAGTCAGGGTTAATCACCACCTAGGGTTTAGGTGTTGTCAGATTGTCTAGTTAGGGTTAGTTCAGTGAGCAGGGTGTGCGAGTTTGCAAAGCTCTATAGGCGGAGCAGGGTGTGCGAGTCTGTAGGAGTGTTTGTAAGCGGGATACTGTTTAATCCTAATAGAAATCTGGGAATGCAGCAGTAGGCAGGGGTTTCCGAAGCTGGGTAAATTTTGTGTGTGATTTACTTTTCTGCATATTTATTTATCTGCAGTTTGATTTCGCGTTTAATTCGAGATAATTTGCGATAACCCTATTCACCCCCCTCTAGGGTTAATCTATATCCTACAAGTGGTATCAGAGCGAGGTAATTTTTTTTCTTTAACTCTAGAGTCATGATTCCATCAAATAATGCTTTTTCTGAGGGGCAATCTATTGTTAGGCCACCAATGTTTAATGGGAATGATTATGCTTACTGGAAGGTTAGGATGAGTATTTATCTTAATTCTGTTGATTATGATGTGTGGGATATTATTGAAACTGGCTATACACCTCCCACTATAACTATTGGTGATACTGAGATTCCTAAACCTAAGGAGAGGTGGGATGCTAACGATAAGAAGTTAAAAACTACTAATGCTAAAGCCATGAATGCTCTGATCTGTGCTCTTGATAAAACTGAATTTAATAGAATTTCTCATTGTAAAACAGCACAGGAAATTTGGCATACTTTGGAGGTGACACATGAAGGAACTTCTCAAGTCAAGGAATCTCGTCTAGCCCTGTTCAGCAATGAATACGAGAATTTTGTGATGGACAAAGGCGAGAGCATTAAGGACATGTTTGGACGCTTCTCAACCCTGGTATACAATACTAGAGCGCTTGGAAAGGAATTCTCTGAGGTAGAGCTAATAAGGAAGATACTACGAGTCTTACCAATGAACTTTGAGGCAAAAGTCACGACAATACAAGAATCAAAAGATTTGAGTAAACTGAGCATGGAGGATTTGATCGGAAATCTGATGACGTATGAGCTTGAGTTAAAAGCAAAGGAGGAACGCATCAATTCCGAATCAAAGAAGAAGACGATTGCCTTAAAAAGCAAAGAAGAAAGTGATGATGAAGAAGAAGATCCCATTAAAGTGCTTGCAATGGCTGTCAATAATTTTAGAAGATGGTCGAAATTCAAGCCACGCAAGAAGAAGTCAAATGGTAATAGGTCAAAAGACTTTGACAACTCTGAAAACGAATTAACCTGCTATAACTGCAATAAGCCTGGCCACTTCAAACAAAATTGTCCACTTCTCAAAAACAACAAGGAAAAGAAAAAGAAGAAAAAGGCCTTCGCAGCAACTTGGGATGATGAGGAAGGAGAGGAAGTCTCGACTGATAGCTCAGAGGAGGCTAACTTGTGTCTCATGGGAAAATCAGATTCAGAATCAAGCTCAGAGGAATATAATGAGGTAAAAAACTATTCTTATAAAGACCTTGTTTATTTGTGCCTCGATCTTACTAAAACAGTTAAAGCTCTTGATTCTAAAAATGAAAAACTGAAATCTGATAGAAAAAAACTTGTTCATGAAAATTTTAGGTTAGAAACTGAACTTGAAAAAATTCAAAACCTAGAATGTAAAAACTGTAAAACTTTAGATTCAGAATTATCAAAACTGAAGAATAGCTTCGAGGATCTTGAAAAAGAAAACTTGAATCTAAAAGAGACCATTGAGACTAGGAAAAAGGATTTTATAAATAGATGCACCTCACTTGTGTCTGAAAACACAACACTGAAAACCAAAGTCCAAGATCTTGAGAAATCACTGAGTAACTTTTCAAGAGGAGAAAAATCATTCAATATGTTATTGGGAAATCAATTGTTTGCTAACAATAGAAAAGGACTAGGTTTTGGAAAAACACAAGTTGATGATAGTGCTAAAGGAAAGAGTGTCTTTACTGGATGTGAAATAAATGGACATCATAGTCATAGGAACAAGAACACAAAATTTATACAAGTTTGGGTACCTAAAAATTCTACAAACAAATTTCATATCTATTGGAACAAGAATAAAAGGACAAAGCAAGTTTGGGTGCCAAAAGGAATATATATTAATAGTTTTGAGTCCACTCAAATTTATTCATCAAATTATTCTGCCACTAACAACCATGGACCTATAAAAACAAATAGGTCACATAAATCTTTAACCGTGTAGGTGTGGTAGCAGGCTAAGGAACAACATTATTGTTATCTGGATTCTGGCTGTTCCAGATACACAACAGGCGACAAATCAACATTCCTTAGCCTAGTATAAAGGTGACAGATTCACTATGGGCAAACAACGAAAGATTGTCGTACAGGTAAAACAGGTAGTTGTATTTATTTTCAAACGATAGATAACTGGTAAGAATCTGCACCATAATCTGAATTAAATCAGCCAATTATGATTGATGATGTTAATTCTGATTTTTTTAACCAATCATCTTTTAATAGAATTACTCGAGATAATTATGATGGTTGACAGATTCTAACTTACTATGATCTTACATGATTTATTCTTATTTATGACTTTGACTTGTTGACCAACCATTTTTTCTTGAACTTAATCTGTTTGGTCAAATTATGATGGTGATTGATTACCGATTACTCATGATATAAAAAGGATTTTTAGAAATTGTTAAAACTGCTGAAACTTTACTGGTGAAAACTTCAAATTGCTTCTGAGATAATAATGATATTTTAACTGGTGATCCTATAGAAAGCATACATACTCGCTCTTCATTTGATAAAAATTTATGTGTGTTTAGTTGTCACAGTGGTTTTATTTCTGAGATTGAATCTGATTCTGTTGAAATGGCTCTTAATGGTGAAAGTTGGATTTGAGCGATGCAAAATTGAACTTAATCTTGCATTAGGAAGTTGTTGTGCTCAAATTTTATGGATGATGCAAACTCTCTCTGATTTTGGCTTAGTTTATAAACAAGTTCCATTAAAATGTGATAGTAAAAGTGCAATAGACTTGTCAAATAATCCTGTTCATCATTCACGCACGAAACACATTGATGTGAGACACCACTTTCTTAGAGATCACATTGCTAGGGAAAACATTTGCATTGAATTCATTTCAACTAAGAATCAACTTGCTGATATTTTCACAAAACCCCTCCCCGAAGACAGATTTTCCAGATTACGTTTGGATTTGGGGATTATGGAAATTGACTAATCATTTTTCAATTTTTGGTTGAAATATTCTTGGATATTTATTTTCAACTTCAATTTCTAGGATTCAAACCTGTTTTGGATATCATTCAAAGATTGATTCGAATATGGTATTCAGTAGTGGAAATACGTTTGGTTTATGAAATTTCATAATATGATTAATTTGGTAACTTATTCCACGACCATTTCTATTTCTACCATCTTTCTATCATTCATAATGGTTTTGAAAAATAAGAAGAGTGAATCACTTTTTAAATTAAAAAAAAAGAAAAAAAAATATAAGAAAATTTTAAAAAATATTTCTCATGTATCCATTCTCATTTAAAAGTCCTTATGGTTATGCATGGATGGATCATGTGAAGTTATCATCACTCCATTCTCATTTAAAAGTCCTTATGGTTATGCATGGATGGAGCTTGATAACTAATGAGTAACTGCTAATCCCATTTAAAAGTCCTTATGGTTATGCGTGGTTAGTAAGTGCTTATTCTATTTTTGTGCTTAAATGTCAAATTTTGTTAAATTATAAATAAAATAAAACATCCCTCTTCTCATTATATAAAAACCAAAACATCGATCCATTCTCTAAAATGTGGAAATTGTTATCTTGTTATGATATATTATGGTTTTTCCTTGTTTTTTTTCCATTTGTTTTTCCCCTACTGTTTCATTATTTTTTGTCAGTCTTTTGATGATAACAAAAGGGGGAGAAGGAAGAGATTTTGATAAGGAAATAAGTATTTTTGGAATACTACACCAAATTTGTTAAATGTTGTTAGTTATTTTCTATAGTTCTTTTATTCGTCTGTAATTTCCTAAATCTTCTAAATAGGGAGTGGTCTCAGTTGTAGGGGGAGTATTCATGTAGGGGGAGCATACATATAGGGGGAGCTAAATTTTTTCATGATTAAACACATCTACTGGAATTTCAAAATCTTTAATATATGTTTGTCATCATCAAAAGGGGGAGATTGTTTGATGTGTGTTTAAGTGTTTGATGATAACAAAATATATATATCGAATTATAGATGTGTTTGCAGATTTTACAAATACAGGAATAAATATTCGTGTTGAAGTAATAATACTTATTTTTATTTCAAATATAATATTTTATTCAGTACAAAGTTTTCATACAGTAACTGATTTCATACTTACAGTTCACTTTCACTCATACATTTTCACATTTACATTTCTGTCCTCACTACATCACTCATACACTCAGTCTTCTGCATCTGCATTGTCCAGCTCAAATATTTCTCCTGTCTCCTGTGTACCTGTATAATTAAAAATCTACAGCAGTAATCTGAACAGAAACGAATTTAATTTGCAAAAATATAAAATTTGTTTTTAAAGCTGTCTCAGATATATGGGTTAAACATCATCATCTTTGATTGTGTAATATCTCTGCATATCAGTATTCATACCAGGGACAGGTAATCACGAGTGGCTGCAGTACACACGTATGCACGTGTGCACTGCCTCGCCAACTCAAGTGCACAAGGTCAAATCAAAATCAGTTCAACACAAGTGCAAATGGCCTTGACCAACATATCAATGATCACTGCAACAATGAAATATGCATGTACACAGTGCAGTCAACATGAAACAAGTCAAAGACTGGAACACTATGCACCAGCATTTCAAACACAAAACCAAACTCCAGAAGATACAACAGTTATGCAACTGTAAAACTGGACAGTAATGTACACTAATGTGCCAGACCAAAACTATACAAACATGGAGTGATTGCAACTACAGGTTGAACAACTTCACACTAGCAATGAAGAACAGATGCAGATTGTCAAGAGAGGTCGACATATTTGGAGTGAATGCAAGACAGTAGTCGAAAACAATAAACAAGCTATAGTTGAAATCATGGAAGCAAGGCTACAAGATATCATAGTGCAGACAGCATCTTAAATGGAACAATGAATCAATTCATATGAGGTAGTACAAACAAGGGCCGAGCAACTTAAAAATGTGAACAGTGTCAAGCTTAGGTATGCAGACCAAATGACAAACCAAGCTCAAGTTATACAATGCACCAGAGATATACAACACAGCAGATATCAGGTGATACAAAAGCAAATATGCAATGCTAATCAGAGTGAACACATAAACAACATCAAAGTGCAACCAGACAATTGAACAGTAGTGCAGCAGCTACAAACAAGTAGAGATGAAACAGTAATCAGACAACAATGCAACATGCCTCATGGACCAAGTGAACAACCAGACAACATCAAACTTTAAGAATAAAATGCTCAAGTGAAGTTCAGTTAAACCAACCAGAGAAGATGGCCAGAGACGAAGCTCACAGGGGGGCCGAAAAACCAAAGTCTTAATTCACATTGAAGAGGATAGCAATGTCGACGAGTATGATACCAGAAAAATGTCAAAGCCGTGATCAAAGTGAACATGTCAAGGCAAATGACCAGAGGGGTTTAAACATATCACAACAGTGGTCAAAATCGAATTCAGAAATCAAAAGTCGTATATATGCGTTAATTACGTTTACAAGTTGAAAAGGTCAGAAGAATAAATTAGGAAAGAGTCTGAGATATAAATCAAAGAACGTATCGCACGTTCAAAATCGAAACCGTGGGCATAAAGGAATTTCCAGAAATATCAAAACATAATAAAGGAAAGAATCGGCAACGTGGATAACACGTTTAAACAAATCAGACGCATATATAAAGAGACCCAAAATCATCATCAACTTCGTGGTGATTCAGAGCAGAATAGAAACCCAAATAATCATCACTGACATTTAACCAAGTTCAAGTATAAATCAGAGAAAAGCATCGAGCAAGAAGAACTTACAAATTCCAGAGAGAACCAGATCATCGCAGTTCAGAATCGTGCCAAAAAGCTACTAGTAATCTTGAAAAGGAAGACGAAGCCGTAGCTCCAAACTAGAATCGCCAAAGATGACAAGTCGAATTCAGAGCAATTCATCGAGAGGCCGAAGCCATAATTCGCCAGCAAAAAGACAACAGGGCAAAGCCTTAAATCCAGTCTCAACGCAAAGATAATCGCAAGCCAGAGCTACAGAAAAGTCGACGAAGCCAGAGCTTCAATTTTCCAGTGGAACGAACAAGGGCAAAGCCCTAATTCAATCGAGCAAGTAGTAAAGAGGATCGAACCAGAGAATCGCCGAAGCCATCTCCATTTTTATTTCTCAAAGGGATCGGGTCAACAATAACAAAGAGGAACGAGATAAAGGAGCGGGCCGGCCTAGTTTATTAAAAGGGGTTTTAAAGTTTTAATTTTTTAATTAGTTTTAAATTTGGGCCGGGTTTAATTGATTTATTTTTAGGCCTAGTTTATTTAGGTCAAAAGTGGTTTTAAGTTGACGATTTAAATTTTGCCCTAGGTTTTAAATCTGTATCTTGTTTTTCAATTTTGTACTTTGTCAAGTCCAGTCAGGGTTAATCACCACCTAGGGTTTAGGTGTTGTCAGATTGTCTAGTTAGGGTTAGTTCAGTTAGCAGGGTGTGCGAGTTTGCAAAGCTCTATAGGCGGAGCAGAGTGTGCGAGTCTGTAGGAGTGTTTGTAAGCGGGATACTGTTTAATCCTAATAGAAATATGGGAATGCAGCAGTAGGAAGGGGTTGCCGAAGCTGGGTAAATTTTGTGTGTGATTTACTTTTCTGCATATTTATTTATCTGCAGTTTGATTTCGCGTTTAATTCGAGATTATTTGCGATAACCCTATTCACCCCCCCCCCTCCTCTAGGGTTAACTAGATCCTACACCACTCAGCAGAAAGGCAAGACATTTGGAGTCTTCGCTATGATCTCTTCCACTCCTCGTTCTGCTAGCGATACCCAAGGTACTCTCCAAGGCACCTTTTCTTTGCATGATTTTCTGTTCGCATTCTATTTGACACCGGAGCATCCTATAGTTTCACTTCTGTTGATCTTTGTAACAAGTTTGAACACATCTTACAACCCCATTGTGCATCTGAATCCTTATGTGTAACTAACCCCATCGGCGGTCCCGCCAACCTTAGTATGGTTTATAAAGGGGTGAAACTCCTTTACAATTTGCATAGATTCACCGGAGATTTCTATGTCCTCAGTTTTGATGCTTTTGATATCATACTTGGTGGTGATTGGTTAAAGAGATATGATGCGGTTATTTCTTGCAAAGCCCGAACTGTTTCCTTAGTAGATGACCAGGGTAATTCTTTGGAGATCGAATGCCGAATGCCTCAGGATTATGCAGGCAGTTTTATCTTTTCTCTTGATTCTCAGCCTAGTGACCTTGATTCCACCCCTATAGTCAGAGACTTTCCTGAAGTCTTTGGTAAAGTCACTTCTCTTCCTCCTAAGAGGGAAATTGAATTTCGCATTGATCCTATTCCTAGAGCCCAACCTGTTGTTCTTCCTCCCAGATGGATAGCACCCAGAGAGAAAACCGAGTTGAAGAAGCAGATAAAAGACTTATTTTCCAAGGGTTTGATTAGGCAGAGTTATTCAGAATGGGGAGCAACAGTGGTTTTTGTCACTAAGTCCGATGGTTCTTTGAGGATGTGTGTTGATTATAGGGAGCTGAATAAGCTTACTCTGAGGAAGAGATATCATATGCCTCGTATCAACGATATGTTCGATCAGCTCTACAGAGCTAAAGTATTTTCTCAGCTTGATCTTGCCACCAGTTTTCACCAGGTTAGAGTAGTTGAGGAGAGCATTCCCAAAACAGCTTTCCGAATCGAAAATGATTTCTATGAATGGTTAGTGATGCCCTTTGGCTTAACTAATGCTCCAACCTTCTTCGTTGATCTTATGAATAATGTTTTCCCTGATGTCCTCAACAAGTTCGTCCTAATTTTCGTTGATGATATTCTTGTCTTTTCTAAGTCAGAGAAGGAGCACGAATCACATTTGAGCTTTGTTCTCCAAACTCTTAGGAGTAATCAGTTGAAAGCTAAATTTTCTAAATGTCATTCTGGAAGGATGAAGTCCGATTCCTTGAGCACATCGTTTCTGAAAATGGAGTTTTGGTTGATCCTGTTAAGGTCGCCGCAATTAATGTAAGTCTATCCACCTTTCCTCTTTTGTAATTTAATTATCTTATCTTTATGTTTGCTTTTATTCTCCTATTTCGTTTCTTTTCGAAGACGAAAAGTTTTGAGTGGGGAGAGTGTAATGACTCATAAATTCAGTCAAATTTTAAAGGAATTTTTATTTGAATTATGAGTTAAATATTTTAAAATAAAAAAAATTGAATTTAAATAATGATTTTGGGACGTTGAGTAATATATGTTTCCAAATTCAATAAAAAGGAAAATTTTGTGAAATTTCAATTTTTGGTCAAATTTAGTCAAAATTTGAATTTGAGTTGAAAATTTAAAATTTATTCTTTTTTCTAATTCTAGACTGAATTTTGAGATGGTCTCTACTTTTCGTTTCGTCAAAATTGGACTCTTATTGCTCTAAATTTGCAATTTACAGTAAAAAAACTCGCATAAAATAACAGTGTATATTGTGTGTATTTTACATAGTATTTCATATGGTATTTTCTAGTATATTCTAATTGGTATATGACTCTTGGGCTCTTAGGAAGTCTATTGGGCTTCAACTGACACCTTTAATTTAGAAACCTTTACCCTTCCTTGAAAAAACTCCTTATCAGAAGAAACTACATACAAACTTTCTGCTATCTCATTTCTGTCTTCCTCAAACCAGAAACTTTCTCTTCCACCATTGCTCCTCATCTCTTCGTCCAATCTCCTAAAACCCAAATCCTCCTCTTCCTCATCCCTTTCATCCTCTCCTATCTTTCCCTCTTCTCTCTCTCCTCCTCTCCTCTCTTTCCCTCTTCTCTCTCTCTCTCTTCCTCGCCTCCTCTTGCCTTGCCATCCATTACCTTGCCTCTCCTTTGCTTGGCGAACCTCTTCTACTAAAAAATGGAGAGAGAAAGGAAAAGAAAAAAAAATAAGAGAAAAAAATATATAGTTTGTTGAGTCGTCATATTAGCGTGTGTGATAGCTTAGATCTTATGTTGGTTGCTTGTAATCTCCATCTCTATCTTGTTTGAATAATTGCCACATTCGTTAACCACAAAAGGTGGAATCACTTACAATTAATATTTGTATAAATAAGTGAATGGATATCATAGGAAATGACTTGGAAATGTTTGTTTAGTTAGGAATTTTGTTAGCTTATAATTATATGATTTTATATGTTCACTATGTGGTATTTAACATGACATATGATATGACATGATCCACTATATGTTACATGTAACCATATGACATGATATGCTATTTCGACGCATATATGTTATGCTAGTAATATGATATGCCACATATATGTTATGTTAGTAATATGTTAAATCACATGTATGTTACGTTAGTAATATGTTAATGTTAAATCACATGTATGTTACGTTAGTAATATGTTAAATCACATGTATGTTATGTTAGTAATATGTTAAATCACATACATGTTATGTTAGTAATATGTTAAATCGCATATATATATTATGCTAGTAATATGTTTAGGTCACATGTATGTTATATTTTGTTAAGTAGTATATTTTATGTCACATGATGTATTGTTATGTTATGTAATATGTTATATGATTCATGTTATGATATGCTTTGCAATGGTATGTTATATTATTTATTTGTTTCAATCACACTGCAAATTCCCTTTATATGTTAGTTAGAAAAATCACTATGGGTTGAAATGATACATACCCGAATGGCTTTTTAGATTAGGAAATTGACTTGGGATACGGGTTGAAATGATATACCCGTAAATTTAATTATTTTGGGTTGAAATGATATATACGGACACCGTTGGTCGATTTTTAAAGTATTTTTTAAATTATAAAATGTGTTTGATTTAAATAAATTTGATTTTAAAAAAATTAACTAAGATATTTATTTAAATTATATTTGAAAAATAAAATAAAATATAAATTTAAATTATACGTCTCAAAGTTAATTTATAAGTTAAGGTTTTTTAAAGTTAAATTTCAAGATTTTGACTTATAATTTTATTTAATTTTAAAATTTATAATTTAATGGTGAAATAGTAAAATATAAAATAAAACACTTTAAAATTTAATTTAATATACTTAATATATTTTTAAGAGATTTATTCAAAAATTTAATTTAATATAATAAATATAGATTTTTATAACAACTTTAAAAAAATAAGAAAGAGAATTTAAGATTAAATTATAGATTTAATCTAGTTTAAAGAATTGAACTCAAATAAGATTATTAAATTTATTTATTTATAAGAGTTCCAAAAGATAAGATTTTGAAATGTAATAACTCGATTTGATAGAAATTGTAAGTTAAGGGTTTTCAAACTAAAATAGAACAGAAGTTAAATATTTTAGAAATCGATTTAAATTGTAACTTGGGATTTAAATTATGAAAATGTTTTATAAAATGACCACGGTGTGAAATAAGCGTTTGGTTGTTAAAGAGACCGGAGTCGGATATTGACATACTCTCTGTCAATACCGAAACCACTTTAACAACTGTGCACGTGGTGGAGAATCCAGAATGAAGTATGATGGTTTGACGAATGCTACTGGAATGAAGTAAGAGAACAATGATGGATAACCTTGACTTTCGAGTCATAATTAAAATGACTAAAACATGAGCAATACCGGGCCAAGTGGGGTTGCTCTCCCTATCGAGCACGCTTCTTCGAAACCATATCTATTACTTTATGATTTGATTGGTGCGTACCTTTGATTATGGGAGTGTGTCTCGAGGTAGGCGGTAGTTGCTGCTATGCGTTACCACTAGTCCGGGAGTGCAAAACGATAGAACCTACCCTGGGAATTGCCTCGCATGCCTTGTCATATTTATCCTGATCGAGCCCACTACGACTTTGGTTTGTGTCGTTCCTATGGAGTGCTCCCTGAATATCCCACCAGTTTACGGTGGAGTTTACAGTTTTGTATAGACTACGATGCTTATATAAAAATGTGTTAAGGGGGATATGGGTAATGCCTTAACGCTATTTTAATACTTTACTTTATGATAGACATTATATATGTAGCATATTGTATTATATATGTAGATAGTTCGATGGATCCTTAAAGGATAGAAATCCCAAACATCCTTTGTGTTATTATGCATTTCACTTGTACATTTCACTTGAGTTGATTTACTTACATAAGAATGTTAATCCTGACTCGGGTATTTTGTTTTTGCTTTATGCTCGGGTCAACCTGAGTATCCCAGCATTCGAGATTCATCTTTCGGAGCTGGAGACTGGTTGGAGATCTATCTATCTATTTAGCTATTTCGGTCATTTATTATTTCTGTTATTTCTGTTCAAACATTTTTCATTTGCTTATGTATTAGCGAACCTCTATGTATTTGGATTTCTGTTGTACTTTCTTTTGACTCTGATGTTTATGTAGTAGCTTCATGAACTACTATGTTTATCTATTCCACTGTGTGTTGTTGTAATATTCTGTGTCTGTAATTCTATGATTGATTCTTATTTACCCCAAATTTATATAACAATCTATTGTTTAGAACAATTCAAGTCAGACATGTGTGGTTTATTGTCGATCTGAATGGTCGAAATAGGGGGTCGTTACAATGTTATTCAATGAATAGTGCAGGTTGAATACGGAAATTAGTGTTGAGTATAATTAATACAATTCCTATGGATCCTATTTACTCAATACTAACTGGTTTTGAATTTACCATCTTAGATAACATGGTTTTAACTGATTTAAAAGATATGTTTTGAAAATATTAAACCTCTATTAAAATTGTATTAATGGAAACATTTTCCTTTGTAATTAATGAGAAATGGTTCTGTGTTTTCAAAGTTTAAAAGAGGTTTAATGATTCCATATATACTGAAAAGGGAATGATTTAAAGATGTATATCTGTAGAAGATATTTAATCTGGATAAAACATATTGATAAATTAAATAATAATCACCCATATACTTAACATCTTTTATTGATAAATTGGTTCGGAGGAACCGAGGTCAAATTTGGATGATTCCTATCCGAAAACTATTTCGAACTAATATATGTTCAAAATTGAAAATATGTTGAAGACAATGATTTTGAAGATGGAGATCTTCATAAAATAAGGCTGCTTGCCACTAACCTCTAGGGTAATTTCCTTATCATATATATGGTGGTAGTGGTTCCTTCAATTTGAAATCTTTGATGCAAGGACTACTCACTACTAATCATAGGGGTGATTTCCAAACAGTATATAGTGGGAGAAGTGCCTTCGATTTGTCCTGTTTCTGGACAACTTGTATGGATGAATGGATGACATTGCATTTCTAAGACTATGTACATTGATCTCTACAAATATACATCTGGTGATGGTGCAGGAGGCAACCCCTCTTCTACTTAACACCATTCTCTAAGACGTACGAACTCAGAGGTTGTACTTTTATGGAAATCTATAGCGCATTGTTGGAAATGGAAATGTGGCATTTAAAGTATGATTTTTTCTGTGAAAGGTAAAACGTTACCTTAAGCCTCGCGCATTGAGAACGATAAAAACTGGGTAGATGCGGCAGGGCTATGCAGATTGCACTCATTAGGATATGGTCATCACCTTTCTAGATTACCCTATATATTTCAGGTATGTTTTGTATGTTTTGGGATCCCCGTCAAGGTCGGTAACGACCAGGGTGATGTCATATTCGGTATTATCTATGGTAAAGGTAGGCCGATTCTTTGTTGGTAGAGGTTGGAGCCTCAGGTGCATCCCTCTAGAGATGTACTGTCGGAAGGTAGTCCCTTTCCTTGTCATTGTATGGAATCCAGTCTCTAATACGAGCCTTTACGGTTTTAGTTGTAAACCTACTATGCTGGAATTTAATAAATGTAACAATTTCAGCTAAGATTATATATATTTATTTGAAAGAGTTTTCAAAGATTGTCGTTAAAAATAATATCTCTGATTTTGCGTAGCAAATGGTTTGGTCATCATAAGGTAAAAACCCATCTGTGTTTATGTATGGCGTGGTCTTATGAGATACACTTTGTTTTCAATAACCCGTGTTTTGAGTTTTCTCACACCGGTCTCATGACTGACCCGGAGTTTATTTTCTTTTCCCTTTAAATTCTAGTTGCCCTATTATTCCAAGCAGCCAAGTAGTTAGGTAGCTTGGAGCATTTTGGGAGGAGCATGGAGCATGAAGCTGCAGGCTCCTATGTATATAGTTATATATTTCTATTTCCGTTGTATTATGTATAAGTATCTACCAGCACCTGTAGGGATAGGCAGTTAACCCAGGCTGGGTTAGTACTTGTTATGACTCTGATATCTCATTTTGAGAGTGATTATATGTATTATCTATATGTATAATTACATGTTGATTAAATGCGATGTGAGAATCTATTTTGTTCTTTCTTCTATCTTTATTTTCTTTTACCCCTGATTAGCTGCCTCTCCGGTACTTGAATTTGCAGCACATGAATACCGAGGATGTACTAGTGTCGATCTTTGAAAGTTGAAAAGGCAGGTCGTTCATAGGCATGATGGCTGAATTTGCTCGAAGATGGAGCAAATCATCAAAGTTTGCTCCACATTATAAGATTGATAGGTCTATCGGTGGACCGCCGATCGGTGGACCACTAGTAGTCGACCAATGGGATGAACGGTGGTCTAATCCGCTTAAAAAATTTAAAATTAATTAAAGTTAAATTAAAATAATATAAAATAAATATATATACAATACATATAATAAAATGTGATATGGAAATAAATATTAATATTCAAATGAGAGTTTGAAATAAATATTTTATTGAGGATATTTATATACATAAAATATAAAGAATTTATTGAAAAGAAATTTATATTTTTGGGTAATAATTATTTAAAATGTTTAGTTAAATTCATAAAATTATGAAGTAAACCTTAATTAATAATTTGAGTATTTTAAAGCAAATTTTTGTGATTATGAGTTTAAATAGAAGAATGTATATATATTTAAATATATTTAATAGTATAAAGTTTAATTAAATATCCAATTTCATTCTAAAATGGTTATTATGTGTTTTTGATGTTTTTCACCTTTGTTGTTGTAAGTTTGGTTGTTGTGGATGATTTATTAGCTAATAATTTATATAAAATAAATATGTGAGCTTATGAGGTAAAATTTTATTCAAAATTTAATATTTTAATGTATTTAAAAGTTATTAACTTATCGACAGTAAATCTATTTCGGTTATAAGAGGTTATTTTAAAGTTATAAATATATAATTTTTGAAAATAAGAAAATCTAATTAAAGTTTAAAGTATTTTAGAATAATATATTTAATTAATAATTTAAATAAGAATATTATATATATATATTTGAATGATGAGATCTTACTCTGCATTTATGATTTCTAATCTTTCCTATACTGATTTTGATGTTATGAGTGATTCACCATTGATATAGATTTGATTGGTGATTTTCATATGACACGATGATGACATCCTTTTATATGATTTCGTAATATTTAATTTATGTGACAAGGAATATAAATAAACGGAGTTATAATATCGTCTGGTTTGGGACATTTGGTGATATTTCTTCGATTATTCTTTGGGCTTGTTATATTGAATACTACGGGGACTGAGTACAGTTTATAAGCAATGAATAAACGTTTGATTATCACACAATGATATGTGACATTGTTGTGATATTTATTCGGTTATTCATTATTAATAGATAATACTCACATTGTGAGAATGGTGTCAAGAGTGAGGTGATACACGTAGTGACAAGTAAGGCTTTGTGTATATTCATCGAGTAAGGCTACATGCCTTGCGATGAGCATAGCTTCGTGTATCTATTTATTAGTTCTATGTGCCACTATCATGATGTACTCCTTTTATTGGCATTGGGGAGGACCAGTGACCTGATCATGAGGTCGTGCCCCAGATCTGTGACACCCTACATTTGTATACTTCTTGCTTTCACCCCTATGTCACATGGGCCAGTGGTCTATTACTTATAGGGGCAGGAGCAGTGTCGTGACTTTATGTCCTTGCATTGACAAGCACATCGGTGGATACTTGTCATGATACCATAAAGGTAATACCCTAGAGTCTCCATGACTTCGGAGATGGCTTCGTGTCATCGGTCTCCTATTTGGTACTAACTGAGTGATAAATTGCATGTAATGTTGAAACACCTTACTTATATACCCACTTATTGATATATATATATATATATATCAATATATATAGCTATACTTGGGACTTCGTGTCTGTCGTACAACCATTCCCCATCATGATATACTTTGATTATCATATATAAGGAGATGAGGTTATATCAAGATAGGAGTTTAGAGTACAGTGGATTTTCATATCTTTTTTATACCGATAGGCAACATATCATATCCTACATATATTGATGAGGTTGTTCTATTTATTGAGATTGAGAGATATATCTAGGCAATGCTATGTGCTAGCTTGATTATACTTGATGATATCTCACTTATAGAAGTTTTTTTGGATTTAGATGATGATTTTTGGATATGTATGATTCATCCATTTAACATTGATTCTTTGATTTATTATATGTTATGCTTCCATATGGGTGATGATAACTTTATGAATAGCATTCTGATACTAGTGTTGTGTGATGCTGTAACGATACGAAATTTTAGTCATTTGATTTTGAATATTTAATTAATTTTAATTATTAAAATATTGATTTAAAAAGGTTTAATAACTTGAATTCAAATACAGGGGTTATTTTAAAAGTTAATATCCATAATTCAAATATAAGGATTGTTTAAAATATTGAATTGAGAATTAATATTTGAATAATGGGATTAAAATTAAGTGTTAATTTTTATCGATTAATGGACTCATTTAACTCCTTTTAAATTATTAAATGCTATCAGTGAATTCCTTTGTAGATTTGTTAGCAGTAATAAATTGCTCGAATAAATTATCAGAAAATCAACTATTAATATAACGACTCGATTTTTAGTGTCGTATTTTTAATTTATTTTATTTGATTTTTCTATAAATTTTAATTTGGAAAATATTTATATTAATCGTTTGACGATTTTATCGGCAAACGACGTTGTTTTTGTGATTTTACAGAACTTAATAACCAGTGTATATTATTATTGTTTTGGGGTCACGTCGCTGTTCTGAGCACGACCATATTTTGTTTTGTCATTCGGGGTTCATACGCGAATGGAGATCTATGCGATGAGATACCCAAAAACTATATATGTATGTATGTATGTATGTATGTATGTATGTATGTATGTATGTATGTATGTATATATAAACTCAAGACATTTAGTACAAATAAGCACACATTTTCTTTGATCCTTGTCTTCCCCCGTACCTCCTTTATTTTTTCGTTCTGATCAAAGAAAAGAAAGCATGCATCCAATGGCCATTATCCATTGCGGCCACCAGAGACGGAGTTAGACCTCGACCTCAACTAGAGAAGTGTTTAGGAGGAAGAGGGGAGTAGGATGATCGATGGGATTGGCACGACATGAATGGAGGTGGTGGCGAATCGAGTGCGACGTCGGCAGTTAATAGGTTCAGTGATGGTGTTCTAGGGGGTTATAGGCGGGGGCGCTAGAGTCGTTGGGTTTGGCCGAGGGTGGTAAGGCTTCGATGAAGTCGCGGTAGGCTCCGGTAGCTCCTAGCGACGACGAAGGGCGGAGGTTCATTCGAAGTCGAGTTTCAGAGGGGTGCAGCCTAGGTTTAGATGACGTGATTAGGTTAGCTAATGGGGTAATCAGTTTATTTGATTTGTAATTATTAAATTTAAAATATAATTTAAAATTTGTTAACTTATTTAGTGAATAACTTTCTCATACGAGGTCGGATCGAGATGAAACCTTTTGTGTTGCGCTCATAATGATGAAACCTTCACGATGGAACTGGTTTAGGTGAATTGAAGTATGTTGAAATTTAGGCTAAATCGGACATCATTTGATTTTAGTTCAAACCGGAACGCTTTGGCGATAATTGGAACTCTGGTGAGTTTAACTCACCTTTTGGTTAACCATTATGTTAATAGTAGATAAAAATTATCGATTGTTTTCTTGGATACTTTATTGGTTGATTGTTTGGTTTTGATGAATTGTCGATTTAAAATGGTTAATATATGAAATTAAGTGCAGGGACTTAGCTGATGTACAGAAATTTGTAAAGGGATCCAACGGTATTCCTCGCCATTATTGTATTATTTTCAATAATATTCTTGTTATATGAATTACTGAAATATCAAAACTGACTGTTTGGCCCTATGAGATATGATATTGTTATATGTTAAAAACTTAACCTCTGTAGTGATAAAAATCAATATCAACATTTAGATAAGTGATGCGGTGGCTGTTGGCTTCAATTAGTATTTTAAAATACTATTAATTTCTGGTTTTGGGTTGAAATGAGTTTTTGATTCGGAGAATGATTTTAAATCTAACCTTTGGGTTTTCTGGAATATTTTGACTTAAGAAAATTTGAATTTCTCTATTTTACCCCAACCCTTTTTATTTGTCTTTTCTAAATCATTAGAAATGTTTGAAAATTGTTTAAGCATTGCTTTATAATATTTTAAAAGTATTTATTTATACTTAATATTGATTAAAGTTACCTGTTAGTATTTTAATATGGTGAAATGTTATATATTTAAATAATTAATATTGTTTGAAGATAAATTATTAATTATCTTATTTAAAATGTTTGAGGAATTTAATTATTATATAAATAATGATGATTTGGAAATTTATAATTAATATTTATCAATAATGTTTTGGAAGTAAATTATTATTTATTATAATACTGGTTGAAGATTAATTATTGTTGTTTTATTAATAATGTTTGATTTTTTTTTAACTATTATATTTATAATATTTTGAAGTTAATAATTATTATTTATTAGTAATGTTTTGCTGTTAATAATAATTATTGTATAATAATGTTTTGAAGTAAATAATTATTTATTAAATATTTATACTGTTTTGAGGTTATTAATTATTATATTAATAATGTTTTGGAGTTAATAAACTATTGTATTAATGGTGTTAGGAAGTCAATTTATTATTTATTTAGGGTGTTTAAAATAAATAAATTTATTTGATAAATTGTATTTATAAATAATAATTTGATTTATAAAAGGAATCTCATTTAATAAAAGAGATCTATTAAAGAGTTTATAAATGAAAATGGGGTTTGAGTTTATAAGAATTATATAAAAGATTTTATAAAAGAATAAAGTTTTATAAACGGGTTTATAGATTTATAAAAAACGTTTTATAAATAATTTTATGGATTTATAAAAGAGCGTATAAATAGTTTTTAAAATTTAAAAAGGAGTTTTATAAATGATTTTAGAGTTCTATAAATACATTTCCTAAGTAAAGAAAGGGTGGTGTTTTTGTGAATATACTTATATGTTGAGATAAGTATATGGATATTTATCCAAGTATTGAAAGGAGTATGAAGAGTTTGTGAATATATCTTTGTGAAAGTATTCTGACACAATTATTTACAAAGTGATTTTAATTCATGAAAGAATTTATTTAAGAGGTTAGTGGCTGCTTGTATGCTTAACCAATGTTGATTTCCCTATGGAAATCAATCCCTGATTTGATTGATGTTTGTTTGTTTATTTGATAGTTAAATAACCGACTATTAAACTTGGCCAGTTTAAATTATCGTTGTCGGTTCGGAGAGATCGAGATCAAATATATTATCCGAAAACCACTTCGAACCGACATAAGCGTTCGAATTGGAACATCTTGAAGATGATTGAAGATGGAGCTTTTGAAGTGCAAGAGCTACTTGCTACTAATCCTGAGGGTGATTCCAAAATGGATGTAGGGAAGGTAGTACCTTCGATTTCGTTCAGACCCAGAACGAACTTGTATGGATGAATGCTGCATTGCATTTCTACCTAGAGGGCAGTGTTAGCATTCCAAGATGTTTTGCTATATTAAAAGGTGATCGTAGCCTCAAGCCTCATCAACCGGGAAAATGACTAAAGTAGGGACATGCGGCAGGGCTATGTGGGTCCCTCTCATTAGGGTATGATCATTCCACATCTAGTGTCGATACTTATGTATGCTTCTGAGCTCATTATGGTTGTTTATCAACCATAGGGTGATCATATTTGACGCTATCTAGTAAGGGGTAGGGTCGGTCCTGAGTAGCAGAGGTGCAACGTGTTGTAGCCTTCCATACATTTTGTCTAGAGGTGTACAGATTCGGTGGGTAGACCCTTACACTTTCATAGTTGGAATCCATTCTCCAATACGAGCCTTCAGATTTGATTGTATACCTATTATGCTGGAATTTAATAATGTAACAATTTCGGCTATGATTAATGTGTATTTGTATGCTAGACATTATTATAATATCACTGGATTTCTATAGAATTTTTTTGGTTATCATAAGATGAAAACTCGTCCATGTTTATATGCGGCGTGAATTTTTCTTATAATGCTCGGGTCAGGCCGAGCATATTTACAGATTCAATTTGAATACTTAGAGCTTCAGGAGATGAGCTGGATGCATCTAAGTCGTATTCACGTATATTCTATTTTCCACTGCGTTGGTTGTTTTATTTAACAGCATTTGTAAGAACATGTCGTTATAACTGTACGGACTGTTGATTTATTGATTGACTCTGATTGATATATGGATAATAAACTTCAGTTTTTATTTTGCAAAAGATTTATTATATTTTATATGTTACTCGTCATGATGTGAGATTCTGTTTTGTTTTTTCTTTTTTTTCCCCAACATTCTGTCTTTTCGACACTTGGAAGCTCGGCACCTGAATACCGAAGATGTATTAGTGTCGATTTTTAAGGGTCGAAAAAACGGGTCGTTACAAATGCTTTGGAGATTGTTTATGATATATTAATTATATACCATGCATACCTTATTATTATTCTTACTATTATTATTATTATATTAACATTATGAATGTTGTCTTGAGTTACCCTGATGATATTATCATATTATATACGCAGCCTACACAGATTTACATCGACAGTGTTATAATATTATTATTCTTAGTATATATACTGTGCCACGCATGTTTATAAACCTTGATTTGGACATAGTCTGACCGGTGTGTTATTTACTTAAAACTCGAGTCAGTCCGACACATTTCAAGTACAAGGATGATGTGACCAGCTTGAGTTTAGTGGGCTTAGGGAAGGCTTATATTAGGATTGTTGCATATATTAATGTTTCTATGGTTCACTGCATATTTATGATACTGAGTTGTATATTGATTATTCATTGTATTCCACTTTGTAATATTGACCATATGATATTTTGTATTCATACTATTTCATATATTCATATATATTTCATGTTATATATTATCACTATGATATTGACTCTGTAATCTTTGATATTTCTTCATATATTATGTATTGTTTTATCCTTGAGGCACACATGTTTATTGCTTTGTACCAATACTGTGTACGTATATGAGAGTTACTTATTCGATGTTTAAATACGTATAAGTGTTAGACCAAAGGAAATAATCATGTGTGTACCTCATATAGCTTCATTCTTCATATTATACAACGGTATTACTTAATAGTACTCTTGGATAGTATGGATATAGAGGTGGAGTGTTATAGATGTTGTTAATATGGATAACAAAGACTCTGTTACAGCCTTTTTTGTACATTCAATGTACTATATAGATAGAGGATGCATAGAGTTGAACATTGAAAGATATCGTTGAAATTATTCATTTGAAAATTTCTCAAAAAGCTAATTATCGGTTCTTCTTTCCATCAGAACCTTAAGGTTATTATGCTCATTACTAAATTTGATGAAGTGATGAAATAAAACCAATGTCTCTCTTTTCAATCAGCGGTTGAATCAATTATCAAAAGAAAAATTAGGCCAAAAGTTAGGATACCTTCTTTGAAAATGAAATTTTCATTGAAGAGAATCAAGTGAAACACTTTCATTTCTTTCGATGAAGAGGGTTTCGCCCTTCTTTTATTTCTACATCTAGGATCTGAAGTGTACTATTGATAATAGTAAAAACTAAACATTATAGCAAGAAAATGTTTCATCAAAGGGAGCACGATAGAAATAGAAATATCATTTTGATTCGTTGATCCTTAGAAAAAGAAATAAGTTGGGTTCCATCATTGAGTAAAAAATGGAATACTCATGAAAAAATTGCAACACCACGCCATGCTTTTTTTCTAGTATTGACTAGTTAATTTGATTTTTTTTTCTATAGTGGAGATGGTCGCACATAATCACTGATCATGCAATATTATAAAAACTCATGGTTAGAATGAGTGTAACGACCCGGAATTTTCGATCGTGAAAATTCCAGATAGTTATTAAAAGAAGAAAAAGATAGAAGAAGAAGAAACAGAAACACAGCACTGATTCTCACAAATCAATGTTGTGTTTTTGTTTCTTCTTCTTCAATCTCTTTCTTCTTTTCCTAACTATCTGGAATTTTCACGATCGAAAATTCCGGGTCGTTACATTTGGTATCAAAGCCAAAGGTTAAGCGAAAACCTTGGCTCTGGTGGGTTTACTCATCAGGGATAGGGTTAGTATTACCCTAGGATGAGTTGAGTGTATGTGTGTGTGTGTGTGTGTATATATATGTATGTATGTATGAGAGCGTACTTGTTATTTTCTTATATAAAGGTTTTAAAAATGGTTTTAAAACTGGATGATTTTATAAAAGCTTATATCATATTTATAAAGCAATAATTGGTTATTAAATAAGAAATTAAGTAACATATATATACATATCCAAATAAGGATTGGATAAAATGAACTATACAAATAAGATGAATTAAAATGGTTTCAAACCAGAAAATAAATGGTTATTGAGTTTAATAGGATGATTGTTTTCTAATAAACAAATAAATGTTTTAAGGAAGTAACCATTAGATGTGAATAACTTGTATTGAGATGACATGGAATTCGAAGAGACCGGAGTCGGGTATTAGTAAATATCCGAAACCACTTCGATTAGAAATTTGCAACAATTCTTTATATGTGATGTCAATAGGCTAAGATGGAATAATATGGACCCTTGGACTAAGTTGGAATACTTAGAATTTGAGTTGTGGATAAGTGTTGAGCATAACGAATAAGGAACTCATAGTGAAGAACGAGTTACCCCGGGTTTTTCTTTATAGTTTAACTTAGTATTTCGAATTATATGGTTTCCTCACGCTGGTTTCCAGCCTGACCCGGGTGTTACTTTGATGTAATGCTCGGGTCAGACCGAGTATTACAGATTTTCAGGTAAGGACGTTCTAGAGCTCAGGAGACGAGCTGGATGGCAGGAACGTATGGAGTGTTTCCGCTGTGTTTCCGCTGTGATATTATTTCTGTTTATCTGAGACATGTGATTTGTATATGTCCAGTGTTTGTGTATGAGTGTAACTCTGATGTAAAAATATAATTGACAGATACAGGTATTCTTTTGTAAACTGTTATTATTTGATATTATATTTTGATCCGCTGCGATTTGTGAGAATTAGTGTTGTGTTTCTGTTTCTTCTTCTTCTATCTCTTTCTTCTTTTCCTAACTATCTGGGATTTTCGCAATCGAAAATCCCGGGTCGTTACAGTGAGTTTTCTCTGAATACCTGAAATTAGTATTGCAACGTGCTAATAAACAAATATTTATAATATACCATCTAAATACCTTATTCACCTAGGAGATGGAAAATTGAGAAATTGTTTTAAAAGCGCTAAATGTACAAACATAAAGTCTTAAAGCACTTCAGAGGTTTAGCTTTAAAGAAATAGTACAAAGCTAAATCTGGGGTCCTCAAAGAAAAAAATGTGTGAAACGAAGTATTATAACTAATATTAAAACGATAAAAGTAATATGCATTTTTATACCAAAGTAAAATAACAACAACAATAATAACTAAAAAAGAGAAAGAGAGGGAGAACAAAAGGACAATTACTTGAGGAATAGAGAGGTGGATTGATTTTGGATGCAAAAATCACAAACTCTATTGTAAAAATCCTTGTAAGCCCTCACCTAGACGATGTGCAACGCTTACCACAGTCATTCGCCTAGGCTTGCCTAGACAAGAATTTCAACTTCATCTATTGATCCAAACAGGTATTTGGACACTAGTTAAGCATTACTTGAAGTCGATGCCATGTAGAAGCATCATTGTGCTAGTCTTTGACGATCTTATCTCCTAAGTTGCTCCCAAACCCATCCAAATATCAAATTTTCAATTTAGATTAATTAATATTACAGAAAATTATTGTCAAGGACAAAAAATTTCAGCGTTTTTGCCTCAAGGACAAGCCTTCAATATTTTATCCTGAAGAACAACTTTCTTTAGGTATCAGTTTTTAGTCATTGATAGTATCAGTTTGTAGTTATCGGTAGCAGTTTTTAGGTATCAGTTTTTAGCTTGGTAGCAGTTTTGTTGTCCTTATGAATAATTTTGGAAAATATTTGTCCTTATGAATAATTTTTAGAAGAATGTTTGTCCTTATGGTAAAAATATTGAGGTTGTGTCATTGAGGCAAAAAATATACAAATCTTTGTCCTTTAAATTAATCCCCCTTAATATTAAACCAAATACTTAAATTTTATCAAAAATAGTTATCAAAAATTTCTAACTTCGATTAATCTTTGATTAATCGTCTCCTAAACGATTAATCTCTAACTATATAAACCTCCTAGCGATTTTTACAACGCTGATAGACAATTTTCCAAATCGGTTTTGATTCGTAACTTTAAACAAACCAAAAAAATAAAAAGCAAAAATAAACATATAAACTCCAACAAAAATGCTTAAGTTACAAAATAACTTTTGTAAATACTTAGTTATAGTGGCTTAAATATGATCATCTCCTCTTTCCACTAATTCTACATGTGGTTAAAATCTACACAATCGTTCCAGTAAACACGTAAAGAAATTTTTTATTTATCATCCTTTTCTTTTACGTGCACCGTTTCTCAAACTTTAACATATAATCCTGTCCCTTTGCCAAAAATAACATTTATTTTTATATTTTATATAGTATAATTTTGCACTTGAACTCGTCACATATTTCATAATACCATTAATTTTAACTGATCATAACTTCCTAATGCCTTTCTTTGGTCACTCATGACAATCATATCGTACGGCATTCGGATAAAAGACAATCGGACAAATCATAAAGCTTCTAGCATAAATAGTTCTGAAAATGAAACAACTGAATTGCAAATGACATACATCTCAAAGTCACACTGCTGCTTTCATATAAAGTCATCAATCAATTAAACAGAGTAGAGTTATCCCCTTATTCTAACAATTATATTTTCTTTCTCCTAATTTTTCCTCGTCTGTGACGCTTATCTTTCTTCAACTGCTGCCTTTTCTTTTTGCCTATGCCACCGGTAGGCTTCAGTAGTGATTTAGATTTATCCTCCCCTTCATCAACCATTTCCACATCTGCAAGCCATGAGAAACACTAAAAGATGTTACTATTTCACGAAGCATGTGATGATACATTTAACTTAAAACTAAACAGACAGAAAAAGAAGTCAGCAACTTTTGAAAGATGTCACTTGCGGCTCGTTTGAATGGACTTAAATAAGCTACTTTTTTGCCTTTTGAAATTCAATACCAATTCATTTTGCTTTTCAAAAAGTAGCTCGTTTAAGTCGATCCAAACAGAAATAAATTAAGTTGCTTTACAACAATATTGTCAGCTCTAGTGCGTTTGGCAAGGGTTCCTGTTACTAAGTTGAAGGTAATTACTAAGTAGTAAATGATCAGTTTGAAATTAAAATTTACAGTGTAAAGTGATAACTGCTTTTTGTTTTCCCCTTTCAAGTTTCAGGCAACCATTTGCAAGAAGAGTCACTACTATGTACAGGCCCGGCCCAGCCACAAGGCAATCAAGACGATTGCCTATGGTATCCCCCTCTCAAAAGCAAAACCCCCATGCCCCAAAAAAAAAGGATCACACAACGAAAAGACAAAAAGCACGCATGTAGGCAGCAGGTGCAGAGGGGAAAAGGCAGAGAAGAGGATCGACCTAGGCCCTAGCAATTGGAAATTGAAAGTAAGGTAATTCATTCATTTTTGTTGAGTTCAATTTGAGGCTAATTAATAATTTATTTTAGGGTTTCAGTTTATTGAGCAAAGAGATTGATTTAATTAGTGTGTGCGCCAAAATTGGTCACAAACCTCAAATGTCGTGAAAGCATCAGTGTATGAACACAAATCAGCAATATAAAATCACAGATCTCAGATCTAGGTAATGTAGAGGATAAAAAGTGAAGAATAATAAACTTAAAACGGAAAGAAATAGACAAAGACACAAGATTTATAGTGGTTCGGCTATCTCCGGCCTACGTCCACTACAAGTGTTAATCTTTTATTGACTTTCCTTCCTGATTACAACTGATTACAGCAGATTATCATGATAAATTTCGAGTATAACAGCAGCTATGGAGTACAAAGTTGAATCGGGCAGAGTCCGGATGTTGAGAAGCCAAAAAGTCCTCTTTCTGTTGGCTCTGGGGTGCTATTTATAGGTGTAGGAGGCTGATATTTCGCTCAGATCTCGGAAGACTCCTCCTGGCACGTGAGTAGACCCACGCGACCAAGCCCGTGAAGTGTCGGCCCGATCCGTGATCGATACGAACGAATTTCGTATCAATCAGGATTTCATCCGATGGAGTCGAAACTTGGTGTGAACCTTCATTGGCTTGTACGTAAGCTCCTGTGAAAATTTTGTGTCATTTGGACCTGTAAATCTCGAGTTATGATCGATACGAAATGAGGACTTTCGGCAGTTCGTCCGGTTCGAATCGATCTATTCGACTCGATCATTTCGAATCGATGGCGGCATGCACTAGCAGGTTGACATGGCGCGCGTTCTTTGCATCGATCCACATTTTTCGCCGAGTTGATCGAGTCGTTCTGGAGTCTTCACCGTGTTTGTATCGGAGATCATTGCGTCGAACCAGGTTGCGTTGACTCGTTGGATACGAACAAACCATTGCTCATGGGTTCAATCAGAGGCCCATGATGGATACAAAATAATCTTCATCTGATGGATTCGAATGACGACGAGTCGATCGATGTGAATAGCGATTGCACGATGGATACGAACTAGCGGAACCTGATGGAATCGAATAACTATTCGCTGATGGATACGAAGTAGTGTTGACACGAGGTATGTTGATGGACACGAATAGCATCGATTCGAAGTGTGCAGCTATGTTCCTCCCTGATTGATACGAACTGCATCGAGTCGAAACTTATCTGGTCTTCCTACCTGATCGATACGAAGACGTTGTTCGTATCCATGCTGATCGATACGAACGCATTGTTCGAATCGATCGATTATCTTGAGCAAATGAACTCCATTTGACCTGAGATTTGAAACGTAGCCTCTTCTAGCCTTGATCATCATTTCCTATCGATCCCGCCATGATCGGAGCTCGGCCAAATTTTGACGACATCGATCAAAGCCTTATCTCCAATCGATTTTCAATCCTGATATCCGTCATTTTCCAGTTATTTTGTTGATATTCCAGCCTTGACCAAAAGGTGGGATAACAATTAGGAAGTTCAATTACATAACTCATATTAAACCCGACCCAACCTATCTAAACCCAAGTCGACCTAGTTCGGGTTGGATACAGATTACAATTTGTAACCAATACTATATATGGGTCGGGTGTAGTATTTCACTTAACCCAACTCAACCCTGCTTAGAGAAAACTCATTTCAAAATTTCATATCAAGTAACAGTGTAGTAGACTAGTAGACAAACCAAAAATACACTTACTTTATTTATTTGTTCAACATCATTCCATCAACCATCTCACACTTTCAAGTTTTTCAAATAACATAATTTCTATAAATCTCAAATTAATCATGTCTAGTGGATTGATGCTATGCAACTAGGATTTATTGAGATCATTAAAAGAGCATTTAAAGATCATTTTTACTTGATACTCTAATTAGGTATGTAACAGGAATGTTTCCATCCATTACATTCTTGTAATGAAACTCTAATATCATGGCATGTAGTTGGCCGGTTCAATACAATGTACTACGATGTTTAATATCTGCATTTCTGTACTGTATATCTTCATTTCTTTTATCATGTTGTCATTCCGTATTAAATTTATATAATCGAATACAACCCTGTTTAACCTGACCCAATCCATACTTCAACCTGACCTAATTCAATCCATACTTGTGCAAGTCGGGTGAAGTATTTGATCCAACACGACCAAAACCAACCTTTGTGATAAAGAAAGTTCAACTCGTAAGACATCATATTGAACTGACTAACTACATGACATATCACATGAGAGGTTATTACAAAATTGAATACTTCATCTGACCCACATAGGTAATGTCCGTACCCAACAGTATATGAAGTTGGGTTGGGTTGAAGTATAGATTAGGTCGTGTTAAACAAAGTTGTGTTGGGTTATATAAATTTAATACAACGAGAACATGATAACAGAATGAAATAAATCATCAAAACATACGGTACAAGAATGCAGAATTGAACTGACTGACTACATGGCATCTCACATTAGAATTCCATTGGAAAATGTAATACAAGGAATCGCTCCACAAAAACCCTTATTATTAAGTTTCAAAAATTTTACGGAGAACCCTGCAATTTCTAAAAATTTTGGACTAAAAATATTTGCAGCTTGTCTGCAGTTTTTCAAATAATATATATATAAAAATTCAAAACAGTTTGGATTGAACATAAAAACATGCGATTAATATTCGATAAAAAAATGATTTTTCTAAAACATGTTTTGGGGAAGAGCTTTTCACTTATGAATTCTAGAAATAACAGACGGAACCAAATTTCCACTTTATAAATCAACATATTTTAACTTCAAATTGTATACAAACATCGCAGTAGGAAACATCGCGGTAGGTTGCCATCAAAAAAAATTTCGACACTAGCTTTTAATATTTCATTTCTAATGATTGAAAACTACACTATGAAATTAAAATCAAAATGAAAAAAGTCACTTCAACATAGAGGAGATAGAACTGAAAATGAAATTGATGTTGTGTTTGAACTTTTCTAATTGTTCGATATAATTAAAAAAACTTTATAAAACAATTACATGTTATGTTGCATATGGGTATAACTAGAAAATGTAGTGTAATAATCTATCAGCACTTACAATAAGCATTAAAATTTTGCTTATTCAATTCAGCGATAAAAGAGCTTAATAAAAGCACTTATTTGAAAACAAACAAGCTAACAATCTCTTATCACTAATTTGATTAAACATTCAACACTTTTTCCCTCAAAACAAACACAGCCTAAGTATTCTCACTTTAATTCAAGTTGTTACTTCACCAAAATTAAATCCACCCAACATCTAAAATATTCTTCTTCCTAACCAAATCAATCGTTGATACCTATTAGAATCCACTGTCATCACCTATTTCCCATCATCTTCACCTCCAAGCACTTTGAGTGTTCCTCCTCCACTTTTACTAATATGAAAACCCTAATCCCCTTAAATAGAAAGGGGTAAATTTCTATATTTGTGAGAAACGAGCCAAGAATTAAAAAAACGATAGAGATTGAGATTGAAATAAAGATTGAGATAGAGAATGCAAATGAGAATACTTCAATTTTTAACAATGTTTTTCAAAAATTAAAAGCGAAATGTTGAATGGAAATTAAGATTTTGCATTTAGATGGATAGAATGGAAATATTTGACTAAACGATAAAATAGTATGGTAAGGTTGAATTAGTAATTTTGTTTCATTTGCACAAGGGGATTTCTCCCTTTAACAGAAAATAAAAACTAGAAAAGCATTATTTCTTCCCTCTCGCAATCTCCATATCATAACCAAAACATCTTTAGATAATATATAAACTTATTATTCATTATCAGCTTAGTTTCAATACTAAATAGCAACTTCATCAGTTCTTTAATATGACTGGATTTTGAAGTTACAAATACAATTAAAAAAATATCGATTACACACATTTCGCATCTACTTTGCCGACTCTAATAATCAAATTCGCAACAGCTTAATCCAAACTTACAAATTTTAATTTGACATATTGAGAATTTCCTTAGCACTTTCGGATCCACGGAACAAAATAATAACAAAGATCTATATTAAAATCAAACTCTATAAACTTACCCATAGATTTCGAAGAGTCAGCATCCTTAATCAACTCCATTGAATCAGCCATAGCATTTTTGGGCATACGAACGGGAAGCTTCGGAGCATTGAGAGCTGCTTCTTGAGCTTTGAGCTTAGCCTCATCTTTTTTATCGTAGAGTGGAGCTACAATTTCTCTTCTTATAGTTCGAAGCCTCTTCTTTCTCTTTGATCGAAGCGATTTTGCCATTGAAATAAATTTGACGTTTTGGTAATTTAGGGTTCTGGGTTTGGCTAAAATAATGGGGGCGGCTGGGACTATATAAGTTATCCGTTCGTTCGTGGGCGAAAGGTTTTAAAACTGGGTAAGGAACCCTTCTCAGCCTTTTTTTTCTTTTACACGTCTAGAAAACAAACGGGTTAAAAGTCACGTGCTGCTCAATAAAGGATTTTGGTACATTCAATTGATTTAGGTTCGACGTATCGGACTCGTCCTCAACCGTTGATTTATTTTCTCTTCTTATCTTCCCCTTCAGATACTTCATTCAAATATCATGCTCAAATACCTCATTCGTAGCCGCAAACGAATTTCCAGTTCACCAATCTTCTCCATTCAAATATTCTATTTCCGTTCGTCGCAAATGCACCCTAATTCTATTTCAACCGTTAACTTGTCCCGATTTTATTTTTCAAACAATAAATGGACTAAAATACCCTCTATTATTTTTTAATTGTTTTTGTCCACCACGTAAGACGCCTACGTGGATTATGAAATAGCCACGCAGTACGGATGCATGGTTTAGATACCTACCACGTACTTATCCTACGTGGTTAAAATCATTATCTCGTATATATGCCCTACGAGGTTAATAGCATTACCTCGTAGGCGCTTTACATCGCAGTGGACATTTTGGTCCAATTAAATGTTAATAAATTTGATAGGACGACTCAGCAACTTTGTGGGTTTAAATAGCCCCGGCCTTTAAAATTTGGTTTGAAGTAAATATGCGACATGCAAACCCTATCATTGTCTCAAGGTCAAAAAATAACTACAAAAATTCACAAAATCTAGCCTACTTTGATAATTGCTTTTTCAAAATCTCATTTAAAATATCCTTCGACGTAAATTCGTCCGAAATTGATCGACATTTTCATATGTAATCCTACTTCTTTTTTGGGAAAAATTGTGAAATGATAGTGTATTCAACATAAGCAATGTTGGAAAATGTGGATGTGGACAAGTCAAATTATTCATATTCCAATATAATAAATGAAAATTCGCATGCTTCTTTTATTTGGATCCTCCTAATTTTTATTTATTAATAAGTGTTTAATTAGAGAAAAATATGTGTAGTTCCTACTTTTTTATATTTGTTTTCATAGTTTAGTATGCAAATTTTCTTCCTTAATATCTTATGAAATACGACCACATATGATGCTTTAAATGTTTTCATCATAATGTTTGCTTTTATCAACGTATTCATTGTTTTGTTGGTATTATCTGGTATTTCTAATATCACATATCGGTACATGACCATTATATAGCCATGACGGATGATGTAACATGCTCGATATTTCGTTGAATGTATTGTACGAGTATACATGCACAATTTGGCCTGATGGAATTATAGCTGATAATTCATGTTCTGGGAAAGAGAAAAATTAAAATGAGTTACACAATCAATGAATTTCTGGAATCACACGGTCTGATGTTTGGTACGACTTCGAAACGCGTGAAAATATCATCTCGGAGTTCTATCACGAATGGTGTCATACCATATATCATCGCAAAGAGAAAAACATGATGAAGCGCAGCTCGAAGAATTGTCATGATGTGACGCTCCCACAAGTCGTACAAGCTCGAAACATGAACGGAAATTTTAAAATAAATTAAATAATAAAATTTCGAAAACATTCATTTTTCTTTTATGATCAACCTGTGAAATCAAAGTTCACATCCTCCTCCATTTAATTAAGTCTTGAGCTTCAATGGTCAAATGGTCAAACTGTTGGTGGCATGGTACTCCATTATAGTACACGCAGGGCAAGGTACCCATCGTAGTCGATGCGATGGTGGTTGAGGAAGGTCAACGTTCTAAAGTTAACGAGTTTGGTGAGGTTGGTGGAGATAGAGGCAAAGTTAAGAGAAAGTAAAGACGGTGTTGGGTTTCTTTTGCGGAGTCGCATCAGGTGGGGTTGGTTGGAGGTGGTGGTCACCATTGCGAGTTGCGACACTTGCCTGGGCGGAAAAATGAAAGCATGTCATGAATTGTTAGAGAGGGTCGGACATGGAGTGGTGGCATTGTTAGTAAGCCTGTAAATGGATACTTTCGAATACAAACAATGTCATATCCGTATCCAAAATCATTTTCGGATATCAGTATCCGCAGATGCAGACGGATATCGAATATTTAACGGATATTCTTTAACCAGTTCATAACCAATAAATCTAAACAAATATATAGAAAATTTTGATTTATTATAAATCTATTTTTGTGCTAAATATAAAAATATACACTAAGAAAAATAATTTTAAGTGGTAAAAATTGATTTTTATATTCATATTAATTTTTTACCTGGATAAAATAGTAAACAACAATCATTTTATGTACTAAAATACATAAAAAAATAATTATATTCTTGATAAAATCGAATGGATAATAATCAGATATGGATATGGCCATATCCATATCTGTACAATTTTTAAGATATCAGATAATTTTTCATATTTTTGATACGGTACAGACGGATTTTGGATTTTTCAGGTACTCATTGACATCCTCAATGGTTGGGACCGACTTGCGAAGAGATGAAGGTTGGTGGTGGTCTGAAGAGCTCTAGTGGTCCCTGATGGTAGTGTAGTTCGGCGCCCGCGGATGAACAATGGGTTAGAGTGGGAAAATGTTGCATTTGAGAAGATGGTTAAGGAGAGATAATTAATGTCAAGGTTAATTAGTTAAGTTAATTAATTAATTTATTTATTCATATTCTTAATTATAAAATTAATATCTTTTGCATACGAGGTCTAATCGAGGCGTGGTTTTCACAATTACGACCGTAACTAGATTTTCTATGGTGCGACAACTTTCATGAGGTTTGAGCTATTAAGAAATGCTGACAAGTTGAGTGAGAATAGTTCTTTTTTACATGTGTGTATAAACCCTCGTATTGACCTATATTGTATTATAAGGTTCAATATAGTTGGATTGGTTATTATATATGTATGTATGTATGTATGTATGTATGTATGTTTGTATATAATCCATGTGATTTATATGTACTTATCGATACATGGTTTAAGCGTTATAAATAGTTTCGGTATGCCCGGCTTAGAGCTACCCAAAGGTTCACGAAATATATCATATATATTTATTGTTACGCGGTTTAAGTGTGTATGTATGTATGTATGTATTGACATCCCCTACCAGGGTATATTTGAAAGTGCATAAGAAATATTGCATATATATTGATACATGGTTTAAGCAATTTATATATAGTTTTAGTATGTCTGACTTGGGTCCATCGATTAGTGCACGGAATATATTAAATAGATTTATATATATGCAATTTACGTGATTTATATATATATATATAGTTATAGATACGCAGTTAATCGATTTATATATATTATTTTGGTATGCCTAACATGGGGCTACCAGGTAGTGCGAGACACTTCAAGAATGAATCCTGATCCACATGTGGATGACAATACTTCGCTGTTGTGTATACATATGGAAAAGTGTATACGCAGATATGCACGGTTATATATGGTTTCGGTTTGTCTAACAGAGGCAATTAGAGAAATATTATGCTAGTAAAATGAACTCATTGTACCGTAGTGACGACACGACAAGCAAATGTGGTTTCGAAGCAGAGGCAAAGAGGGATTGGGATGTCATTCCAAAGTAGGTCATATGCTATCTATAGCCTAATTAGGTGTTACGATGGAAACTACAAGTCAACATCCCTAGATGTTGACTTAGAGTCATAAGTTATATGTGGTTCAAGTTATGTATTTCTTAATAGCTAATGGAAATTCAGCACACAAATATAGGTTATGGATGTTCATACGATGCTAGCATACACTACTAGGAAAGTAACTATTTACCTAATTGACATTACAGACCCTCCGCCAACACCATTGCATGTGGTGTCGGCGTCGCGTCTATAAGTTGTAAGTAAATCATTACCAATATAACATTATCGACGCTTACATGATGGTGTCAGTGAGGCGTCGTCCAAGCATCGCCTCTCTCTATAACCCTCCAAATGATGCTCTACCTCATTTGAAACTAATTTAGGAAAAAAACCTCCTTCCCCCTTGTCTCCCCCTCGGCGACGCAAGCATCCCCTCCCCACGTCTCCCTCTCAACCTTACAAGGATCCTCTCCTACATACAAGCCTCCATCTGTAAGCATCCCCTCCCCCATTCAATCCTCCATTTGCAAGCATTCCCTTCCTCACGCAAGCCTTTATTTGCCTCCGTCATGCCTCCCCCTCGGCCAGCCCCCACCATCCCTAGTGCTACTGCCACTAGCCCTATCGCAAGCGCCAACCTTATGTCACCCCCTCCCCTCCATCCTCAAGCGCCAGCCCTAGCACCAGCCTATCGCAAGCATCGGCTTATCGCAAGCACCCTTAGGATATCGCAAGCACTAGCGCACAACCAAAGGCCCTCCGCAAGCAATTATCGCAAGCAACCACTGGAGCAAGCACTCCATCTCAGTTAGTATGAGTAAATGCTCTCATTAATTTTTTGTTCAATGCCATGATTTGATATAGATTCATTGTTACAAAGTCGTTGGCAAATGGTAGTTGGTATAGATTTTTTTTAGTATGATCGTTTACATATAATTCGATCGTTATTTAAAATATTAATAATAAAATTAATAATGTTATTTAAATTTACAATGTTATTAAAAATATTAACAAACTTAATAATGTTATTTAAATTGATAATAAAATTAAGAATGTTATTTAAATTAATAATAAATTTTATAATGTTATTTAAAGTTATACTAAAATTAATAATGTTATTTGAATTAATAATGCTATCATGTGAAAAGCAATGTAAAATTTGTTTAGGTGTATAGTACAGAAGATGGATTATATGGAAGATCGAAGTTTTATACCGTTGGAGATTCTACCAATGTTTTGATCATATCTATATTATTGCAAAAAATAATCGCATGGATATGATCGAAACATTGATAGAATCTACAAAAAAAGGGTGATGCCCATTATTAGAAAAAAATATTATTGTATTAGATGATGAAGAACCATATAAACCTGTGAGACAGAAGATATCGATTTCAATACAAAGCAAAGACGGTTTAAAGCCATATCGCATGTACATGGTATTTTTTTTAAAACCTTAAGGTTGTTATTTATTAATTATTTTATATGTTGTGTGAGTTAGAGTAGCTGGCTTGGCCTATAGTAGTAATGCAAGTAGAAAATTACAAAGCCGACCATAAATGTATATTCCAATATGTGAACTAAAAAATAAAATGAAAATTAATTTACAGACTTGATTATGCATGTGTGAGTTAGCTTAGTGTATCTCAACATTATATTCATTATGAAAACATGTATAAGAATTTAACAATATAGTCAAATTCATGAAACAAGGTTACTCAAGTTTGTCCTTTATGAATTGATTTAAGGTTTACTTTATTTTCCATTTAGTGGACATAAAATGAAAGGAATAGTATTAAAAGTGGCTAAGTAAGCGTGTAGTTAATAATAAGTTAAGTGAAGTGGAAAGTTTGCATTTAGCCTGCCTAAGAAAACAAATAGCAATTTTCTTTTCTAATTTCTTTATTTATTTAATTTTAATAACACTTATAGCTGAAACGCTATCTATTAGTGACGTAAGAAGTATATATTCTTGTAGTGAGACATATTAATTATGTTGATGTTGTTGCATTACTGATTACATTGAGTGATATGCTCAAACTATATGATAATCCTAAATAATAAGTGGGTCATAGTGCATTCTCTATCAATATGACCTACATTATTAAAAAATTTTAGAATAAAAATATAGTTTATTAGCAAAAGTATGCACATTTGATAATTTTTTCTCTATGTTTAGCATTTAAACAACTAGGCAATGACTTAATCATTAAACAAAAGACAAATAAATTAAGTTTTGAATAAAAGGTAGATAAATTTAGATCTTAAATAAAAAATAAATTTATCTTTTTGTGAAAATCCTTTTCTTTTACCTTTTCATTTTATAAAATTTTGTTTATTTGATTATTTTTTCAGTGTTTAGTTCTAAAGAAAAACGATCAATGGATTAAATAAAAGGTTAATAATTATGCCTTGAATAAAAGATTAGTGCATTATTTATGTTATTCTCTCAACGTTCTTAAATTTCATTTTTCTTGCTAGAATTGATCTGTTTTGGTTAATTAATTGTCTGCTCTAATATTTTGCAGGTTGGTTAGCAACATGAGTTTTGTATGAAGCTTTGTAGCATTGTAATATTAATAGTGGAGAAGATTGGACATGCGTGATAGTGTTGTTATAACTAGTGATGTGGTTGGTTTAGTGCTGGGGTATACTATTAACATTGGAGTCATTGGCTGTTAGTGATGGTGGTTTTCACCACCAATGGTAGCAGTACCGCCATAAGCGCTGCTCGATCCACCATCACCATTTATAAAAGTACTATCATCCATGTCTCTAGTCCTCTCCGCTATCAATGCTACCATGCGTGTTTCTTTGGTATGAAGCCAAGTACCGTTCCTAAGAAACTCAAACACCCGCCTCGGTTGCACGACATGGCAACATGATAGGATTAATAGTGGAGACGACTAGGCATGCATAGTAGTGTTGTTATAACTGATGTTGGTTGGTTAGGATAGTGTTAGAGGCGATACTGTTAACACCGGAGTGATTGACTATTAGTGATAGTGGTTTTTGCCACCAGTGGTAACATTACCGCCACCAGCATTACCCTACCACCACTACAGTTATAACAACACTACCACACATATCTTCAGCTGCCTCCAATCTCAATACTACCACGTTACCATGCCATCCAACCAGTGCAGATGGTTGAGTATCTTAGGAATGGGAGTTTAAGGAGTGAGTAGGATATAATTTTGGATGGTGATCCTACGCAGGAGATGACTTGCATCGCTAAAGGATAGGATGATGGACAATGTTATCTCTCTTCTTCATGCCAATGTAAGCAGTTTTCTTGTAAGACCATTTGTGTTTTTATGAATTTATGTTTGTATGGTTGTAAGATCATTTGTATTATTGTTAACATTTGTGATTGTATGATTTAGTGTATTTATGATATTATGCTATTAGGTAATATGGTTTGATATTTGAACTTGGTGGTATGTGATATACGATATATGAATTGGTGATATGGGTGATATATATTGTATATATTTGAATGTGTGATTTAGGTGAGAAATGCAGTAGAAATGCTGCAAATATATTTTAACAAAGGCACCAGCAAAGCGTCTACGTTGCGTCAGAAAATCCAATTTTTATAATTTAAAAAGTAGTCAACATGGAATTGGAATGTCGTTGGTAGTATGGCATCGATGAATATTGCCTGTAGGGTACCAGTAACAACCCTACAAGAGCATCTTCTAGGCATTGAAATAAAATTTCTAACATATTTTCTAATGATGCCCTTCATAGCGTCAGCATGGCATCGGTAGGTCATATACCAACGCCCCACCAACGTCTTTTTGGCATTAGTAAATAACCTTTTTGTAGTGATAAGGTATCACTCATATATGATTTTTATAGGGGTTTTGCATATGGAGATCCTTGGTTATATAGCATTGTTATATAGTTGTATTTTTTACCTTTACGATTAGACTGGGATTGGGAGTTCTATGACACCGTTGATTTTACAGTGTAGCATTACTCATACATTCATTTATCATGTTATCAGTAGTATAGTTTATTATAGTATGTACTGTTTTAATAATAGAACCACTATTATGTATTATTCCAACTTGTTGGTACGTATGGATATGGCAGGGTGGTATGATTACTATTACACATAGATCCTTGCTCATGTTTATTAAATGTATATAGGTTACATGTATATACAATAATTAGAGATAGTCCCTTCACCAGACTGTTATCTAACCTTTGTTTTCTTTTTTTCCTTTTTAGAAAACTTTTCATTACTCTTAGAGTAGGCATAGAATCGGGTATTTGGGGATATTTTAGTAGGATAGCTGGACCTTTGGGAGCATGGAGACTATGATCTATAGGGCCGATCTTCAATTATCAGTATATTGTGTTATGCACTTCATATATTGTTTGCATGTGAGGCCATATGCTGCATCTGATGTATCATTCAGTACTCAATTTTTATTGAGACGATGTTTTCTGATTACATTGTCATATCAGATTTATTCTCACACCATGCCTTTTATAGAATGTCTCTCAATAGGTATATATTGGTATGATGTAAATTATTATTTTGTTGTGATATTATATTGATATATCTGGTGAGATAATTTTATTTAAGTTTACCCAGACATTTTTTCACTTACATTGTTTGAAATAACATGTGGTTATTTACCATTGATTTATGGTATCGTAAATAGTGGGTCGTTACAACCTTAATAATACGCTTTATGCAACGTTCTTCTTTAGCTATTCCGTAAAACCTACTAATCTTGAATCCTCCAGCTTTTAGCCTACTCAAATAGGCACCTAAAATTTTAAGGAAAAACTTTGATCAGACATCATTCTGGTATGAATTGTTAGATTGAGTGCATTGGGAAGTGGATAAATTAGGCTAAATTTCAGTAAAAATAATAATTTAACTAAAGAAGCACATCTTGTAGTGTGTTAATACTAGTAAATTGGTGTATTATATCATATTGGATGCATTAAAAGGTTATAGTTTGAGTTGTGTTATTTTAAAATTCTCATCGATTCTTTAAACATTCATGATGTTAATATAAATATGTATCTATGTATGTATGTACGTACACACACCTAAATCTAAGTGTAAATTTGTATGTGTATATGTGAATATAATGTAGGTAAACGTCAATGTATGATGTAACTTGTGCAATAAAACATTGTATATTATATACAATATAGATAGATAAACAAGTATAATTATTGGGATTTACAACTGTACATTATGTATAATATATACTGATAGGACTTGCACTGTATGTATGTATGTATGTATACGGTTTTGCATATACATATACATGTATATACATATATTATTTATATGACACACACACATATATATATGTATATATGTGTATATATATGTGTGTATATGTGTAACGACCCGATATTTTGGACCATTCGCATCCGCACATGTCGGACTTGAATAATTCAAAATACCGCGTTGTTAATTTAAATTGGCAAAACTGAACATATACAGCAAATAAATAATCACAGATCACAGACACAAAGTAATAAATGCAGCGGAAATAAAAGAAATAGTAGTTCATAAAGCTACTATATAAATGTATAAGTTACATCAGAGTTAAACCAGATACAACGGAAGAGTAATACGATACATCAGATACAAATCAGAATACATCACTGGAATCATCGAATACTGAAAGCAGAATAGATGGCTGGATCTTCAAGCAAAGCTCCAACTTCAAAGGTGAGTCTCGAATACTGGTACACTCAGTCTGACCCGAGCGTAAAGCAAAAACACAAGACACTCGAGTCAGGATTAACATTCTTATATTTATAAATCCAACTCAAGTGAAATAGCAATTGAAATACAAGTAACTCAAAGGATGTTTGGAATAACCATCCTTTAAGGATCCGTTAAACTATCTACTATGTAATAGTGTACGATAAGTAGATAATGCCTATCAGTAATATAAAATATCAAAATAGTGTTAAGTCATGGCCCATTCCACCCTTAACACATTTTTATTCCCAAGAGCATATACAAGACCGTAGTTTCCCCAAAACCGGAAGTCACCAGAGGGCAATCCATATACTAAAGGTACAAACCAAAATCATAGTGGTCGCGTATAAAGGAATACAAGTATGACAAGGCACATGAGGCAATACCCAAGGTAGTGAAACTACCGTTTTCCTGATCCGGACTGGTGAGAACGCATCGCCGCAGCGACCACAACACCGTGAAACAACACTCCCAAATCAAGGGTGCACCAATCGACAACAAGTAATGAGTAGTTTTCGAAGAAGTGTGTTCGCTTGAGGTAGCTGACCTCCATTTGGCCCGGCACGGCTCCTGTTTTAGTCATTTCCAATTTGACACAAGTGTCAAGGCTATCCATTATCGTTCTCTTTCTTCAGTCATCACGTACATCATTCCAACCACTTCATTCTGGATCACACTCCGCGTATAGTTATTAAAGTGGTTTTCGGTTTAGACAGAGAGTATGTCCCTAACCGATTCCGGTCTCTTTAATAACTTTCGTAATTATTACACCGATTATCCGTTTATATATTTCAAAACCAAATCAAATTCAATTTCAATTAGAATTTTGTAAACCAACATTTCATTTATCTTTCTAAATCAATTTTCATAATTTACGTTTCAAAACTTCCAAATTCATAATTTCAAAATCTTATAATTCAATTTCAATTTCTATTTAAAACCATTCAAATATTTATTCAAGTTCGTATATAAGTTTCATTCCGAAATCATTTAAATTAACTTAATTTAACATTCAAATCAATTTTAATCCATTTATCGATTTCATTCAATATTCGTTAAGTAAATTTTCATTTAAAACAATTTCTATTTAAATTTCCAATTCATTAAATTCATTTTTAAAATTCAACTTCATTATATCAAACTTACAAATTGAATTAAATTAAATTCATCAAATCAAATTCTTTAAATTTCAAGTCTTACATTAATTTCAATAAATCACATTTTATTTCTTGTTAAAGAAATTCAATTTCACTTATTTACTTACTTAAATAATTTTCCAAACTTAATTAATAAAGAAACACAATTTCAATTATTCAAGAAGTTCAATTCCACTTATTAAAGAATTCAATTTATTTAATTATTAAATAATTCAATCTTATTTAATTACTTAATAATTTCAAAACTTAATTATTAAATAATTTCAAACTTAATTATTAATAATTCCAAATTTTAAAACAACGTTCATTCATCATCTACTATGTTAATATTTTGATTCAGATTATTAAATATTAACATTTCCTTTCATAAAAATTCAAATTCCACTTCATTTCAAAACCTTATTATTTATTCAAATAAAAACTTCATTTTATTTTTAAATCAAATTATTGACCAATCGGGTTTTATTTAATTCTCTATCCTAGGTCACAGTTTAATTTGGGTATTTATCATTTCAACCCGATTCCAATTCAATTCAAAAATCAAAGCATAGCAAAGGGAACTTGCAGTGTGATAACTGGGATGGTGTCAAAGTAAATAAACAAGCAATAACAACAACCAATATCAATCCAATAATCAATTCAATAATCCCGAAATAATCGTACTAATTCACATTGTTGTTTGTGCAAATTAATATAATTATTTCTAGAATCTACACTATCATTTCATGCAGATTAAAGATTATTCCACTAATTATTTATACGGTTTTCACTTGTCATTCAATTTCAATTTTACACTACAACAATTTATCCAATATACGTCGATGGTTCAAAGTGTAATCATTACTATTCTACATGTCAATTAATTTAACAATTAAAAGGGGTCATATTCAACTAATCGAATTTAACATATAAATCAATTATAAAATTGTTAACTATCCTATATCGATTTCAATTTTGCATACTATTAATCACTTAACATTAACAAATTAACGTCCAGAATAAACATCGAACAATCCATCAATTATCAGCCAAAACTAGATTATCATTTCATAATTAACAGTTAATGGTGTAAGATGTCATAAGTAAACTGATACAGGTGATAGCATATAAAACAGTGTAAATAACTAACAACAGCATATTTCAATTGCCGTTTCAATTGAAATTAAATTTAATAAATAAAAGAACGTTAATCGTGAGTGATTGCTCACCTTTCGAGGCTAGAGAGTTTTGACAATGAAATGCATCACGAATCCAAGCACGAATTTCAAAGAAAAGCACGATGGGTACGGGCTTGGCGAACCATGCTGATAACAGTGATCGATAAAACGAGTCAGAACCGGATGGGTAAAAATAAATAAACTTATATGTATAACTATGTATAAAATCACATTTATTTATTTATTTTTTATTTTTTTAAAACCCGACTGATACCTTATATGCATATAAAATTTATAATAGACATATGCAGATGTTGGAAAATATGCAAACTAAATATACACTACTATGTTGCATGCGGCTACATAAACAATTCTTTTTTTTGTACACAAATACTCTATAGCATAAGCCGCCACGTCATAATAGGATATAAGAAATATAAAATACGTCTTATATCGTCAGAAGAAAATATGAAACAATATATAAACAAAACCTTTATTTCTTCAAACATACATGAACAATGGCTATTGTCTGAAAGACTATAGGTGTATACTTCAAATTCAAAGCATATATATGTATAAGTTTAAAAATCAATGCAAACATATGCACTTACACTTACGATATATCCAACAACAAAATATGCATGCAGACTCAAAGGTACACTATAGACATTAACTAGTTTAAAGCCTTTCCAGACATTAACATCATTTTGAAATATATGCACAATCATATATACAACTTATACGTGTATATGTATAAGTCAAATTTTTGAAAACTAACATATATATAAGAGTAAACTAGTGTATTTATATCACATGCACTTGGACATATATAGAAATGTACACTTACCAGATTACTATACCACATAAATACTAAAAAAACAATACTTTAAACCCAATGTAAACTTATATTTTTAAATTAATATAAAGATCAATATCACATACATTATTTTATATAACAAAAATATAAACAAGGATTTGTAAAGATCTATAAATTATCCATATATGATAATACTTTCATACCTACATGCAACAACACCTAACCTCTACATAGCTCTACAATATATATACATGAATGCTTCCACACGTGTGTATACTAACAAATGCATAAACCAATGCATGAATATACTTCCAGATATAAGAAAATGCATGGATATACTTGCAAACATAAGCAAATGCAGAACCTTTATATAATTACACAAGTATCTTTATATCTCTTTATAGTAGCAGTAGTAGGTTTTAAACAATGGACAGCTTATCCCAAAAGAAAACAAACTTATAATATAATTTATATATCTTTACTTAGCTTTACAAAATTTGAAATCAAAATATATTAATAAATATATATTACCTAATATAAAGAGTGAAGGATAGGGGAGAAAGAAGGCCAGGCTTCGGCGCTGCTATTGTGGGAAAGAAGCTCGCGGCTACCTGGGTGAGTTCGGCTAGAGGAGGAAGAGAAGCAAACTCGGCTGAGTTGAGGTGATCGGTAGGGCTTGCTCTGGTGGTGGATCGGAGAAACAAAGGAGAGATGAAAGTAAATATGGGTGCTCGGCAGTTGAGATCGGTGGCTTAAAGGTGGTTCGATGTCTCGAGGCGGTGCGGCAGGAGTGGAAGATGGCGGGGTCGGCAAGCATAGTCGGAGACGGTGGAAACATGGGCGAGCTTGGTGTTCGAGGCTGCTATGCCGATGGGTGGGGAAGAAGATGGTGGGTCCGGGTTGAGAGAAAGAAGTGTGTTCACGGCATGGTTGTAGGCGCGGAGGGTAGCAAAGGCCGAGAGGCTAAGGTGAAGAGAGGCGGGATGGAAGAGGCTCGGCAAAATGAAGAGGAGCTTTTTTTTTGTTTCAGAGAAAAATAATTTGAAATGTAATGTGAATCATCAAAATGAAACGACCAAAATTATGAATAGGTGGAATTACAATAGTTGGATGCCAGCTGTTTTGGGAAAAATAAAAGCCACGAGAATTTATGTAATAATCACAACGATTGACCATTGGTTTCAAACGGTGGGTAAATAAATGAACGAAGGAATTCAAAGTTCTAAACGGTACGGATCCTGTACCGATACGATCGCCAGTTTCGCGAATTCCGCTGTGTACCGGACTTCAAAACATAGAAATAAATATACCGCAGAGGTCAGCATGACGAGACGATCAAAAATGGTATACAGATATCAACGGTACGATTGAATTATAAAAATTCGAATTTTCTAATAGCAGAAAATGCAAGAAAAACGCTGAAAAATAAGATCGACGGAGCCAAAGATGTCCGAATTTGGAAAAACGACAAACTGACATCTTGCTCAGAAGATGGTTTAGAATTTTTCTATGTAAAAATATTTAGGTTCCGAAAACATTTTATTTTCATTACTTTTTAACTGATTAAATTGAAGTGAATTTACGCGCGAAATAAACTTTCATATTTTCGGACGAAAATTTACCAGTTGCTATGTTTAACTAGACGCATTCCAAATATCAAATTTATATTTCAAAATTTTATCAATTAAAGTTTCACACAATTTCAACTAATAACGTTATTAAAAACCGATTAAACTTACGGGTCGTTACAATATGTATATGTATATGTATATATGTGTATGTATATATATATTCACAGACACGCACGCACACACGTGCGCGCATAAACACAAATATATATAATATAATATAATATATATAGAGCAAGGGTCGGCTACACCTCAATTCCCCTCTTATTTCCACTACATGTTCCGAATTAAATAATATAGTATAGTGACAGGAGAGAGAGAAAGTATTATTCTTTAAGTTGGGACTTGTGGTGGAAATCAAGGGGGATTAGAGGTGTAACCAAATTGAGGTGTAGCTGATGTGTGTGTATCTTAATATATCTTTATAATTTCCAACTGTGTACATTATACATATATATATATCTGTATGTGTGTGTGCCCGCGCGCGCGTGCGCACGTGCGTGCATGCAAATTACTAATCATATTAAAGGTTAGTGCATTTAAATTCCAAATTTAAATTTTAAAATAATATTTAGACCAATTCAAAACTTATTACTCCTAAAATTATACACATATGTGTTAAATTTATAATTTGATCTCAAATCATGTTGTATATTTTTGCCTAGGAAAACCAATTTTTGTGGCAGCCCATCCACTTTTATAAATCAATTATTATAGGTATAAGGTAAAATACCTCAGTCGTTTTGGCGCATATGCATATAAAGCATGATCACTCAACTAGTTGTGCAAAAGCAATCACGGATACAACATATACGACCCATCTTACAAGCTAATCATAGTTGCAACACACAAACAATATGCCGACGATACACTGACTCAACATTTATCTACGCAAAAGCATTCATAATGACAATCTCCAAATATGCTGCACAGACAGACATTCGACGCTACATAAACCTCTCACAAAACCCAATAAAGAAAGGAGCATTTTCTCTCAAAGCGCGATAACATGATGCTGAAGGCAAATATACCTACACTCAATAAGTAGCTTACACATTAGTTTCTACCAAAAAACCAGGATATCATTATGGTTCACAAGGACGAGGGAAATTTGCACAACTGTAGAGAACCTCATACCCAAAACCATACACGGACATGAACGAAGAAGCCACTGGCACATCACTTGGAACCCGGATATGAGAACAAACTGCTAGAAAACACCTAGTAAAGCACCATTAGCAACATCTAAATGGAAGCATTCCCATTGCAAGAGAAAACACTAAGGCATTCATTAGAGGCAATGGGAAGAAGGCAAGGCAAATGCATTCAAACAAACTAGCAACCTAAACAAGCGCTAGAGGTAGAACTCCGGTTAAAGCAAATAACAAAAGGTGAAAAACCCTAGACTTTAGAACAAAAGCACATACCCCACAACCCAAAAAGTGACATTTTGAACAATTTTAAACTTATTCAAAGCATTGGGCATACATTAACACACTAATTCAAAACTTATTACCTTTAAAATTATATACATATATATTAAATTTATGATTAGATCTCAAATCCTATTTTTATTCATGTGCATTTGCAATTTAGTTTTCCAATTATTTTGACCAAATTTTTTCGATCATAAGAAGAAGAAAAATAATTTTTTCAAAAGTAAATTATGGCCAAAACTATTATATGTATTAAGTATAATACATGTGAATATTACAATTATAAAATATATATGCTTATATATATATATATATGATTTCAAAATATATGATATTATATTATAAATAAAAAATATGTAATATTATATTATAAATCAAAATAAATTTTTTTTTGGTCTAACAAAATTATATACACACATATTCAAGTTTACACAAACTATAAATTTAAATTCATTGTTTATGACCAATTAAAATGACAGAATTATAAAGTACTTTTAAAGAGTAAACATTATTAGATTAGAAATAAATTACCCAGCTTCTTGCTATTTAGTAATACCCCAAAAATGATCATGTTTCCTCCTTGGGGATCTTCTCCTTCTTTGAAGTAAAGTTGCAAGCTTTTCTTCTCAGATAGAGAAGCTTAATGGAGATCTTATGTTTAAGAGAGAGAGAAATGATTATGGTCGATAAAATTTCATTAAGACACTATTATGTATATAATAGTGGAGAGCCCATCTAAATGGGCTTAGGTCAAATCTATTTCACCGTAAATAAAACCAAGCCTTAAAATATATAGCAAAACACATCACTATGCATTTGATAAATGGGAGGCCAACCATGTATTACTCAAATTAGTTTCTACCATGATTTTAAATCATTTTAAATGATTTAAATACCCATTCTATTTATTTAGATATTATTTAGCTATTTTAGTTAACTAAAAAAATACAACATATATGTATATATTTTTATTTAATTAATTTATAGCCTCTAATAATATTAAGTCTCTCAAATAAATTAATATAAAATTATATTAATTTCTCCATTTAATTTATAACATCCATAAATTGGTTGCTTTTAGAATGCACTCAAAAAATTTCAGTCGTGTTGGTCACATGTGATAAATCAATCAATAAACAAATCAAACAATTTGGTATCAAAGTCCACACCAGTTTTGGCTTCATTTGTGTGGCATCATGACATAAATTCTAGTGCTCATAAATAGTCTAGGAAAATCAAATTTCAGTCTAATTAAGCATACACCATCCAGCGATGATGTTTGTGTGTGTTCTCTTTTTGTCATCACTATATCACTTAGATAACTAGAGTTTGGCTGATAGTCAAAAAATCTAATAATATTTGTAACTAATCGCGAGAACCAACTTTAAAGTTCTTGGTTTAAAGGATAATGGTTATCAAATAACCGTTATATGACCACATATTTTTTTCTTTGATTCGACTCCTAATTAAAGTTAAATTAATTTCCTATATTAAAGATGATAAATCGTATACTAAATAGTGCCACTCTGAACGATTTGGCATATACCCAAATGGCGCTGTAACATGGCCATGATGCCACGAGTTGACTAATTAAAATCGTAGCATAGCCTCCTCGTTTAAGCTACATAGTATTCTCAAGTCTAAAGGCTAGCGCACATCGTCATGCGAGGACCTTATGTTCTGACTTCGATATATTTAACCTACATAGGACTCTCGGTTGAATCATTTTGTAAACATCCAATGATCATAAGTAAGTAATCCATTGGTGCCCCTAAAGGCCGTGACTAATTCACCATCCAACATTTAGAGAGTGTTACATACACTAGATTCAACGGATGCATTAATATTGCTTTCTCGATGTATCTTGACTAAGAATCTTTAAAGTTGAGTATTGTTACTAGATCGATTCAATACTCATTCTTACGACCAATTCACAACTACAATCGATATAGTACTCCACTTAGAGATTTTCTATTTATATATATATATATATCCAATGCTCATAACTACTATTTATATCATATATAACAAACATATATAATAGAAAGAAAAACTCAATAACATACTTTTATTTTGAATAAGATTCTTCGCTGAGTTAAGATTACATAACAAATATATAATTGATACTAGGGCCTACCCTTAACTTTCTCAATCTCCCACTTACACTTAGAGCCAATTATGGTACTTTATTCACATTCGTTTGATCAATCATCCTAAAACATATTGAGTGACAAAGGTGTGCCTTAGAGGTAATTATGTAATTTATTATGTAACTTAACTCTCGTATAAGAATCTTGTTTGAATTAAAGTATGCTTTTGGTTTTGTTTTCTATTATATGTTTTGTTATATTATGATATAAATAATAATATCAATACATTAAACATTATAAGGAGAAATTCCTTAGGAGAAGTATTTTGTCAATTGCGGTTGCAAATATATCTATAACCATGAGTTTTGAATCGATAATCAAATACTTATCCTTAAATGTTCCTAATCAAAATGTATCACTACTACAAAACATGCCATTTGCATCGGTTGTTTACCCCCCTTTTGCATCAGTTCAACAACCGATGCATATGCAACCGATGCAACAGGCTTAACACTTTTGCATCAGTTCTGAAACCGATGCAAAAAGGTCCTTTTTGCATCAGTTGTTACTAACAACTGATGCAAAATATCATGGTTGATTGTTTGAACACAGCCCCCATGTTGCATCGGTTGTAATGAAAACCGATGCAATAAAGTAACTTGTTGCATCGGTTTTTTAAAACAACCGATGCAAACTAATCCCTCTATTGCATCAGCTATTTATACCTGATGCAAAAAAGCCATTCTTAAAATCCATTATTACAATACTCAAATAGACTGTATATATATTATTGATTATAACAAACAATTATTGCATGCAATATTACAATCATTCAAAATAAATTTTGATGGCAAATACATAATCAGATTTAATAATTCGACAAAAGAATGAAAAACATAAATAAATTCCACAGTACATAATCAGATAGTCAGTAGTAAAAAATAAATGCAGCGTGTTATATGTAGACACACAAAAATACATATATACAGAAAAGAGAATGTATCGTTGACAGCGGATAAATTAAGCAGAAGACGGTCTTCAAATGCACAAACCTTCATCCTATTTTGTACTTGAGCTACCTGAAGTTGAGCTGTGCAATCTGCATATGCATATGATCCTGCAGAATACAAACCTGTGGTTAGCCATTCGTTTGTTTGTTTATGATCCTGCAGAATACAAACCTGTGGTACGCACTAATAAACCATCTATCGCTTTATCAATGCAAATACTAGGTATGAATCGTGTTTTTTTTCCACTGTTATATACACTGTAATTATAGCTACTAAAAGTAGAATGAAAATTCCAGAATCAAACTTGCTCTTTTGCTCTGAGAATGCAATTCATCTTTATTCCTTGAGCCATGCGCTTCAGGTAACTAGCCATTATGTATTCATCCTAAGTCAATAACAATGTATACCATATTAAGTCTGTAATATTCAATAATTCTCTTTTACCAATAGGGAATAAAAAAGGTGAATTTTAAGAAAAAGCTAAGTGGCATATGTTGTTACACATCTGTTCTTTATGGGTCATCATCTGAAGTTGGACTTGTCCTCGTATTTGCTACTGGCAAAGTTGAGATAAGGTATGAAAATGACATGTATTATTATCACAATAGTTGATATATTTTTCAATTGCAAACATATAAAATGTATACTTCTGATTTTTCAGGTCCCTTCCAGATTTAAGTTTACTAAAAGAGACATCAATTAGAGGTTTTCCAAATGCAAATTTAAGATCAAGCACGAATTCAAGTAAAATAATTTGTGCTTCACCTGAAGGCGAACTTGTCATGGTATAGCGGAATATAATGATTTTTCTTTGTTTACAAGTGTATATGTCCTATAACATGCTGACTATTCTTAGTACTTTGTCTAGGTTAATGGAGATCAAGAAATCATCTTTTTCTCCTGTTTGTTTAAAAAGGACTCATACCGGTAAAATTGATTGTTTTCTTTCCTTGTGTGCATATGTTGCGGTATAAATTATTTGTATGGATATAAACATATTACTGTTACCTGAAAATGTAGTTACATAACTTAGGAATTTGGAGTCTATCAGTCAGGTTTTTAAAAGGGGTGTTTCTGATCCACAAGGTGGCAACATAACTAGTACAAATATTTACAAAGAAAAGAAAAGGGTAATAATTTATGATAAAATCTTTCTAAATTATGTACACATTGTATAACTTGCTGTTGAACTTTTCAGGGTATTTTTGGGATGGTTAAAGATTTAACTGGCAACAAACAGAAGCATAACGAAATACAAGTGGATAATTCTGGTGCGAATGCTTTGGAAGAACTACATTCAGTGTTCTCAACAGTTAATTTTACACTTCATTCTGACAGTAAGAAAGAAGTTACAAAATCTAATGAAGATTTCGAATTAAATATAGGTAAAATGACAATTTTTGCAGTTTCATATAAGAAAGACTGGGCATTTGATTTATTATTGTGATATTTGCTGTGTTTGAAGATGATATTGAAATTGATGACGTAACAAAGGAGAAAAGCAAAGGGATGAAATTTGCTATTCTAAATAAACAGAAATTAGGCAAGAAATTCCATGCAATTAAAGGTCAGTATTGCAAAATATGATATGAACTTAATTTATGTGTCTACAAACTTTTCAAAAAAAAAGCTTGTTCTACATTATTAGTTTTACTCTCTAACAAATATATTCATATGAGATAACATTTTTCAAATTAAATCTTTTTGAAAATTGCAGGAAAATTAATGACAAAGACCGATGAAAAATTGCCTTCACCAAAAGATAGAAATGACAACGATATGGGTACTGGTTCAGTAGATCAAATCAAGAAGAAGTACGGATTTGCAACGAACAATGTATGTAGTATCTGAGTTAATCACAAACCATTTTCACATAATTTATATGAATATAAACAATCATATTTCACTGTAAAGTTTTTAGTCTACAAAAGTCGAAGATAAAAATTACTTGAAGTTTTATAAGAGAAATTTGTTTATTTTGCTCCATGTGCCTTCATTTAGGAATCGAATATTGCCAGCATCGCTCATAATAAGTTGAGTGACAATGTACAGAAATTACAGGTAAAAGTTTCAGACTTTGCTATATTTAAAAAGATAAAAAGAACACGTAGAATTTTTTGCATCAATATTAAGATGATAGCCCATATTTAAAATATGATCGTGTTACATGTAAACTATTTGCACACTTTGTTACGTATAGTGTGTTCATTCTTTGTTCATGGTGTAGTAATTATTTTCCCACGGGACTTTTGATCTATGTTATAATAAGTTGCACTTTCATCTCCAACGTACAATACAATGGTTTTGATATTGCATCAAAAGCTTGGTTTTGAAACTTACAAGAAGAGATATGATCACTTAATAATCTGTAGAGGGAATCAAAAAGAGCACATACATTTTCCTTTGCACCCACTGTGGAGCAAATGCCTCAATAATGCTTGGCCCATAAAGCTCCCTCATCCAACAACAAAACAAGCAAATATGACCCTGAAATTGTTTTCAATAATAAAATGATATAAACTGTAAGACTACAAATATAGATTATCATAATGACAATAATTAAAAACATTCAGCACATACTTCCATAGCACGAACTACATTGCAATGCCCCTTGCTTCGAGCTAAATCAAGGGGGGTGTGGCAATCATCATTAATCACAAAGGGATTAGCTGTCATATCAATAATAGGCACTTATTAATAATAGATATATGCTGTAGTTCAAACAAGTGGAAAGTGTTGTATACCTCCACAAGAAAGTAGTAGATTCACAATTTGGTAGAGCCCTCGTTTTGCAGTGTGGTGCAAAGCTGTTCCAGCATTAAATTAATTTCTTCGTTTCTAATTAGATGTTGTTTTCTATTTTCTTTTGGTAATAATCAAAGCTCTCTAGTTTTTTCTGTAACTGAAAATCTCAATCATCAAAAATGAAGCAATTATCCTTTTGAAAAATAAAATTCGTTTCAATTGTTAAGATTTATACAGGAGATGAAATTATTATTTTTAGCTGTCAACTGCAATAAATATGGAACTTAAATCATTTAAACACTTTGATTTACAGAAAGAGCATAATTTAGTTTTCTATTTTATAATATTTTTGATAATTCTGCGGATCATAAATCATTTCACCTATAAAGCTTTTTTTAACCTTGGTTATTGTACATGCCTATAATTATGCAGCAAAATAGATTTGATTCAATTCTGGTGCAACACTATGAACACATTTTTTGTTTGTGTTCCTGATAAAAATGTAGGCTATTTTAAATATCAAGTACAGTGGTTTATACGACATTATGTTTTGATATACACCAAACTATCTCTAGCTATAATTGAAAACAGGTATAAATGGACTCATTTTAATTAATTTGTTTATAGAGGAAAATGCAATGTATGTATATTATGTCAGCTAGGTGCATTTGTTTTTGATTAATTGGGAAGACTAACTGCCAAATGTGTCCACACTCTGCCTAACTAGATCTATTTGCTAATGCTAAACCATAGCAACAATCTGCCAAAATTAACCAGACATGTAATTAGCATTTAATTCTAATATTAGCTATAATATGCCAATAACATCTTCTCAATCTGACTCAATTTTTTTGGAGGATTTGCATATTTGTAGCACTCATATTTTACTCAAATGATAGATGATAATATAATAAAACATAGGACTTTCTACATCATTCATTTTATCGTGGAACGATTGTTGTACACAAACAGGCAAATGTTTATACCTAGAGAAAAGAATACATTAGTCCAAAGACCACACAAAAGGCAGTTGAAATATATATCATTATACTGTAATAATTAAGATTTTGAAAATTATATTTGCTGAATTGATGTTTGTTCTGAAACATTAAATTTTGTCTTTGGATAATTATAGTATTTAATGTCAGCTTAGGATGCTACATTCAAGCAAGAACACTTGATCTTTTTGATCCTCCTACTAGGGTCACCTTGCCAATTATTTTTACAGGGAACTCAATGGTTCAATTTTGGATTACTCACATCAATGAACAAAATAAGAACTATGCAAAAGCTTTTTAAACTAACAAAAGCATAGTTCTTGGGAATTAAAAGCCATCTTTGTATATGATATTTTGAGAATTTTTAATTTAATTTTTGGTTTTTTTAAAATGTTTGCTACAGGTTGCTCGCCTTGGTATGAGATAAACTTGATGTCTAAAGAAGAATGATTAAATGATCAGGATACACAATTTATTTGTTAATAATTACTGGTGTCATATTTTGTATAACCTGCAGACAAAATATATAAAACATGACTTCGATTCTCTACATTTCCCCTACCATGTTATCCCATACAATATGCATATTTGCTTGTGTATTTCTGCTAAAAGCGTGCTATTTTGTTACTTTATTTTGGCATCAAACATTGATGCTCTAATACAAATGTTTGCACGCAAAAATGAACTTTAATTTTGCATTGTATTTAAGTAGACATGCTTACATGGAACTGCTCAGACGTTTATACAATGTTTTCACAACCTTGGAGTTGACTATGAATGGGCTAACTGGGATAACCCTCCACCGTTAACTTACAACTATCTGCATATTCAACCATAAAAATAAAGCTATTACAACCACCATGGATTTCTAAGCAAGAAGTTATTAGCAGAGCTCAAATATCTACAATATTATTAAACACAGTAAACTAACTACAAAAAAAAGGTTACCAATTGTCCAGAAAGAAGAATCTGTCTTCACTGGAGCATAAAGATCGTGCTGCAAATCACAATTAAGAGATATTGATTACCAATGAAACCACAAAACGTACTAAAATCATTTCAAATTGCAGTGGGGTGTTCGCTAGCTTACAATCAAAAATTATTCAAAACATCAAAGGCAACAATATATTGATTTTATACCTGAAAAATCAAACCAGCAAGCAAAAACTTCCACTTCTCCACAAGAATTTTCAACACAGTCTCCACGGCAAACTCAAAATTGATCGCTTTTAGGGTTTCGGTAGGCCAAATCAAATGGCGAAATGACGTACGATGACAATCAATTTAGGGTTTTTTTTTGTTTCGAGGCAGGCGAAATATTTGGGGAATAGAATGGGAGCGGCGAAAAAAATTGGAAATGCGGGAAGTAAAAAGGTGAGCAACGAAAAACCTAAAAATTGAAATCGCATCGCCTGGCTACGGAACCGATGCGAAATTTTTTATCTGGGATGCAAATTAAGGTAGTTGCATCGGTTAACTTTAAAACCGATGCGAATAAAACTATTTGCATCGACGTATTTGCATCGGCCTTTGATGACAACTGATGCAAATATAATTTTTTTATTACCTATTGCTTTCTACGTACCAATTGCATCGGTTATTAAGATAGAACTGATGCAAATGGTTCTATTTGCATCAGTTTTTACTTCAACCGATTCAAATGAGGCGATGCAAATGGCCTGTTTTGTAGTAGTGTATCGAGAAAAGAACATAAATACATTCATTGGGACTAGCATACGTAATGCTCTTCATTTGATGAAAGGCAAATAACTCATGACCGTTGGAGATACCAAGGTTCTACACACTTGTAGTTATTTGGAACAATCATAGAATCAATCAACGAGAGTCTTCGATATGTTAATAAAACTAAGTCAAAATAGAAGATCTTATGTAATGACATGTGGTAGTCTTCAAAAGTAGGAGTTGAGTACCGTTTGTGTTAAGTAACTAGAATATACTTTACCTATGGTCAACTACATGACATCAGAATCATGTTACAACCATAGTTCAGTACACATTGGCCTACTTGAAATGAAACACTACTTAAGAGTTGATTCATCTCCTTTATTGTAGATGGTTAGTATCATTGTAATTGTTAGTCAACTTAAAGTCAAAATGTCTAACCAGAGTAAAACGATTAATCAATCAAAGTTATTGGATTGAACCAAGGATTATAAAGTAGTCTATGCAATTAACTATAGGTATTGTTAAGATTTTTTTACCATTGACCAAACTCAAAATGTCTTACTTATTTAGTGATGGCAAAAAAGAAAACATGCACAAAATATCGTTACAAGGTGTAGCTTAATAAAGATTAGAAATTGGATTTTTCCTAAATGATCTATAAGCAACTAAACTTGTGACCGGTACTATACTTTAACAAAGTCTGTAAAGGCTTTAGTATCTTATTGTTTAAATATTAACCAAGGACTTAGTTCATACCAAAGAGTCAACACAACTGAGTTATTCGCTAATTTCCGAGTTCAACCAATTTAAAGTTAAATTATAAATGTTATAAATTAATAATAAATTAATAAAATTGTTGTATTGTTTTTTATGGCATTTTAATTATTTATTTGAACCCTTACAATTAATTAAAATAACACATAATTGATTATATATTTAATTACTTAAATATATGGAATTAAAAGATTTGTATATAGTATATCAATTAGGCTCGACACTATAAAAGCCCAATGAAGGGCATGGCTAGCCATAGAAAGGGGCATATGGGAGGCATTTGACTTAGCTTATAAGCCTAAATAAGATTTGGGTTCAAAAGAGAGAGAAATGTGAAAGATATTATTTTTTATAGTAAATATAAATAGCCCTATCCTCTCTCATTCAAATTACAAAAAAATTACCCTAGCCTCCATTAGAGAATTGGCGAAAGCATTGAACCTGGAATTTCTAACAACCCACCCTTTGCTTAAAAATTAGTACCAAATAACAACGTATGATTCCCAAATACCACAAATGATAGATTGTCGGGGAAGAAAATTTAAAATAAATATTAAACTAGTCTATAGGTGTAGCGCAATGGAAAAGGGGTGCTTAGGTCTGATAACCGACCTAGGTTTGAGTCCTACCTTGCACACACTTCTTACAAAAAATAATACCTAGGGGTTATAGGTGTCATGAGTTAAAGTGGTCAAACACAACTTAATTCCCCTCAGGAGTTTATCGGTCCATAACTAAACCAAGGGACATCGATAAAATCTCACCATGGAACAATAACATATAATATACTAAATATACATAGACATGATGAAATAAACAATGTATATAAGAGATGACACAGGCAGAAGTGGTTAGTAAGTGAATGTCAATATAGAAAATCAGAATACATCAACTCCCCACAATACGGGGTTCTGAATATAGCATCTAATACATCAAGTCTCTAATATAAATACACATCTGTCATGTACAACTACAATATAAAGTATATGTATGAAGTGTGGGCTGCGGAATTATGGATCTTAAGGCTAATTAAACACTAGAGGGGGTGAATAGTGTTTTCTGACTTTTGTATATCTTTTTAAATTTCTTTCAAGTTTAATATTAAATCACAAATTTTCAACACATAATTATATCAACAATCAATCACAGATACAACCATATATAAAATAAATGCAATAAAGTAAAATAGAGAGTTAGAGAGATGACACCAGGGATTTTATACTGGTTCGGATTTCTCCTACATCCAGCCATGTACAATGGCTTGTATATATTTCTTTTCAAATGCCAATCTTTAAATAGGTAGAAGTCAAACCCAATTACAATCTCGATTCCGAGGCTACGAGACACACCCTTTGATTTTCCGGGCTCAGGGTACACCCACTTGGATTTTCGGGCTATCAAGCACACCCAATTGATTTAAACGGGCTAGGACACACCCAAGAAAATACAAAAAATGTTTGATGGTTTTTCCAAAGATAATTTCTTAAACTTTGGATACAATAGATCCTATAGCCTCTTGGACAGCACTTTGATCTTTGATTTGAGAGAGAGATGATTCCAAAATAGTAAGAAAGTAATATTGAATCAATACAAAGAAGTTTGAATTGATTATTTGACTTTGAAGAGAAAAAGGTAAAATTTCAATGGTTTTTTCAAGAGAGTAAGAGGAGGGAAGAAAATAAGATAACAACTAGCTAAAAATTCATTTGAAACCTTCTATATATATTGTATAAACAGATGTGTCTGTTCACGAAGGGTTAGGACGAATGGACACTTCAATTCAAAATTTGAAAAAAATAATTTGCGGCATGTATGTCAACATACCATCTGGGTATATGTCGACATATGCTTGTGAAATTTTAAAACCCTTTTCTTTTTAAAACATTTTGAAAATACTATATTTCGTAAAATAATTTGATACTTTGTAAAATAATTTAAATATAGTTTATAAACATTTTAAAAATTGTAAATATTTTTAGATATATTTAAAAATATATTTTGTTTGAAAATATAAAAGATAAGAAAATAGAAGATAGAGATCAAAGATTGCTACCAGGGACTTTTACAGAATTCTATGACTCTATACACTATATTACAGCCTTGATATCTTTATATCTTAGTCTTTATACTCATGAGTCTTCGTGTCCATTTTTTGAGTCTTTATACCGTACAGTCTTCGATTCAACACCGGTATAATATCCTGCACTATATACTATATAACTTGGTAAAATGTTAGTATCCATATTTTATATAAATGTATATTGTTGTTATCAAGGTTGTTATCATCAAAATCAATAACTAAGGTATTAACAATCTCCCTCCTTTTGATGATGACAACCATTTAATATCATGTGTATAAAATATGATATAACTCCTCTTGAGTTAGATAACTCCCCTTAATATATGCACATGTATATTTTATATTTTCTACCTCTTTGTCATCAACAAAAATGGTTGAAAAGAATAAAACTCCCCTTAAATCAAATACGTAGAAACTATAGAGTCAAAATCAATAACTAAGTATTGGAATGATTAAGTATATAAAACATGATATATATATATATGATTATGATATGTATGATATATGATAATCATATAATTCACCTAGAAACTATACTATCTTATACCAAATATGATACATGATGTAATAAGATAACATAATCCATTAATTTAATTGAAAATCAATCTTATACATACTATTCAATCATAAAAACATACAAATCCAAATGTCAATTCTAATAAATAATCCAAAGAAAACAATCAAATCCAATTCGAATTACATACCAACCCAAACCAAATCCTAAGAGTGTATACACACACACACATATCAAATCCAAACCTAATAACTAGACATTTCGTGGAACTTCAACCCAACCATTGGACCCAAAGATTGGATCTGCTTTGATGTCATCCCAGTCTTAATTATCCTCGTTAATAGCGCACTCTGGTTTGTTGGATGGTTCATCTTTGATTAAGAAATAAATCGTCCATCGAAGGACACTGAAATGCTTTTCTTGTTCCTTAATCATTTGTATTTGACTTAACTCTAAATGCCTTTGATTTCTTAAGATAAAAGAGAGAATATCCTTGAAAGATTGAAGAGTTTGTTCACGGTTTTGACATAATTTCTGGTGTGAAGAAGACGTTTTTGTAAAAATATGTTTGAGAATGAAAAGTGAGTATAGAATAATACGATTAGTAAGTTTTCTGGAAGAAATAGACTTATATAAGAGTACAAAGTCATTTGGAATGATTGAATGGATGGTGGTTATTTTAATTTTGGAACTTAATTTTTTTTGCAACTAGCCGTATATATCGGCATATCTATTGTATGTATGTCGACATACATACCTGAAATTTCCAAAACTAGTGTATTTGTTATAGTTTTTGTTTTTATCTTGTACCATTATATATTTATAACTTCCAGAGACTAATAAACAATATATGATAGTAAGAAATATATTTTATTACCCAGAATTGAAAGGTACATGAAAAAGAAACAAATATATGAAAATGACATGAACTTAAACTGGAAGCACACAATACTAAGGAATATAAAGCTAGATATCACAAGGAAATAACTAGATAGGCTTCGAAAGATGTAGATGATGATGAATTTCCACCAAGCTTACAAATGATCTTTCTAAAGTATTTGTCTACTTTGTTGGAAAGAGAAGTGAACCTTTTACTAAATGAACGCTTAACCTTCTTTTGGTTTTTAATAAGCTTTTCTTGGTTCCTTAGGATCTCTTTGTTGGACTTGTGAGATGGTTTGTCAAAAATTTCCAAAGAAGTGTCTACTTGTTCCTCCTCCTCCTCCTCTTCTTCCTTATCCATCTCATCGCCTTCTTCTTCTTCTTCTTCTTGAATTTCTTGTTCCTCTTCATATGCCAACCTTTGTTCCTTTTTGGTAAGTGTCTCATATGGTTTGAAAAATGGTGGAATGTGCATCAGAGAGAGGTTGGTCTTGTTGAAAACTTTTCGAGGAAGAGTTTGTTCTCCTCTTAGATAAACATCAAAATATATGAAAATTCTAGTAAGGTACACACCATGGTAGAGTGTGTTCTCGTGTCTAGAAATGTTCTTTTGAACAAATTCATCTAAAATGACTTATGCCTAATTAATGTTGTAGTTTCCATAAATGGCAAAAAAGCTTTAATTTTTTTTTGAGTAGGGTTATTATAATAACCCGTCCTCGGAGTGATACTTTGTTGTAAAATGAAACCCACAAGTCTCGAGTTTAGTCGAAGATTCTTGTGTTTAAAATCAAATTCTTCATCACTTGTGAAAATGTCGTGAAAAAGTTCATGATTTTGTTCATTAATTTGAAAAGTGGAGAGGTCAATTCCACTAGATTTGCAACTAAGTATATGACCCAAATGTTCACAATTTAAAACAATTCGAGTGCCATTAACACTACTCCAAATTTGTCCCTCTTCTCCTTGAAAGAATTTTCCATTTAAAGTTGCATAAAACATTTTGACCAAATATGGATAATAAAGAAAATCATTTTGAGATGAGTCAATTTAACCAAAAATTTCATTTTCAAAACAAAGATCTTGTAAACCATAAGAGGAAGAATCTTCAAATTTAGCAAATCCTTCGAGAAAAACTTTTCTCTAGAAGTAGCATACTCCATGCAGGTTTCAATGGCTTCTTTTTCATTGAAGAGAAAACCTTTGGTTCTTATAGAGAGCCTTATTGTCTTAGGAGTTTGACTTAAGGAGACCATTTTTGAGTTTTTGAGGAGATAAGATAATGAAGAGATGTTTTGAATTTTGAAATAAAGTGAGTGATCGAATAGATAAAGATAGAGTTAACTAACAGAGAGAGAACTGACATTTCAGTTTTGAAAAGATGCTCTTTCAGTTTTTGAAATAAATGCAAAAGAGCGGGAAATCCAAATATTTAATTTGAAAAGATACTTCAAAGTTCTGGCATGTATGTCGACATATATCCTGGGGGTATGTTGGTATATAGCCCGAAAATTTCAAAAATAAAACTAAGATAATATATTCCGATATATATATATATATATCTTCTTATATACTTATATTCATCTAATATTATTATTAATCTATATGTTATTCCTAAAAATCAAAATCAACCAAAAAGTGAAATAAAAATTATTAGACAAAAGGTACCGTTTTTGCTGCTTTTTGTTGATCAGTTCTGACTAGTCTGTTATTACCGTGAAACACATATTCACATTCTCAGAATCTAGTTCATTGTCGCTTAAGGAAGTACCTGAATCATCTAATGTTGCTGTGTAAGCTCGTTTTCTTTTTCTGGATGAATCAGTAACTAATGAGATTTTTTATTTATTCTAATGTGGACAGTCTCTTTGAAAATGGCCGGGTTTATCATAGTTGAAGCATCTAGTCGCAGTTTCACTTTCAAGATTCTTGTTTTTAGGTTTTCGAAAGTTGTTCATCTTTCTGTACTTCAAGAACTTTCTAAAATTTCTGGTCATGAAACCAACTTCCTCGTCATTTTCATCGTCTGAATCCTGGTCGTCAGTTATTGCATTGAAAGCGATGGATTTCTTTACTGTTGCCATGTTTTCCTTTTTGCCCTGCAATTGTGCTTCATAGCGCATTAAATTGCCCAACTCTTCAATTTTCAGAGTACTAATATCATTAGCCTCTTCTATTGCTAATGTCTTTTGATCCCATTCTGAAGAGAGCGAGTTGGGGATTTTTATAACTTGGTCCCCTTTAAAAAAGTTTTTACCTAATGCTCACTGTGCCAACAAAGTGAATCAGACAACAGTGATCACATAACATATGGTAAATTTTCTGTTATCCCACATTTTCACACAACATATGGAAAAATCATCTGTTGTGCGACACAACAGTGATCAAACAAACATTTTCTTTCTGACAATATTTATCTGTTGTTTGAAGTTATCAAAAAATTTAGTTTTGGCTCCATATCAATATTTTGGTTTCCCTCTCAATATTTTGATGGCCACGTGTTCCTTAAGTATTTCCCTCTTCTCTCACTCTCAAAACTAAATTGGCAGAACCTTTAAGTCCAAAATTAGTCCTTTTATTTTCCTTTAAGCTTGCATTCATTTTCATGCCATCTTCCTTTTGTCTTCGTTCTGATATAGGGTTTCTAGATCTAAAGCTGCTGCTTGGAATTTGAAGTGTTGAATGGTACTCCTTCTCTGATGCTTGCACACTTCGATTAGTAGTAATTGATTGTGCGGTTGCTTTCTTTGTCAAGTTAATTGCTATCGATTTGGTATGTTTAACAATTTTGCCCCTCTTCAATTTTATGCTCAAACTCGATTAATTTTGTCGATCTTGATATGGGTTAATTTATAGGGTTTGAATCCCTGTATTTTCATTTTGAAATTCCTAAATCTATTTCGAATATATTTTGGACATTGATTTTACCGACTTTGGCCTTGACTTTTTCGATTTTCTGGTTTTCTACTTTGAACAAATTCATTTTTTACTTTATTTCCTGCGATGTCAATTTAGAAATTCCTGATTTCTATGCTGAAATTCTTATGTTCATGAACCTGTTCTGTGTGCATTTGCTTGTTGCGCCCTTGCTCTTGATTACTACATTTGCATATGTATATGCTGCCTATTTATGTATATATATACACACATATCAACGTGATCATTTTTGTGGCCTTGTCCATGTTGATCTGCATCATGATGTTTGCTTGAATGTGCACCTTGTTGCCTAATCTTGGTTGAAACCGTGATTGCATACACATGCCTGTTCTGCTTGCATTTTACTTTGAGTGTGCACATTTGTGTACCCTGATATAATTTGTATACAATTTGTGTTGCCTAAGATTCGAGTATCTGGTTTGTTCATTATTGTGCCTATCTCATTCATGTGTGTATATCATGATAACTGTGTGCATGTCTTGATTCATGTTGAACTTGCACTAGTGCTCGAACTTGTATGGCTCTCACTTATTTTGCTTGTATTTGCATGACTTGTTTTTTCTACACTTGAGTTGGGCTTAAACTTGCTTGGCCCGACCTTTTTATATATGTTGCACCTGAGTTGAGCCCGAGGAGGCTTTGGCTTGACCATATGCAACTGTCCATGTTATTTAATCGATGTCCGGCATATTGATTAAGTTTACCCTGTATATTCATCTTTCTCAAATGAATTTGGTTGCTATGTCAATGCACACATTTTGTTTTAAGAGTGTGTGTGTTTTAAGAGTGTGTATGTGCTTGTCTAGTTGCTGCTTTAATTTTCTTGTTCATCTTGTTATTGAAGATTACATCTTCGATTTCATTTACTAGCTTGTATAACTGACCTGTATTATCGATTGCCTTGATTGCATTTCTTAGGTGCACTGTCCTGTATTGTTTAGTTCATGCTTCTTGCAGTGTTTGTGCACTTCATTTCTGATCTTAAACTCATGCACACATCCTTGCCTTGTTGCTCTTGTGCCTAAGTGTGTTGTGATGTAGTCATGTGTATCACCATCTTGCTGGTTTGTATCTCTGTTAAACTACATGGACTTATTATTATGTGTATCTTTGTTAAATTGCCTAATCTCTTTGAGCTTGCCGGTCCATGATGTTGAATTACTAAAACTTGCTTTTGCTTTTGGTTTGGTATGGTCTGGTTGTGATACTTGACCGCCCATGTTCTGTTCTGGTTCTGATACTTGACCACCCTGGCTGAATTGTTGTTTCCTAACCATGTGCTCGAACCTGTGCACTTCAACCTTATTCTTGCTTTTTAAAACCGATACATGTAGCACCTGAGTTGAGCCCGAGCCCACTTTGGTTTGACCTTGTGCACACTTTCACTGTGTTAAGCCTTTAGGCTTGACTTATGCATTTGTCCCTGAGAGATAATCGATGTTTGGCCTTGTGATATTCACAGTGATACATTGTGCATATCATAAGCTGTTCATGCACACTTAATTTTTATCCTTGTCTAAAATTGAAAACAAATAACTCAAATAACCGAGGCAATAATAAATCACAATTATAATTTTATTTTTGTCATTTCTATTTGTTTCTTTTTCCATTTTACCACGTTGTTCATTTGACAGGTATAGCGAACGACTGGACACACGCTGGAACAAGAAGATATCAAAATCAAATACGAGTGAGAGTAAAAATGTTGTATATGAGATGTGAAATAGTATATGATGAAAGTTGTATTGTATTTGAAAATGTAAATATAGTGGATGCCTAATGTGTATTTGAATTTGAATTGAAATAAAATATTTGTTCAAATAAAATTGCAATTCACTTATTTCATTCTGCAAATGTTTATTTCATTCTGTGAACAAAATATAAGTGTAATTAGTATTCATATTAGTCAATATTTATATGTTGTCTTATAGATAATTCTGTGAATGGTATTATAACATCAGATAACATGCGATTGTTGTGTTAGTGCATATCAAAAGATAGGGCATATCTATGGTCCGATGTGCAATGAAACAACACCATATTTAATGATAGGTAGATATGCTTTCAGATAACGGGTACATCTACCGTTTGGTTTTTTTTTTGCACAATGGCTATTAAAGAATGCACTGTATCTTGAAATCTACAGTACATGTCAGAAATAGACTCATTTGGATTCATTTTGAACAATTGAAACTAGTTAGTTAACATAAATTTTTTGGTCTGTTCAACTTTACTAGTGCCCTCATGTGTAAGTTGCGGTGTTCTCCGAATTTTATATGCAGACTTACAAATAGAGACTCTCTTAAATCCATTTTTATCTAGTGAACAAAGAAAGATATTCATGGCTTTAGAATTATTCCATGCGAGTACCTATTGGTCAGTATTCACTATGCAAAGTTAGTCTGGGGTTCATTGTACTTGTTTTGTGTAACATTCCAAATATTTAAGCCATTAGACTGTAAATGAAACTTCATTCTACATAACCAATAAGTGTAATTACTACCATTAAAAAGTGTGGGTCTAGTAGTAGATTGTCCTTCGACAAAAGTATTGACAAGTGTACTAACAGTGTTCAAAAATCAAATTACGAGTTTTTGAAAACCTAGTGCTCTGATACCAAATGTGGGTTGCAGAATTATGGATCTTAAGGCTAATTAAACACTAGGATGGGGTGAATAGTGTTTTCTAACTTTTGTATATCCTTTTAAATTTCTTTCAAGTTTAATATTAAATCATAAATTTTTAACACGGAACAATCAATCACAGATGCAACCACAGATAAAATAAAAGCAATAAAGTAAAGTGGGGAGTTAGAGAGATGACACGAGGGATTTTATACTGGTTTGGATTTCTCCTTCATCTAGTCTCGTACAATTGCTTGTACATATTTCTTTTCAAATACCAATTTTTAAATGGGTAGAAGGCAAACCCAATTACAATATCGATTCCAAGGCTACGAGACACGCCCACTTGATTTTCCAGGCTCAGGGTACACCCACTTGATTTGGACGGGCTACAAGCATACCTACTCGAATTTTCGGGCTACTAAGCACACCTAATTGATTTGAATAGGCTACAATCACACTCAAGTAAGTACAAATAGAGTTTGTTGTTTTTCCAAAGACAATTTCTTGGACTTTGGATACAGTGGATCCAATAGCCTCTTGGACAACACTTTGATCTTTGATTTGAGAGAGATGATTTCAAAATAGTAAGAAAGTAATATTGAATCAATACAAAGAAGTTTGAATTGATTCTATTTGATTTTGAAGAGCAAAGAGTATAATTTCAATGGAGTTTTCAAGTGAGTAAGAGAAGGGAAGAAACTAAGATAATAACTAACTAAAATTTCATTTGAAACCTCCTATGTATGGTATATAAACATATGTGTCCATTTGTGAAGAGTTGCGACAAATAGACACTATAATTCAAAATTTGAAAAAACTGGTTTGCGGCATGTATTTCGACATACCATCTGGGTACATGATGACATATGCTTATGAAATTTGAAAACTCTTTTCTTTTTAAAACATTTTGAAAATACTTTACTTTGTAAAATAATTTTATACTTCATAAAATAATTTAAACATAGTTTATAAACATTTTAAACTTTCAAAATATTTTATAAATTATTTTTAAATATATTTGAAAATATCAAAGATAAGAAAATAGAAGATAGAGATCAAAGATTGTTACCAGGGACTTTAACAAAATTCTATGACTCTAAACAATATATTATAATCTTTATATCTTCATATCTTGGTCTTTATACACATGAGTCTTCATGTCCATTTCTTGAGTCTTTATATTGTATAGTATTCGATTCAACACCTGTATAATATCCTATATTATATACTATATAACTTGGCAAAACATTAGTAACCATATTTTATATAATATATATTATTCTTATTAAGATTGTTATCATCGAAATCAATAACTGAGGTATTAACACGAAGTATCAACATTGCCTCCAAAGAATGCTCCAGCTGTCCTAAAAGTGTATCCCCAAAAGCACCTAACTCCCAAACTACTCAATCGAGTACCCAAGAGTTGTCATGACATAAACAGATAAAGATAAAATGCATGTCAGACATAAAGCCTAGTGTGAGGGAAACTATATCAAAATAATGTATATTAAAACTATATACAAATAAATGAGGAATACTAAGGCACATCAGGTCCTCTCCATAAACGTGGCTCAAGGGTAATTCGAATAGCTCATAAATAAGTAAAGTAAACCCATCACAAAAGTAGGGAATCATACCATAACCTACACTTCTCTTGTAATTAATGAATTTGGTACAACTAATACAATGTGACTGTAACGTAACATTATACTATGATAAAGGTAACCCAATATACAATTTCAAGGGTAATATAAGTATCATAATATAAGCATATCCTTGGGTAACAACAACAATATCAACTACCTAATGCAACACATAGAATATAACGATAGGCTATAAACAGTGGATATAAATTAGTACTCATCATTGCTGGTGAGTGGAGTCTGCGGTAGACTCATGCCTAAGATAAATAGAGTCGGTACCTAATTGTACCATAGACCCCGAGTCACATCCAGTGTGATCGAACTCATGTAGATCTCACCGTACCCCTTAATAAGCATAAGTGGTATATGATCCACTCTATATATCTGAAACTCAGGTCTGCGTTAGACATCCATCTATAATTCAAATTATTGTAATCCAATGCTTATTATTGAGGGCCCAAAATAAATAGAGTCGATACCTTAGTGTACGATAGACCCCAAGCCACATCTATAGTGATGGAACTCATGTAGATCTCATTGTACCCCTCCGCGAGCATAAGTGATATATGATCTACTCTATTAACTTAAAACTTACATGGATTTCAGTGTACCCCTCTATTAGCATAAGCGATATATGATCCACTCATAGATCATCGTCATCATCTCCCTCTCAACTATCATGAATATCTTAATAAATTCATGCAATGTCTTACAAAATATTACGACGATCGTCCTGTATAATATGATATCGGGACCAAAAAAGGAACATCGATGCCATATAAATACATACACATATAAAATATAATGTCGTGTACTAAAATAATCCTATCATAAACGAAGACCAATATAACGTTGTTATCTACCTATACGTATAGTCATCACTAAAAGACCATTAATATGCATGACCACTAATATAAGGCCAATACTATGTATGATCACTAATATAAGATCAATACTCAGCACGGTCACTAATATAAGACCAATATCATTAATCAAAACATATATATTTAAATAAGTATTTTAGATGACTAAACCGCATCTTACTTTTATTTACTAAAATCTCTTTAATAAAAATCTAATACCTTTTTATACTATTTTATAAAATCCCATACTATTTTATAAAATACACCATTGGCTTAGAAATCCATTTAACCCCTTATATGACTATTTTATAAAATATCTTCTTCGTATTATTTAAGAAATCTTATACTCTTTTATAAAATGCCTCGATTATATTATTTTATAAAATCTCGTACTATTTTATAAAATATCTCTTTTATACTATTTTATAAAATCTCATACTATTTTATGAAATAACGTTTTTATAAAAATTTATATTATTTTATAAAATAACATTTTTATACTGTTTTATAAGGTATATCTTTTATAATATTTTATAAAATCACATACTATTTTATAAAATCACTTTTATTTATAAAATTATTCCTTTACATAAATATTATTTATAAATAAATCATTCACTTAAAAATCATCTCTTTAGTTCAAGTAATATTTATAAGTACTAATTAAACTTCATTATGTCTTATAGTTTATTCTAAAGGTCATACTTTTAACTTCCAATCAGTAATAAAATATATATTAATATTTCTATCACTGATATAACTTTAAATTAATATCAACTCCATCTAACTCTACTCAATACAAATAGAACACAATATTTTTATTTACGAGATTTTAATCAATTATCCCAACTATCTATAATAAAATATATAATTATATTTGTATCACTAACACAACTACCATTTGGAGTTTAATTAATTTATAACATGTTATCAATTAATATCAACTACATCTGTCTTTATTCAAAATTATTTGTAATGACCCGCCTTTTTGATCTTAGAAGTCGACACGAATACATCCACGGTATTCATGTGTCGAGCATCTAAATGCTGGAAAGACAGAACATTGGGGTAAAAGAAAGAAAAGGCAGAACATAACCTCACATCGTGCCGAGTAATATATAATATACAACAGATCTTTATAAAAGAAAACTATAATATATACACATCAAAATTAGAGTATACTTAATCATTAATCATTATCTTGGATAGTTACAATAATCTGCCCTCACAAATGCTGACAAATAAAATAGCATATGTTGCGAAAATAAAGAATATACGAGAGATACGTCATGGACATCTAGATTATCTCCTGAAGCTCCAAGCCATCGAAACTGGATCTGAAAATATATTCGTTCTAACCCAATCATTATAAGAAAAATAACGTCCGGATCAGTCTGGTAAACCAACATGAGAAACACACCTCAATCGAAATTTTAATGTTATAAAAACCTTTTGAAAATAAAGATACCTCATAAGACCACGCCGCACATAAACACGGAGGGGTTTTTACCTTACGATAACCAAAAATTTTTGTAGGAACTTCTGATATTAAAATAATGTTTAGGGTTTAAAATAAATATTGAATATAGCCGAAATTGTTACATTAATTAAATTCTAGCATAATAGGTAACAACTAAGTCCGTAAAGACACGTATTGGAGAATGGATTCCATATAATGACAAGGCATCGGGGTACCACCTGCCACAGTACATGTGATAACCCGGATTTTTGGGCATATAATAATTGGATAATTAACTGGTTTATTCAATTGAACAGATTAAATTTTGATATCTGGAAATATAATAAATTTGAATCTATAATAAATATTGAAGTAAAAATATCTAGAAATAATAAATTTTACAGTAAACTAACATATATATTAATAAGATATATACAAAACTCCATAATGTTGAAAATCATAAGTGTAAACATATTAATATAATAATTTAATTTTGCAAGTTTTATCCTTTCAAGGCTAATAAAATGATTTTCTAATCATAATATATAATATATAGGTATATATATATATATATTGAATTGGAAGTTATGTTTTGAAAATTTATATGATAATTTTCAAGAGTTCTTTAAAAGTTGAATTCTGCATTTTTAACTCTAGTACTTATATATATATTTATCAATTTAAATATAACAAGACAACTTAAGTATAACATGTAAACAAGATTTAATAAAAAGAATTAATGTTTCTTTCTTTCTAATTTACACATATACTAAGTATAGTACATATATAATTTAAAAAAACATAAAAACAAATTTATATAACATGAGATACATATAAATAAGGGCTTTATACATTTGTAAGTTAGAGTTCATGCAAGAGACAAATGTAAGTTAAGTAGCTTACAATTTTACAAATGGCAAATAATTCTCATTTAAAATTTGTATGTAAATAAATATCAGAAAAATAAGAAAACCAGGTTTTCATTTTTCTCCTCACTTTCAAAACCTAGAAGCATAAACCTGAGAAAAAGAATCAAAGAAAATAAAATCAAACAACAGATCAGAGCATCTCAAACTTGATCCCAGAGCAAACATCAACTCAATATGAACAATTAAGCAAAAATCAAATTCAAGATCCAATTCAAGTTCAAATTCAACTCAAGGATTTCAAGTCTCAGATCAACTAAGAAGATCCAAATCAAATACAACAGATTCAAGATCAAAAATGAGAAGCTGTTCTCTGTTTTAAAATAACAGGTGAGTAAACTTATGCTTGAAAGTTTATCTGTTTGTTGCATGAGATAAATAATTTAAGTAGAAATGTTTGCATGTATAGATTTATATGTTACATGTATAAAATGTGAATAAATACCTGTGCATGTCTGTGTGTATGTATATTCAAACTCTGTTCATAAATTACAGGCTCAAGCAACCTTAAGAAACTCATATCTCTTCATCTACACAATTTCTGGCTATGATCTATAAAGGAAAGATGTTTGTATGGGTGTTATTTTTTTAAAGTAGTCTCAGATAAATATATTGGGTGAATATTTCTAAAAGAAGAAATTACAGAGAAATAAAATTCAAGACTGAAATTCGATTTTTAATTTTGCAAGTTTTAATTATATAACTGGATTCGCACTTGAAATTTAGGAAATTCAAGATTTAATTATATTGAAATTTGTAATTAATTTATGTTAAGTAAGTAGAATTAAAAGTGATTGAAGTAATTAATTTAATTAATTAGAGATGGTATGGTTGATTAATCTTGCTATGAATGATTAAATGATATTGTATGCCTTAGATTAGTTGATATTTCTATATTTGATGTGGAATGCTATGTGATATAATATGTTTGGGTTAAAAATAGAGACATCCTGTATTTAAAGTTTGAATTGTATTTCACTTGAATATTTTGTGTTAAGATGACTTTGGATTCGAAGAGACCGGAGTCGAGTATTAGTAAATACCTGAAACCACTTCGATTTGAAATCTTCTATAATTCTTTATAGATTGATACGTGAAATCAATAGGCCGGTTTGGGATAATATGGACCATTTAAACTAAGTTGGTTACTTAGATATTATTTTGTGAAAATAAGTGTTGACTATATAAGTTGTTTACTTATAGTAAAGTACGAGTTACCCCGGGTTTAAATAAGTTCTATGGATTGAAATTTCATGTTAGATGAGTTTATTCACGCTGGTTTCCAGCCTGACCCGGGTGTTACTTTGATGTAATGCTCGGGTCAGACCGAGTATTACAGATTTCAGGTAAGGACGTTCTGGAGCTCAGAAGGCGAGCTGGATGGCAGGAACGTATGGAGTATATTCCGCTGTGATATATTATAGTTGTCAGAGACATGTTGATTCTAACTGTCTAGTATATTTGTGAATGTTGTAACTCTGATGTATTAAAATGTAATTAACAAATACAGTTTTCTTTGTATACTGATATTATTATTTGATATTGTATTTTGATCCGCTGCGAATGTGAGAATCTATGTCTTGTTCTGTTTCTTTCTTCTATCTCTTTTCTTTTTCTCCTAACTATCTGGAATTTTCGGGTTCGAAAACTCCGGGTCGTTACTTTTGGTATCAGAGCAAAGGTTAAGCGAGAACCTTGGCTCTGGTGGGATTACTCATTAAGGATAGGGTCAATGGTACCCTAAGATGAGTTGAGTGTGTGTGTGTGTATATATATATATATATATATATATATATATGAGAGCGTACTTGTTACTTTCTTATATAAAGATTTCAAAATGGTTTCAAAAGTAAATGAATCTTATATAAGTTTATTAAGAAATAGTTTTTCTAATATATTAAGGTAATTGGTTGTTGTATTAATTGAATAAAATAAAATAATAAGAATTAAGTGGTAATAGTAATACAACCAAATTGAAATTGAATGAAGATAAGTTTGGAATGGATCCAAACTGAAATTAAAATCTTGAATTTGTAGAGGTGTTATCAGAATAAAGATAATAATAAATTGGTTTCCAGATATGATAATCTTGGTTATTATCATAAATGGTTGTTGTGTTTAATAATGAAATGTTATTAATGATTAAGCAAAATGAAATGTTTTAGGGAAATAAACTTTTAGGTGAGTATGACTTATAAATTGGAATTGAAGATAATTTAAAAATTGTGAAATTTTAAATCTAAATCCAAAAAACTTGAAATTGTTTTAAAGAAATTTGATTTGAATAAAAAAACCAAAGGTGGTTTAAAAATTTAAGGTATAACTTGGTGTACAAAGAAAATAAATGTATATATGTGTGGATATACATAATATCAAAGATGATTTGAAATAAACTCTAAGTGTTGAGTTTTAAATTTTCCTTGGAATGTGATGTGAAACCCAAAGTGAAGTAAGTTTTTAAACTTAAATGGGAAGAATATTAATAAAAAGTTTAAAATTTGAAATGGGAATTCAAATTGGGTCTAGTTGACTGGATTAAATTTAATTTAACTTAAGGAAAGTTAAATGAGTTTAGAATGAACAACTTGAATTAGAAATTTCAAGATGAAATTAAAATTTAACTTGGGAAGTTAAATGGTTGATTTGAAATGGGAGTTATGAGTGATCTCAAAAATGGGTTTGAGATCTGGAAATTGAAAATGGATAATAAATTAGAATCTGAAATTTAATTATTTTTGAATTCTTATTTGAACTTTATAATAAGTTAAGTAAAGATAATTTTGAAATGAAATTTTGGAATTTGGATTCAAAATAAAATGGTTTAAAGATTTAAGTTGTTAAATTAAAAATAAAGGGTTGGATTATTAATTTAAAAATAAAGGTTAATTTGATTTAAGGGGTTAAATCAACATTTAAAAATTGAACTCGAATTTATATAATTCGGGATGGTTTAAATTTGAAATTAATCCAAATTGATTTGAAATAATTTGGAATTGTGATTAAAGTGAATAAGTTTAAAAATCAAATGGAATTTGATTTGAATTTAGAAAGGAATTAAGGTTAATTCAACTTGAATTGGGATTAAATCAATTTCAATGGAAATTGAAGTATTGAGTCAATTTAAATGGAAGTGGAAATTTAAATTGAATTGATGGGAAATTAATTGGAAATGGAGATTAGGAAATTAAACAGCTTGGCTCTGGATTATTTTCAAAATAAATTGTTTTAATACAAATATATTTTTCCAAACTATTTACTATACAATCTTTCTTCTTAAACCCCAAACTATCTTATACTTATTTTACAATTATTTTGGAACTATTTAACTATTTTGAAACTATCTTATAAACTAATTACTATTTTTCAGTTACTTATATCTAATCACTATTTTGCAATTATCTAACTATTTTATACCTACTTAACTATTTTACAACTATTTTACAAATTAATAACTATTTTTCAACTACTTATCTATTTTAAACCTTTTCAAGCTATTTTTAAATTTAAATAAGCCAGAGTTCAAACTGTTTGTAATTGAAGTAATAACTCAATTGGAATTGGAAGCAATTGAGAATAAGTGAATGGAATTAAAGGAAATGTGAATAGAAAAGAGAATTGATTTGGCTAATAACCAATAAAGATAAATACGTAGGATATACGTATATTATTCTATTCGCATAGTGATTTGATCCAGATTCGAACACAGAATTTCGAGAAAGTATTTTCGATCCAAGTTGGGATTTTTCGCTCGATTTTTGACGGCGAACTTGGATATGGATTTTTGATTGGTTCTGGATATTCTCTATCATAGCTATGACTATGCAAGGAGAATGATGGTTTCTGATCAAGAAACCAGATCTGAGTCCGCACTAGGAAGTCGGGTGGACGATACTAGTTCGGAAGTGAAATTGTGTGATCGAGTGAGCGATCAGATTGATATAGCGTACGGATAATATGTGTACATCGTACGGATTTGAATAAAATTGATATTAAAATTTGTGGATAAAAACCGTAAAATGATTTTAAAATGGAAGGGTATATTTTGAAAAATAAATGATGAAATAAAATGGGAGTTGAATATTTCTGTGATTAGAACTCATTTTATAGAAAAAAATGATATGGTTAATAACTTTATAAAAGAATAATCAAATTTGAATATTTTATTTGGAATAAACAAAGTTGTGTATATATAAGATAAATCTTCCCTTGTTAAATCTATTGCCAGAAGAAAAGAGTTTTTAAAAATATTTGAAGTATAAAAGAAGTTTTATACAAGTTTGAAATGATCCAAATATTTTCAAAGTTATATATATCTATATATATATAAAGGGTTTTATGAAAATGATTTTGGAAAAGGTTTTGGGAACCTATGAATTTTGAAATGGCTTTTGATTTTTGGGAAAATCAATTTTGGAATTTGGAAAGCCAAGTTTGGAACTATCGATTTTGGATATCGATTTTGTGTAAAGGAGATTTTGATATAAATCATAAAGGATATGATTTGAAGATACTATAAGTGTATAGTATAAAGTGTTTTGAGAATATCTCTGGGGAAAAAGGCGCTCCCTTGAAATGAACTTCTCAGGAGTACCACAGGGTGGTACTGCCTTGAACCCCAAGGGGGGATTCTAAAGTTGATCCTGTGAGGAGTCCGGACAAAACTAGTTCCTGAGGATTATTTGTGTAGCGAAAATCGAGGGGCTGGTGCCCACAGAGGCATTTGGGTTATGCTGTGACGATAGTTTAACTCGATGTCACTGCGATCTATTGCAGACCATAGCGAAAGTCGTGTGAGCCGCTGAGAGCCAACAATCTGCGTTTGATTTTATATCGGTAGACTGCGACACTATGGTAACATAGCGAAAGTCATGTGTGCCGTTGAGAGCCAACAGTCTGCGTTTGATTTTATATCGGTAGACTGTGACCTATGTAGAGTGGAGAAGTTTCATTTGACAACGAAATCGTGTGTGCCGCTGAGAGCCAACAGTTACATGGACTTTTGCTGCGATGGCAACGTAACCCTGGAATGTAACTGCGATCTGTTGTGGGTTCTATGCTGTCATCAGTTACATGGAATTTTGCTGTGATGGCAACGTAACCCATGATGTAACTGTGACCATGGATGGGGGTGATGATTTCCAGAGCATTTTCACCAAAAATGTTTCCTCTATTTTCAAAAATATTTTCTATATTTTCAATAAATTATTTTCCAAGTATTTTCACTGGGTGTTGAAAACGGGTTTGCTAAGTCCTTATAGATTTTCAGTCCTACGTCTGATCAACGTATGACCGAATTTCTGTGAGAACAAGGATGGACTAGTTGAAACATCGAGTTAAAAAAAATGTAAAAAAATTTATTTTAGTAATATTATATAGACTTTAAAAAGTGTTTTAAAATGATCAAAGGAAATTTATCTGATCTTAAGCATTTTAATGATTCTGGCTTCGTTCCTTTTCGAGGACGAAAAGATTCTAAGGGGGGAGGAATGTGATAACCCGGATTTTTGGGCATATGATAATTGGATAATTAACTGGTTTATTCAATTGAACAGATTAAATTTTGATATCTGGAAATATAATAAATTTGAATCTATAATAAATATTGAAGTACAAATATCTAGAAATAATAAATTTTACAGTAAACTAACATATATATTAATAAGATATATACAAAACTCCATAATGTTGAAAATCATAAGTGTAAACATATTAATATAATAATTTAATTTTGCAAGTTTTATCTTTTCAAGGCTAATAAAATGATTTTCTAATCATAATATATAATATATAGGTATATATATATATATATATTGAATTGGAAGTTATGTTTTGAAAATTTATACGATAATTTTCAAGAGTTCTTTAAAAGTTGAATTCTGCATTTTTAACTCTAGTACTTATATATATATATATATTTATCAATTTAAATATAACAAGACAACTTAAGTATAACATGTAAACAAGATTTAATAAAAAGAATTAATGTTTCTTTCTTTCTAATTTACACATATACTAAGTATAGTACATATATAATTTAAAAAAACATAAAAACAAATTTATAAAACATGAGATACATATAAATATGGGCTTTATACATTTGTAAGTTAGAGTTCATGCAAGAGACAAATGTAAGTTAAGTAGCTTACAATTTTACAAATGGCAAACAATTCTCATTTAAAATTTGTATGTAAATAAATATCAGAAAAATAAGAAAACCAGTTTTTCATTTTTCTCCTCACTTTCAAAACCTAGAAGCATAAACCTGAGAAAAAGCATCAAAGAAAATAAAATCAAACAATAGATCAGAGCATCTCAAACTTGATCCCAGAGCAAACATCAACTCAATATGAACAATTAAGCAAAAATCAAATTCAAGATTCAATTCAAGTTCAAATTCAACTCAAGGATTTCAAGTCTCAGATCAACTAAGAAGATCCAAATCAAATACAACAGATTCAAGATCAAAAATGAGAAGCTGTTCTCTGTTTTAAAATAACAGGTGAGTAAACTTATGCTTGAAAGTTTATCTGTTTGTTGCATGAGATAAATAATTTAAGTAGAAATGTTTGCATGTATAGATTTATATGTTACATGTATAAAATGTGAATAAATACCTGTGCATGTCTGTGTGTATGTATATTCAAACTCTGTTCATAAATTACAGGCTCAAGCAACCTTAAGAAACTCATATCTCTTCATCTACACAATTTCTGGCTATGATCTATAAAGGAAAGATGTTTGTATGGGTGTTATTTTTTTTTAAATAGTCTCAGATAAATATATTGGGTGAATATTTCTAAAAGAAGAAATTACAGAGAAATAAAATTCAAGACTGAAATTCGATTTTTAATTTTGCAAGTTTTAATTATATAACTGGATTCGCACTTGAAATTTAGGAAATTTGATAATAATATTGTGGTTTTTAAGTGTGGGGATGATGGGAATTCGCGAGTTGATCGATATTGGGGGTTTCGACGTTTCCTGACGATTAGAGGGAAGATAGGCTTCGGGCCTGGTGCTGGAGGAAGCCTGGGTGGGGGAGATCAACGGAAAAATGGTTGAAGAATTTTTAGATCGACGAGATGGCTCGTCGACGTCGTTGTAGGGTTTTAAGCACTGATGGGTTCGACGATGTTCTCGAGGCAAATGCAACAGCGTGGCGGCATCGGGATTGATCAGTGTAGGGGGAATAGGGACGTAGGTCTGTGGTGAAGGACTAGGCTTGTCGTCGGAGCCTCTGGTGGTCGGAGTTAGGCAGTGGACTGTGGAAACTGGCGATCGGTTGTTTCCTGGATGGAGTTTGAATTGCTTGTTTTTCAATCTTGAAGTTGTATCGGGTTTCTGAGTTTTGGGAATGATCGTGCTTGTCGTCGTCGACTTGCTGGCGATGGTGACGTTGGTCGGAGCGTTGACGATCGAGTGTGCATGTGCACAGGCATCAGTAGTATCGGTGGGGTGGGATCATTGTTGTAGAAATAGAAGAGAAGAGAGAGCTCGGGGAAGAAAAGGGGTTCATCTCGGGTTGGACTCGAAGAAGAGGTCAGAGAAATAGGGCTTTGTATCGGGTTGCTTTGATTTTCTTTTAAAGTTTTAAAACGAAAAGAAATTTGTAGTCAGTTTTCAAAGCATATAGATGGTAACATGTTTCAAGACCCTTATCAAACAGTTTTTCAAAATATAAGTATAATAATTTTTTTAATAAGGGGTGTTTTGACTAAATTAATTTCTTGGTATAAGTGATTAAGAGAAATTACTAATGTAATTAATTAGCGGATAGTTTAATTATTTAAATGTGATTAATTAAAGGTTAATAAAATGAATATAATTAGTTAAGATAATTAACTAATGAAAGTGATTAAGGATTAATTAATTAAGTTAAGTGGTTATGGGATATTTACTTGATGGAAATAATTAAAAGATAATTAGAGATTAGGCTTAAATGATGATTACTTAATGTAAGTAATTAAAAGATAAATTTGTTAAGGATTAATTAATTTAATTAGTAATTAAAGGTTAAATTAATTAATAATTAGAGGTTAATTAATTAAGGATAATTAACCTATGATATAATTACTTGATGAAGTAATTTATTGAAAGATAAATTACTTAAGAGAATAAATTAGGGTTAATTACTTAGTATAGTTAATTAAATGGGTTAATTAATTAAGAATTAATTAATTAAGGAAATAAATTAAAGGATAGTAATAAATGAGTATGATTAATTTAAAGGAAAATAAATCAATGTAAGTAATTATAAAAATTAATTTGAGTAATTAATTAAGGATCATTGTAATTATTGTGAATGGGTGAAGGTTAATTAATTTGTGAAATTAATTAAAGGTTAATTACTTAATGTAATTAAAAATGAAAATTAAGGATGACTAATTAATGATTTGTAATTAATTTATGTTAAGTAAGTAGAATTAAAAGTGATTGAAGTAATTAATTTAATTAATTAAATTAATTAGAGATGGTATGGTTGATTAATTTTGCTATGAATGATTAAATGATATTGTATGCCTTAGATTAGTTGATATTTCTGTATGTGATGTGGAATGCTATGTGATATAATATGTTTGGGTTAAAAACAGAGACATCCTGTATTTAAAGTTTGAATTGTATTTCACTTGAATATTTTGGGTTAAGATGACTTTGGATTCGAAGAGACCGGAGTCGGGTATTAGTAAATACCCGAAACCACTTCGATTTGAAATCTTCTATAATTCTTTATAGATTGATACGTGAAATCAATAGGCCGGTTTGGGATAATATGGACCATTTAAACTAAGTTGGTTACTTAGATATTGTTTTGTGAAAATAAGTGTTGACTATATAAGTTGTTTACTTATAGTAAAGTACGAGTTACCCCGGGTTTAAATAAGTTCTATGGATTGAAATTTCATGTTAGATGAGTTTACTCACGCTGGTTTCCAGCCTAACCCGGGTGTTACTTTGATGTAATGCTCAGGTCAGACCGAGTATTACAGATTTCAGGTAAGGATGTTCTGGAGCTCAGAAGGCGAGCTGGATGGCAGGAACGTATGGAGTATATTCCACTGTGATATATTATAGTTGTCAGAGACATGTTAATTCTAACTGTCTAGTATATTTGTGAATGTTGTAACTCTGATGTATTAAAATGTAATTAACAAATACAGTTTTCTTTGTATAACTGATATTATTATTTGACATTGTATTTTGATCCGCTGCGAATGTGAGAATCTGTGTCTTGTTCTGTTTCTTTCTTCTATCTCTTTTCTTTTTCTCCTAACTATCTGGAATTTTTGGGTTCGAAAACTCCGGGTCGTTACAGTACACCTCTAGAAAATGTATGAGGGCCACACATGGACTCCTTGCCAACACATAAACGACCTACTCCATATTGGATAGTGCCGAATATTTCATCACCCTGGTTGCCTTTGCAACCTTTCCGAGAGCTCTTATGCACAACCAAATCCGTAAATGAATATATCTAGAAAGACGATGATAATACCCTAATGAGTACGACCTACTTAGCTCTACTACATCTCCCATGATTTTAGTCATTCCCGGTTGATAAGGCTTAAGGTTACGTTTTACTTTTATATAGCAATCCTACTTGGAATGCTAGCACTTATCCTTCAGGCAGTAATGCCGTGCCAGCATTCATTCATACAAGTTGTTCAGGATATGAACAAACCGAAGGCACTACTTCTTCTATAGCCATTTTGGAATCACCATTGGGATTAGTAGTAAGTAGTCCTTATACATCAAAGAACTCCATCTTTGAAACCGTCATTAAGATGTCTTCCATTTGAATGCTTATGCTGGTTCAAAGTGGTTTTCGGATAATAGATCCGATCCCAGTCTCCCCGAACCGACAACAGTAGTTTAAAACTAGCTAAGTTTGAAAGTCGGTTATTTAACTATCAAATAAAAACAACAATTAAATCAGGGATTTATTTCCATAGGAAAACCAACATTTGGTTAAGCACATAAGCAACCACTAACCTCTTTAATTAATCCTTTCATTAATTACAATCACTTTGTAAATTCTTGTATCAAAATACTTTTACAAAGATATATTTACAAACCCTTTATACTCCTTTCAATACTTGGAAAATATCTCTCAATGGTATAAGCATATCCACAAAAACACTACATTTTACCTACTTAGAAAATGTATTCATATACTTATCTCAACGGTATAAGTATATTCACAAAAACGCTATGAAAGATATCTTATTTCAAAATCATATCAAAAGGATTTAAAACAAATATTGTTTTAAAAGAAATGGAGATAAGGATAAACCCAAACACTATTCCTATGGTGTTAAGCATGGAATGAATGTCCACACCACCAAAATTAAGAAGGTCAATTTGGGGTAATCCAATCTGAATTTCTTTTATAACTTTCTTCAATAAACCCTTTTTATTAAATCTCTTTCATTTATGAACTTTCTTCTTTACTAAAATTCCAAATCCATTTATAAAACCCTTAATAAATCTCCAAGTTTATTTATAATACTCTTTTATAAATATCTAAAACCAATTATAAAATTCTTTTACAAATATCCAAAATCATTTATAAAACTTCTTTTATAAATATCCAAAATCATTTATTAAACTTCTTCCTGAATTTCAAGTTCTCTTTTCAAGTTATAAAACTCCCTTATTAATATCTAATTTTTTTTATAAAACTCTTTTATAAGTATAAGCTCTAAATTCACTTTAGGATTCCTTTTGTAAAATATTATTTATAAGTTCCTTTATATAAATATATAATTTAATTACAGCCTCCTTTTATACATTCCCAAACTTTACTTAATGCCTCCTTTATAAACACCTTTTATATTATTTATAAAATCTTTTATAAAAACTTCTTTTTAGAAAGTACCATTTATAACTTATTTTGTAAATCCCCAACTTATTTGCTACTCTTTATAAAACTTCAAATTCATTTATAAATTCCTTTTATAAATTTTCTAAATAAAATTACCAAAACTACCTTTTTAAATCAAACTTCAAATATAACACCAAACTCCAAATATAAACAAAATTCCAAATATCATTGTAAAACGCATATGCTTCCCATAACACGACCGTTCCATACATTTCAATAAATTTTCAAATGGAATTTATTGCCAAATTTTATCAAAATGGTATTGATTTCCTTTTATAAATTCATTTCAATTTGTAAAACACCGCTTATACCTCTCCAAATTATCACACTTCCAATTTCCAAAATAGATCCAACTACTTTCTCTAAAATGACCATTCCATATATTATTATAAATCTACAAATGCGATTTATTTTTCTAATTTATCAAATGGAAATATCTTCCCGTTTTAGAAAATATCACTTATAAGACCCTCCTTAAATTTATAAGATACCATTTATAAATCTATTCTTTCATTTACAACATTTTATATAAAACGTCTCATAAATATTTATTTTCAAAATATTTCCATCTTCATTAAAACAAAAATCACTTTTGAATAAAAGTTAACCCTTTTTATTAACTTTTGAATTCAACTTTTAATATTATAATAATTTTCTATTAAAACAAATACTTCCAAAAATATTAAAACATTTACTTATATATATATATATATATTAGAAAAGAAAATTGAAAGAAGTTTAAACAAAATAGAAAAGTTTAAAAACTTATTTAAATTAAAATATCACAGAAATTCCAAAACAGTTAGATTAAAAAATCATTTTCCAAATCAAAAATCATTTTCAAACCAAATCAACAATTTATAGTATTTCAAAAGTACTATATCGAGGTCAAATAATTACCGTAGCACTTAACTAGTGCTATAACTAAGTTTTATACTAAAAAGCACATACGTCGGTGTCACGTCCAAAATGACCAACAATCAAATTCAGCATTTAACATTCTATATCATGGATATATATAACTGAAATATAACAATAGGAATATAACTGGAAATTAAAAGTAACAATATCGAGAAATCCGGAATTCTCAATAAAATTCCTATATTTCAATTTTAAATTACGAATTACTTTTCAAAGAGGATATTTTATCCAATCAGCTAATAATTTCAACCAAACACAAATAGTAAAATTCTATCTATTTTATAATATATTGATTAACCAAAGAGGTGCGTTATACTCATCGAAATTCCAATTTAACGCCGAGGCATTACGGTTTGAGCTTAATCGAACGACGTTCGATTGTAGCCCAAATTTCAACTTGCTCCATATTCAACCAATTCCATCGTGAAGCTATCGTCATTACGAGTGCAATGCAAAAAGTTTTGACTCGATCGGACCTCGTATGAACAAGCTATTGCATTTATAAGTTATTGGAAATTAAATAATATAATTTATACTTAATTACATTTTTTAAACGGTAACCACCCAGTAACGTTTCTTCCACATCTAATCTCCCCGCCTAACCATAAGCTGCTCCTCCTCATTACCACCACTTCATCCACTCAAAGCTCCTCTGTTTCTCCATGATATTCAAAATCGACTTCGCTGTCATTCCCCTCTCACCGACCTCCATCTTCCCATCACCATCACTCTCGGCACCCACCCTTCCCGAGAATCACGACTTCCACCCGATAACCGACTGTACATCACGACGTGGCTTCCCCCTACAATCGTGACCTACCGATTTATCGTTGAGGTACCCTCTTCCACCACAAACTCGAAAACGAAGTCGCCTTGCCCTCACATCGACTAAATCGAGCATAATCTCCAACCCTAGTTCACCTTAGCCTAAAACTCCCAGTGCTACACTGTCGGACCAAAGAAGACGAGGCCGCACCCTATACAAATCCATCTACATTTAGGTCTTGGCCTTATTAACTCAAAGATACAAGTTTTATATTTTATTTTTATTTAATTTCTTTTTAATTTTGAATGAAGTGGATGTATTATTATTTTTTCTTTTAGCTTACAGGAAACAATGATGAAAAGAAAAGAGAAAGAGGAAAGTAGAGGGTTGATTTTTCTTTAAGTGAGAGGTTATATTTATTTATAGATTTTCGACATCTCGCCGCACTGAATTTCATCCACGTACGAACTGTAAACGATAAAGCAAAAATACGATTATGCTCAAAATAGCATTGCGATCCCAAAACAATAATAATATACACTGGTAACCGATTCTGTAAAATCACAAAAACATTGTCGTTTGCTTATAAATCGCCAAACGATAATTTAAATAATTTTTAAATTAGAAATTATGGAAAAATCAAATAAATTATATTAAAAATACATCAATAAAAATCAAGTATTAAATTAAAAATAAATATTCTTATTATTTATTTGGACCATTATTACTGCAAAAAAATTTATAAAACGAATTTATAGTTATTATTTAAAAATTTAAAAGGAGTTAAATAAGACCATTAAGTCAATTAAATTTATATTCAATTAAAAATCCAGTTATTTGAAACACTATTTAAATATTAATTCTAAATTCAAATATTTTAAACAATCCCTATATTTGAATTCAAATTATAAACTTTTGAAACTAGTTATTTCAATATTTAAAATTAATTAAATATTCAAAATCAAGCGACAAAAATCTGGGTTGTTATATGAATAGAACATAATATTTATATATACGGGATTTTAATCAATTATCCTAAATACTTACTCAAACCAATCCAATCTAATGGGAAAATAATTATTTATATATTATTCTACCACTTTTAAGGTAATATTTTTCAATATATATAATTATACGGATTTATACTAAAATATAGGTTCAGAGTTAGAATTCTATTCCTGTGAGCCGTAAATTCTCAAGTGTCCAAATCCAGTCCAAGTCCGTATCATGTCATAGAAAACCTTTGTACGAGTGCAACGGTGAAGACCGCATCTCGATTGGATCTCGTATGCAAGAAATATGGATTTTTATAAGAAATGTGATTAATTAAAATAATTAATTTAATAATTAATCCTCTAATCACCTTTCCCCCCTTAATCTATCTTCTCATTTCCCCTAAATTGAAATGCACAGACCTACACAAATCATGTACACAAGAACGCACCATGGCGCATACTTCTCTCCTCCATTTCTCGCTCCTCGCTTAGTAGAATCACTTACTGTCACTTCCAACGCGTTACCCTTTGCACGAACTTCACTCTCGACCCAACCACTTGAGGCCCGCACCCCAAATCGTTTTGCGACCTGTAGTCCCAATCCCCCTTTGTCATGTCACGTTTTGCCTGAGTATGTCGGAGCTTCGACAGTTGGTGCTATGGGGTATGCTTCGCTAAGATAAACACATTGGTGCATTCCGTTTTACCTAATTCTCTCTCAACCTCACCCATGCCTCAAGCCTAGTCATCGTTGAAAAATTTGATCACCTATAAACCTCATCGCACATGCCAAAGCCTATGTGAATTCGAAGCCCATCTCACCTCAAGTCCAACAGATCCGATCTTATGATTTATCATCAACCGAAGCTCTCTAATTTAATTTTTAAAGGTGGAGACTATATTTCTTTTACTAAGGAGAGGAAAAATGAAAAAGTGAAAGAGGGAAGAAAATGATGTGGGAAAAGTCTTATTTGTGAGGTTATATATATGTACGTATGTATGTATGTATTTGTGTGTGTATTTTATTTGGTTTCTCAGATAAATCCCCACACATTTTAAGCTCTTACGATTACACAGCACATTAGATCGCTATGAAACTCATCGCCGCACATCAGTTTATTTTCACGATCCAAATGGTATATATTTCATTGTTGTTCGAAACAACGCTCCAGGATGATAATTTCATGCATTTCGATGTCGTTTTGGCCATCAGATCGTCCAATTCCAAATATAGCGATATTTATACTCATTTTGATTTGCAATATCAATCTGAATTGACGAAGGTTATCTCGAGTCCTAATTCGACCGTATGCGAAAAATCATATTTTGGACCTTCAAATTAATAATGATTCAATATTTAAATTAATTATTTAAATATCTTATAGTTAAATACGTGGGTTGTTACATTCTCCTCTGCTTAAAAGGGATTTGTCCTCAAAATTCTCAAAGTAAGAAAATGTCTTCCAACCCTTAGGCTATCAAAGCCCCTTTTGTTTTGAAAAAATTCTATAGCACCTCCTTTGCATGGCTAGCTCCGAAAAATCCCAAAACAACAATACAAGCCCATATCTAGGGACAACATAACAACAATATATCATCTCTAACTACTTCGTACCTCTTTTGCAACTTGTTTTAGCAAGCAACTTACCATTTAGATATGAATGCGGACGTGAAAACAATCAAATGGCAATCTTTTGTTGTTCATGTGCCTATCTTGCACTTACACAAGCCAAAGAGATTTATAAACATAAAAGAGAAGTAATGTACTACCATATATGAAACATACATAAGCATGAGAAGTAAAACATACCAACATGCATGCTAAAACAACAAATGCATACATATCAACATGCATGCTAAAACAACAAATGCATACATATCAACGTGGCCACATAACCATGAATAGCAACCAAACATGCAACTCAATGCATAATCTAACTTGCATTTCTAGTGTAAGAAGCATATAATATAAACATGAATAGTTTTTAGTGTAGTAATAGATACTACCACAACCATACATGACTATTAATTGAAGAGTAAGCTCAATAAGTCAGTATTGAAATATACTATCAACTCCGAGTCATATCAAAAGGCAATGGACTCTTATAGATCTCACCTCGACCTTTAAAATGGCCATGGATGACATGTGATCTATTTTAGATAGTTATCGCTATCTCTTTCTTTGAAATACTTTAATAGAAAATTTAAATTAAGATACAAGCAACCGAACACACAAGTCGCAACAGACAACAATAACTTACAAACATACTAGCAAACATATAAAGCATGCAACACTAGCAATACAAATTGATAAAAAACAATAACAAAAACAAGCAACTATAAGCAATCAATAAGCAATAATAAATAACATATAAACTACCAATCATACAAAACAAGAAACTACGATAAATAAATAAAATGAAAATTAATCAACAACAAACAATAGCACACAATAATAAACAACAATCAAATAACAACAAGCGTTGACAAACAACAATCAAACAATAGCAAGCATGCGAAGTAATGAAATGAACTATTGATTCTATACTGACATGCGCGGTGACCAACAATAGTCAAAACGTGCATGATAAATTATAAACTCCAACGAGTTTGCTCAGCATCCAAGATGGAAAAATACTTAAGTGGTGTGGCTCCTTTCATAAATACAAGACACGAAAGACCACTACACCTCTCGCTATGAGAAGGAAAACTTCTATGATATACTAGAACATCGAGTCTCAAAACTCTTGAATAAACCCAGCAACTAAAGTCTTAATTCCCTTTTCCTTCCAAACAGAACTCGCTTTCCAAATGTAAAAATTATACTAATTAAATCATCATTTCATGATGATCTATAAATGGCAGGTTCGCTCGGATTCTAACTTATCTCAACTGCAGAATATTGATAAGGATAATATACTAAGTGTAGTACGACGCTCGCCTAGGCAAGTATCATATCTCCATTTAGAAGATTATCCGAATTGACACAAAACTAGTCGAGAAGTCCTTCCACGAGTTATCGCAAGCAATCTAAATTATACTATACCATAAATAATTTTACAATGAATAAAGATCATCCAAAATAATATATGATACCCGATCTAATCCTGTGTTCGCACGCACGATTTCTATGGTAAATTAGGGTCGACACTTGACACCTCTAATGCGAACTCCGATCTAGTTCCTTGGTTGGACCGTTGAAATTTCCTTGCACGACTGGAGTCATGCTTCGGAAATCTCTCAGTCACCTCAAGAGTCTGACTCAAGTGCTCGTCTTTAAGAATTGAGTGAAAAATCCTTGCATGATTAGTGAAAATCACTTAGAAACCCTATGCTCAAACCAGTGATTAGGAACTGGTATGTGAATGGATCAATCTTTAGAAAACATTCCTTCCAACGCATGGGATTACTCTTGTCACCTAAGGTTTACTAACACAAGGAAACACATTTTTAACACGAACGACTCCTAGGCAAACGCCTATAAGTCATTCGCTTTGTCTTTGCTCATTACTGGGCATCCACCAAGCTTGACTTGGATGCAAATCCAATCCACGCTTCATCGACTGATCCCACTCTACTTGAAAGCTCATGCATCAAGTTCGAATGGTAGTACTCTCAGTCGCTTCATCTCTGGTTTACAACTAAGGTTAGTCATACAAGGTTTTATCTTTACAAAAGAATTACCTAGTATGAAAGGTGTCAAGTTTAGCCTATCTACCAAGTAACTAGCAATCAATAAATATACCGCTCGGAAGGAACAGAAGTGAGTATCCCAAATATAGAGCATACCCTATTACATAAGCTCCTTCCATTTCACTTGAACAGTAGGCTTGCTAGGACCTGATAATGCCCAAAAGTCACAAGTCATCATCACCTATCACCCATCGAAAATGTAGAAAAAACCTTTTTAAGTGATCAAGCTGATCGCAATTGAAGAACTTACACTTCCCTTTAGCCAGCTGATATCTCATGGCGAAATTCCCTATATGCCACGAGAGTGACATACTGGGCCAGCTTTCTTCTTCGTATATGCTCAATCTTCCCTTGTATCATGGTCTTTGCGCTTCGATTAGAGTTTCAGTTTGCTTTCCACTCTCACTATCTCCAACGGTACCTCGTGGGTGCCCTCATGGAGGAGAACCATCGAACGAGACTTTCTACAGTGGCCCCTAATAGGGATAAGACCAAGCAATGAATCCCCAACTGATGCTTTAAGACCCAAGGAAAACTTCTTTGCCCACACTAACAGAGTGCCAACCATCTCGATCCCCAAATAAAAAGGATCGAATTGGTCAACATACTCCTTCACCGACAAGCTGCCTTGCTTATAATGGATAAAACACTCAAATCGTGCCCCCCTCTTGGTCTTAAAAGAAATAAGCCGAAACTCAGGGCAACGTTGGGAATCAATCCAAGGCACGACTTGCTTATCAGCTCCCTCTAAAATTATATCCCACTAAGCCAAAACCTCTCCACAAATGAGCTAGAAGATAACCCTTTACAAGAAAACATATCATAAATCATATTGGTGAGAGTCATATCATGTACACATGTATTAGCCAGTGTCATAACATAGCCTTGAAACTCAAAATAGCTTTCTGAATGGGCTAAAGGAATCCTGGCATAACTTTTGGTATGTTAAAAGCTAGTGAAGCTAGAAATACTGGTGCCCTCAGGATTACACCATCTTCATCACATACCGTAGATAATGGAATGTTCACGGATGGCGGAACATCCTGTATGATAGTCGAATAATCTCTGGACAAATCACGCATCCCATAATACCTGTCCGTAGTCACTTTTGTACTCTGTCCGCTCATAAGGATAGTCGAAACGAAGGTACCCTAGCAATTAGCGATAGAAATAAATCAAAGTCTGCAGGACAAGGGGTGTATGTAGTATTAAATAATAGAAAATTACAAATACGCTCTTTCAATATATCTAATACTACCAGATTGTTTAACTCAAACTGGTCTACATGGTCCTGAGTGTCGAGCCTATGCTCTGATACCAACTATAACAACCTGCCCTTTGTAATATAGAAAATCAACACCAAATAACAACGTCTAATTCCCGAATATCACAAAAGATAGACCGTTGGGGAAGAAAAATTGAAACAAATGTTAAACCAAGGGACATCGATATAATCTTACAGCGGAATGATAATATACATGGACATGATGAAATGAACAATGTATATAAGAGATGACACATGCGGAAGTGATTGATAAGTGAATATCAATGTATGGAGTCAGAATACATCAATTCCCTACAATGCGGGGTTTTGAATATAACATCTGATACATCAAGTCTCAAATATAAATACATATCTGTCATGTACTACTACAATATCAAGTATATGTACGAAGTATCAACATCGCCTCCATAGAATGCTCCAGCTGTCCTTAAAGCATATCCTCAAAAGTACCTGACTCCCAAATTACTCATTCTAGTAACCGAGAGTTGTCACGACATAAACAAACAAAGATAAAACGCATATCAGACATAAAGCCTGGTGTGAGGGAAACTATCTCAAAATACTATATACTAAAATTATATACAAATAAACGGGGACTACTAAGGCATATCGGGTCGTCTCCACAAATGTGGCTCAGGGGTAATCTAGGTAACGCATAAACAAGTAAAGAAAACCCATCACAAAAGTAGAAAATCATACCATAACGTGCTCTTATCCTATAATCAATGAATCGGCACAACTAATATAATGTGATCGAAATGTAACGGTATACTATGACAAAGGTAACACAATATACAAATGCAAGGGTAATATAAGTATCACAATATAAGCATATCCTAGAGTTAACAACAATAATATCAACCAATTAATGCAACACATAGAATATAACGGTAGGCTATAAATAGAGGATATAAATTAATAACCATCATTGTTAGTGAATGGAGTCCACGGTACACTCGTGCCCAAGATAAATAAAGTCAGTACCTAATTGTACCATAGACCCCGAGTCGCATCCAGTATGATCAAACTGGTGTAAATCTCACCGTACACCTCAGTGAGCATAAGTGTTATATGATCTACTCTAGATATATGAAACCTAGGTCCGCATTGGACATCCATCTGTAATTCAAATTATCAAAATGCAATTATTCTTGTTGAGGGTCCAAAATAAATAGAGTCAATATCTCAGTGGACCATAGACCTCGAGCCATATCCATAGTGATGGAACTCGTGTAGATTTCATTGCAACCCTCGGCAAGCATAAGAGATATATGATCTATTTTATTTCCTTGAAACCGGCATAGATCTCACTGTACCCCTCACTGAGCATAAGTGATATATGATCCACTCGTAGATGATCGTCATCATCTCCCTATCAGCTATCATGGATATCTTAATAAATTCACCTAACGTCTCATAAAAGAAAATAACGGTCTTCCCGTATAATTTGCTATCGAGACCACAAAAGAACACTAATGCTGTATAGATAGACACATACATCAAATATAACGTTGAATACTAAAATATGCCTTTCACAAATGAAGACCAATATAAAATCTTTTATATATACATATGGTCACTACAGAAAGATCAATAATATGCATGGCCGCTAGTATAAGCCAATACAATGTATGATCCCTAATATAAGAACAATACTGGGCATGGCCACTAATATAAGACCAATACCATTAATCAAAACATATATATTTAAATAAGTATTTTAGATTACTAAACCGTATCTTACTTTTATTTACTAAAATCTCTTTAGTAAAAATATAATACCTTTTTATACCACTTTATAAAATCCCATACTATTTTATAAAATACATTATTGGCTTAGAAATCTATTTAAGCCCTTATATAACTATTTTATAAAATATTTTCTTCGTATTATTTAAGTAAATCTTATACTCTTTTATAAAATGTCTCTTTCATACTATTTTATAAAATCTCATACTATTTTATAAAATATCTCTTTTATATTATTTTATAAACCTTATACTATTTTATAAAATAAATCTTTTATACTATTTTATAAAATCTTATACTATTTTATAGAATAACTCTTTTATACTATTTTATAAAATCTCAAGCTAATTTATAAAATATATCTTTATGTTATTTTATAAAATCTCATACTATTTTATAAAATCACTTTTATTTATGAAATTATTCCTTTACATAAATAATATTTATAAATAATCCATTCACTTATAAAAATCATCTCTTTACTTTAAATAATATTTATAAGCACTAATTAAGCTTCATTATATCTTACAGTTTATTCTAAAGGTCATACTTTTTATTTCCAATTAGTAATAAAGTATATATTAATATTTCTATCATTGATATAACTTTAAATTAATATCAACTCCATCTAACTCTATTCAATATGGATAGAATACAATATTTATATATACGAGATTTTAATCAATTATCCTGAATATCTAGAGTAAAACATATATCACTAACACAACTACAATTTGGAGTTTAATTAATTTATAACTATGTTATACATTATATCAGCTCCATATGTCTCTATTCAATACGAATAGAGTACAATATTTATATATACAGGATTTTAATCAATTACCCCGAATATCTACTCAAACCAATCTAATCAAATAGGATAATAATTATTTATATATTTTTCTACCACTGTCAAGGTAATATTCTTCAATATATATAATTATGGGGATTTATACAAAAATATAGGTTCAGAGTTAGAATTTTGCTCACCTGAACCGTAAATTCTCAAGTGTCCAAATCCAGTCCAAGCCCATACCATGTCGTAGAAAACCTTATTACAAGTGCAACGGCGAAGACCGCATCTCGATTGGACCTCTATGTAAGAAATATGGATTTTATAAGAAATAGGACTAATTAAAATAATTAATTTAATATTTAATCCTCTAATTACCTTCCCCCCTTAATCCATCTTTTAATTTTCCCTAAATTGAAATGCACAGACATGCACAAATCATGTGCACAAGAACCCACCAAGACACATAATTCTCTCCTCCATTTCACGCTCCTCACTCGGCAGAATCACTCACCGGTGCTTCCAACGTGTTACCCTTCGCACGAACTTCACTCCCGACCTAACCACCTGAGGCCCGCACCCCAAATTGATTCGCAACCTATAGCCCTAATCCCTCCTTCATCATGTTGCGTTTTGCCTGGGACGGTTGGTGCTATGGGGTATGCTTTGCCTAGAGAAACATGGTGGTCCATTCCATTTCACCTAATTATCTCTTCACCCCTCCCATGGAAGCCTAGTCAGCACTGAAAAAGTCAATCACCCATAAACCTTGTCGCACATGCCAAAGCCTATATGAATTCGAAGCCGATCTCATCCCGAGTCCAATGGATTCGATCTCATGATTTATTGTCGACCGAAGCTCTCTAATTTAATTTTTAAAGGTGAAGGCTATATTTCTTTTACTAAGGAGAAGAAAAATGAAAAAGTGAAAGAGGGAAGAAAATGATGTGGGAAAAGTCTTGTTTGTGGGTTTATGTATACACGCATGCACTTTATTTGATTTCTCAAATAAATCCACACACGTTTTGAGCTCATACGATCAAACAACACATCAGATCATAGCAAAACTTGTCAACGCACATCATTGATTTTTCTAGTCCTAATGGTATAAATTTCATCGCTATTCGAGACAGGGCTTCGAGATGATAATTTCACGCATTTAAATTCGACCGTATGTGAAAAGTCATATTTTGGACCTTCAATTCAATAACGATTCAATATTTATATTAATTATTTATATATATCTTACCATTACGTACGCATGTTGTTACATGATTTGCATATCGAGATTAAGAAGAAAGGAATAACGATCCAAAGAGTAACAACTAATAACTGACGTCTGTCAACAACCAATAGTCTAAGGTATGCGTTTATTTTAAATATTGTGAAATCATATATATATATACAACACACACACATACATACATGTATGTATGTATATGAATATGTATATTTCTGATGTTTATTTCGACCAAAAAGTATTTTTTATTTCAAAAGCTAATCATTTTTTTGAGAAAAATGTGTGATCCTCTTCGAATAGAGGAGAGCACACATGCTAATATATATATATCACTGATATAAAGAGCTGCCAACATGCCTGGCAGGTAACAAAAAACCAAATACATATATATCAAATCTCAGGTACTCCTAAGATGAGTTCCGGCAAGGCCACCAACCATCACACCCCAATATCGAGCTCCGGCAAGGCCACCGCCCGATATTAAGGTGTTAGAAATACCTAAAAAAACTAGAGGAAAAACAAAAAACTACTGGATGACGCCCCAGACTAATGAGGAAGCTCCAACCAACTGAATCAGGAGAGGTGAATAAGCATCTGCTCTGAACTGGATCTGCTGAAAAAGAAATCGCTCTAAAGCCTCTGAACAAGTGAAAGGGGTACCCTCCTCTCTACCAACTAGTGTCCAGCAATCTGAAGATATGAAAACCTGTAAAGTGACCTGATATCCTATCCCCCATACCTGCAACTGGAAAAAGACTAAAGAAAAAATTAGAATGATACATATATATGTATATTTATATAATAAATATACATATATATGTATTAATAAGGAAGGAAATAAAAAAACCGAATAATACTAACTGGACAATAACAGTATAAATAAAAAACCTAAAAGCCAATACCAAAACAGTGACTAGTACAAATAATAAGACAGATCTATCTTATGAACCTTTAATCATAAGTAAGTTATGATTAGAAGTGAAGTCATCATCTAAATTAGAGAAAATATTAATTATACTTTTATTAATGTTAAGAAAATTATTGCTGTGTTTAAATAAATTAATATTATGATTAACCTTATTAAGATACCTTTTGAAAAGGATATTTTTAGCTAATTTATATTTGGGGTTAGAGATCCAATTAAAACAAAAAGAAGAAATTGTAAAAATCAATTTGTTAAAAAGACAATTATTGTGATTGAAAATTCTTTGATTTCTTTCAAACCAAATAAACCAATTAATAATAATGAATAAAGTATGTGTGCGTGTATAATATATATAATAAAAAGATTTTTTTGTAATTTAGCTCTAAGTTAGAACATTCATGTATATATATTATATTTTAAATAATACATATATATATAAATATATAAATAATGATTTATGGGTTAAAAAAAATATTTTCGTCATGTAAATAAATATATGTACGTATTTTATACAATACGATTATATATATAACTTAAATGATTTTGGATTTTAAAAAAAGTGGACTATTGTTTTTGCTCGTGATTTGTAGATTAATTTTTTTAAATCGATGATTTGAATTATAAAATTTTGAATAAAATTAGATCTAAAGTTTATTTGAATTTTAAATTTAATATATATGTATATGTATATATCAGTGTGTGTCAGTGGATAAGACTAAATCCATATTTATACTTTTATTTTAATAAGAATATTTATTTATTTATATTTCTTCATATTTTTAACAAGTCAAATATTATATATGTATATATAACACTTAAAATAAAATAATAATTATACAGAATGGCTGATATGTATGACATATTTATCTTATGTAAATATGTATTTATATCCCTATATAATAAGAGGCCATAATAATAGACGTTATATATATCATGATGTGTGGTCATGAATCCTAATGATCACAAACACCTTCTATTTGTCCTAGTCATGAATCCTAATGATCACAAACACCTTCTATTTGTCCTGGTCATGAATCCTAATGATCACAAACACCTTCTATTTGTCCTTATATATATAAGTTCATTTAAGTATTCATTAAGACTTATATTGTGAATATGCGTCTTTAAAATTAAATATAGAAATAATTAAACCTAAATTAAATTTACACTTATATAAAAATTAAAAAAACCAATACATAGTAAAAATGAAATAACAAACTTCTTTGATTGATTATCACTAAATATGATTTATTGCAAATAAAATTATTCATGCAATCACAAAATAAGTTTTAGTGCAAAATTAATAAAAGTATTTTTTTTGAAATTTTCCACTTTACTCCATTGCCAATGCACATGATCCAACACTAAGATAGAGCGTTAGTAAGTGAAGCTATAATATTATCATTTTGCATATACGATTGTACTTTTCCATCATTTATAAAGTATTTTATCATGTGGTAATTACAGAAAATATATCTCGACCTTGTTGCTCTGTCGATACAAATTACAATTTAAGTTGCATCAATTTTATCACAATACATTATTGGATCCATAATCATGGGAACCATTCCTGGCTTTCTTATAAATTTGTGCATATACTGCTTTTATTGCAGCATTACTCAAGGCGATGTACTTAGCCTATATTGTTGAATCAACCACAACCTTTTATTTGGAACATTTTCAACCTAAATCCCTTTTGTTAAGGGTAAACATGAATTTAAGATTGAATTACTATTTTCGATGTCATTTATGAAGTTCAAGTTCGAATAGTCCTTCATAAAAAATTCATTGTCCAATAAACAATTCTTTTGTATCTTGTAAATACTCGAAAATACTTTTAACTACCATTCAATGATTTTAATTTGAAACTGATATTTGCTTACTTCACCAAGGGAATAAGCCAATTTAAGTCTAATACATAGTATAACATATATGATGGTTCCTAAATCTATCTCATATGCTATATATTAAACATTTTAATATGAGGCATATGTACATCAATTTGGACAATCCTATTATCCTCTTAAACCGAGTACAAGGATGTCTCATTCAAATCCTTTCATCGAGAATTAAACAACAAAGCTTTAACTAATTGTTATATTGATACATCATTACCAATCAGTAGCATATTTTTTACTTACAGTATTAGTAATGTCTTAGTACCTTATGCTTTCTTTCTTACAAATACATGCTTCCTCTACATTTTTACTAGAAATAAACTATCTGATTTTTCTATCAAAATAATTGCTCAAACTCTAGACGCTTGTTTAAGACCATATCTTAAAAGACCCACAAGAATTGTTATTACTTCCATTAACTTCAAGACATTTTGGATATGGTGTGCCAGTCTCCTTTGAGTCATTATTTAAAAGTGCAATTTCAACGTTGATATATCAAAACTACTGATCGTATTGTGTGATAATTTGTGAGTAGAATCCAAATGGATTTAAGCATGCTGGCCAGTGAAATTGCTTCATTGATTTAAACATTTGAAATCAATGAGGTCATTTCCTACCAACCTTCATTTATACACCTCCAACTACGTTGATCTTCTTCTCGAAGACTCACTTGCGGTCGATGACCATATTCTTTTGGGTACTATTTCCAAAGTAAAATTTTGTCAGTGTATTTGGAATCCATTTTAGACTTCAAGCATCATGCCATGTAACGCCACTAATTTTAGTTTAACATTATTCAGGATATTTAATCGGATAGATTAAATAGAATAATATAAATAGTTAAGGAGAATGAGATTTGGTCATTAACAAGGTCGTGCCTTTATAATTAAACTAATGAGATTGTTTTGGAAAACTTAATAAATAGGAGGATATATGAGAAGGCCAATTTAGGTATAGACCTATCTTATATCCCTTAAACCCACGCTCTCTTATATCATTCTCATTTTTCACAAAAAAAATAATCAAAAGAAAAACCTAAAGAAGCCGGCTATAACCTAGGAGGAAGAAGCACAAAATCAAAAGGAGATTCAAGCAAAGTTTAGGGAAACTAAAGCACTAATCAAATCTCAGCTCTAACATCAATTTTAAGGTGAATATTGCTAAAACCATCTCTTTTACCTCTTGATGATTTGGTTATGGATAGTACCTGAATTCATTTTGTTTGTTTTGCCAAATTATGGTTGTTTAATCATTTTTTGGATAGAAATATTGTTCATGGAATTGTTTATGAAATTATTTAAGTGATTTTAAGGGTAAAACCTAAGTTTTTAATCGTTGATAGATTTGATTTTCTGGTATATTCAGTCAAACATTATTTTGGTAATGGGTTTTTAATCTCATAATTTTCCAAATTAAATTGAATATTTCATGAATTTCCTAAGGTGGAAATTAGGTTAAATTCGGGTTTTAATTGTCAAAAACAATTAAATAAGGTTTTTGGTCCCGAAATTTTTGTATGATGAAGAATATAGTATTTTGGAATTTCTGTGAATTTTTGGGATTTTCCCAAGAGATTTTGAATTATTGTGAATTTTACATGCTAGAATAGCATTTAAAAGGATAACTAATTAAGGATGTTAATTAATTAGTTTGGTATATGTTTTGGAATTTGAAAAATGTATGCATCAATAATTTTTGAAAAGCATTAGTAAAGAGATTGTTTCAACCAATAGAAATTGGACAAAAATTAAGGTTTGGTGAAAAGCAATTACATTTGTTAGTAATAAATCAATATTATTGATAATTACGATAATGTCATGCCACATGTATCTCCTCCAGCCTATTGAAGCGCCGCTTCCTTGAGCATCAAAGTCGAGGTGAAAGGAAGCATAAGACAATTACCTCGGTAGCTATGAAATAGTTCCGAGTAGGTCGAAGTTGACCTTATTGACAATTTAGTATCAGTGGTGCTGACAACTTGTGATTTATCTATGTCGAAGCCGCACCTCTTCGCCTTTGTTTCTAAATAACGCCGCATACTATTGTTTTAAGTGCTTTTTAAGTCATCTATACGAAAGGGCGGTGACGTCGCATGTCCTATATTCGACTTTATATACGAAGTGGCATAATAGCCGAAGTAAGTTAAGTATAAGGTTTTAAATAGGCGCCGCTAGTCTTGATGTCGCTATTCATCACATCAAGGTCGGCGACATTATACTATTTGGCAATGATGCTGCATTTCTTTCTTTAATGCTAGTGAGGCATCATTTTATGTAAAGTATAACTATGGTTTAAAGAGACGGTATAACCTAAATTAAAGAGGGTCAATGACCCCATATTTTCGGTAGTAAGCCATTTGTTTTATATTATTCTATAGCTTTGTTAAAGAGGGTGGGTAATCTATAGCGACCCGCAGTTCCGTACCACTTGAGTTGATAGTAATTCTTCCTCACTCATCCCAAAGTATACGAAAGAGCGAATAACTAGGATAAAGAAGAAGGAAGAGATAGAATAAAAAAGAACAACAACAACAAAATCTCACAATCGCAGCGGAACCAAATATAATATATGACAACAGAATTTAAATACAAGAAATCTGTAACTGTTATATACCGACAACCATCAGAGTACAATAATCAATACATCAATCTGGACAGTTTAATAACTTGTCCTTACACAGTGGAATAATAATCAAGTATGGAAGTACGCCTTACCATCCAGCTCGTCTCTTGAGCTCCATTGCATCCTATCCTGAATCTGTAATACTCGGTCTGACCCGAGCATTATAATAAAATAACACCCGAGTCAGTCTAGAAAACTAGCGTGAGAAAACACACTCAATTTGAATTATTAGAGTTGTCAAAATCCTTTGAAAAACAAGGGTATATCGTAAGACCGCGTCACACATAAACACCACGGGTTTTTACCTTACGATAACCAAAACATTTTATAGATAATCCAATGATATTATAATAGGGTCTAAATACAAATACTTATTCAAATAGCTGAAATTGTTACATTAATTAAATTCCAGCATACTAGGCTCTACAAACCAAACTATAAGCTCGTATTGGAGAATGGATTCCAACGAATGACTGGGCCACTGGGGTACCGCCCGTCACAGTACACCTCTAGAACAATGTACCGAGGACCACGCCGGGATCCCCTGCTACTCAAGACCAGCCTACCCCTAACCTGAATAGACCGAATATGTTATCATCCCGGGTGTTCCCACCCTTACTATCGAGCATTTCTTCTTTCATGTATACCCATATCTAAGATAAATAGGGTTCCGAGGACATCTAGAAAAGTGATAACATACCCTACTTGGGTGCGACCCACTTAGCCTTGCTATATCTCCCCTATTTTAGTCATTCTCGGTTGATGAGGTTCGAGGCTAACGTTACCTTTCAAGAAACAATTTTACTTAGAATGCTCATCGTCCTCCAATGACGATGTTCTGATAGCATTCATCCATACAAGTTGTCCTGAGTCTGGACAAACTGAATCACCGTCTTTATCATCTTCACGGTATTCATTCGTTATGTTCAAATCGGATCGAAGTGGTTTTCAGATCATTAAATCCGATCGCGGTCTCTTCGAAACGACTAACGAAATTGGCCAATATTGATAGTCGGTTATTTAACTATCAATTAAACATCCATAAGCAGTCACTAGGCCTTATTATAAATTTTTCCAAAATATTTATCCCAAAATATCTTTAAAAGGTATATCAATTCCTTCCAACATTTGAAAACAAATTTTCAAATACTCAAATCCGCAACAGGATATTTCCACACATTTCAACATTTAGAAATATTCCTAAATTCCTCTTTTATATACTTAGCAAAATATTACAAGTCTTATTTTCCAAAATCCTTTCAAAATTAACGTTTCGGAGGATTGTTCCGTATCTTATTCCAAAAACCTACGGAATCACAAATAAATTTCCTCTCCTCAAAATCATATCTTTTTATAAGCCCCTGTTTTCGAATCTCGAGAGAATTTATAAAATAAAATTTTCAATTACTTTTAAACTCTAGATATATAATAAGTATTTAAAAGATTTATAATTTATTTTTAAACATGTTCAAGTAATTATTTAAAATATCAAAAACACTTTTATAACATTAATTACTCATTTTTAGATAAACATATAAAATTTCAAAGCTGATTCTAAAAGTTAGAATTTTCTAAAATAAATACTAAATATTTGAAAATCCACTTACCGAAGTATTTCAGTCTGAACTAGATTAAAATTTCATAGTTTTAAATAATAAAATTTTCCTTTCAAAAACAAACCTACTTCTTAAAATTAAAATATATTTTTAAAACCTCAATAACCAATTCAGCTTATAAATTCCTCTCGATTTCCATCACATCACTTCCATTCCAATTTCCTTAACCATTTTCACTTTCAAAAATAGTATCCACTATTTTCTCTCACACTATTTCCATATTCTAATATAAATTCACCTATGAATTCTATATTCCCAATTTATCATCCTGATATCGGTTTCTTTTATTTTATAAAACATCGTTTGTGAATTTTGTAACTCTTTTGAGTTTTTTTACTTGTTTAATAAACAAATCTTATTTATAAAATTCCATTATATAAATTTTCTTATAAATTCCATTTGTACTTCCAATCTATTTTTAACATTGACTTTAATCTCCTTTTTATATTTCTAGAATATCGTTTATAATTTTTCTTTGTATAATTCATTTTTAAAACCCCCATCTAATAATTCACAATAGTTAAGTATAACCATAAGTCAAATACTTTTTTTCTAATTCAATTTCTTGTTAAATAAACTAAATTTCAATATCCATATTTTTATATCAAGAATTTCCTTTAATTCTTCCGATTTAAAAATATATTTTTGGTATTTAAAATATCGAATTCAGGCCAGTGCTACAAAAGCATCCAATAATTCCAATCACTACAATAATCTATAATAGATTATTATACACAAATCATATATCACTATATATGAAAAATAAACACATATTTGAGGAATCCAGTTGGATCCCTCCAATCTGTTTCCCTGCATCCATAGATGTTAATACAACATAAAATAAATACTAATCCTACTTTGAGGGGGATATCGTGGTATATAGGGTCATCCGCTATTATGCAGGGTGCATAGGGTCTCATCCGCTATAATGTGCGGGAATATCACTCCAAATACTAATATATATACTACCATATATATATATATATTCATTCAACAGACAAAAAATTTATAAATTCAACAGGCATCCAAAATTAAATTTCAACTATAAAAATTTAAATTTTGGTAATCCAAATGAGTGAGAATTTTCTCACCTTGATTTAATTTGCAAACCATTTCCATCTCGATATGTTCTTTCATGATTTTTAGACCTCGTAACAATGGATTATAAATTTATTAACATTTAAATAATTTAAACTAACTTCATATTAATTAAAATAAATTAAAAAAAATCAATCGCTATATACCTTCAACAGCTTCCTCCTCACGAGCCTGCTCTGCCTTGACATCGTGCCACCTAAACTCTGTCTACCTTCCACTTCGACTGCCATGCCCAGACCCAATCTCAAAGTTGCTCGAGCCCACGCCTTCACCTACTAAGCCGCCCTCTGCGTCCTTCCAGCTACAGTGCTATGCCATCGCTACTTCAATAGCGCCAACCACCAACGTCAACGACATCGATCTAAGCCCCAAAATCCAAGCTGCCTGCCGCGCTTCCCCTGTCACCACGAAGTCGAGCACGCAAACTAAAACGCGACACCCTCCAATCCACGTGACCACCTGTGCCTGTGCGCACGCGATTCAAGCCAAACCCTAACCCTACTGCCGTTGCTGCTTGACTATCACCATCGCCCCTATCGCCTATGTGCCCGCGAGCGTTTGCCTCCCCCCCTTTTTTTCAAATCGACAAGTGACTTCGATCTATTTCCTGAAGTTAGAGAAGAAATTTCACGATTTATAAAAGGAAGAAAGGGAGTATGCTCGTGATTTTTTTATCTCGTATCGACTGCGATTTTGAACTGAGGGGGAAAGAAGAAGAAAGTCACGTGATTTAAAACGAAAGAGTTGCGTGTGATTTGGGTAACGTGCTTGAATGGGTTAATGAAAAGTGATTTGAATTTGAGGGCAAACGGCTGATGTGAAAATTTTAGTCAAGTCACTCATATAAATACATTATTTAAATTACAAAACGTCTCGATTCCGTAGCTTAAAATCTTGACCTCCTATCGAGGCGTGCCGCTAGCCGTTGTTATACCCCTATTCCGAATGCAATGTAAAAGGTTTCAAGTCCTAATTCGATCGTATGGAGAAGATAGCTTTTTGGATCGATTATTTAAATTAAATTCGACCAAATTATTTCTAGGCGTTTATATTCCGTACGACTAAACGTTAACTCCAAATACTACAAAATTTGAAATCCGATAAGAATAAAATATTATGGATCCAATGGAACTAGTTTCGTCGAATTCCGAGACTGTGCCTCGGAAGGCTATTTTTAAATGTCAATTTAAACAAGCTATTTTTAAAATTGAATAGATCACTTTTAAATTCAATTTGAAATTTTTATTGTCTTCATTATTATTAATATAAATTTACAAGCTTTTAAATTATTTTTATCGAGCTTAAAACTTAAGATACAAAAATTTAACCAAATTCCAATCATTAAATTCAAAATTTTAAATTATCCAATAAATCGTTATATTTGAAATTCAAGTAAAAATTAACTTTTAAATATTTAAAATCAGCCTATAATTCAAATTCAATATTTAAAACCATTTAAATATTCCAAATCAAACGTCGAAAAATCCGAGTCGTTGCATAATCTATGTGTTATCTATGTTGACGACATTGTCTTCGACATGGAAATTATATACTTAAAAGATTTTAAGCTTGGTATACCTTGGATAGGGGATCGAAGAGGCATAGCGTGACTTGAATGTCGCCTATCTTCTTTAAGGGCGGAGAGCCTTAAGTTTCTTTTCGACATTGTTTTAAAACTACGTGCCTTATATTCTATTTTGTTAAGGATGGCGAGTCTATTGTTTTATGACTTCAATTTTAAACTTTGGGAATACCAATGCTATTTTGATTGTAGATGTCGACGCTATCATTGTGGACACCAAATTAAATAGTTTCGACAAACTAAATGTTTTATAAACGAGACTTTATCATTGAGGATACCAATGCATTTTCTTAAATGAGTTGGACACTGATCGCTTGGGGATACCTATGTATGTCACTTTGAAATGTTATAACTTTAAGGAGATATAACCTAATTGGGGACATCAACAGACTTAGCTTAAACATGTGGGTAACATGAATCAGATTGTTAAATAATGGGTTCATAGTCATCCTAGGAAAATTATGGGATGTGAGGTGGATAGTCCACATCATACTGAAGATGGATAGTCTCTATGAGGTTAATAAAGGGTTCATAGCCATCCTAGGAAAACTATGGGATGTGTGATGGATAGGCCACATCAGTGTAAATAAAATGGTATATGTGTGATGGATAGTCTACATAATTTAGACCATGGAACCTTATGTGATGGGTAGTCAATATGGTAGGGGATGGGTAATCAAGTAATAATTACATGTGAGATGGATAGTCCACAATACTATGAATATGTTCAAATGTGAGGTGAGTAGTCCATATAATTATAATATGGATAATAAGATTAAAATAAGATGGATAATCAGATTAAAATAAGACGGATGGTCAGTTTAAATTATGATAGGTAGTCATTTGAAATTAAGATGGGTAATCTAATAAATGGGATAGGTAATCTAGTATATGTTGCATAACTATAAATGCTATTTTAGTTCTAACCATTGTGGTTGTAGGAGCATATTATATGGTTAATTAGTTTTGGTTAAGATTCTAACGAGGGGAAAACCCATTCCGCTCAGTGGCGTGGTCTCACTAGATATCTATTTGGTTCAAGATGGTATGTTATTATTCACATCAGACTGTTGTCTAACCCGAAGTTTTTATTTTTTACCTTAAACTCTCGGGTACTCATTTAAGTAGGTCAGGAGTAAGGGTTTTCAGGTTCCAATTAGACGAATAACCATCCGGAGACGTGTAAGAGGCAATCTAGCTATTTAGGATATCTATTTATCTACCGTGTTGTTTTAGATATAAAAAGAAAAGTTGTATGATTGTCAATTATTTGACTCTGATCAACCAAGGGGCATCTTTATATGTCACTCTTGGAATATTTTGTAATAATTATATTTTCACTGAAGGTGGAATTACGAAAGAGATTATATTATGAATATGAAGTCATATTTTGAAATGGAATGTAAAAGTTATTTCTGAATTGTGTTTAATTTTTTATATTATTCATGTGCTTTTGATTATTGATATGATTAACATAGCCGCATTTTGTCGCCGTGAATTAATAACTTTGGATGACTGTTGCACCCATAGCAGTAAGTTTTGGTCCTCAAAATGGGGGATGTTACATATCATGTGGTAATGTCTATACTCTCCGTGGCTTGTCGAAAACCGAGGAGATTATCATTATGAACAATTCATTTTCTCGATATTGATAAGAAACCTATAGTTTCTCTTTGATGTGAAATATTTCTTGTTAGACATTCTAATGAGTTATGTCCTTTTTAGGTTTGGTTAAATCTGCATCATCTACGTAAATGTTTGAATCTTGGATTACATCTAGGTCTACGCTATTGTAACACCCCATAAAATCAGTAAGAATTAAATAAGTAAATTAAGTTAAGTTTGGTTAAAAATGGAATTTTTTAAAACATGGAATTTGGCTACAAATGTTGTACCATTGCGATTGTGGCAAAATTCTAATCTGTATCCATATATAATATGCTGAAAACGGAGCTCAAACAAAGAAGTTATGGGCATTTGAAGTTTTCAGGTTTAAAATAATTTTATTCGAATTAAAATTCAAATTCAAATAAATAATTGAATTTAAAATTTGAAATTTGAAAATTAATGAATATAAGATTGGCAGTTAACAAATTGTTAACATTGAAAGTATAATAAATGAATTAAATTAAACCAACGGTAAAAAATAATTACGTTCCCAAAATAGGTGAAGAGGTCGACCGCCAACCCCAATTGGTCGACCAGTGTGTATAGGGCGGTCGACGACTCCTGTTGGTGGCGGTTAGGATTTTCCTATCAACGAACATTCCAAATTTATCCGTTTTTAACCTTTTTTCATCGTACGACTGTGGTACATTTCAACCTCTATAAATAAGACCCTAGACCCCTCACTTTTATCCACAAATAGCATGCAAATATAATGTATTAATTGCGTATTAAATTAGGTAAGAGGTGTCATTAAATCCCCCTTAAGAATGTAGTTGATTTGTTAAGGTAAAATAAAAAGGAATTCTTATATAGCCTAATTAATGGACAGAGTGAGATGTGTGATAATATATAGAGCGTTGTTAAATATGACAAATTCATAAGTGTTGCGAGGTCAGTTAGAAGACACACGAAAGCCTGCTCGCTAATCTGGCTACCTATAGTATGACTTTAGAGCTGATGTGAGACATCACCTATGATAAGTAATTGCAATGACGTGAGGTAAGCCTTAATTCTATAGGGTAAATCTGCCTAGTTAATCTGGCTACCAGTAGCTACGAATAGTCGGGCTAATGCGAGACATCACCGTGGGTACGGGTCATAAGACGAAGGACCTGCTTCAGTTTTGAAAGGTATTAAGTGGTTGTTTGAGGGCCCCCCTTCTTCCTTAAATGAAGATTAATTGGTTGGGATTAGGTTTAGGCATGATTAAGGATATCTTAAAAAGGTCCACTTCAATAGGAAGTATTAAGCCGAATAGATTTTCGCGCAATGTCTACTAGATAAATGCCTATGCGGAGTCCACTTAGGAATAGATATTAAATGATGCGGGCCTACCTCAATTGAGGTTTTAAATGGTCAGAGTCTACTTATTTTCCATTAAAACATATTTCGTGGCTTGGATTCTGTCTCTCGCATTATTAGACATTTATGACGTTGGTTATGGGTTACGAGATTTGAACCTACTTAGGGAACGGAAGGTATTAAGTGGTTGATTGAGGACCTACCTCCTTTCCTTATATGAAGTATTAAATGGTTTTAAAACACATAAGACATATTCCTATTTTGACATATATTGCCCAAATAATGAAATAGTAAGGCTCGAGGTTTTTATTTCACCAGACACTTGTTGTTATGACTCCCCCCTCATTACAACATAGGTCAAAGAAGGAGTTGACGATGCTTAAAGATGGCGAAAGTGAAGCTTGTGGCAGTTATTATCTATCTTTTCATGTTATTTTCTATTGTACCTATAAAATGTATTTTTGAACAGAATGTAGTAACGGTTATTGTTATGTACCGTGACATTTGAAATGATTTGAAATAAATGGGTATTATTATTATTGTTACTACTACTACTACTACTACTACTACTACTACTACTACTACTACTACTACTATTATATTTTACTCCTTTCCCTGTGAGTTCTGAAAGAACAGATAGATAGCTCTGTATTGTTTTTCTTTACCAACCAACAACTAGCTTTGGAATGGGTCTAGGTTTCGATGGACCTTTTTTAGATTGGAATTTAGGTTTTTAGGATGGGTTGTTATATCTGGTACCAGAGCCAAATTACCGATCGACAGGGAAACATACGTATGAGTGGCGTACTTGTTATTTTTGAAAAGGTTTTCAAAAGATTTTACTATAAATATATATACTTATTTTAAGTATACCCCTAACTCTATAAATTTGGACTATAGAAGTAGTTGCGACCATATTCCTAAAGGATGGGAAAAGCAACTATCAGTCGAATAAATAAATAAAGTTAAATTTATACTCCTACTCCGATTGGCCACGGAGCGGAGATTGTATTGTAAGGAGCGGACTAAGAAGAACATGACCACGAAATATGGAAGCACACCAGAAGTTGAATAGTACTTGACTCCTTTGTTAGACCTAGATTTCCTTATAATTGTGGACCCTATAAGCATATTAAGTAATATGGGTAGAAACGTAGAAGGGAAAGGTTGTAACTTGAAAATTTTAATAAATAATGAACGAGCAATAAGTGAGGAGTTACAAAAAATTAAATAAATCAATGAGACCGTTAAGGTAATTATGGGAAGATAAGAAAGAAGTTAAATAGGTAAAGTTTGAATAAGTAAGTAAACGTCTTTAGGAAACATCCTTTAAGGTAACAACCATTTAATACGGAAAAAGTGACATTTATGGAGGAAATGAATAAAAATAGTAGGTATTAATTAAATATTATAAGGTAAGATATTTGTAAATATTTAGAAGTAAGATGTACAGGAGAAATGGAATAAGCTTCTGTAAGAAGGTGTATATTAAACACCACAAGAAGATAACCAATTTTTTGAGATGATAATTGAGTAGTAAAGTTCAAAGGAAATAACAATTAAAACCAATTTTTAAATCCTACCTCATGAGGAAGAATTCGATAAAAAGGGTTTTGAAAACTTCTTTAATGTTTTGAAAGAGTTTTTCAAAAGATTACTAAATGAAGATCTTATGGATTATAAGTTGATTTTTTAAAGAAAATGATTTTAGACGGCTTTGGAAATACACTACCATTTGTTATATGAAAAGTTTGGAAAAAGTATGTAATTTTAAAGGGGTGAAACGTTTTAAAAACAAAATGGTGGATGATTTTTGGAAATCTAATGACTTGAAAAATTGAAAAAAAGAAAAGGTTTTCCATTGTTAACTTTTCAGTATAAAATTTGTTGAATTAAAAAGTTTTCAACTCTTGGATTCTTTGTTTTTGAATTCTTCTATTTTCTATATGTTTTCTTCTACTTTACAAATTTGGAAGTTCTTTTTCTTAGAATTCTTTTTTAAAAGGGTGTATAAATGGAAACGACACCTGATTGGAATAGGGAAATAGAAAATAAAAAGGATAAAAATTTCCGATGAGATAGGTAGGAGGAACGTTCCCGTATAAGGAAACACGGAGAATAATAGCTGAAATTTAGGTAGTAATAGAATTGAAAATTTTAATTCAATGATAAATAATATAGGAGAGAAGTAATAAGAATAAGATAGAAGTTATCATTGTCTACTCTATTTTTCCATCGTTTAAAGTTTTAAATTGTTTCTTTGACAATTGAATGTATTTGTATGGTAATTAATAAACAAATTGGATATTTTTGTGTATACGGAAAAACATTTATGTAAAGATGAGAATTATCTATATATGTTTTCCTATTCAAATTTAGAACTTTTTGAATAAGAATATTATTGTAACCGACAAGAAAAGAATTGCGAAAGATTTTAGGAGTTCTTAAACAAATTTATAAGAAGTATTTGGTTAGATGACAATATATTTTGAGTAATAAAGCAATAGATGTTGATGTATGTTTTAAAATAAAATAACCGTCTTATAACCAGAAGAATCTTTGGAATGATAAATGTCTAGTCTATTATTCTGGAATGATTGTTGAGTTTTGAATGTTTTGTGTTAAAGATCCTATTTTCAAAAGGAGTAAGTCTTTATTATAGTAAGTCATTTAAAAGGGAAGTTTTTCATAGTTCCTTTTTAAAAACCAAGTGAATTAAAAGTCTAACTTTCAAAGGAATATGTCTTTGAGGAAGAAAGTTTTAAAAAGAAAATTATTTTGCTCCTTTTTGGAACTAAGCAATTTTGAATTCTTGATGATGGTTTCTAAGTCTATATATTTAAAGAGAGAGATTTTGAATTTGGTACTTCATATTTGCAAAATTTTAAGTTTTACAAGAAATGGGGTAATTAATGATGATTTTGAATTTAATGAAATAATTTTTTTTGTATAAAAATAGTTTATTTCAAATTATTTTTGCATGTTATTGAAATTCTGGTTTTACAAAGAATAGTGAAAAGCAAATTTTTATGGAGTAAATAGGGATCACTACCAAGGTAGGACATTTTAAAGATTTTGGGATATGAATAAAAAGGGAATAGAGTGATCTGGAAATTTGAAATTAGTCTCAAACCTCTATTTGAAGAAGTTAGTAAATTTGTAAGATATTCTAGATCCATAATTGGGTCATAAATTAGGTTGCCATAGATAGTTTAGAAAGTAACTTTCCATGTTTAATTTATTTGGAGCAGTTTCCATGCAGTTTCCATAAATTACCATATTCCAAAATATGTATAAATGCACGTTTGTTCGAATTAACAACGGATGCACCAAAATGGAAAATAATGTGCAAGATATGTATATCCTTTCCATTATTTACACTATCTCTTTCAATAAAATAAAAGAAATAATTCTTTGTAAATTCAAATAAAGAAATAATTTCATTTGTAGTTGATTTGTGGGAGATTGTAATGTTAGTCCCTTTTAAGGATAACTCTTATCAATTAAAAATGTGGAAATAAGCGCTCTAGTTTAGAAATTAGTATACATGAACAACCGTGCTTAACGACTAGAAATAAGAATATATATATATAGCATAAATTACGACTATATGCGTATTAATTAGTAATTAATAGATTAGGATTTATGGACATTAATAACAAATTTAACGGGCAATATATTTTAATTAATGAGAGGAAAGAGGAATTAAGTGGGGATTGATTAGGGAAACTTTATGTGGCATTTATGGAAGAATTGGATCTAAGTAATGGATAGATTTTGAAATCTGAAGAAGGTTGAAGGGATTAAATAAGGATTAATTGGGGATGGTCCAATTTTGACAGTAATGATCAACTGCTATGGATATATTAATTGGAGCAATGAATGAACCACATTTATTAGAAACCAAAAAGAAAAATTAAGGATAATGGTAACAATGTAATGACACATTAAGAAATACCCATCTTAATTTAGTAAGGAGTGTTAAGACCTCAACACCATTTATACCACTTGATAATAAATGGCAGTTCCAGCAAAATTTTCTTTTTGAGCTTTTGGGTTGTAATGCTAGTTGTCTCCTTGGTTATTGGAAAAGTGAATGATGTGCTGTAAGATATATCCCTATTTTATTCCTATGTTGATTTTATGAATGGGATAAAACCACTTGACAAATATATACATATGGAGAAGCAATGTAAGTAAGGAAATTTTATGGGGACACTTAACTAGCGATAAATCATAGGTAAGACTGAAAGTTAATGAAGAAATTAGATTAGCATCCTAAAGTAAATAAAAGTTTCAATTCCAAAACTTTGGAATTTTGGAAAAATAAACTTTAGCTCATAGAATGTCACCTTCAAGAAAGAGATATAATATATAGACATGTGAAGAGAATTTTCTATTGGGCAAGGATGGAAAAAGACCATTTTATTCCCATTTGGGACCATAGGCCGCAGCGACTTTAGCACAAATTCATATCGAGGAGGTTCAACTTCTTGTAATTTCGGTTAGCATCATTAGTAATAGGGACCTCTTGATTTCTAGCAAATTTTAGAGGAGTTTGCTTGCAAGGAACTTCATTAAATCTTAGCACAGCTTATCACCCCCAGACTAACGAACAGACTAAAGGAGTGAATGAGAGCTTAGAGGATTTGTTGAGGGTTTGCATCATAGACTTTGGAGGACATCAGGAGCGGCACTGGCCTTTAGAAGAGTTCGCGTATAATAGTTGTTAGCGCCAAAATTGGTCACTAACACCCAAATGTAAATGAAAGCACCAACTAACAGTCACAGCTCACAGATAGAGTATATGTAGAGAGTAATAATGTGAAGAACAGTAAAAATTAAAATGAAAGCAGTAAAGAACAACAGATTTTATAGTGGTCCGGCTAACTCTGGCCTACGTCCACTCCAGAAGTTTCCTTTTTATTGATGTTACAATCAATTACAGTTACAAAATGGCAGAGTAGCCTTAGCCTTAGAAAAGAGAAAGTAAGAGAGCCCAAAAAGAAGATCCCGTTTTTGAACCCCCGCATGCTGTATTTATAGGCAAATCCTGAGTTGTTGGGCTTTCTGAACGACATAGGCCCATCAAGACCTTCCACCGAGCCACGTACCTCCAAGGCCACCGAGCCACATACCTCCACAGTGCCAAGCCACACCGGCCTCACCACAATGCCGAGTCACACCGGTCTCACCGCAATGCCGAGCCACACTGACCTCGCCACAATGCCAAGCCACACCGGCCTTACCACAATGCCGAGCCGTCTCACCAATGCCGAGCGACCCTGACCTCACTAATGCTGAGCCGTCGCACCAATACTGAGTGACCCTGACCTCACCAATGCCGAGTGACCCTGACCTCACCAATGCCGAGCCGTCTCACCAATGCCGAGCGACCCTGACCTCGCCAATGCCGAGCGACCCTGACCTCACCAATGCCGAGCCGTCTCACCAATGCCGAGCGACCCTGACCTCGCCAATGCCGAGCGACCCTGACCTCACCAATGCCGAGCCATCTCACCAATGCCGAGCGACCCTGACCTCGCCAGTGCCGAGTCGTACCACCAAGACCGATCCACCTCACCAATGCCGAGCCACCCACCAATGCCGAGCGACCCCAATCTTGCCGCGATGCCGAGCGGCATAGTCTCACCTTAATGTCGAGCGGCACAGCCTCACCACAATGCCAAGCGGCATAGCCTCACCTCAATGCCGAGCGGCATATCCTCACCACAATGCCGAGCGGCATATCCTCACCACAATGCCGAGCGGCACATCCAGGTGAACTTCATCCCTCTAAACCGAATCCATCACATTTCAGCCTCAATAGTCATGAAGTTGTTTAGGTTAAATCCGTTTGTTTATGGCCTTGATAAAAGGCAGGTTAACACTTTGCCCCCCAAAACATGCCTTGCTATTGGAAGGTGTGTTCTGAATAGCCTCAAATCCGATATCCGAAGTCCATATCCCGTTCATGACTATATTATTAAATTCATGACCTCTTCGGGTTTAACCTTGAATCCATAGACCTCGCCGGGTCGCGTTATCTTGTTCCAGCCTCAGCTCTTCGGTCAAGAGTTTATAAGTTCTCTGGCCTTGGTCTTTCGACCAAGGACTTCTTATATTCTCCGGCCTCGACTCTCCGGCCAAGGGCTTTGATATTCACCGGCCTCGGCACTCCGGCCAATAACTTTTATATTCACCGGCCTCGGCACTCCGGCCAAGGACTTTGATATTCACCGGCCTCGGCACTCCGGCTAAGGACTTTGATATCATGTTCGAGTCCATTCCATCGCTCTTCGGCGAAGGGACTCGTAACTCGCGATCGTTTCCCCGTCTCTCCGGTCGGGACAGTAATCGCCAAACCCGAACTATTTATTACATTGATCCGAATCCAATCAGAAAACCAGAAATCCATATCAAAAATCCTACTCAAAATCCAAATCAAAAATCAAACATCCAAACCAAAATGGCAAACCAAAAAACCAACCAAACCGGGAGTTCAATCCAAACTCCAAAACCATACCAAAGAAAAGTAAATGTCCAAAGTACCAAAGAGGAAACCAGAATTTGTAGAAACACAGAAAGAAAACAGGATTTCATAGACCCGAGCAGTACGGTTTTTCGTCATCTCAGAGCACGCCTAGGGACCGTCCTCGATCCCATACGTGTGTAAGTGACCTAGCCGTATTACTTTGGATACTATTACTTGTTCAGAACCATAAAACCATTCAGTTTATAACAAGCCGAAGGTGACCAGATCCAGTGCCACCATCGTTCGAGGTAGGCAGTGGCCGCTCCTGCTCCCCTGCCATAGCTCGATTCCTTATGTACTATTGCAGGTGACCATTCCTTACATGCTCCTCCACGATATCTTTCAAATGCCTACAGTCGTTTGTGTTGTGCCATTCCAGCTCATGGAATAGGCAATGTTTTCCCGATGCTCACTCGTATTCAGAAGGTTCCCTTCTTGCCGGCCTTCGATACTGGAGGTGCCCCTGAGTATCCAAGTAAATCCTTTCTAGAGTCTCAATTAAATCTATGTAAGAAGAAAACTTTGACTCCCTCCGAGGCCTCTTCGAAGTGCCACCGTTGCCATTTGTTTTCCTTTTTCCTTTATCATCTTTACTTGGATCCTCCCTGGGTGGACCTCCACCCCTCACAGCATAAGCTTCATCCTCTCTCCCTACTCTCTCAGCCTGCGCATCTTCCTGCCTTAGGAATCTTTCCGCCTCATGGTAGAACTCTCCGAGATCCCTCGGTGGGTCCCGTTCCAACGATATCTTGAAATCCGAATTATCTACAATTCCTGAAACTGCTGCCATCAAAACCATCGACGGATCGGGTCGATCCACTGAAGCTACTGCTGCGTTGAATCTGGTTAAGAAATCCATGAGCGACTCTCCCTACCATTGTTTCATCGATGTCAAGGTCATTACGTTCTTGGGTCTGACTATATGGACCCGAAATTGCCTCATAAACCTCTCAATCAGCTCTGTCCAAGTGTCAATAGAACCACTCTCCAGCTGTCTGAACGACATAGCTGCGATATCCGTCAAATACAAAGGGAAACATCAAGCCATGACCTCATCCGATGCCCCCAGTACCTCCATATGCCTCATGTACCTTGTCAGGTGAACGGCGGGATCCGTTCTCCCATCATACATCTCCAACGTTGGTATCTTAAAATCCGGAGGGTTCCTAGCTTGCCTGATAGTAGGAGTAAAGGTACTCCTATTCACATCCTCCAAGTCTTTATTTACCAGTCCGCCTCTCATAGCTCGTCTGACCATCTCCGCTAATCTGTCGTTGTCCCCAAGCTGTAATCCTTGTCCGTTGCCTCCGGTCTGCCCCCCGAGTTCATGAGGGAATTCTGGCACATACTCCTCATTTCGTACTCCTGCACTCCGGTTGGTACCGGGTTGCACAGCGTCATCTGGTATCCCTCCATGGATTAGTCCAGCATTTCCTAGCGGTGTGCCCCCGAGTCTAGGTCCATCCAGATTGATAGCCGTCTGCTGATTGGGGTTGCCCCCTACTGAGCCACTCCCTCTGCTTACTATTTGAGCGCTTCTGATCCAGCTCCACGGATCTGAGCTCCTGCCTTTCCCGCTTGTGCAAATTGTCTGAGAAGAGCCTGCATCATCTCCTCTTGTCTTTTCAGCATCGCTTCCATCTCATCTCTAGTGATGTAGATGGATGCTTGACCTGCTCCAGCTCCGGAGGAAGCCTCTTGACTTCCCTCTTGATTGCTCCTTTTTGTCACTTGCTTCCTCATTGGTGGCCTAGCCATTGCTTCCTAGAATCCAAGTTCTCAAGCTTCTGAATCCAAAATCACCGAAAGCTAGCGTTTCTCGGTGAAAGCACTAAAATGTTAGCGCCAAAATTGGTCACTAACACCCGAATGTAAATGAAAGCACCAACTAGCAGTCACAGCTCACATATAGAGTATATGTAGAGAGTAATAATGTGAAGAACAGTAAAAATTAAAATGAAAGCAGTAAAGAACAACAGATTTTATAGTGGTTCGGCTAACTCCGGCCTAAGTCCACTCCAGAAGTTTCCTTTTTATTGATGTTACAATCAATTACAGTTACAAAATGGCAGAGTAGCCTTAGCCTTAGAAAAGAGAAAGTAAGAGAGCCCAAAAAGAAGATCCCTTTTCTGAACCCCGGCATGCTGTATTTATAGGCAAATCCTGAGTTGTTGGGATTTCTGAACGACATAGGCCTATCAAGACCTTCCACCGAGCCACGTACCTCCAAGGCAGATCGACCTTCCACCGAGCCACATACCTCCACAATGCCGAGCCACACCGGCCTCACAACAATGCCGAGTCACACCGGTCTCACCGCAATGCCGAGCCACACCGACCTCACCACAATGCCGAGCCACACCGGCCTCACCACAATGCCGAGCCGTCTCACCAATGCCGAGTGACCCTGACCTCACCAATGCAGAGCAACCCTGACCTCACCAATGCCGAGCGACCCTGACCTCACCAATGCCGAGCCGTCTCACCAATGCCGAGCGACCCTGACCTCGCCAATGCCGAGCGACCCAGACCTCACCAATGCCGAGCCATCTCACCAATGCCGAGCGACCTTGACCTCGCCAGTGCCGAGCCGTACCACCAAGACTGATCCACCTCACCAATGCCGAGCCACCCACTAATGCCGAGCGACCCCAATCTTGCCGCGATGCCGAGCGGCATAGCCTCACCTCAATGCCGATCGGCATAGCCTCACCTTAATGCCGATCGGCATAGCCTCACCTCAATGCCGAGCGGCATATCCTCACCACAATGCCAAGCGGCATATCCTCACCATAATGTCGAGCGGCATAACCTCACCTCAATGCCGAGCGGCACATCTAGGTGAACTTCATCCCTCTAAACCGAATCCATCACACTTCAGCCTCAATAGTCGTGAAGTTGTTTAGGTTAAATCCGTCTGTTTATGGCCGTGATAAAAGGCGGGTTAACAATAGTATTCACTAATAGACAATTGGTATGGCACCCTTAAAGCACTTTATGGGAGGCCATACAAATCGCTAAATTATAGGTGGGAAACCACCGAAAAAATTCTATTAAGACCAGATTTGAATTTAGAGACTTCGGAAAGTTAGAGTTGATTAGTTTGTGTGTGAAGGTCATGAGAATTGGAAAATTGGAAAAGTTGGCACTAAGATCTATCGGGCCTTTCCTAATATTGGGAAAAATAAGAAAATCTATAAGTACATTGGAGTCCATTACGTTTGTCATGTTTTTCATTTGAGGAAATACTTTCATAGCTAAAAATTGTAGTAGAGCCTAATCAACTAGGGGATATTGAGACGAAACCAATAGCATCCCGTGCCACTACATGCATTATAGAGCATGGAACTAGGAAGATCCATAATAAAGCAATTAGATTGGTCTGCGTACAATAGGGAGAAAGTCCGTTAGAAGGCATGAGGACTTCTCGTCCTAAGCTTTTGGTTAACCTAAAAAAGGTTCAACACCCCGAAGTATGATGTGAAAGCACCAGCCCTGTTAGAACATAGCAAATATAATAGAAAATAGCAAAAAAGTAAGTGATACATATGGATTTTTATAGTGGTTTGGCTGTTAACTAAGCTTACGTCTACTTTATAACTTTGATTATTGGTTTGATCATGTTTGAATGAGATTACAAGGTGATTGAGAAAGAATTAGCCATAAGTATAGGGGTTAGACTGATTCTTTGTCCTAGAATTTCCTAGAGTAGCTACCTTGGTGACTATGGTGTAGAGGAAAGAGTTGAAGAATAGATGGAGATCCCGCGTAGTGATAGCAAAATTCAGATCCTTTCCCGGTTGCTCTATTGTTTGTATTTATATGGGTAATAACTATATTGAATCATAAGCTTGCAACCAGAGAAGTCCATGGACTGACTAAGATACCACAAAAAATGCCACAACTACCCAAGTTACCAATTAGACTCAATACTGAGTCAAGGCCTTGACTCGGGGCTGAGTCTAATCCTTAGCTCATATTCAATTAACTCCTTTTGTTTTGACCTCCTTACTTCGTCTAAATGTCCTCCATGTAATCTGGTAGGTTTTTGATAAGTTTTGGTAATCATTCTTCCTTAACTTGGATTCTTCTGCCATTTGGATTGTCCAGTCTTCATTCCTCATAATAGACTCTCTGGAACTCTATGAAACTTCACGAATATGTATATGAAGACTAGGGTAACACTTGGAACAAGTATGAAGATGCCATGCCTTGGCATTTAGAGTCGGTATCGAGTCAAAGGGGTTGACTCAGCCTGAGTTAAGGACTTAGTCCATTTTGGATTATATATTTTCTTGAGTTCTTCCTTTAGTCTTTCTTAGTGTCTTTGTCAATTTTTAGGCCGTTCTGTCTTTGTACCGACATTCTAACTCCTACTGATTTCTGCTTGGTTAAAAACCCAGTTAACATTTTCCCTCCAGAGTATGCTTTCATTGGAAACTAGTCTGCTCTGGAATAAGATAAGTCTTGAACTGCTAACTTATGAGTTTCAGTTGATTGTTGGATTCTGTATCGAGACATTATCTTCAATTGGTTGACTTCCGACCAACTATTTGCTCTGATTTCGATTTGCATTCCAATTCTCTGTACCGACGATACAGTCTTTACTTTGAAATTTACATAAAGGCTCTAAGTCGGCATGTAGGTCTATTGTGGTGTGTTGGAACTAGCCAGAGTTGAGTCAGTAAAATTTGTGCTGGGTCAAGCCCTAACTCATCCCGAGTTAAGGACATAAATAGTGTTCTAAAAATTTTCCTTTACTTATACTACTCCATTTAACCACTTTACCACTTGCATCATTTCCAACTCAAATTTGCATTTCCTTCAGCTGATTCAGGCTTTAACTCTACCGCCATTCATCCTCCAGCCTCACTACCGAGCTCCGCCGCCTCCAAGCTACTCTCGTCGTCGCCTGAGCTAGCTTCCATCTCCGAAGGCCGCCGCATGTAGTCTTAGATCCAGGTTGTCAAAACCCTAAGTTGATCTTTGCTTCTAGCTTGGATTTATAGGTTAGATACGGTGAATTCTTGCTCGAGCGGTGATGCGGATGGTGATTGGCTCTAGTTGATTGTAGTTTTTGTGATGGAGATGGTAGAATCTAAACTTGGTATGTTAGTGATGAAGCTAGGGTTTGATCTCATGCTGGATGCATACTACTTGGGAGACAAACTATGCTTCTTAGTTTCAGCCATCTCTTTTTTGTGGAGTTGACTAAAGCTAATCATCGAATTGGTTCTGATACGGTGATTCGTTTTAGATTTATACGTATCGGATGATTCTATTGCTTTGCATTTCTGCACATCCAATGTTCCTAAAAAGAAATAACTTTCCGCATCTCTCCGGACAACCGATCTGTTATCGATCATTTGTCGATAAAATATAAGTACAGAAAAACGATTTCAATGGATGATACAGATCGTTTTTTCAACACAAGCGAGTTATCTACACAAGACGGCCTGTTCGTAGTGTTCAGGACACTAGACCCATTCCATATAGATAACACATTGCACTTGCCCCGGTCAACTCTTGGAATCTAATTGGTTAGCACATGCTGACTTCCTTTGGATAAGGAGTTAATTACACAAGAATTCTTATTAGAGAAAAAGCATACCTGACCATGATCAACGAGTTTTATTTTTTTGAATGATGTGCCAGTCGACACGTCGCAAGTCTGTTGATGGAGAGTCCACGCTTTCAAAAGCCGAGTCAACAATTGCTCCAATCTCTCCATCCATTCCCATGAGGCCTAGTCAATCCATGACTTCTAATTTTTATAGCCCGCTAGTTCCGCTAGGACCTGTACTCGATCAGTTGCCTCCCAGGCTGAGAATTCTAACTGACCATCCAAAACAAGTGCCTTTAACCTTGACAGCTAAAATGCTTGAAAATATATGCGTGCAGCATGGTATACTTGAGGGTGATGTTTGTCTGCCTTCTCAAGCCGAGTTTGAATATAATCCTCCAAAAGGCTTATTACTTGTAATCGATACATGTGCCTGAGCGATGCTATGCCACCGTTCAATCGGTTCTTGTCCGTGGTGCTTCAAGATTTAGGATTGGTGCCATTTCAGATTCAACCCAAGGGTTATGCTCTCTTAAGTTCCCTGTACATCTTATTCATGACTAGACTTGGGCAACCTTCAAGGTTAAATGAGTTCACATATCTCCTATACCTCAAGAGGGGGCAGGACTGTCCATCTTTCATTATTGTATAAGCCTGGAGGGGATGTAAGAAGATAAAAGATCTCCATAACAAATGTTCAGTTTTCAAAAAAGAGTTTTTCTTCGTTTGACATTTAAGGGGCTTCAATCGGTTCTGGTTATCTGGAAGTAGGTCCTTACTCCTTAGCTCTTGCCATTCCAATTAATTTTTCAGTTTCATAACCTATTATATGTCTTATTGTAGTCATCCCAAGGTGGAAAAGTAAAGAAGAGCTCAGGGCAATGCTTTAAACTCTTAAGGTTGCGAGAGCTTCAAAGCGCACAATGGAGTTCCTTTTGACGAATGAGAACCTCCAACGGTTCAACTTGCTTCATCCTGATAGATTTGCTGTAGATGATGAGCCCTCAACATCCAGTGGCCCTAGGAGACATACTTGTTCCTTAACTCGCGCTCATGAATCTGACGAGGACGCTCAAGAAGACATGCCTGGTCCATCAGAGGAAGCACGGCCCGAAGAGATTCCTAATGTCGACATAGACTTACCCTCCGAAGAGGACATTATTTGGGACATGGATAAGACCCACAGGATGTCTCCGATCCTCGAAGAAGAAGACAAAACGTTTTAAAGGAGATATGGGAAGCAGCTTATGGTTAAGGAAGGGAGGAAGAGGGATCGGACGGTGATGATAGCAACTTTCACATCTCCGCAAGAAATAGATGAATCTTTTGGCGAGTCGCCGGGAATGAGTCCTAATCTTCCTAAGCTACCTTCTCCAAACTTGTTAACTACCAAGGCATTAAGGGCCGAACTCCCAATTTCTCCTCTTTAAGAATAACCTGCTACTGAGATCCTACAGTCCACCAAAGGTCAAGCTATCGAAATCCCCACTTGAGATTAGTCTACTTTCGATTTCACGAGAGATATCGCCATCTATGTAGATGAATATGGGGATATCTCCATTTGCAAAATGATAGCTAAGGTTGGCTGGAGATTGACATTTCCTCAAGCGCATTTGTAAGTAGTGGTAAAAAGACACCAACCCTTAAACCCTGCCGATATGGTTGGTAGAGTATATAGGGAGTCATCGACACTACACATTTCACTTTAGGATCACAAACACACATCTCTGCATCACATTAAGTTCCTATGTTCGAGTATTAACTTCATTCTGTTTTCGTTTAAGGTACCATGGGACATGGGTTATACCATTAGTTACGTCAAGACACCAGCTCCTGCAAAAGTAAAACTTCTAATCCAACTTATTGCCCTCCTTGCGAAACAGATGACGAGAGAAGGAAAAGAAAAAAGGATGAGGCTCATCACTTGGATCAAGAGCACGAGAGAGGAGAGAAAAGAAAAGGAGATGACAAGAGTAGTGCCCCCGACAACGTACACAAGCGTCACAGAGAATTTTATGACCATCGTGGGCCCTCATTATCGATTACCCCTCCCTATTTTGATGCTTGGACTGCTAAAATGCCAATAATTCCATATTCTCAAACAACAACCATTACAGTGGCCCCTACTTCTTCCAGATGAATGGAGAATTTCATGCTTCTGCCGGGTCCACCCAGGCTTTAAGCTACCTTTCTAAATCTGTTCTTGAAGGGAGTCAAGTTTGACAAGAAAATAAAGCCTCTTAACAAGGCTACTTATCTCAGCAATCTCGAGACAATCCATGAGGACTTAGAAGCCGGGTGTGATATGCAACATTTAGTGAAGTCCCTTTCAGATGTAAATCGCATTAACTATTAGGAGATTCTCTTGTTTGAGGTCGAAAGGGAAGACCATGCTAAGGCGATCAAAGATCGAGATGATGAGATAGTCCAGTTGAAGACCGAGAGGGACAACCCTAAAAGGAAAGGATGCCAGCGACAAGTTGTTGACTAAGGCAAGCTAGGCTCATGATAGAGCCATTATCGTGATAAAGGATTAACTCAAAGATGCTCATATTAAATCTAGGAAACTGAAATTGTAGCTTACTGAAGCAAAAACACCATCAAATATCTAAACCAAACTATTGTCGGTGATGCTATTGTCATTGCTGAGCAGGCCGTTGAGCTCACTCATCTTTGTGAGGAGAATGTGTGGTTGGTGAAAGAGAATGAAGAGGCTGCATCAAGAAAATTGGCGGAGGAGGTCGAGCATCTAAGCACAAAGTCAAAGCTTGTAGAGTTGCGATCGAAGTACAATGATGCGATAAGCCAAATGGATGCCAGTGTGCTTCATCTTTATATTGGCTGCGTAATGAATAAGGGCAGCTTGAAATGGCTTGGTAATAACTATCCTTGAACTCTTGCCAAGGTATGCGAGGAAGTATCGATCAGGTCTGCTGAGGCTAAGGATATGCGCTCTAAGGAGGAACTGAAGGCTGCTTACCTCAACCCTAAGGACATAGACTTCTTGGCCGCTAGAAGAGAAATCCTTAAGGAAGAGAGGGATAAGGAAGCTTCCAATGTTGTAGGTAAAGCTTTTGCTGGTCCAAGCTCTACGGTCATCACCAAACACTTATTCATACTTCTCAAGAGGAGATGGCGACCATCCCTATATCCATGGCTATTATTTCTGAAGCTGCTCACGCCCATGCAACTTTCATAGCCTTGGGTGAGCCATGCCCTTTTCCAGCTGTAGTACGACCTTCAGAGATGGGGACTAGTGATGAAGCCTTCAAGATTGAAGTTCATGGCCAAACCCCTGACTTAGGTATTTCTCTCGTCTCTCCAGTGCTCCAGATGCTTCGATTTACTCACAATCCTTTTCTAAATTGTGCACCTCTCTTTCCCAACTTGTAGGTCAGCTAACTCTCCCGCCTCCTCCTCCTCCTGTACAAGGTTCAGGACCTACTGCTATTTTCACTGCTTCCACCACCATCTCTGCAGCGGCTTCTAGCATAGTTCCTATCTCCAGCTTCAGACCTGGGCTTGATTTTGAAAAGATAGAGGTGCTGCAAAAACTTAGAGAATGTCTCAGCATCTGTGGATGAAGAGGTGGTGATTACCAGTGAGTCAGAACCACAGATAAGACAACCATAGCAAAGAGATTGGAGGAGGAAAAGAAGGGGCTGCAGGCGAAGAAGGAGAAGGAAGAGTGGAAGAGCAAAACTATCACTACCATCACATTGAAGGTGTCTAAGGAGAGAAGTGCGACTACCGGAGGGTCAGAGGGATCCGACTCCCCTGTAGAAGGAGAGACCAATAAGGATAGTAGGAAGAAGCTCTCGATTCGCCCAGACAGGGGTAGTAAAGGCAGAGGGAAAGGTAGAAAGAAGTCGGGAAGAGCTCAAGCACCGGTGGAGCAGGGTACTGGTGAAGTAGGGCACTCGTTGTCTTTTTGTGTGTTTTTATGGTGTCAGAGTATGTACAATTACAAAGTCTATACTTAGCGTCTTTTTACTTTTGTTATAGCATTAGTAACTTCCATACTTTTGCTTTTTGATGTCTAAAATATGCCAATATTGTGCGGGTACAACCCCCGCTATTTGATATTGTACATGAAATGATATAAGTAATGAAAAGATCAGCATTTCTACCGTAATCACTTCTATATACTTTATATTCTTTGCACTGTGCCTGTTTTATACGAAAATTGCTATTTGTGATGTGATGTGTTTATTTACCACAATTCCATGCTTGTAAATGGTGTAAGTAGTGTAACTTGAGTTTGTTCGGTGTACTACTTTACTTAGCTCTATTATGGTTGCCAAAATTCTCTGTTTGGTGTAACAGAACTGTGAAGTGATTTTTATCCTAACTAAGTGTTAGTGTGTTGTGTGCCCCTTAGTCCACGGGGCTAGTTACTCCAAACACTTGATACGAAATCGGATGCTCTGGGCGGTTCCCAGGTTTCCCCCAGTCCAAGATGTATTGCAGCTCCTATCTCTGGGAACATGTAATTTGAATGCTTGACTTTGAGTACCCTATACTTTGATTGTGGTTGATTCTCTCCAAGCTTGGTTTTGAGGTTCTATCTGCATACTAGTTCCCGTCTCTAGAGACCTATGGATAGCTCAATCCCTTGGATTTCTTTCCATATTTCCAATGTCCGGGCGATGTTGAGTTTTGGGAGGTGGGGATTGATTTCTACCAATCCTGCAATTGATGAACTTTCCGATATTGGTGGAGCAATGTCGGTACTTAGGAGATTTTGAAAATTGACAATGTTGTTGGGGGTAACATTTATGATTTAGAGCGTACTTGAACGCGGTTCCATTGGTTCAAGCAGCGAAAGAATAGGTACTTACTTTGGATGTAGTTCGATTGGCCCAAAAAGTGAGAGGTTGGAGCGTACTTGAATGCAGTTCCATAGGGTCAAGTAGCAATAGAATTAATGCTTACTTAGACAAGGTTTCATCAATCCAAGAAGAAATGGAATGCACTCGAACGCAGTTCCATCGGTTAAAGTGGCGAAGAAGTGAAGTGCAATCAAACGCGGTTCCATCGGTTCAAGTGGCAAAAGAATGGATGCTTACTTGGACCTGGTTCCATCGGTCCAAGAAGCAAAGAAACATGGCATAGTTGAACGTAGTTCCATCGGTTCAAGCGGCAAAAGAATTGATGCTTACTTGGACACGGTTCTATTGGTCCAAGAAGTGAAGAAATGAAGCTCACTTGAACACGGTTCTATTGGTTAAGTGGCAAAAGAATGGATGCTAATTTGGATGCGATTCCATCAGACTAAGAAGCGAGACACGACTTATGGATGTGTGCGAGGGTTGGGCGTTCCCGATGTCGCTGGAGCAACACTGATTTTCAAAAGGCTGGGATCTATTTTCCCCGTTGAATCAGTGGGTTGATTACATGAATGCGGTTCCATTATTTCAAGAAACAAAATGACTTTACTGATAAAATAAGGAGAAAGGAAAATCCTGCCTATTTACATTGCCTCCAGTATCCCTGGGTGGCTTATTTGCTGAAATAGGAAATACATAGATAAGTACTAAATAAAATAGTTCCACAGGGAGTCACAGTTCCAAGCATGGGGAATTAGAATTCCATCGACCGTTATGAGCTTGAATGTTCCATCTCCAAGTTTTCGGCCGATAATGTAGGGTCCTTCCTAGTTTGCGTCAAGTGCTTCCATACCCTGGAAGTTCCATTTTAGGACGAGATATCCCACTTCGAAGGTGCGGTTGTGAACTTTGGTGTTGAAGTTTCGCGCTACCCTTCTCTGGTGACCAGCGGCCCTTGGTTTTGCTTCTTCCTGTTTCTCATCGATCTAGTCAAGTGACTCAAGCAAAAGCTGCTCAATTTTGTTTTGATTGAAGTGTCATCTCTGATGAGAAGGGACTTCTAGTTCCACTAGGATCACTGCTTCCGAACCATATGTCAAGGCAAATGGTGAGTGCCTGATCGCAGATTTATATGTTGTTCTATAAGCCCATAGTGCAAGTGGAAGTTCATCCAACCAGTTTCCTTTAGCTTTCATTAGTAACTTCTTGATGCTGGATTTGATGATTTTGTTTAGTGCTTCCACTTGCTCGTTTGCCTGCTGGTGTGCTACCATGGAAAAACTCTTCTCGATCCAATAATGCTTGCAAAAGTCCTTGAATTCAGCACTCTCAAACCGAGTTCCATTGTCCATGATGATTTTCTGTGGTACTCCAAACCTGCAAATAATGTTTTTTGTTACAAAGTTAATTACTTTTTTAGTGGTAAGGGTGCTAAGCGGTTCCGCTTCAGCCCATTTAGTAAAGTAATCAACTACAATGATAGCAAATTTCGTTCCTCCTTTGGCTATTTGTAATACACCGATTAGATCAACTCCCCAGATTGTAAATGACCAAAGGATGACCATTTGCATAAGTCCTGAGGACGAGGTTCTCGAGATCTTTGAAAATCTTTGGCATCGATCACAATGATTGGCATAATCTGCCACGTCTTGGTTGATTGTGGGCTAGAAATATCCATAACATAAAACCTTCTTTGTTAGTGTCCGCCCTCCAGTATGGTCGCCGCAACTGCCTTCGTGGACTTTCATCAGAATCTTCTTGGCTTCATCTTTAGTTACACACCTTAGTAGGGGTGGAGAAGCCTCTCCTGTATATCACTCCACTTGTAGCACGAACCATGGTGTCTTTCGAACGAGCTTCTTTCGTTTATTCCAGTTTCCTTGGAGTATTCCTTTGAGCAGTTAATCCTTAATTGGTGTCATCCATGATCCTTTCTCTTCTGTAGTCTCCAGAACCCAATTTACATCCTTCTGATCTATGCTTGAAGTTGTTAACACTTCAAGTGGAACCACTCCCATTGATTGTGCTTCTCCGAAACTGGCCAGTTTGGCTAAGTAATCAGCCTTCACGTTCTATTCCCTGGGAATATGGGTAATTGTGTAGTGTTCAATGTCGTTAAGTAGGTTCCATGATTTTGACAAGTAGGGAGCGAGATTTGCCCCTTTAGCTTGATATTCTCTCTTTACTTGACAAACAACTAGTTGAGAGTCGTTGTAGATATGCACAATTTTTATTCCCAGTTCCTTCACAATCTTCAATCCTACTATCAATGCCTTGTACTCTGCCTCGTTGTCAGTAGTAGGGAACTCCAGTCTTAAGGCATACCAGATCAATCATCCTTCAAGACTCTCATGCAAAACTCCTACTCCTGAGCTGAATTCGTTTGATGCGCCATCGATAAACAGTTTCCATTATGATACCACTTCATCTGTCTTCTGCTCTTCTCCATCTTGAATGGTGAATTCCACGATAAAATCAGCCAATGCATGTCCGTTAATTGCCCTTTGAGGTTAATAAGTCACGTCATTCTGGCTTAGTTCAATTTTCCACTTCAGAAGTCGCGCCAAAGTCTCAGGTCGATATAGTATTTGTTTCAAAGGTTGATCTATCAACACTTAACGAGATGGGCTTGAAAGTACGGTCACAATTTCCTTGATGCCATCGGTAAGCAATATCAGTTAGTCCCGCTACACTTTTTCACAATCACTTTACACTCATGTAGAAGTTTTATGCATGTTTAGGGTATTTGCATTGCATGACACAATCATACACTAATGCTAAGGTTGAGCTCATTTATAGCATGTCTACAGTACATAATCACATTGCACCTTGGTTGAGTATATGGTTGGGTAGATAATTGGTATTTAGAAACGGCTAAAAGCCTTATCTAACCACATTAAATACGGTGAAAAGCCGTATCAAAAAATGGCATCTTTATTGTTTAGCTACGGCTCCAAGCCGTATCTAATTGTCCTGTTAGATACGGCTTAAAGCCGTATCTAATAGGCGCATTACATACGGATTAAAATCGTATCTAATAGCCCAATTAGATACGGCCTAAGGCCATACCTAAGTGATAAATTAGATACGGATTAAAACCATATCTAATTGAACCTCGAACCGAATCCTATAGGTCATTTAGATACGGCTGATGATCGTGTCTAACTTGTTAGTTAGATACGACTTTTAGCCGTACCTAATGACCTGCTCCTACCTATTTAATTTGGTACTGCACATATTCCATCAATTTATACGATCATGGGTTCATATTCAATACCACATATATAATCATTCCAAGACATCAAAACAAGTAATATTATAGACAGAGATTCAAATGATTCAATAATCCGCATTACAATGCGTAATAACTTAACAATATCATTACATAATACAGATACTACATATAAGCATAATATGAATTTACAGTGTTTTACTGCAGGAACCAATACAACTAAGGTCTAAGGACTTACTGGCAAACAATCACTAAAGTCCCATATCTACTTATGACAATAAACCAAACTGAAATTCCAAATCTTCCTTATGACAATACAACTACTTATGACAATACAACTAAGGTCTAAGGATTAAAAAACACATTGTCCAAATCTGAAATTCCAAATGAGCCTTAATCCATAGTGACACGCCACGCCAATAAGCCACACCAATAAGTACCTGAAACAAAACAAACCAAATGAGTGTGTCAATATAGAGTGGGAATATGATACCAACAAGAGTGGTAAACATTTGCAGTGCAATTACTATTACGACATGGACAATAGTGCAAAGAATACTTCGAACAGTGCCAATGTGCACTGCCTCAATGTGTAGACAGTGCCAATGTGCACTGCCTCAACCAACAGCACATGCTAAGTATATATAAATACATTTTCAGATAGACATCTCTTACAACCGGTTGATTTTCTTTCTAATAAAATTGCAGATAATTTGTTAAAAAGGAAAAAGAAAAAGTTGTAAGGTAAAAGTTAAAGGAATGTTATCACTTTTCACAACATAGTGTTAACTATAAGCCAATTCAGTATCATTCAGATTGACTCGCCAACAAATAAATCCATGAGACCTATCACCAACATGTTACTTATACTGGCTATTTGTTTTTATATTCAAATATTGTATACTTGTACATAATACCTACGCCATGTTAATATATTTAAACCGGTTAGTCCCGATTTTGCGGAACATATCATTCAGATAAAGTAATTCTGACTCTAGTGGCGCATGGAATTTGAGAGTTTGTTGTTTTTTTAACTGGCTTTTGTTATCTAGGTATACGTTGCATTTTTAGCAGAATATATTTATAGTAGTATGAAAACCTTGTGAGAATTATTATTAATCTAAACAAGTTTGTAACTAAGTAACACTAATTATCAACTCTAATATGATTAACAGGATTTTATAGGACCAATAGCAACCTTTTGCATACCTAATTAGAGGTCATGATGTGATTGGTACCCAATATAGATTATTAGAATATCCTTTTCATTTTGTTTCAATTATCCAGGTTTAGTAACATTTGTTTTCTTCAAATAATAATGTTGTGCGAACACACAACTGATATTCTAAGTACCTCACAATGTCAAATATCAGACACAAATATATAATGTATCGTGTACGATACATACACTAATTAGCATTCTTTTGTAATGCTGTCTCATTTCAGACGCTTTTAGAACTGGTCATGGCATAAAATTAAATTAATCTAGTAATATTTGATCAGATTTTTCCAGCATGCACAGCTAACCCCTGTTATGAGCATTCTTCGGTAGGTTTCAGATATGCATATCTGATGATTTTTTATTATTGCGTTTATCTTTATCCATCACCAAATAGAACAAGCTACCATATAATAAACTCTGTTTTTTTATTTTAAAAAACAATTACCGTAATCCTGTAAAACTTGGAAATGTAATTTCAAGCACTTTGTTCATTAACCTGAGTCATAAATACGTTTTATGATAGTATAAAATCATATTTTAATGAAGCTGGTTGAGAAATATATGTTTTCTTGATAATAGAAACTTTTATTTGGTAAAGCTTTTAATCGTAATGCTTGAAACATTCCCAGCCTAGAAAACACAAAAATGTGCCCGGATAACACCAAATCCCTTTGACAAATTCATACCTACTCTCTCATATTCATACAGTTTTGGGTTTAGCTAGGCAGCCTTTTCAATATTACAAAGTTACACTTACTAGTTAGTAACTAGAAACTATTCTTGGATATAGACTATAGTAGTTCCTTGACATCACTATTGACTGGGATGAGAATCATTATGATCAAACTGACTCACTTGAAAGGGAATCTGATCTTATAATACCATGACACATTAGAACCAATGTGCACTGCCTCAATGTGCAGGCAGTGCCAATGTGCAGAGAATACTTCGGACAGTGCCGCACCTGCACTACCTCCAAGAGGCAGTGCACAGCACTGCCTCACTGAAACATTAAACTAGCTGCATGATAAAGGAGAGATGATGCTGCAAATTGGTCGTGTGACTGAAGCATGCATGCAGTGAACAAATGTGCTACAAATTGATGTGTGAACTGGAACAAAGGTCAAGGTAGCAAGTGTACGCATCAAGGCCAAGCAGAAAGAACGAGGTTATAGGAAATTAAATTAAATGTGACATGTCATGTATATAGTGGAAGATGTTTCAAAAAACAATACATAGTAAAATATTAACATAAACAGAAAATATACCTGCTCCAACGTCTAAAGATATTGAATAAGACCCTTCGGATGGCACACATACCCACCCACTCCAACTTCAGCAAAGGTCTCTACAAATTGATGATTTATTTTGCTGGTTCTCTCATCTGGTAGCAGTATGTTGTCCAACACCACTTTTTCATGTGTGGGTGGTAAAGATTTCCCATGGATTTTGGACGATGTAGAATCTCGACATACAGTACCTGTTGCAATAAAGATGTCTAGATCTATCCAACAAAATATCTGCTCGAAAGCAACTAAAAATAGAAAGCTTGTAATAAATACCTATTGCTATTATGTCTAAATCAAAGTTGAGGATTTCACATCTTTGATTGTTCGCTACATCGGTCGAATTTTGGAACCGAGAAGCAATGAATTCAGGAGCATTGAATTGTGTGGCGCGTCCTCCATCAGAAGAATTGCCCGGTGCGCGAATTCCATGTTCGATGTTTCCCACCATGTTGATCAGAACCTCCAATTGCCCAGACAAATTTCCCACTGTACCCTCCAAACTTCCCACCCTCATTTTCAACTCATCATGGTCTCCACGAACATGTCTGAGTCGTTTCTGTGCAATGGCACAAGCCTTAACTTTATCATGCAGGCCTTTGTTATTAGAGTTACTAACTATGTGGTTTGAAAAATTGTAGTTTTAACTTTAGCTTGTTGAAAGAGCTGTAAATTTTGGACATAATGGATGATAGGTTGATGCAGATGTTAATCTTTTTTAAATAAAAATCATACAAAATAAACAATCTTATATATCTTCTAAGACTATGTATGTTAAACTCATGTTTGAGAATATTAGATAATGTTTTGTGTACACAAAATGTGGATGAAGCATCATATATGCTATTTTTCATAAACAAATTCAAGTACAACCAATCTTTCACATATAAAATAGTATTCAAGAAAACAACAGCGATGAAGAAATGATAACAGAACCATGAATGGTTCCAAGTAATTGGGAAGTACATCATGAAGGGCTAACCAATGTACATATGGATTCCAATAGCGAGTAGGAAAATGGCAATGAATGCAAAGTAAATGATGGCATGAACAAGTATAGAAACTCCGCTCGTTTGAAAGTTGTAGAATTCCACAATTTTGTGTTTTCCAGGCAGCTGAAATACAAGTCCAGGAGACAAAACGATGAACAAAATAACTGATATGAACACAGGACCCCAATCAGTCATTTTTCAGTAATATTAGCTAAGAGTATAATTTGTCTTAGATTGTTCTTTTGAATTTTATTTGTATTTGTGAATGTACAACAAAACAAATTTTATGTCCACTAAAGTTTCTAAAGTAATTAAAATGTTTTTATGCCAATCTCCGTTCCACTCAAAAAATATTTGTCTCGTGGTTTTTCCAAGGATGGAAATAAGATCTAAAATTATAATAAGATCTCGGGGCGAGTTGAAGAAGATCTAAACATATGATAAAGCATTTAGAATATTATACAAACTAAACAATTATAATATGAATTAATACCAGAAATCAATATAGGATTTGCTTATATTACAAATTTATTAATAGTTACCTAAACCCAAATCCTTATCCCTCTCTAAAGTTGATTCCATTCCCTAAGTAGCCGTCTCTCTCTTTCTCTTGTTTTCTCTTCCTTTCAAATGGATCATGTGCTCTTGTTCACCAACATAAGCATATTAGACTTTATGCAAACATAAAAACACAATGAACAATACGTCAATTCACCTATTTTCCCACGTATATTAGGAACAATGAGAAGACAAAAGTGATTAAAAATATAGAAGTCGTGCAATTAAAAACATACACACACAATCATGCAATTAAAAATATACAGCCACACAATCATGTGATGTACGAATACTAATAAGTTAACATATGGATTTGGTAAGGTCTTCTAATTTTTCATTTTCTTCAAAAGCTGATTGATAGACGGTAGGGAACTCAATGTCATCCACATTTGTAGTCAACCGTTTTGGTGTATGCAAAACCACAGACCATCCGTTATTTTTTAAATCTTTTGAGTAGAACAATTGACTCGCTTCTGATGCAAGAATAAATGGCTCATCATTCACGTTATTTTTGTTCTTCAATTTCCCTAAATTTACCATGATCAGGTTTGAAATGGGATCTACTTTGTAACCATTGACCTTATCCTCGACCTTTACCCAATCACAATACAAAACTGTTTGTTTGAAGTCAGTGTAATCCAACTCAAGTATCTATTGAATGACTCTGTAATACGTTGTTTCTGCTTCCTTATAATTTTTATCCTTACCACTCGCTCTAAATTTTGTAATTTCTCTCATGCATACACTGCTATTTTGTGTTACCATACGGTTTTCGTACTTTTTAGTGGAAAATGAAAATCCATTCACTTGGTACTTCATATAACTACGCGCCATGAACTTCGGCCCGTGCACTAGCCGCCACAGAGTTGGATCAACATCGATGGTCTTTAACAACTACATAAAACAAAATAAGTCAAAAAGCATGGTCACAAAGGTGTATTGCCCACTCAAAAACACGTGAAATACTTAAGACGATGTAATACCTCATTACGTAACCATAGAGTAAAACTTTGAACGGCTTCCACAGTCGTAACCCTGCCTCGAGGTTGAAATCTAGTACTTTTCACATAGGAGTTATACCTCCTACGGAAAACACATATCAAAACGTATATATAAATTGAATTAAAAAAATGGAAATTTGGGACAAGTTCGTGAACTTACTTCTTCCATTCATCCAATCCATCGTACTTATTAAGGACCCATCTACGCACTTGTTCAAACTGCACTTGGGTTAACGTTATGTCTTTACCATTATCTAGAGGTATCTCACCATCAAACTCATCGTCCTCGTCTAAAAACGCTTTGCGGGTATGTTTATGATTGCCATCACCTCCGTTTGGCATATATTCCATGCAATAAAGACTAGCTTCTTGTACGATATATCCTTCTGCAATACACCCTTCGATGTATCTTTTGTTGCGCGCATATCCTTTATATGTTTTCATCAACCTATGAATGTGATCAATTATATACTGTAGATGGTAGCTATTTATATCGAATATTGATGTACATAACTGAAATTAGAAATTTACCGTTCAAAGGGATACATCCATCTATATCTGATAGGGCCACAAATCAATGCTTCATCGGCTAAATGAACCATAAGGTGGACACTGATATCAAAAAATGCAGGTGGAAAATGTTTTTCAAAAACACACATTGCTTCTACTAAGCTAGCCTTTGCTTTTAAAAGATGTTCCCTATTGATCACCTTTGAACACAAAATGTTAAAGAATAGACTAATACGATGAACAACATTTCGCAGATCCTTATGTTGTGGATAAGAATGTTGAAGCAATACCGGAAGCAAATGTTGCATTATGACATGGTAATCATGTGACTTCATATTTCTTAGTTCAGGAGGATTGATGCTCACATTGTTGTGGAAGTTAGAAGAGAATTTGTTAGGCACTTTCAGATTTTTCAAAACGGTGCAAAACCGTATCTTTTCTTCTTTGCTCAAAGTGAAAGTTGCCTTTGGTATGATTATTTTATTTGTTTCAAGATCTTCCATCACCCACAACTTTTGTTTTATACCCATGATTTTTAAATCCTTGAGTGCATTGATGCCATCTTTTGACTTATCTTTATGGTCCATAATGGTGCTGATGAGATGCTCCGTTACATTCTTCTCCGTATGCATAACATCAATATTATGTCGGATCAAATTTGCTTTCCAATATGGTAAATCAAAAAAGATAGACCTCCTATACCATCCAGAAACATTGTCAACTTCTTCATTGGTTCACTTTTTCCGTTTTCGACTAATTTCTTCTTTTTGTTTACCAATTTTCATTTTGATATTCGCTACTTTCTTTTCAACTTGAAAACCAGTAAATGGCCATTTAGGACGACGAAGTTCTTGTTCGTTGTTGAAATTTGTCTTATCGTATCAAAACTTGTGTTCGTTAGGAAGAAACATTCGATGTCCCATGTAACACATCTTCTTACTTTCAGGAAGATGATAAGAACAAGTGTTTTCCCCATAAACAGGACATGTAAAATAACCGTGAGTTGTACATCCCAATAAAGTCCCAAAAGCAGGGTGATCATGGATTGCCCACAGCACCCTAGCTCTCATTGTGAACTCAGATTTATTTAACGAGTCAAATGTAACGACTCCTTCCCATAACTACTTTAACTCGTCTATCAACGGCTGTAAATAAACATCAATATCCTTTCATGGTTGTTTTGGCCCAGAAATCAACAATGTTAACATTGAGAACTCCCTTTTCATGCACATAGACGGAGGAAGATTATATGGTACTACAATTACTGGTCAACAACTGTAAGGGTTAGAGAGAGAAGCATGTGGACAGAAACCATCTGTCGCTATTCCAAGTGTGACATTTCGTAGCTCGGCAGCAAAAGCTTGGTCAAAAGAATCTGCGGCTTTCTATTGAGAAGTGTCGCATGGATGACGCATTACGGTTGGATCAGACTTGGCACGACCATGCCAGGTCATCGCATCTGCTATCCATGGTACAGTATACAGTCTCTTCAATCTAGAAATTAAAGGGAAATGTCTTAATGTCTTTCGAGGTACTTTGGTGCCTTTTCTCTCTTCGTTGAATGATGTCATATATCTTGGTTCATTGCAATTTGTACAAGAAACTTTGTTCGCATCATCTTTCCAGTACAATATGCAATCATTGATGCATGCATCATAAGTTTTGTAATTCATCCCAACTTGCTTAATGATCTTCTTCACGTCGTAGTATGTTGTCGGCAGCATATTACCTTCGGTGAGTAACTCCTTTATTAGTTCGAGGAGTGCAGTCACACCATTATCTGAAAAGCCGTATTGGGTCTTCAAGTTATTCAGTTTCACATGGCATACAGCTTCGTAATCCCTTTTGAACATGAAGGATACAGTGGCTCTTTTACGCTACCAAAAAGTGATTTATACTTCTTACTTTCATTGGCCTGCCAATCTGGATAATCGGTAGACTGCTCTCCAACATTAGCATGATCAGGCAATGGATTATTAGGTTGAAAATGATGAAATATATCTGCATCATTGACCAAATCTTCCATCCTAATATGTTCAGACTCATCGGTAGTTGTGGCATGACTAACTGGTTGTTGTTTTTCCATCTCCGCCCTTTTTTCCCAATGAAAATACCACACTGTATATGATTGGATAATACCCCATCTAAGCAAATGAAAATGAATGTCATCTAATTTGATCGTCTTCATATTTTTGCACCGGGTGCAAGGGCATAAATACACTCCTTTCTTACCACTGTTTTCTTCAACAAAACTAATGAACTTCTGCACCCCGTCTTTATAGTATGTAGATCTTAGATCTGATTCATTTATCCATTGTTTGTCTATGCTGAAAGACATACTGCCCTCCTATATAATATATAACAGAACATGAGACGTGAGTATAATTTTACCTTGGTATAAATGAAGAAATTTTTTTTGCTCTTAGTCAAACCCAAAAAATACTATTAGCCTTAGATATACTATTAGCATAAAGTATATGTGTTGTTTTATGAACAAAAAACCCAGAAAATTTCTATCACTCAAAACCAAAATATTTTCATATTTACTAAATATGTGTGTAAATATGAATTGTGCAGAAACTATACGGTTAAGTGTATACCTAAATTGCATCTATATGTGTATTTGTAGACTATAAAATAAGTGAATTCCTAAGTTGCACCTATCTGTGTATCTACTACTAGGTGTATCTAACAAAAGCGCATATACATACCCTTGTGTTTTTTACCTGGAAAATATGATAGTACAGGAGTGCACATGAGCATTTGCAAACACTAATGTCAACATTCACTATATTAAAATTAGCCGTATACTGTTGTTCAAGTATTCAGGTAAGTTACCTAGTTTCACAAAGTTTTAACATTCAAACCTATTTAAGTCTTTACCATATAAGCTTGATTCCAGTGATAGTCGCATACATTTTGGACATCATTTGGGCAATATTCCAGTAGCAGAATTCATAGATTCTATTTAAGAAAATACTTTTAAATCTTCATTTAGTTTGGCATTTTCTTGGTGTTATAACTCTTCTAACATCTTGGTCCCATATTACAAATCATGTACAGTATATCAGAAAACTTATGACCAACAAATGTGTTCGCTAACACCAAAAAAGCTATATTCTGACTACAAGTTCATGTCATATATACTAACCAAATCAGTTAGCTATTAGAAAATAATATAAAAGTAAAGCTCGCAATATAAATTCTGTTGTCAGATCTTTGTTCTTGTAGAATTTAATAGTTACTGTTCATGGAAGAGGAGGGACATCAGGGAACAACAAGAGAAAAAAATGATTAATAATAATAAGATCTGCCTTCCATTTACACACACTTTTTTGAATTTCAACTACTCAAAACTCTTAATTTTTGGACTACTAATTCTATTACGTTAAATCAAACATATATCTAGAGTAACACAGTCCGTTTCAGGAATGACAAAGTAATTTTCAGTGGTATGAAATGATAAAGTAATTTTCAGTGGTCTACAATAATCATGCTTGAATACCCAGATATTTTGACAAAAATATTATGTGAATCTGAAAACTACTGAGGATATTCACGGTGATTTCAATGATCCATGGCTTGGATATCTTCCGCACTGATCATCCTCTTTTCAGGCAAAGCAACTTATCCACGTTTACAAAATACTATTAGCCAACAATATATTACCAATGCTATGTTTGATGAAGTGCAATAGTATGGCTTGGATATTCACAGTTAACTATGTGGAAACACGATCTACTACTGAATCAATGCTATGTTCGATGAAGTGCAATAGTAAGACCAAACAACTTTTTGAGGTCTCTTAAACACAAACACAAATCAATCCTAGAAATTAGCCAACAATATATTACCAAACAACCTTTAATTCTTTTGACAATGCATTACCAATCAAGAATAGAAACCCTAAACATAAAATCAATGGAAATGAAACCCTAAACATACCACTGAACTGAACGAGCAAAGCGCTGAAGCCTGTAGGGTTGTCGAACGGCGCTGGAGTTACCGACGTTTGTGAAGAAAGAAATCTAGATTTCGGACGTGTTTTGGCGTTTGTGAAGAAAGAAAATCGAATTAGCTAGCAGGAACGAAATAGTTTTGGGGAAAAAAGGAACGAAAGAACAGATCTGGGGCGTTTTGGCAGTAAAAAGTTCGCACCAAAAATTAGCACGAATTTGATACGGCTAAAACACGTATCAAATTTGATACAGCTAAGAACTGTATCTAAATGGGGGGGGGAAGTGAATTATTTGGAGGGAAGACGTGCGTATTAAGTGGAAAAGTTTGCGCCAGAAATAGGCACGAAATTAGATACGACTTATAGCCGTATCAAATTTGCTACGGCTTATAGCCGTGTCAAATTTATTAGATGCGGCCATTAGCCATTTCTAATTTGATACGGTTTTAAGCCGTATCCAATTTGGCGGATGAAGGAGTGGCAAAAACAGCTTTTTGGTGTAGTGAGGAAAAGAAGGGGCTGCAGGCGAAGAAGGAGAAGGAAGAGTGGAAGCGCAACACTATCACTACCATCACATTGAAGGTGTCTAAGGAGAGAAAAGCGGCTACCGGAGGGTCAAAGGGATCCGAATCCCTTGTAGAAGGAGAGACCAATAAGGATAGTAGGAAGAAGCTCTCAATTCGCCCAGACAGGGGTAGTAAAGGCAGAGGGAAAGGTAGAAAGAAGTCGGGATGAGCTCAAGCACCGGTGGAGCAGGGTACTGGTGAAGTAGGGTACTCGTTGTCTTTTTGTGTGTTTTTATGGTGTTAGAGTATGTACAATTACAAAGTCTATACTTAGCGTCTTTTTCCTTTTGTTATAGCGTTAGTAACGTCCATACTTTTGCTTTTTGATGTCTAAAATATGCCAATATTGTGTGGATACAACCCCCGCTATTTGATATTGTACATGAAATGATATAAGTAATGAAAAGTTCAGCATTTCCACTGTAATCTCTTCTATATACTTTATATTATTTGCACTGTGCCTGTTTTATAACAAAAATGCTATTTGTGATGTGATGTGTTTATTTACCACAATTCCATGCTTGTAAATGGTGTAAGTAGTGTAACTTGAGTTTGTTCGGTGTACTACTTTACTTAGCTCTATTATGGTTGCCAAAATTCTCTGTTTGGTGTAACAGAACTGTGAAGTGATTTTTATCCCGACTAAGTGTTAGTGTGTTGTGTGCCCCTTAGTCCACGTGGCTAGTTACTCCAAACACTTGATATGAAATCAGATGCTCTGGGCGGTTCACAGGTTTCCCCCAGTCCAAGATGTATTGCAGCTCCTATCTCTGGGAACATGTAATTTGAATGCTTGATTCTAAGTACCCTGTACTTTGATTATGGTTGATTCTCTCCAAGCTTGGTTTTGAGGTTGTATCCGCATACTAGTTCCCGTCTCTAGAGACCTATGGATAGCTTAATCCCTTGGATTTCTTTCCATATTGCCAATGTTCGGGTGATGTTGAGTTTTGGGAGGTGGGGATTGATTTCTACCAATCCTGCAATTGATGAACTTTCCGATTTTGGTGGAGCAATGTCGGTACTTAGGAGATTTTGAAAATTGACAATGTTGTTGGGGTAACATTTATGATTTAGAGCGTACTTGAACGCGGTTCCATTGGTTCAAGCAGCGAAAGAATAGGTACTTACTTTGGATGTAGTTCAATTGGCCCAAAAAGTGAGAGGGTGGAGCGTACTTGAATGCAGTTCCATAGGGTCAAGTAGCAATAGAATTAATGCTTACTTAGACAAGGTTTCATCAATCCAAGAAGAAATGGAATGCACTCGAACGCAGTTCCATCGGTTAAAGTGGCGAAGAAGTGAAGTGCACTCGAACGCGGTTCCATCGGTTCAAGTGGCAAAAGAATGGATGCTTACTTAGACCTGGTTCCATCGGTCCAAGAAGCAAAGAAAAGGAGCATAGTTGAACGTAGTTTCATCGGTTCAAGCGGCAAGAGAATTGATGCTTACATGGACACGGTTCTATTGGTCCAAGAAGTGAAGAAATGGAGCTCACTTGAACACGGTTCTATTGGTCAAGTGGCAAAAGAATGGATGCTAATTTGGATGCGATTCCATCGGACTAAGAAGCGAGACACAACTTATGGATGCGTGCGAGGGTTGGGCTTCCCGATGTCGCTGGAGCAACACTAATTTTCAGAAGGTTGGGATCTATTTTCCCCGTTGACTCAGTGGGTTGCTTACATGAATGCGGTTCCATTAGTTCAAGAAACAAAATGACTTTACTGATAAAATAAGTAGAAAGGAAAATCCTGCCTATTTACATTGCCTCCAGTATCCCTGGGTGGCTTATTTGCTAAAATAGGAAATACATAGATAAGTACTAAATAAAATAGTGCCACAGCAAGTCACAGTTCCAAGCATAGGGAATCAGAATTCCATCACCGTTATGAGCTTGAATGTTCCATCTCCAAGTTTTTGGCCGATAATGTAGGGTCCTTCCTAGTTTGCGTCAAGTGCTTCCATACCCTGGAAGTTCCATTTGAGGACGAGATCTCCCACTTTGAAGGTGCGGTTGTGAACTTTGGTGTTGAAGTTTCGCGCTACCCTTCTCTGGTGACCAGCGGCCCTTGGTTTTGCTTCTTCCTGTTTCTCATCGATCTAGTCAAGTGACTCAAGCAAAAGCTGCTCATTTTTGTTTTGATTGAAGTGTCATCTCTGATGAGAAGGGACTTCTAGTTCCACTAGGATCACTGCTTTTGAACCATATGTCAAGGCAAACGGTGAGTGCCTGATCGCAGATTTATATGTTGTTCTATAAGCCCATAGTGCAAGTGGAAGTTCATCCAACCAGTTTCCTTTAGCTTTCATTAGTAACTTCTTGATGCTGGATTTGATGATTTTGTTTAGTGCTTCCACTTGCTCGTTTGCCTGCTGGTGCGCTACCATGGAAAAACTCTTCTCAATCCGATAATGCTTGCAAAAGTCCTTGAATTCAGCACTCTCAAACCGAGTTCCATTGTCCATGATGATTTTCTGTGGTACTCCAAACCTGCAAGTAATGTTTTTTGTTACAAAGTTAATTACTTTTTTATTAGTAAAGGTGCCAAGCGGTTCCGCTTCAGCCCGTTTAGTAAAGTAATCAACTACAATGATAGCAAATTTCGCTCCTCCTTTGGCTATTTGTAATACACCGATTAGATCAACTCCCCAGATTGTAAATGACCAAAGGATGACCATTTGCATAAGTCCTGAGGATGAGCTTCTTAAGATCTTTGAAAATCTTTGGCATCAATCACAATGCTTGGCATAATCTGCCGCGTCTTGGTTGATTGTGGGCTAGAAATATCCATAACATAAAACCTTCTTTGTTAGTGTCCGCCCTCCAGTATGGTCGCCGCAACTGCCTTCGTGGACTTTCATCAGAATCTTCTTGGCTTCATCTTTAGTTACACACCTTAGTAGGGGTGGAGAAGCCTCTCCTGTATATCACTCCACTTGTAGCACGAACCATGGTGTCTTTCGAACGAGCTTCTTTCATTTATTCCAATTTCCTTGGAGTATTCCTTTGAGCAGTTAATCCTTAATTGGTGTCATCCATGATCCTTTCTCTTCTGTAGTCTCTAGAACCCAATCTACATCCTTCTGATCTATGCTTGAAGTTGTTAACACTTCAAGTGGAACCACTCCCATTGATTGTGCTTCTCCGAAACTGGCCAGTTTGGCTAAGTAATCGGCTTTCACGTTCTATTCCCTAGGAATATGGGTAATTGTGTAGTGTTCAATGTCGTTGAGCAGGTTCCATGATTTTGACAAGTAGGGAGCGAGATTTGCCCCTTTAGCTTGATATTCTCTCTTTACTTGACAAACAACTAGTTGAGAGTCGTTGTAGATATGCACAATTTTTATTCCCAGTTCCTTCACAATCTTCAATCCTACTATCAATGCCTTGTACTCTGCCTCGTTGTCAGTAGTAGGGAACTCCAGCCTTAAGGCATACCAGATCAATCATCCTTCAAGACTCTCATGCACAACTCCTACTCCTGAGCTGAATTCGTTTGATGCGCCATCGATAAACAGTTTCCATTATGATACCACTTCATCTGTCTCCTGCTCTTCTCCATCTCGAATGGTGAATTCCACGATGGAATCAGCCAACGCCTGTCCGTTAATTTCCCTTTGAGGTTAATAAGTCACATCATTCTGGCTTAATTCAATATTCCACTTCAGAAGTCGCCCCAAAGTCTCAGGTCGATATAGTATTTGTTTCAGAGGTTGATCTGTCAACACTTAACTAGATGAGCTTGAAAGTATAGTCACAATTTCCTTGATGCTATTGGTAAGCAATATCAGTTAGTCCCGCTACACTTTTTCACAATCACTTTACACTCATGTAGAAGTTTTATGCATGTTTAGGGTATTTGCATTGCATGACACAATCATACACTATTGCTAAGGTTGAGCTCATTTATAGCATGTCTACAGTACATAATCACATTGCACCTTGGTTAAGTATATGGTTGGGTAGATAACTTGGTTGTATAACATGGATGGTATTGCACATTACGTTGTTTGCCCCTTGAAAAGACTTGGGGACGAAATCCTTTTTAAGGGGGGAGAAAGTAACACCCTTAAAATTAGTAAGAATTAAATAAGTAAATTAAATTAAGCATATGTAAAAATGGAAATTTTGTAAAAGTTGGAATTTGACCATGAAAGTTGTACCGTTACGTTCGTGGCAAAATTGTGATCTATTTCATATATAATATGCTTAAAACAGAGCTCAAACGAAGAAGTTATGGACATTTGAAGTTTCAAGTTTAAGACAATTTAATTCGAATTCAAATAAATAATTAAATTTAAAATTTGAAATTTGAAAATTAACTGAGATTAGATTAGGGGTTAAGAAATCGTTAACGCTAAAAATTAACATTAAAAGTATAATAAAGGAATTAAATTAAACCAATGGTACAAAAATAATTACATTCCCAAAATAGGTGGAGGGGGTCGACCGCCGACCCTAACCGATCGACTGCTAGCGTTCGGCCGGTACATATACGGCGGTCGGCTGCTTCTGTTGGTGGTAGCTATGGTTTTCCTATCAACAAACATTCCAGATTTATCCCTTTTAACATATTTTCGTCCTACGGTCCTGATACGTTTCAATCTCTATAAATAAGATCCTAGACCTCTCACTTTTATTCACAAATATTTTGGGAACATCAGCGAAGCTCTGTTAGTTCATCTCTTCTTAGATTCAGAAAACTCCATTAGGGTTTCAGGTAAGGAATCCTTTGTACCTATCCTTGTTTATTTTTTAATATCTAATTCTCTTCACCTCTATTGTTTCTGAATCTAAATATATGTACAAATCCCTTGTTGTATATATCAATAAGAAGAGATCTGAAGGATATTATAATGGGCATTTCAAATCTAGAGAGAAGCATAGCTAAGGACCAACTATGAGTGGAAATCTTAGCATTTTTATTTCAGTAATTGATTAATATATTATGGATTTGAATATGCCTTAGGGGTTTTGGGTTTATGAAAATAAAAAAGAATAAAACCCTCAAAAACTCCTTTAATTTGAAATGTCAATTCTTGTTGGAATTCTCAATTGTTTATATTGAATTATTGGAATTGTATCATTTTTGCAGTTTTTGGTGATTTCAAATTCTATTCCACTTCTCTAATTTGATTATGAAACCTCTATTAAGGAATAGGGTGTAAAGTATGAATTTATTCGTAGTTTATGTCATATGTTCCATATGAAAATAAAGTAGAAATTCTATTTTTAATTCTATATAAAAGAGGTGTTGAACATGGATTGAAACTAGAGTTGCAATTTCTATTTTTGGGATTATTCCATGATTTGATGTGATAGATTGAGTTGAAATTTTATTACGTACAAGTTTGTTTATTACAATTTTTGGATATAAAGGTTGAATCCTTTGTTAAAGATATTGAAATCCCTTATTACAGATATTGGAAATTTGGTAGCATTGATAATATGTAAAAAGGACTTGTATTATTGTTGTTAAAAAGGAATTGACATTTAACGTTAGTTAATGCAAAATCTCCTCATGCATAGAAATAATAAGCGCGTATTTATTTATATATTAATTACCGTAAATAGCGTAGGATTAAAACGTATTAATTGTGTATTTAATTAGGTAATAAGTGTCATCAAATCCCTCTTAAGAAGGTAATTGATTTGTTAAGGAAAAATAAGAAGGAATTCTCATATAGACCAATTAATGGACACCGTGAGATGTGCAGTAATACATGGAGTATTGAAACACCCCACACCCCTAAATATACCCAAAAGGACACATTAAAAGGCGTGGTGCGTTGTAGGTATAACTGAAACTAACAGAGACTAAGATTCACAAGGCAAAAATAGGTAAAAACAACGAAAAATAAAATAATAACTTATTCAAAACAAAAACTTCATAACTGCTTCATAAACCAAATAAGTCAAATACCAAATACAACATACATGTCTCAAAACCCAATATGTCTCATGAAATAAAAACTCGTAGTCTCAACAAAAATCAGAGTATAAATATCCCACATAATAAGCTAGTACACAGAAAAAGCTAAGGCTAGAATAAAATAAATACATGGTAGAAATCTTCTCCAAGAATCCTCCGAGCACTGAAATCTACTGCCCTCTTCCATGATTTCCGATGGGGGGAAAGGGGGAAATAGAGGAGTGGGTTAGACTAAAAGTCTGGTGAGTGATAGTAACTACTAGAATCTTTAAGCAAAGTAAAAGTAATAGACTCTTCAATAGTTCCAGTATATATAAAAGGAAACAAAGGAAATAGGAGAGATAAAGCTGGAAATAAATATGAATTAACTAGTACTCAATTAATAAGATAGGTTAACTTTGATTGTTTGCACTTGTCCTTGATAGCTACTTTGATTAGGCTAAAGTCCTAATTCTACCCTTTGATCGGCCTGCTACTCCATAAAATCTACTGTGGACTGGACGTTTCCCTAAACAGTAGACTTTGGTGTCTACGAAAGACACACTTACTAAGCGCTTGGAACTCATAACGATTTATGAGCCATCACTGGAAGCCGCACGCGTGACCACCACTAAGCTCGCGTTCTTGCTGTTCCCTCTTTTGACGTTTTATTTACCCTAGACAGCATAAGCGTGCCCCTCGCCTCACTTCAGGATTATGTGAAGCACCTCGTCTCACTTCAAGGTTATGTGAAACACCGTATCCATAGAAAAATAGGGGAAATGCTGTTGGTACTGGTCCCTATCAAACAAAAATCTAGTTGCACCCCTTGTTCAAATCCACTTGATTTGAACTACCATAGATTGACCATTTACTTCCACTATAAGGATAAGCGTACCCCTCGCCTCACTTCAAGATTATGTGAAGCACCTCGTCTCACTTCAGGATTATGTGAAACACCGTAACCATAGAAATATTAGGGGAATGCTATTTGGTACAGGTCCTACTCTTATCTTTGCTTATTAACTTAGATAAATTATTTAAATAAGCTTTTATTTTTATCAATTACTATTATTGCTTATTAATTTATCCTTAGTCATAAAATAAGCACCATAGTTTTCATAGTTTATCAATTTATAACTTACGCTATAATCATGCTTATTACTTAACCCAAGGTTTAAGTGTGAAAATAAGCTTCTTTCTTCTTTTATTCTTTTTAGTTATAATTCTAGGTTATAACTAGGCCAATCTTCTTAATTCAGTCCAATTAATATCATAATTAGGCATAATTTCAGTCCAATTCCATTTATATTATAGTTTTTATAACTTACATCTTATATTCCATTATTTCAGATTTCTTATAATTTAATCCAATTTCGCGTTAATTCTATTCTAATCCATATGCGAAGAAGAAGAAGGAGGAATAAAAGAAAATTGAAAATAGAAGGAAATCCAAAGCATAAGAAGAAGATGTAAATAATTCATAAATAACAGTAAATAAACTAAAATACTATAAATAAACTGTAAATAAATGGAAAAGGTAGAAATAAACTGAAACCCATTCCAAGTAACTTCTCTTCCTTCCAACTCAATAACCTCCCATCAGTAAGAAGCCTCCTCTTTCAGCTGCCAAGATGATAGCTGAACCCGCTGTTGATCGTCCAATCCCATAAGTCCCAATATCCTCTCCGTGTTTCTTAGCCAAGCCCGAGCCTTCACAAAAGTCTCCGTACCCGAAAAGGTCTTTCCACCCAAATTTGTAAAATCCTTACAAAGTCTAGAAAAATTAACTACTGCAGGTGGGTTGATGGGATTCCCACCCGCTTGTGCTGGATTGGGCGTTTGCCCTTGCACCTCTGGAGCCGTGGCTTGTAGATACCTACGAAACCAGGTTGGGACTAGAATGCCCTCGGGAAGGTTCGGGGCATCAGCCATTCTAAGAAAAAGGAAAATATAGTTTGGGAAAGAGTCAAAGGGAGATTGAACTGGACTTATGAGGGGATTTTTATAAAAACTCTTCTATACTAAAAAAACATTTCTCGGAGTTCTTTTCTGAAAAATACCTTTTTAAGAGAAGTTATTTTGGAAAATCCTTTTACTTTTTTAATTTTTTTTATAGAAATCCTGCAACCTTAGGCTCTGATACCAAGCGAAACACCCCACACTCCTTAATATACCCAAAAGGACACATTAAAAGGCGTGGTGCATTGTAGGTATAACTGAAATTAACAGAGACTAAGATTCACAAGACAAAAATAGGTAAAAACAACGAAAACTAAAAAACAACTTATTCAAAACAAAAACTTCATAATTGCTTCATAAACGAAATAAGTCAAATATCAAATACAACATACATGCCTCAAAACCCAATATGTCTCATGAAATAAAAACTCGTAGTCTCAACAAAAATCAGAGTATAAATATCCCTCTCAAGTGCCAGTACAAAGAAAGAAAAACGGAAATAAAAGTAGGGAAATACATAGCAGAATATTCTCCAAGAAACCTCCGAGCAACTGCAATCTACTGCCCTCTCCCTTGATTGCCTATGGGGGCAAAAGGGGAAAATAGAGGAGTGGGTCAGACTAAAAGTCTGGTGAGTAATAGTAACTACTAGAATCTTTAAGCAAAGTAAAAGTAACAGACTCTTCAATAGTTCTAGTATATATAAAAGGAAATAAAGGAAATAGGAAAGAGATAAACTGAAAATAAATACGATTAAACTATTGATCAATTAATAAGATAGGTTAACTTTGATTGTTTGCACTTGTCCTTGATAGCTGCTTTGATTAAACCATAGAATCTACTGTGGACTGGACGTTTCCCTACACAGTAGACTTTGGTGTCTACGAAAGACACACTTACTAAGAGCTTGGAACTCACAACGATTTATGAGCCATCACTGGAAGCCGCATGCGTGATCACCACTAAGCTCGCGTTCATGTTGTTCCCTCTTTTGACCTTTTATTTACACTAGACAGCATAAGCGTGCCCCTCGCCTCACTTCAGGATTATGTGAAGCACCTCGTCTCACTTTAGGGTTATGTGAAACACCGTGTCCATAGAAAAATAGGGGAAATGCTGTTGGTACTGCTCTTTATCAAACAAAAATCTAGTTGCGCCCCTTGTTCAAATCCCCTTGATTTGAACTACCATGGATTGATCCTTTACTACCACTATAAGCATAAGCGTACCCCTCGCCTCACTTCAGGGTTATGTGAAGAACCTCGTCTCACTTCAGGATTATGTTAAACACTGTAACCATAAAAATATTAGGGGAATGCTGTTTGGTGCAAGTCCTACTCTTATCTTTGCTTATTAACTTAGATAAATTATCTAAATATGCCTTTATTTTTGTCAATTACTATTATTTCTTATTAATTTATCCTAAGTCTTAAAATAAGCACCATAGTTTCCATAGTTTACCATAGTTTCCTTAGTTTATCAATTTATAACTTACTTTATAATCATGCTTGTTACTTAACCCAAGGTCTAAGTGTGAAACTAAGCTTCTTTCTTCATTTATTCTTTTTAATTATAATTCTAAGGTATAACTAGGCCAATCTTCTTAATTCAGTCCAATTAATATCATAATTAGGCATAATTTCAGTCCAATTCCATTTATATTACAGTTTTTATAATTTATATCTTATATTCCATTTTTACAGATTTCTTATAATTTAATCCAATTTCATGTTAATTCTATTCTAATCCATATGCGAAGAAGAAGAAGGAGGAATAAAAGAAAACCGAAAATAGAATGAAATCCATTTTGTAAGAAGAAGATGTAAATAACGCATAAATAATAGTAAATAAACTAAAATATTATAAATAAACTATAAATAAATGGAAAAGCTAGAAATAAACTGAAATTAATTGAAAAGAATAGCTAGAAGAAATAGACTGAATAATTCTAAAAATTGTAAATAAATTACTAAAAAGGTTACTCCAAAAATCGTAGCAAAACTACAACTATTGGAAACCCTATTATTTTAAATTACTTAAAGAAATTTAAAATAATTACAATCACTCACCTCTGGCCCTTAGCTCTTCCCTTTAGGCCTTCCCGGATCCACTTGGGGTTGTTAAATATTTTTATTTAAAACAATTTCCTCCTTGGAAAATTATTCCGCTTAGGGTCCTTCCTGAATAGCAAACCCAATTGGAGAAAATCTTAGAATGAGAAAAAGTGTTAGGCCTAGGGTTCTATTTATTGGGGTAGAAGTGGATCTCAGACCATTGGATTTGGTATTAAATAGGATGCAACCATGTCATAGGCTGAATAAGTGCCATCAGATGCATGAATGGAAGAACCAGATCGAGTTGAAGAATGCAAAACACATCTACAACATTCGAAGGAACAAACGTTCGTTCGTTCGCCCAAATGGGCAGGCGGGTCTACCGGGCGGTCGACCGCCTTTATGCCCAGGTCGACCGGCCGGTCGACCTGGCCATATATATTATTATTATTATTATTTCGTTGTCTTGTTTAATTCATATCTCGTTCATATTAGCTTGGTTTCTGACGTTCTATATATGGAAATTGACCAAAAAATTACCACGAACACAATGGTGCAACTCCCATAGCTCAATTCTGATAATTTCACAAAGTTATTTTATTATTTAATTAATTAACAAATTAATTATTATGGGTTAAATTTCGGGTTGTTACATTCTCCCCTCCTTAAGGGATTTTGTCCCCGAAATCTCTAAGGATAAAAGAATGTACTAAATATCTTCATCCAATTCTACAACCAGCCACTCAATCATCAACTATTCATCCATTGTCCTTGAGTTTTTCTAATGCAATTTATGATACTTATGCAATTAGTGTAGTGTAAATGTCCCCGACTAATGCAAAAGATTAAGCGGTCCACTGGTTTAACTGACCTCCTTTTATGCAATCATGTTCGTGCCATGTATCCAAATGAATGCAAAAATTCCCTAATGATAACTGATAATTCTATATGCGTGCTACAAACATCATCCAAATGCAACAATTATGTGGTAAACATCCATTTATACCAACCGTAGAAATAAATTTAAAACACACACACATCCATATGCATATGCTCTAGTGTCCTAATTAGGCCGATCCCTAAGGAATAATAGTGCCTAGTGTACCTAAATGCGTCCATTAGCATCCACTAACAAACACTTGTAATCACTAGCATACATCATTCATAACATGTTATATTAACATGTTTGCATCAACTCCTACCATCCATAGGTTAAATCCTAAGTTCTACCCTCCCAAAGGATATTAAAGGAAAGAACCTATTCAAAACTAAAGATGGAAATAGGAAATTCGAAATTTACTATCAAAGAGAGATGTGGATAATAAGTACGCATTTTCTCTTAATCAACTTAATCTTTTTCGAAGTCTTTTTAACCTCTATAGACTCTATCCAACACGAAAGCGACTTGCGCGGTCTTCCATAAAGAGCTTTGGAAGGTGCCATTCCAATGCTAGCTTAAGAACTACTATCTTATGTGAATTCTACTAAAGGAAGATGCTTTACCCAAGTTCTTCCAAAATCAGGAATATCCATTTTCAACCATGCGTGTCTTACAATTTTTACCAACTCCATTTTACTGTTCTTCTTTAGTCTGCTCACATGAATCAACATTCCTAGGTTCTCACTAGGGTCCTATACACTCTACGGAAACTCTATTGTAACTTTTAAAAGTAATTATTGCTGTCTCCTTTGTAGCCTTACCCCTTTTCCGTTACACCTAGGAAATGATTCCTATTTACTTCATATTTAGGAGTTTGGTTCGGTGTTTATAGTTCCCTTTTTTTTAAAAATTAAGGTTTCTAAATTTTTAAAACATCAAATCCCATAATCTTTGTCTTTAAAAAGTGTTATTTTTGAGTTTCCATTAAATTCAAAAATACTTGGTTACTTATCATTATTTCCCAACTTAGAGGGGAAAACTTTCAAATTCTAAGTCCAAAACTTATTCCTCATTTTCTTTTAAAGACCTTTTCAGTTTTCTATAAAAATTTGAATTTTCAAATTCTACTTTTATTCAGTTTTTCATTTCCAAAAACTTATTTACTTTTTCACCAAACCATTTTCTTTTAAAATATCTTTAAACTGTTTTTATGTGTTTCCAAAACATCTTCTTATTATACCTTACGGTCTCATACCTTAATATATTGGAACTACTTTCTCAAATGAGAAATTATTAACACTAAAATCTTCTATGAACCTTTTATAAGAGAATTTCATGTTTATGTGAAATTACAAGGAACTTATTTTATATTTTTCGAAATAGGCTATACAAAATATGGTGCTTTCCATTCCTTGTATATCTCTTTCATGTATTCCTTGTAACTTGCACAAAACATTTTTATTGGTTTCATAGAAAATCATACCATTATTCTTTTCATTTCAGTAGATTAAAGTATGTTTAATTTATATTCTTCCATGGTAAATATTTTCTAATATCTAACTTATGCATTTTCATTTTAGAAAAACTCATCTTCAAAACTATTTTAATATTTCCATAACTGCAAAAACACTTCCTTATACTTATTAAAAATAATAAGTGTACTTTACAAACCATTTTGTTTCTATACTTAGAAATTATCTTTTAAAATACATTTATATTTGGGTTAAAACGGATGTTGCGTAAAACACCGTTACTACAACCCAAAAATACTAGTGTATGGATTCAATTAAATAAATACCAATAAATCTCATATACCTATGTAAAAATATTTCTCTTGGGAGTCACTTACTATAACAATAGTGTTGTAATCTATGTTTTCGATACTTGATACACTCTAGGTTTTTATGTTTAAAATCTTTGTTTACTTACCATGAAACTAGTGGGTTATATATATACTCCATAATTCTTCAAAAAGAATTTCAATTTTTCATTATATAAAAACCAACTTAAATTCATACCATTCTTCAAAAACCCCATATTTATTTTCTAAAAGAAAATATTAACAATGAAAATTTTCAATTCTAACAATTACATTTTTTTTAAATTTCAAAATTTTCATTTTATTGGGCTTGTCATAAAGTGGGTCTTCCTACTTATTACCCTGGGAGTACTTTTCCTAAACTAAAGGCTTTTACTCCTATTCCTCTTGTATACTCATATATATTCTAAGGCATCGCCGTCAAATCCACTTGTCTAAGACAATTACAATTTCTACAATTATCTACACATGGACTTTCTTCTTTGCTTATCTACTGAATTTTATTGTATATCTCTAACCTTTGCCTACCTCTTTTTGGATTTCCATAATCCGAATCCTAAATGTACATAACCGTTTCTTAAATTCCTACCATGTGTAGACATTCTCTATGCCTCAATAAATGCACTTCAAAAGTGGTCGATGAACACGAAGCGTACGAAGAACCTCCTTTAGATGAATAACATGCTCTTCCATACTTCTTGGAAAACATCAAAATGTCGACCATGAATACCACCACGAACTTTATTTTAGGACATCTCTAAAAACATGGTTCATCAAATCTATAGAATAGGCTGGGACATTGGTTAGCCCAAAAGACATAACCAACCACTCAAAGAATCCATCGGGTGTCCTAAATGCGGTCTTAGCAATGCTGTCATCAGCTACCCTTAGCTGATGAAATCCAATGGCCAGACCAAGCTGAGAAAATACTGAAGAGCCAACTAACTGGTCAAAAAGATCATCTATCTTAAGGAGTGGATAATGGTTCTTCTTTGTGAGCTTATTCAATTCTCTATAGTCAATGCAAAGTCGAAGAGAACCACCTGCTTTGGTGGTGAAGACGACTGGCATTCCCTATTTCGATATGTTTCTTTTTATGAAACCTTTCTCAAAAGCTCACGGATCTGCTTGCTCAATCCCTTTCTTTCCCTGGGCGCCATATGCCCTACGGGTAATGCCACTAGCTAGCAAAATAAATCCTGAAGTCAATCTCTCTCTTAGGGGGGTAGTTTCCTAACCTCCTCAAAAATGTCTGGAAAATCTCCGACGACATGAACCGAATCTAACTCCGATGATGATGAATCGAGGGAATAAAGGAAGCTCAACATAACTGACCCTTGCGGGTCGCAAGAAATCTCGAGAGTCCTACCGATGCATGTCTCTAGTCTAACGACTCTCCTCTCACAATCTAATATAGCTCCATATGTGGATAGCCAATCCATTCCCAAAATCATCCCATACCCCAAAAATCCCAAAACATAGGCGTTACAGTCAAATTCTACGCCCAGGATAAAAATTTTCAAACCCCTACAAACCATAAACAAGAGTGCCAATCCTCCTATCGGGTTTGAAACAAAGATGGGGTCTACTACTAAAGAAATGTCTAAGTGCAAACGATCCACATGAGAACTAGAGATAAAAGAGTGTGATGCTCCAGAATCGAAAAGAGTCCAAATGGGAAAATCAGAAATAGAAATCAAAATTTCCTACCTAGATTTGGTCTGCTACTGGAAGGCGCTGTATCCAAAGTCTGGATCTGTGCAACTGGTACACCCGCACCCTGCCCCGTCTGTTGGGGGCAACTCCTACTCCAATGACCAGGTTGCCCACAACTATAACACTTTCCTCTCATCTCCTCTCTCTTGCAGTCTCGCGTAATGACTAATCATTCTGCAACTATGGCGCTTCACTTTCTTCTTGATTCGCTTCTGAGGGCCTTCCCTTTTCCTCTTATCCTTCTTGCCCTTCCACTATGGATTCTTAGAGCTTGTAGGAACCTTCTTAAGCTCTTCATCCAACTGCCAAGATATAGGTTGAACACTCTATTGGTCCTCCAACCCTAACCGCCTAAACCTTTGCTCCAAATTCTCAAAACTAACCTGCGTCTCCTCGGAATCCTCCATGCCAGAAAAAGTTCTACCTCCTATACTAGCGAAGTCCTTGCATAGCTCAGAAAAGGGGGCTGATGTGGGTGGATTAAAGGGATTTCCACCTGCTGGTGTTCTTTTGGGAACTTGCCCTTGCACCTCTGGTACCGTAGCTCTATGGAACCAGTCAGCCATTCTATGCAAAGAAAAGATAATTTAGGCTCGAAAGAATCGAAAGAAGATTGCACTGGTCTTGGAGGGGAGTTTATAAAAACTCTTTTATATTTAAAAACTATTTCTAAGAGTTCTTTTCTGAAAAATACTTTTTTTTATAAGAAGTTATTTTGGAAAATACTTTTACTTTTAAAATAAATTTTTAGGAATCCTACAACCTTAGGCTCTGATACCAAGTGAAACACCCCACACCTCTTAATATACCCAAAAAGACACATTAAAAGGCGTGGTGCGTTGTAGGTATAACCGAAACTAATAGAGACAAAGATTCACAAGACAAAATAGGTAAAAACAGCGGAAACCAAAATAATAACTCATTCAAAACAAAACTTCATAATTGCTTCATAAACCAAATAAGTCAAATACCAAATACAACATACATGTCTCAAAACCCAATATGTCTCATGAAATAAAAACTCGTAGTCTCAACAAAAATCAAAGTATAAATATCCCTTATAATAAGCCAGTACATAGAAAAAGCTAAGGCTAGAATAAAAGAAATACATGGAAGAAATCTTCTCCAAGAATCCTCCGAGCACTGAAATCTACTGCCCTTTTTCGTGATTTCCTATGGGGGGAAAGGGGGAAATAGAGGAGTGGGTCAGACTAAAAGTTTGGTGAGTGAAAGTAACTACTAGAATATTTAAGAAAAGTAAAAGTAATAGACTCTTCAATAGTTCCAGTATATATAAAAAGAAACAAAGGAAATAAGATTGATAAAGCTGGAAATAAATACAAAATAACTAGTACTCAATTAATAAGATAGGTTAACTTTGATTGTTTGCACTTGTCCTTGATAGCTGCTTTGATTAGGCTGAAATCCTAATTCTACCCTTTGATCGGCTTGCTACTCAATAGAATCTACTGTGGACTGGATGTTTCCCTACACGGTAAACTTTGGTGTCTACGAAAGACACACTTACTAAGCACTTGGAACTCATAACGATTTATGAGCCATCACTGGAAGCCGCACGCGTGACCACCACTAAGCTCGCGTTCCTGTTGTTTTCTCTTTTGACCTTTTATTTACCCTAGACAGCATAAGCATTCCTCTCGCCTCACTTCAGGATTATGTGAAGCACCACATCTCACTTCAAGGTTATGTGAAACACCGTATACATAGAAAAATAAGGGAAATGCTGTTGGTACTGGTCCTTATCAAACAAAAATCTAGTTGCGCCCCTTGTTCAAATCCCCTTGATTTGAACTACCATAAATTCACCGTTTACTACCACTATAAGCATAAGCGTACCCCTTGCCTCACTTCAGGATTATGTGAAGCACCTCGTCTCATTTCAGGATTATGTGAAACACTGTAACCAAAGAAATATTAGGGGAATGCTATTTGGTACAAGTCCTACTCTTATCTTTGCTTATTAACTTAGATAAATTATTTAAATAAGCCTTTATTTTTATCAATTACTATTATTGCTTATTAATTTATCCTAAGTCTTAAAATAAGCACCATAGTTTCCATAGTTTATCAATTTATAACTTACATTATAATCATGCTTATTACTTAGCCCAAGGTCTAAGTGTGAAAATAAGCTTCTTTCTTCGTTTATTCTTTTTAGTTATAATTCTAGGTTATAACTAGGCCAATCTTCTTAATTCAGTCCAATTAATATCATAATTAGGCATAATTTCAATCTAATTCCATTTATATTACTGTTTTTATAATTTACATCTTATATTCCATTATTTTAGATTTCTTATAATTTAATCCAATTCCGCATTAATTCTATTCCAATCCATACGCGAAGAAGAAGGAGGAATAAAAGTAAAGTGAAAATAGAAGGAAATCCAAGGCGTAAGAAGAAGATGTAAATAACGCATAAATAACAGTAAATAAACTAAAATACTGTAAATAAATGGAAAAGCTAGAAATAAACTGAAATTAATTGAAAAGAATAGCTAGAAGAAATAGACTGAAAATAATTCTAAAAACTGTAAATAAATTACTAAAAAGTTTACTCCAAAAATCATAGTAAAACTACAAATATTGGAAACCCTATTATTTTAAATTACTTAATTTTTTTTAAATAATTACGATCACTCATCTCTTGTCCTTAGCTCTTCCCTTTAGGCCTTCCCGGATCCACTTGGGGTTGTTAAGTATTATTATTTAAAATGATTTCCTCCTTGGAAAATTATTCCGCTTAGGGTCCTTCCTGAATAGGTGAACCCAATTGGAGAAAACCTTAGAATGAGAAAAAGTGTTAAGCCTAGGGTTCTATTTATAGGGGTGGAAGTGGATCTCAGACCATTGGATTTGGGGATTGAATAGGATGCAACCACGTCATAGGCTGAATAGGAACCATCAGATGCATGAATGGAAGAACTAGATCAAGTTGAAGAATGAAAAACACGTCTACAACATTCGAACGAACGAACGTTCATTCGTTCGCCCAAATGGGTACGCAGGTCGACCGGGCGGTCGACCGCCTTTGTGCCCAAGTCGACCGGTCGGTCGACCTGGCCATATATATATATATATTTGTTGTCTTGTTTAATTCATATCTCGTTCATATTAGCTTGGTTTCTAACGTTCTATATATGGAAATTGACCAGAAAATTACCACGGACACAATGGTGCAACTCCCTGGCTCAATTCTGATAATTTCACAAAGTTATTTTATTATTTAATTAATTAACTAATTAATTATTATGGGTTAAAATTCGGGTTGTTACAAGTACTGTAAAATATGACTAAGTGATAAGTAGTGCGAGGTCAGTCAAAAGACACTCGGAAGTTTGCCCAGCTAATCTGGCTACCAACAATGTGACTTTGGGCCTGATATGAGACATCACCTATGATAAGTAACTATGATGACGCGAGGTTAGTCCCAATTCTATAGAGTAAATCTGCACGGTTAATCTGGCTACCGGTACCAACAAATAGTCTAGCTAATGTGAAACATAGTCGTGGATATGGGTCATAAGACAAAGGACTTGCTTTGGGGTTTGGAAGGTACTAAGTGGTTGTTTTAGGGCCCCTTTCTTCTCCAAATGAAGTATTAAATGGTCGGGATTGGGTTTAGGCATGGTTAAGGATATCTCGGAATGGTCCGCTTCAATAGGAAGTATTAAGTGTCCAAAGAGATTTCCGCACAATGTCAGCTAAATAGATTCTTATATGGAGTCAACCTTGTGAATAGATATTAAATGATGAGGGCCTACCTCAATTGAGGTCTTAAATGGTTAGAGTCTGCCTATTTCCATTAAAAGGTATTAAGTAGCTTGGGTTCTATCTCTCACCTTGTTAGACATTTATGACGTTGGTTATGGGTTTTGGGATTTGTAAACCTACTAGGGGAATGGAAGGTATAAAGTGGTTGACTAAGGGCCTACCTTCTTTCCTTATATGAAGTATTAAATGGTTTTAAAACATGTAAGACATATTCCTATTTTGACATATACTGCCCAAGTACTGAAATATAAAGGCCTGAGATTTTTATTCACCAAATACTTGTTGTTTTGACTCCCTCCTCATTATAACACAGGTTAGAGAAGGAGTTAATGATGCTTGAAGATGGTGAGAGTGAAGCTTGTGGCAGTTATTATCTACCTTTTCATGTTATTTTCTATTGTACCCATAAAATGAATTTTGAAAAATATGTTGTAACGGTTGTTGTTATGTATTATGACATTTGAAATGATTTGAAATAAATGGGCTATTATTGTTATTATATTTTATTCCTTCCACAATGAGTTTTGGAAGAATAAATAGATAGCTCTATATTGTTTTTCCTTTTACCAACCAACAACCGAGTTTGGAATGGGTCTAGGTTTTGATAGCCTTTTCTGGGTCATAATTTAGGTCTATTTTAGGGCGGGTTGTTATAACTACCAACAAGTTCCTTAAAATGAAATTCTTTCGATAAGAAAGTGGCATGTCTTGAGACAATAACTTGTTTCTTTCGATAAGAAAGTACATAAACAACTATATGAATACATAAAATAATCGTACTTTGTCTAATAGAGTCCTATTAATCCATATCGATACATCATCTTGTAGTATAGGGAGGGGTCACTTCCAGAATAAATCGTATTCTCTTTTATGTACTCTTGGATCTCTAATCCAAGATACTCATGTATTAGATAAAATTGAATTATTTTAACCCTTTTGCATGTTATAGTTTTCTACTTGCGATTTATATTTTGTTGTAACATCCCCTATCTTGAGGCCCAAAGCTAAGTGCTACAGACGCTACAGTCATCTATAGTATTAATTTTCGGGGACAAAATACGATAATGTTAATAATATCCATGTAACAACCCGCATATTCTACGATTGAATATTTAAATATTTTATTTAAATATAGAATCGTTAATCGGATTGATGTTCGAAAAGCTACTTTTTGCAAACAGTCGAATTAGGACTCGAGACCACTTCCATTGAGTTCAAAATGTCGTTTGCGACCTTTTTGAGTATAAGCTTCGATATGTTTAGAGCTAGTCAAAAATTTGACCATTTTCACTTTGGGATTTGGGTTTGGGTTCAGCCCACTAGCCAACTTATACTCAAATCTGAACCACTCCTCCCCATTCACTCTCACTTCCTCCTCTTTTCAGTTCTAAAGCAACAATGGTGGAAGAGAATGGGAAATAGAAATTCAAAACCCTAGTCTTCATTAGCAAATCCAACTTCTAGCTCCAAATTCAAAGAGAACCCATTGGTAAGCATCTCCTTCTTCTTCTCCAACTCTTTCTCCTTCCAATTTCAGAAATTCCTAAACCTAACTTTGGGAATGTTCTTCTTTTAAAGCTTAGATTGAAGCTTCTTGAATTGTTATTGAAGAGGAATTGATCTTAGCTTGTTTTAAAGGCTTCTTCTTCATTTGTTTGGGTTCAAAGGTGAGATTTTTATCTCACATCTTAGCCTATAATTATCTTTGATTGTTAGGTATGAATTCCTAACACTATTTCATGTTCAATTGCTTTTGGTTTGAATTGCTTTGGCGAACATTTCAATTTTTGATGTTTTGAATTCAAAACTTTGAAACTCCTTGCTTTGTATTGTGAACATGTTTTTGGTTGTGAATCGGAGAGTCTATAGGGCCGTATTATCGATTGACAAAAGCCCCGAACTCCATTGCTCGACCGGGTGAAAGTGTAGGAGATTTCTCTCCCACTAGGCTGAAAAACGATTTCAGCTCGTCACCAGACGTCTGCAGGTAGGCTTAGACGTCTGGGGTCTGTTTCAGGAAGTTCCCGAAACTTCCTGCAGACGTCTGAGTATTTACCTCAGACGTCTGGAGTCTGTGAACTGCTCTATTTTGCCTGTTTTTGCCTATTTATCTCGAGATTTCAATTTCCATCGGTTCAAGGTTATCTGATAAGTCGTACCATTTTGGATCTTATCCGAAAAACAATCAACAGAATTTCTACTATGATGGTTTTGGGAATTGATTTCTTTGGATTTTTCTCACGTCTTCGAACGTGAATTTTATGTAATTCGATTCGTTTCAACAATCGTTTTGTGACTTGTCACTCTAAAGATATGAAGGTTTTAATACTAGTAGTAAATATCAAAACCCTTTCATCAAAATGTTTTCAACTCTATTTTTAATACCAAACTCGTTTATCAAACCGTTTTCTAATCTACTAGTATATACAAGCCTTTACTTCACTCGGATGAGAAATTGAATTAAACGACTTAGTAAAATGAGTGGTATGAAATGCTCGCGTTCACTTTGTCGGTTAGCTCTTGGACTTGTTCGATTGAACCCTTTTGTGACAATTTTCTAGTGAAGACCTACAACTTGTTCGTAAATATTTAAGTTAAGCAAGTGGTTATGGGACATGAAGCTAAACTCATATATTTACTAGCTTGGTGTGATTGACACTTCTTGATGATCAATGATGATCACTTTATGGTTTAGACTAGCAACGTGCGATGTCTCTTTGTCCACGTGGAGGACTGTTCCTCGTTTTAATGAGCTTCGTCTCACTTCTCGCATGGGTCGTACCTATTTAGGTGCGTCGATGTTTATTTCACGCATGGGTCATACCTATTTAGGTGCGTCGATGTTTATTTACTTCATGGATCAATCGGCTCAATAAGTCGGGACATGGGGCATATCTATTTAGGTGCGTCGATGTTCGTCTATACATGGGGCGTATCTTTCTAGGTGCGTCAATGTTCGGCTTTGCATGGGGTGTATCTTTCTAGGTGCATCGATGTTAGACATTACATGGGGCATATCTTTCTAGGTGCGTCGATGTTTATTTATGTATGGGTCGTATCTTTCTAGGTGCGTCGATGCTAGAGCATGGGGCGTATCTATTTAGGTGCGTCAATGTTCGACTTTGCATGGGGTGCATCTTTCTAGGTGTATCGATGCTAGACTTTACATGGGGCGTATCTTTCTAGGTGCGTCGATGTTCAGTTTATGGGATTGGCCATCCTCTTTTCTTGTGATTTCTGGATTTCTCGTTGTGATTTCTGGAATTTATGTTTCACCACCTTTTTCAGTTGGCATTAATATGTATGTCATTTATTGTGGCTTGGTGAATTAAATAAAGAATATGACATTCTTTTTATGCTATGAGATTCGTGAGATATTTGTATGATTTTCCTTTGTTGATTTTCTAATGTATACTTGTCGAGGTATGACCTTTTTGGTTATCATACGTTTTTATTATATCTCATCTTATATCTCATTTCATCTGATAATTATAGCTAGACTGATCCGTTTATTATTTTCTTCTTAAATAATACTCAGGTCAGACTGAGATTTTACAGGTGCTTCTTCATGACTTCCTATCTGGAACCATCATATGACTTTTGGCTAACTACTCTAGTTTAGTAGTTTTTGTTGTATACATTTTAGATCAGACTCCTTGATGTATTCATATTCTATTGTCTTGCACTTGTATCTATTCTTTTGTGTTATTGTGGATCTTATTTGACCACTACTCTGATGTACACTTTCATGTGTTATATTCATATCTATTTCCGCCTTTGTGATATGTATTGTCTGTGACTGATTTGTGTTATGTTTATTTCTATATTTGTTTCCGAAGTCCATATAGCCACTGTGTAGTAGCTTTGAGTTTGTATCGGTATGTTGGATTTCCCCTTGAGATGAAAAGTTATATTTTTATCTGGCATATCGGTACTCGCACAAAGAAATTATACAGATGGTCGCTCCTCAACAGCCTTATTCTCTGTGCTAGTTGACGGCATTACCTCGTAGTGTCCTTGGCTAGCGTGGGTATAGAGGTGGGGCGTCACAATCCATAATATCAGAAGCATATGAATATGAAATAAAATCAACACAGATTTCATAACAACTTTTCAGATTACATTCCAAATCAATATTTCATATTTAGTCACATAATCCCAAAACAATTCCCAGGTTTTGATCAAATATAATTATTACAAATTACGCCAAGAGAAACATATCAAGATGCCCCTTGGATGATAAGAGTACTAAAATAGACATATCGGTCATAATATATCGCAGTGGAAATATTACTAAATAGCTCCTACATAACTAGCTTGCCTCCTGTACGTCTTTGGAAGCTTATTCGTCCAACCTACTAAACTTGAAAAGTCCTTAACTCTCAATCTACTTAAATCAAATTTTGAGCACCCGAGAGTTTAAGGGGAAAACATAAACTTCAAGACAACCATAAAGCCTAGTGTGAATAATACTATTACGTCTCGATTTACTGATATTAAGTGAGACCACACCGCTTAGCGGAATGGGTTTCCCCTCACTAATATCCCTTTAAAAGAATATCTTTTGCAAATCAAAATCCTACAATCGAACTGATTATAACAACAATAGCAAATACATATATGCATAAAAATCAAGAAATCAATGGACTATCTATCCACACTATAGTTTTATCTGGCTAACTATTAACCATTAGCTGACTCAGGTCTACCAGACATAATCAATTATCTAACTTCCGTTAGACACACTACTAGGCTATCTGCCCTTAACTATCTTTTTCTAGGGTCAAATGATCCTAATGGTTTTCCGAGCTCACCAATAACCTATCTTTACTTTGTATATTCCCTTCCGTATATAACATTGTTTTAGTCCCATCTGTGACAAAGCCCTACATACTGGAATTTTGGACTTATATTAGCTAGGGGCTATTAGCTAAAATATAGGGTGCAACCCTACACAAGTCCTATCTGGTCTTCTAATGTCTGAGTCATAAACTTAGGGTTATCTACCCTATTCAAATTTCATTTCCTGTCATATACTTAGGTTAACTACCCTCCTCAAATTTCATTTCCTTGTAAACAATCTTTGTAAATGATTTACCCCTGAAATCATAACTTTATAAAACAAGGAAATCATACAATTTGCTATACTTAAAGTACTTATGCCATGATATATGCTTTAGACAAAACAATGTTGATGAAATCTTATCAATGGAATATCTATCCCTTCATAATAAGTTGAAACCACTTTTTAACTTAGAAAGTTTTAGGCTACAAGGCCAAAAAATACCTTCGGAACCTTTGTTTAAACCTTAAACAATCCCTTTGAAAGCACCCCTTTCAAAATAAGTTAACTACTGTAACCTTGAAATACTAGGCCGAAAGGCCCAAAACATACCTTTCGAATGTATTAAAAATATGGTTTTTGAAATCATTACTTCACCCTTAGACATCCTCTTTCGAAGTCGTTATCTTTTCTTTCTAAAGCATTGGAAATCGTCTTTTCAAAACACTTAAAACAAACCTTTTGGTATGCTTAAATATACCTTTCGAAAAAATTGGGGTTTCATCTTCGAAACATTTAGAATATACCTTTCGAAAGCTTTGAAAATTTTCACTTAAAACATACCTTTCGAAAGTATTGGGTTCAAGTAAAAGTTTGTGGAAACATTGCTCCGAAACCATTAAAAATCATTCCTTTCGAAACCTTTGGGTTTAATATATAATATAACTATGGTTCATAAAGAAGAAAGGTGAAAGCATTAATCTCAAGTAAAAGAAAGCGGTTAGTTTCGAAACCCACTCTTTCGAAACCATTGGCTCCAAAACCATTTTTGAAAGCGACTATATGACCCTTTCGAAAGCATGGAGAAGGCGGCTTCAAAGTAAAAGGCAAAAGAAACCTTTCGAATACATTTCTTTAAGGCTATAAAGAAAAGCAACCTTACTAGTTTGAAAGGTAAGAATACGGCAGCTAGGTTTCGAATGGGTTCAAAAAGCAGCTACCATTTTGAAAGCTCCTTTTTAAAACAAAACAGCGGTAACTTGTTCGAAAGCTTCTTATTAATATAAAGCTAAGCGGCAATTCTTTAGAAACATTGACTGATTCGAAAGTCATTTTAAAGTGACTTCTACCCCTTTGAAAGCAAGGTTCGACACTATCCCTTCCGCCTTTCTCCAATCCACTACATATCAATTGCTTAATACCATGTGTATTGGTTTCGAATGGGTTTGTAAGTGGTGGTATGGTGTCGAAAGCTAACATATGGAGCGGCGAAGTGGTAAATTATGTCAGAACTGATTTTATGCCTTACAAAGTAACTTCTTTTCAACTAACTTGCCTTATTTGTCAAAATGTAATTGGTTGCAATTTCTTTATCAAAATCCTTTTCTAAAAGTGCTGCCGAATTTCAGAATTATCAACTAAAACATTTTAACTAATAAACCCTTCTCTTTGATCAAAACATATGAAACATTTAAGTCCCTCAACTTAAATAATTTTATAACCATAATAAAATACTTAGGAAAATTCCCCAAAAATCACCATAACTCGCTTTTAATATGTTTTCTAGCATAGTGAAATTTCAGACCCAAAATCGTTACATACTTGCTTTAAATAATTTAAACCCATTATTAACTATTTTCTTTCATAGAAAATTCATAATAATTTCACAACAACTTAGAAAATTATGAAACTTGAAACCCATATCTAAAATGATGTCTTTGACCATATACAAAAAATGAAAATCATTTGGATGTCATTTATTAGGTTTTCCGATCTAAACTTATCATAAAATCTATATGAAACATCATAAATCATCAACAAGCTTATATATCCATTTAAACAAACATAACATGACATATTATTTGCAAAATAATTCGAATCTAATCTTGAAACCGAAAGCATTAACAAAAGTGAGATGTAATTCAAATTATTCACCTTAGCTTGATGTTAAGAAAGTTGAGATTTGCTCTTTGATCGAATTGCTTAAGCTTCATACTTGAATCCTAACTTTTCTTCTTTTGATCCTTCTTAATGGTAGCCAAAGAAGCTCTTGGGGTTTTTTTATTTATGAATGTTGAAATGAATGAGAATTGAGGGATAGAAGGGTTTATGGTATAAGAACAAAGACTATTCCTATTTTGCCCTTATCATATTCCTCTTACATTCTTATCTTTAATTCTCTTTTACTTATGTATTCATTACGGCACAACTCCTTTATTCGTTTACAAATCTCAATCCTTTAACATCTACATTATTTCATTTAATTTATCTAATTGAATGTCCTAAATAATGTTAGTCAAAATTAGGGTCATTACATTTGTATGATGGAGTTAAGGGTGTTCCCTAAAGATGATTATGTAATTTATTATATAACTTAACTCTTGTATGAAAATCTTGTTTGAAATCAACTCTTAAAGCGAAACACAACCGTGACAACTTCCATAGAATCGTTGACTTGGATGGTAAAGAGCAAACAGACAGACTTGCCATCGACAAAGCGTTCATTGATTTTTTCGCTCAGCTCTTTGGTAATGTCGAAAAATTCAGCCCAGGTATTGATGAAATAGATCCCTGGATTCTTCCTAAGCTTAATCAACATGACCATGCCTATCTCTGCAATACAATCTCTGAAGTTGAAATTAAAGACGCCATGTTTTCTCTTAACACAAACTCATGCAGTGGTCCGGATGGTCTCAACACCTTTTTCTACACTTCTAGCTGGAGCATTGTTGGACCTGATGTGTGCCGAGCAATTAAAACCGTTTTCATGAACTCAAGGATCATGGACACATACAACAACACTAATATCGCCCTCATTCCTAAATCAGCCACCGCTGAGACTGTTTCCGATTTCAGGCCAATCTCATGTTGCAATGCGATATATAAATGTGTTTCGAAGATTATAGCCTCTCGCCCGAAGGAAGATCTCCCTAACATTATATCTCCTAACCAATCTGCGTTTCTCTCGGGCAGAAGTATATTAGATAATGTTTTACTCTCTCACGAACTTCTCAGAGGGTACAGATGCAAAAACAAGTCTCCTAGAGCGATGATGAAGTTTGATATCAGAAAAGCATTTGATTCATTACAGTGGGATTTGCTGGTCCGCATTCTTGGTTACATGAACTTTCCGCCCCACTTTATTGCCTGGATTTACACTTGCATATCTACAGTTAACTACTCCATCGTTATTAACGGTTCATCGAAAGGATATTTCAAAGGTAAGCAGGGCGTTCGCCAATGCGACCCGATGTCCGCATATCTTTTCATTACAGTTATGGAACTCCTCACCCGTATGCTTGATAACTTAGTTTCCTCTGGATTGTTCCACCTTCACCCAAAATGTAGTAACCCATGCATTACCTCCGTCATGTTCGCCGATGATTTCGTCATCTTCTGCAAACCCGATCCTATTTCCATTCAATCCATTATGCATGCCTTGGATGCTTTCTACAAAGAAACTGGTTTGAAAATTAACCTTGTCAAATCAGAGATTATGCTAGCTAGCCTTAATGATGAGCAAACTCTTACAATCCTCAATTTCACGGGATTGCAGCCCAATTTTAATACGACAACTTATCTTGGAATCCCTCTTGCTACTTCCCGGATTATAGCCAGCCAATGTTTCCCTCTATTTGCAAAAATCATGTCTAAACTGGAGTGTTGGACCTCCAGAACCTTGAGTCAGGCCGGCCATGCAACCTTAGTCAAATCAGTGATTTTTGCAATGCAAGTCTATTGGGCTAAGACCTTCATTTTACCTCTGAAACTTATCAACATGATCAGATCTGCTGCTATGAGATTCATATGGAAAGGCTCCATTCATGGATATTTCACTGCCCCGATATCATACAAGCTTATTGAGAAACCTCTGCGCAAAGGTGGTCTTGGTATCTACAATGTCGTAGTTTGGAATAAGGTAGCGCTAATCAAACACTTCGATAACTTCATAAACAATAGAAACAGTCTCTGGATCCTTTGGTCGAAAAACAATGTTATTAAAAGGAGGGATTTCTGGAGTATGCAACCCCCTCAAAACATAAGCTGGACTTGGAGCTCAATCTTAAACTTGCGAAATTGCTTCCTTCCCAATGTCCAATACGACATAACGAGCAATGTCCAATTCTGGAATGACCCGTGGCTAGCCCACGGTTGCATTCTTTGTACGAAGCTTACGCACAACGACATCACCCAATCTGGCATTCATCCATATTCCAAGGTCATGGACGTGTTTAGCAACGGTGAGTTCGCGCTCCCTAACACATCGAATCAGGCTGTTCGTCTCATATGGAACCAGATCTTAGCCACCGAGGTCTCCCTAATCCACAACCACATCATTCACTAGAAAGGCATAGGTAGCATTTTCAAAAACAAGCCTATGTACATGTACTTGAATGGCCTTGATTGCCTGGATGATTGTAAATGGCATAAAAGAGTTTGGTACAGGGATAACAATGCTAGAGAAAATCTCATGTTTTGGAAAGTAATCAATAATGCTTTGCACTTGCGTGTTAAGCTGTTTAGCCGAGGAATGGACGTGCCGATCCACTGCACTTTCTGTAGCACTGAACCAGAAACTAGAGATCATATATTCTTCGAGTGCGGTTTCGTCTTAGGGATGTGCACAAAGTTATTGAACAAGTTAGGTTACTTGGATGCACAACTTTGGAGCGGTGATATTTGGAATGCTCTTCTCAAAGTTACTGACATGAAAGATAGTAGGAATAGGATTCTCTTCTTCGTTTTAAAGAAATTCCTAACTCTTCTTTGGAAGGAAAGAAACCGGCGTATATTCCAGCCGGAGAGTGTGCGGAATGAAGAACTTATCTTTCGTCATCTCTCATATGAGATAAAAGCGGGGATGAGCAGTGCAAAGTTTGCTATCGACCCGGGGACTAGCCGCTCTCTGAACGGTGTGCATTCTCGTTCCTGCCTGTTTATTTTTGCTGTTTGTTTTTTTCCTTTCCTTTCTTTCTCTTTCTTTGTATTGGTGCACTTTGTTGCCTCTTTCGTTTGCTTTGTTGCTCGTTCGTGTGTGTGGCTTGTTTAGTTTTTGTATGTTTTCTCTTCGGTGCATTAATAAAGTGGTAAGGGACCATCCAACCCCGTCGGCTATGCCAAAAAAAATCTTGTTAGAAATAAAGTGTGCTTTTGGTTTTGTTTCTATTTATGTGTAGTTATATTGTGATATAAATAACGAAATGAATAATTTAAATATATAAAAGTTGAAAATCCTTAGGAAAAGTATTTTATGATTTAGAGTTTGAATGTGTTCATAATCATGAATTTTGAATTAAATATTCAAATGGTTATCTTTAAATGTTCCTAGTTAAGATGTAACGACCCATAAATTTTAATAAATATTCAAACAGTAAAATTTTATCAGAAAATATATATGTTAGTTTTATTGTATGATTTTCAATTTCAATTTAAATCAGTAAAAATGATGTAAATAAAATGTTTTCGAAACCTGAATATTTTTATATAATAAATTTGTAAATCATCTTCTGAGTGAGATGTCATATTCCGTTTCGCCAAATTTGAACGGCTATTGCTCCGTTTATCTTATTTTCGGCGTATTAGCAGCATTTTCGGTACCGAATATCGACTTTTGATATGATTATCGTACCACTGATATCTGTATACCGTTCTGTTCGTCTTGTCGTGCTGATCTCCGCGGTATATTCATTTGTGTGTTTCAAAGTCCGGTACGTCGCAGAAACCGTGAAATGGTCAGCCGTATCGGTCCCCGTTCGAGTCTATTTGTGTTCCGTGACCATTCAAATTTTCCACTCGATGAAATTCAACGGTCATAAGCTTTTATTTAGCCTTGAATTCAAGCGTATTGACTTCCCCTATTCCCAACTTTAAATTTATTTGCTGGTTCTTATCTGTTCCTTTCTAATTTTCGACCCGTTCATTCTATTCTTTGAAATAAAAATTTATATATATATATAAAAAGGGTTCATTTTGATATATATAACTTTGCCACCTGCTGTCAATTTCATCTATCTTCCAGATCTCCTTCACATTTCCCAAACGACAGCAATTATTTTTTCCTTCCTCCTTGCCTGGAAGCTGCATGCTTCCCCCTTGCTAACCATCGACCTCAACAACCTTTCTCCACCAAGCTCCTTTCCTCTCTCTCTCTCTTTCAATGCATCACCTCCTTCCTCCTTTGCCGCAACCCAACATAACCTCGCCACCCAGCTTCTAACCTCCCCGCCGCTCTCTCTTCCCCTTTCATCTTCCTCAACCCAATAACTGAGCCACCTTCCTCCAGCCCTGTCTCGTCCAAAGCCTGCTGCCTCCTTGCTCCTCACGCTTGAGAGCCTTTGCATCCACTAGCCACGTCTCCTTCCATTATATAATAATAGTGTTAAAGGTATTTATATTTTATATTATGTTAGTTAGTAGCATATATATGTTTGCATATATGCTCGTGTATAAATACGTTTGCTATTTCAGCTTTCTTTTATATAAAAGCTAAAGAATATTTTGTATTGATATACTTTGAAACAGATAGAATGGAAACAGAAATGTAAATTGTATAATACAAAGTCTTGTACATAACTGTATTTATAAAAGAATAAACTAAATGGGCCAAAGCCCAATACAGGTTGGCAATCCAGAACAGTAACACGAAGTGATGCTGGCCTTTAGATCAGAAGAAGATCTTACGATCCATAATTGATGGTGCGGTGATACAAAGTATCGTTTCATTTTACTTCTGATTCCCACCCTCATTTTGATCTAGGGTTTTATCTGCCTCTTCCTCTTTTAACCTAGATCTGCTCTCGATATCTTCAATCATCAAATTGGCTTTAAATCTTTTGAAGTTATGCTTCGATAGGGCCTTTGTCATGATATCAGCAGTCTGATGACTAGCTGGAATATGGCTAACAGCAAGTTCCTTTTTAATGACTTGTTCTCGAACGAAATACAGATCGATCTCGATGTGTTTCGTTCGAGAATGAAGTACAGGGTTGGCTGAGATGGAGACGGCTCCAGAGTTATCACACCATATCACTGGTTGATTTGAGGAAGTAGCTCTGATTTCTTTAAGAAGAGATCTGACCCAAATGATTTCAGCTGCCGTGCTTGCCACACTACGATATTCTGCTTCAGTGCTGGAGCGAGACACGGTGGGTTGCTTCTTCGAACACCACGACACTGGATTACTTCCTAAATAGATGCAGTAACCTGTCGTAGATCTTCTGTCATCATGGTTCGAAGCCCAATCAGCATCAGCGAATCCTTTGATAGATAAGTCTTTACCTGCTTTTAGCTTTAGACCTTCATTGATTGTTCCCTTTAAGTATCTTAGAATGTGTTTAACTGCTTTCCAGTGAAGATCTAGAGGTTTCTGCATAAATTGGCAAACTTTATTCACAGAATATGATAAGTCAGGTCTAGTAATTGTGATATACTGCAAAGCCCCTACAATACTTCTGTAAAGTTTTTCATTTTCAAAAATTTCCCCTTTGTCTTTAGATAAGCGTAAGTTACTTGACATTGGGGTAGGCATGGGCTTTGCAGCACTCATTTTAGCTCTATTAAGAACTTCAGATATGTATTTTCTTTGACAAAGAATTATTTCATGTTCAGATTTTCTTATTACTTCAACGCCTAGAAAGTATTTTAAATCTCCTAAGTCTTTTAAAGAGAATTTGTTGTTTAAGTAGTCAGTGACATACCTGATTTCCTTCATGCAATTTCCTATGATTATAATGTCATCTACATAAACCAGTATGAACACAGTAATATTGTTGTGAATTTTGACATATAGAGAGTTATCAGACTTAGTGGGATGATAATTGAGATTAACAAGAGTAGATTTAAGCTTTTCATACCATACACGTGGAGCTTGTTTAAGCCTGCAAATAGCTTTGTCAAGCTTGCATACCCAGTCCTTTTTGGTATTCTGAACATATCCTGATGGTTGATGCATATAAACTTCCTCATGAAGTTCACCATTTAGAAAGGCATTATTGACATCTAGTTGTTTTATTTCCCACTTATTGTGAAGAGCAATAGTGAGGATAATTCTTATAGTTGTGGGTTTTACGACTGGTGAAAAAGTTTCACTAAAGTCTATCCTATATTGTTGAGAGTAGCCTTTTGCCTTAAGTCTGGCTTTGTATTTGTCAATATTGCCATCAGAGTTTCTTTTGACTTTATATGTCCATCTACATCCAATGATGTTTTTATTCTTTGGTGCAGGTACAAGTGTCCAGGTTTTATTTTTGATGAGAGCATTGTACTCATCATCCATAGCTGCTTTCCATTTCTTGTCCTGTAAGGCTTCATTGAAGCAAACAGGTTCAGATGAGTTGCTGATGACATGATATGCTTTTGGTTTGAATATACCATGCTTTGATCTGGTCATCATGTGATGACCTGTTTCCTCCTCATTAGTATTATACTGATGAGGAGTCGTATTGCTTTGATTTTCTTGAGCAGTCGTAGTTTCTGCATGAGACTCATTGTCATTGTTGCAGTTATTATTGGAGTTACTTGAATCTTGACCTAGTCCTTCACTTGACACAGTGAGTTGAGGTTCAAGTTGATTCTGGTGAGTAGCTTCAACCACTTTATTGTGAGAGAGGATGGGTATATCAGGTATAACATTTTTTGTGTTATATACCTTTTCAGAAGTTTTGATTTCTGTACTAGCAAATGGAAATATAGATTCATTAAATCCTACATGTCGAGATACAATAATTTTTCCATTACTAGTCAAACATTTGTAACCTTTCTGATTAGAAGTATAACCAATAAAGGTACAGGATGTAGATCTATTACTTAGCTTATGAGAATTATATGGTCTCATATAAGGAAAACATAGACAACCATATGTTTTGAGGTTATTGTAATCTGGTACAGTATTAAATAGAAGTTCTAAAGGGGTTTTATTATGCAGTACCTTTGTTGGCATTCTGTCGATGAGATGAACAGCTGAATAGAATGCATCAGGCCAGAACTTGAGTGGCATTGAAGCATGTGCCAAGAGAGTGATGCCAGTGTCAACAATATGCCTATGCTTCCTCTCAACTAACCCATTTTGCTCAGAAGTATAAGGGCAGGTAGTTCTATGTATTATTCCTTTATCTAAGAAATAATTCTTTAATGGTTTGAATTCTGCTCCTCCATCAGTTTGAATTATTTTTAATTGATGATTTAGTTGTCTTTCGACTTGAGTAATGAATTGAATAACTGCCCTATGAGTTTCAGCTTTATTTTTTTAAAAATATATCCAAGTATATCTTGAAAAGGAATCAACGAAAGATATGTAGTATTTGAATCCAAAATCAGAATTTATTGGGGCTGGTCCCCATAAATCTGTAGCTACCATCTCTAAGGGTTTGGTATATTTAGTTGATGAATCAGAAAAAGGTAATTTGTGATTCTTTCCTATTTGACATGCAGAGCATACATAGGGTAGAGATATATCATTAATATTGATTTTATTATTCTTCAAAACAGATTTTACAGTGTTAATACTGGGATGACCCAATTTACAATGCCAGAGATCAAAGATTTTGTTATTTTTGGTATTATTTTCAACATTGTTGCACCATTTTTCTGAATTGGCTACCCTATTGTGCTGCCTCAGATTGAATGAGTATAGACCATTTTGCACATTACCCTGCAGTAAAATTTCTCTAGTTGATGCATCTCTAACTAGACAAAGTTTAGGATAAAATTCAAAATATACTTGATTATCTTTGGCAAATTGAGAAACACTTATGAGATTTTTCTTTATTTGAGGAACTCTGAGTAAGTTGTTTAAGTGTAATTCTCTTTTACCAAAGATTTTGGCATTTCCAATGTGTGTGATTCCTATAGATCTACCATTACCTAAGAGAATAGTTTGAGTACCTTTGTATTCCTTGTTGCCTAGATTCAGATTTTCCAGATTGTTGGTAATGTGATTAGTAGCTCCTGAGTCTGGGTACCATTCTTCATATGCTGCATCCTCATTCTTTGGGTGTTGTGCAGTGTTTTGATTGATGGTATCTACTCCTATTTGTGCCAAGTTGACATTTGGATTGGTTGATCTCTGACTGTTGTTGTTGTTGTTGTTGAGAGAGTAGTTCTGATCAAATCTGAAATAGCACTTTGATGCTGTATGTCCTATTCTTTCACAAATCTGACACTTTGGTTTGTTAAAATTGTTCCATCTGCCTCTTCCTCTTCCTCTGCCATTCTGATTTCCTCCTCTTGTCCTCCAGTTTGATTCTTGTTTGAATTTTGAGGGGTGTCTTGGTTTTTTCTTTTATTTACAGAGGTGTAATTGACATAATAGTCAGAGTTTTGTGTCTTCTTTTCTTCAATTCTTCCTTCATGTGCAAGAAGTGTTGAATGAACATATTGAATGTTTGGCAAGTTCTTTTTTGCTGAGATAACTGCTACTATGGATTCATAATCTTCATCTAATCCACTTAGAATTGTAAGAATCTGTTCAGTTTCAGATACTTTGTATCCAGCTGTGCTGAGAAGATCACAATAGTTCTTGGCCTTTGTTAAGTATTCTCTCATAGACATATCATTTTTTCTTAAATTCTGCAATTGTCTTTTGCAATGAATAATTCTTGCAGAAGATTGAGAATTGAAGAATTGTTCAATTGCCTCCCATATTTCTTGTGAGGTTTTACATCCAACAATATGGGATAATATATTCGTGCTAATTGAAGACATTAGCCATGTTGCAAGAAGATTATCTTGCCTCTGGTAGAATATGAATTCTTGATTAGGGATAACTTTATCTTGAGTATCAGTTATCATTTTGGGTGGAATGGTTAGAGTACCATCAATGTATTCCTCTAATCCATGACCTTTTATGGCTGTTTCTATTTGATATTTCCACATGATATAGTTGCTTTCATCTAGTTGTATTGTTGTCTGACCTTTTAATTTGATTATTCCAGAGAAAATGCCTGCATTGTTGGCTTTGAATTCTGATGTAGCAACTGTTGCACTTTCTTCAGTCATGATGAGATGAACAGGAGAATGGCGGGGCAGATTATTTTGCAGCCAGGTGCTGGTTCAAGAAAGTGATTCGATTCAAGAAAGTGTTTCTTGAAAAGAGAGGGAAAAGGAAAACAGAGATGAGAAAGAAAGAGAGATAACAGAATCAAATGATGAAATGCTCTGTAGAACTGAGAGCAACCGAGAGATTTGATTATAGATCTGTCTTTCTGGATGGCTCTATGATGATTATAGAGCAAATTCTGATGATCAGTCGTTAGACAAAAAGCAATGGCTCTGATACCATAAAGAATATTTTGTATTGATATACTTTGAAACAGATAGAATGGAAACAGAAATGTAAATTGTATAATACAAAGTCTTGTACATAACTGTATTTATAAAATAAAAAACTAAATGGGCCAAAGCCCAATACAGGTTGGCAATCCGGAACAGTAACACGAAGTGATGCTGGCCTTTAGATTAGAAGAAGATCTTACGATCCATAATTGATGGTGCGGTGATACAAAGTATCGTTTCATTTTACTTCTGATTAAAGCAAGTTTATATATAAATGTAAGTATATATATTTGTTAGTATAAATATATAGTTATGTGTTATATTTGTATACATATGATATGTATAAAGTTATGTTGGTATTTTATATATTATCTGTTTGATTTTTATACAAATTATATAAGTTGTATATATAAGCTGGTTGTTCATATATGAGTTTACATAAATTTATATATATGGTTGTTTATAGGTGTATATGGTTATACAAGATATTTATAATCTGCAGTTATACATATATCAATCTGTTATTTATACGAGTGTATACAAAAACATGTTTATTTGTAGATGTAGATTTTATTAGTTATAATATATGAACCGTGGCTTATATATATATATGGCAATAAAGTAAGTGTGTGTTATTTTATAATAACATTGGCATTCTGAAATGAATATGTGTACAATATTTTATGTTAAAGAAGCTTATATAAATTTTATATATGTCAGTTCTATATATGTGTTTGTATATACAGTGATAATATATGTCAGTTTGTAAATAAATATTGGTTTTAAAAGATACTGTCATTATATATATGGTTTGTTTGTATTCCTGAAATGGCAAGACTAGTCACTTTTTATATAGTTGTATATGTAATATGTAAAGTATCTGTACTATATTATTATTAGTGAGTTAAATTTCAAGCTCATACAGGCTTTCTTGAAATTTGGCAACAGAACAGTGTTTGAGTTAACACTAAATCTTTCTTTCTCTTTCTCAACTCAACTGTCACGGCTCCTCTTTCGTCCCTTCCATATTTTCTATAACTCTAAAAGCGTCGCTGCTCCGCTAAGTTTTTGCGCTATCGAACAAAGAATCAGAATATTATGAGGTATTATGATATTAGGCTTTTGATATTTCATGCTTATTTCGTATGAAATTTTCATGTTTTGTTTGATTGTAACAAGTTCTGCTCATCCTTTTCTGATCGTTTTTACAATTTCATTCGTCTTCTCCGTTTTCAGTCCTCTCCACTTCCAAACACTTAAAAAATGGCGATCTCCTTTTGCATCTTTTTCAGATCTAGGTTTGCTCTCATTCTCTCTATTCTCCACTTGGATCCGAGATGGCCAAAAATCGCAAGTCCAAACCAAAGTTTGCTTCATCCATCAATAATCGTGCTTCGGCTACAAGATCTGGCCGCGTCTTCGCCACGCCTAATTCATATGAGTATCGATACATTGAAGTCGCCGTCAGGGAAAAATGGCCTGGCATCAGAGATTTTTCTTCCCACTCTGTTTGCTCTGGCAATCTTTGTTCTAATGTCCAGATAACTACTTATTTGCTATAAAGGTCACTTTCTAATTCTTACATATATTTTTGGTTTCTAACACTCTCGACTTGAGAAGCGTATATAATATATTATAAATCAATATTCTGTATCTGAATTTTAGTATCCTGTATATAGAACCTTATAAGGTGAATTCAACGTACCTTTTTTTCCTATTAGTTCTTTGACTTACGTTATTAGATTCAACCAATAATCTACAATAATATATCATGTCATTTGATTCAGGCACAGTTTGTAAGCTAGAAGCCAAGGCATTCTAGATGTCAGTTTCAATGACTGCAGCATGTACAAATCAGTGCAACACAGTAAAGTAATTTGCTCATACTGCTGCTGCATTACATGGTTGTTTAGAGTCTGCTATCCAGGTATCAATTATCCATAAATATGTGTGCATGTGTGCTCTCCTCTCCTGTAGAGGATCACACATTTTTCTCAAAAAATATGTGTCTAATAATAGTATGGGAAATATATAAATTTATGGTATGCTACTTTTGCTCAACTTCAACATCCAGTAAAAGTAACCTTTTATTCACATGATTAATAAATAATTGCCATTAAATTTTGTTGAACAGTTTAACGTATGATTTACATATTGTAGCATGTTATCAAGGTCAACCCATGAGACCTTTACCCAAAAATATGCAAAAAGCTAACAAGAATCATCCACTCATAAACCCAAGAATTGTTGTTTTTCTACGAGATAAGGTACAATACCCCATCGTCTTCCTCTTCTCTTCCATATAATTAGCGAGTGTATATTTTCTTCATTTTTGTTGTTTGTGCTGCATTTATTTACAATATTAGAGAAAGGATGGTCTTAACTGCTTGAGAGAAGTTAGTGATCACTTAGGCTTGACTTTTTTAGTTGAGGCAGGATAAGATTCAGTGTAACTTTAAATGGAGTACTGCCCAAAAATAGAATCAGAAAGAGTTAGCACAGTTATTTTCAATCATGTTGAATAATATGAATTCCACTCGATTTGTGCAGTTTACTTTGGATGCTGGATTCCAAAAGGTCGAGGAAGATGAAGAGCATGTGTTTTTGGGTATGTTTTTATTTTAAGTTTTGGGTTTTTAAATTCTTTTGCTATCTACACTATGTGATACTAGTTTAATATTGATGTTTTCATTTTAAGCTTGAGTATGGGGACTACCTTTTGCAGTAATTGTTGATATAGCTGATAGTTCTTTTGTTGGCAAAATTACTGCAGACATTAGCATATCGAGCAGTTTGACATAGTTATATGTGCATAATAACAAATTGTCTGGAAAATTACCTGTAGAAATCGGAAAGCTTTCTCGGTTGAGAACTTTCTCAGTTGAGTTATTTTCTCATTTGATAAAATTTTCTATATTAATTTTTTTAGACCGTTTTGTACCTTTGATTTTGCGAAATTCATGTATGATGATTTTGCGGATTTGCTGGATCCACACTCAATCAACAACATCCTTAAGAAATCTGTGATCTGGGTATTTTACTACTGTTTTCAAAATTTCCAATTACATATTATCTGATAAAAAATTTGCTCCATTTTATTTTCAGATCGTCAAAGGCGTGGATACGTGAAACTGAGCAATTTAAAACTGACGGTTGGATCTGTGAATATCATTATCACATTATTTGATCGGTTTTATTTAAGAAGTTTCTGGAGAATCCAAAAGCAGCATGATAGATCTGGTATAGAGTATAATTTTATGAAACATGTTACCTATTAACATACTTAAACCAAAAAAAGTCATATTTTATGTTGGTAAATATTTTAAAAAATGTCAATCGTCTCTGTGTTTCCTGTTTAAACCAAAAATGATAAATAAAACAATTGAACAATATTTAGCTTGGTTTGTTCTAATAACCATTGTTTGTCTATTTAGCTTGGTTGTCTCTGTCATTACTAATAACTTATATAATCACTTATTCATTTATCATAAATGCTACCTCTACAGGTTTTGAGAGACAAAGCTTTGTTGAGATTGTTCGCGTTAGCTTTACTATTGATCAAGCAATGGAAATTGCCATTCATGTTTTGGTTTTAATCGAGCTATACTGCAACATTTTCAGAGGTCATTTGGTAAATTATGCACGCTTTGTGTTAATCTGCTTATCATGCTGTTTAAGGCAAGGTATCTAAAATTAGTCTTAGCTTTACACATCTTTCATGCACAAACATCTCATTATGATATTCTATGCCATTGCCAAAAATTCAAATCGCTATCCCTATTGTTCTTCGGTGTTATTCTCTATTTCTATGTATAGAATTATTTTACAGCTGAACCCAATTCACTTAATTAACCATCATTAAGGCCGTTGAATTCTAAATCAAATAATTTAGCATATAAACATAACATACAACGAGGAAAAATTCTTTGGAACAAAGGTATACCATGGATGACATTATACTAATTAGGCATCCTAAAATGACATTATACTAATTAGGCATATAGCTTCCTTGGACTCTTTGCATAGAGACACCAATCTATACGAGCCATGAGAGAGCATTTGCATATCTAGCATGGAAATATGGTAGTTAGAGATTTTCATATTGATACAATAATTTATTATAGTTTAATATATATATGGTATATTTTAAATGAATGCATATGACTATATACATATTACTATAACCACTTAACCATTATTTCACTTATACATCTTGAATGTTCAGAAATGGCCAATGAAAGTTGTTCCAAACAGCTTATTGATGGAGATGGCACCTTTAACGTGGATGGGCTTGAAAAGTTCACAAAGACAGTAAAACTGTCTGAATGTGGGCTATCTTATGCAGTTGTAGCAATAATGGGTCCACAAAGTAGTGGTATGTTAGTAGCTCATAGAGTACATTTGGTGCAATGAAACATGATATCTGTCAGTTATTCTCTTTTATACATCCATCACCTAAAAATTGACATTTTAATGTTATATGATCAGGAAAAAGCACTCTGTTGAATCGTCTATTTTATACCAACTTCAAAGAAATGGATGCTTTTAGTGGGAGGTAAGTTTTGAACAAGCACCTAGATGGCAAGATGTCGTGGGATTGAGCCATGCCCAATTGTTATGGATTTGGAAGGCTTTGATGGAAGAGAGAGAGGAGAGGTAACTTTATAAGATAAATCTGTATTTTTGAAAGCCATACTCAGTAATAAAGGGCCATTATCCTCTTTGGATATCCCAGTCTCACTATCATATCCGTTCTCTTATATATACATGAGTTAAATGAATTACGATGAACCTGCTAAGTCTTCACCTGAACTATGAATGTTTTTTGCTTAAAGTGGTTTTATAGCGTATAATTTTATAAATTATGTATTCTACCTATCAAGTACATGTTGTGATCCACACTGTACTTATGAAGGGGATAGACTGGTCCTAAAGTTTAGTGTGGTCGCGTCATATTCTACATAGCACATATGGGAAAATATGTAAATAGAATCCCACGTGTAATCAACGTGCTTGCATTTATAGCTGTGATAGCTGAAAAATTAACAACCATATCAGTTTGTGAAACATCAACATAGTTTAACGGCCTTCCCTTTGTGTGATAAGATAAAGCTATAGTGACAATACATATCATCTACTTTGCATTTTTGCAATCTTGGTCTTCTGAGAACCAAGATATTCGTTCCCTCTGCTTCTTACTCACACTTCACTTTATGTCAGGATGATACTGCATTCGAGAAGCAGAGTGTGCTTTATTTGCTCTGGATGTCTCAGACGTAGTGTTGATAAATATGTAAGCACGCTACAGTTTCAACATATCCTTAGTAAGATCACAAATCTGTTGGCTAAAACTTTATTTTGACTTGAAAATTTTAGGTGGTGTCATGATATTGGACGGGGGCAAGCTGCAAATAAACCTCTTTTAAAAACAGTGTTTCAGGTATGAAGAAAATGGTGCACATGTATCCAATTGATCTATAACCTATGTCATAATGATTATCAATGAATTTCCATAACATGTCAGTAAACCTTGCCCTTTAAAACCTTTAGCCTACATATATGTTTGAGAGCATTTGTTCTATTACTGCATTGGCTCAATAAGCATTGTATACTCTGGATAATATTTGTATTTGATATTGTAATAATATTTCACATTACCTTCTGTAGATAGAACATTTATGGAAGATGTTAATCCTATATGTTATATTTCTTCAGAAGTTAATCTTTTCTTCTTTGATATCTTTTCATGCTATATGATGGGAGATTAGCTCATGAGAAATGGTAGATGTACTATCTTTTGGTTAGTAATATCCGATGAAATAAGGAAATAAAATAAGAATATCTGATGTATTCATGCATCTTTTCTTTTAAAATTTACCAACAAATCATTAGTGAGTATGGTTTTTAATGTAATTTTGAAATATAATGCTTTTGGTAAGGAGTAAGTTAGAGGCATATCGTATGTATTTTATTCTTGAGTTTAACCAAACTTTTGTACTTTAAATGTTGGTTCTAATATTTGGTTCCGAATGAATCGTTAGGTCTGTTGTGGTTTGAATATTGATTTTTTTTGGAATCGATATCTTCCCATAATACCTTCAAATAAATAATTTATAATATTAAATAATGTGAAATCAATATGACAATTCACTTTGTGTGTTTTTTGGTTGAATTTCAATTGCTGTTATGGGCATCACATACGTCTAATATGTATATTTATTTTCAATGATCGCTAAGTAATTGTTTTCACATATTGTGACATGAGTTACATTCTAACAGCTTCCCACAAGCAATTTATTATGCAGCTATAATAAAATTTTACGTCACTGGACTAGAATATACACACAAAGAACATACTTGCTGTTCAACCGCTAAAACATCTCTTTGACTGTTCAAAAAATAACATTGTTCTTCTTTCTGGCCATAAATTATATTGCCATATTTGATTAATTTGGCTATTGTCTCTTACAGGAACTGGAAGATGATAGATTGATTACATAAAGAGTTTGAACATGTAGCTAAAAATAAACTAAGGAATAATGCATGGCAACAAATAACGCAAACACATTGGTCCTCTTATTATTATTATACCAGATTTATTACATGTATAAAACACCAAACATCTAACTGTTATGTAATTTCCATATGGTTCTTGAAATTAGGGTTTACTTAATTATATGTGTTCGGTAACATATACTCATATTTTGGACCACTATTTTTTAGTTGTAATATGTAATCTATTCGGTATGATTCACGACAGTAGAGGAAGTAGGTGTTAGAAAATAGTTTTCCAGGCTATCTACTACCCTATCATAGTGCATTTCTATGAACCTAATTAAGTTTTTTCCCTTTGGTTATTATGCTTGAATTGTGGATGTGCAGAAATATATAGTAAGGAAGACATCGACCGTTATGTTTAGACCTTATGTAGAGATTAAAGATGGTATTATGCTCTGTTGCGATAAATGTATCAAGACCGGCAATTATTAAGTATTTCTCTCTCTTAACGGTTCTCCTCTGAACAAGCACCATTATTCTACTGGTTAAGTGATTCGACTTTGGTGCGAGAGGTCAAAAGTTCGAAACTTGCTTAGCGTGATTCAAACATACATTGATATGTGATTTGTGTTATGTTGTCCTAGTGACATGTTATATCTAAATACCATTTAAAAAAATAAAAAAACAGTTCTTCTTTGAATAATATTTCATTTTTTTAACGTTATCACAAGTGAATTTATCAGTCACATCAAATCAAATGGAAGTGCATAGTTTATCACTATTATATGTTATTTATGCCATGCCTACAGTCAGATGAAGTTACATATTAAAGTCCGATTTTTCTTCAACAAGTCTACATAACAGCCTCTTATTTATGTTATTTGTTTATATACATGGTCTTTCTGGCGAATAATCGAAAATTTAGGCTACATCATCGACTTATAGATTTTTCGGCATTGATTATTCACCAAAGACGTATAAGTTATGCACAACTTTTACGGAACCATAATATAAAACGAGCCCACCCTGAATCAAGACTGCATTTTTAATAAACTTCCTTTATATAATGTATCGAGATTGCATTTTTCTGTGTATTCAATTCTTTACCGGTTGTCCTCTGATTAGTCTCATCGCATGTTCTACCTTTACAACAAATAAGTTTTTCAGTCATATCAAATGGAAATACAGTTTATCACTCTTACATATACGTTATTTTCTACAGTGCTATCTGAAGTCAAGAGGAATGACATACTGCATTCTATTTTTCTTCAATAAGCGTACATAACAAACTGTTACCTATGTTGGCAGTAAGCCCATCTATATACAAAATACGATGAAAGGGTGTTCCAAACGATAGCATCAACTAATAGATTTTGTAGCTCGGATTAATCATTTACAAAGTAAAATCTACACAGAATACATAAGGAACCATTTTATAAAAAGAACCCGAATCATGTTATTATTAAACTTAAAAATTATTGCATTGTTTATTAGTTGTTTGGCAGATAACCGTGTGCGTAGCACGGGTTCGCACTAGTTATATATATGTGCTGAAAATGATTTTGAAATAGACCATGTAAAGATTTTATTTTATAAGTGTGCATAAAGCTAGCGTTGATTTTAAAATGAATACACACACACACACACAGATTTATCATATTTGGGTTTAAAATTTAATAATGATTCTGAGATATACATCTATATGTGTATATATATAGATTTTGATTTTTATATGTATGTGTTTTAAATTTTATGTTGATTTTTGAGAAAATATATATATAACGATATAATATACATTTCGTTTTAGTTTATATCAAACCGATCTTTAATTTGTTCTCATCAATTCCTATTTATCAGCTTTGTTCGTCGAATTCGTGTCCATCTTGCTTTGCTTTGGAATTCGTGCTTAGATTCGTAAATCATTTAATTATCGAATCTCTCTAGCCTCAAAAGGTGAGCAATCACTCACGATTAACATTCTTATATGTGTTAAATTTGATTTCATTTGGAACGATAATTGAAATATGCTGCTAAATTGAAATGTTAATTATATAATTGCTGTATATGATCTGCCATTTTCTGTATCTGTTCACCTGTGGGATATGACACCATATCCTGTTGTTTATATTTTATTTAATCTCTCACTAATGATATATGCTTGTTTTGATATGTTATATTATTATCCTATATGTTATCACTCTGCAAGTTCCCTGTTAGTTTAGAATTCCCTATGGGTTGAAATGATACATACCCGAACGATCTGGTAGCATAAGAGAAAATCGTTATGGGTTGAAATGATAAACCCAAATGATTTTCATTTATTTTAAATTTGGGATTGCGGGTTGAAATGATATATACCCGTAAATATTTAAATTGCGGATTTAAATGATAAATATCCGTATCACTTGACCATATGATAGAAAATTTTATACGGACACCGTTGGTCTATATTATGAAAATGATTTCCAAAGTTTTGAAAGGAGATATATGGTTTTAAATAAATATTGATTTTTAAAATATAATATATATAAATGTTATTTTATATATTTTAAAATTGTAGATTTTAAAAATTATATGTTTTGGAATTTTAAATTTATAAGTTAGTTTTGAAATTATAAATTTTAAGATTTTTCTTATAATTTTATTTTCTTAAAAATATATATAATAAGATTTAATTGAATAAAATTTAATTTAATTAGTATATAATATGTTTTAAAATATTTATTTTAAAATAGATTTATAACTTTAATAATAAAGGTTGGAAAGATAAATTAATGTTGACTTGGAATTTAAATTTGTAAAAATTTGAATTTAAGAAAGAATAGATTTAAACTTATTGGTTTTGAGATTTTGAAAAGATATGATTATAACTTGGTTTACAACTTGATTTGATAGAAAGTGATTAAATGAATATTCTCAAGTTTTAATAATATTGAGATTGAGTGTTTAATATTGATTAGGTATATAAATTGGGATTTAAATAAGTTGTTAAAAAAATGGTTAAGGGAATAATTTCCAATTTGAATAAATTTAAAATAATGTTGAAATATGAATGAAGTTTATATTGTAAATGTTTGAATATTTAAACTTGAATCTTTAAACTTTAAATTGAAATGGTTAAATTGTAATTGATTTAAATTGAGTTTGGAATTTAAGATGATTTAAATCGATTTGCGAAATTGGAGGAAACTAATTTTAATATAAAGTAATTTATTATATATAAAAACTATTTTCATTTATAAAGTATTTTAATATATGTACTATTTTCAACATCTAAACTATTTAGGTGGAAACTGTTATGATTACAAAAGTGTTATGATTGCAAAGTGCTATGATTTCAAAAGTGTTATGATTTTAAAAGTGTTATGATTTCGAAAGTGTTATGATTTTGGAAGTGTTATGATTTTGGAAATGAGTATTATTTAAAGTGAATAATGATATCAAATTGATATGATTTTGAAATGAATATGATATGTTGATATGAAGTATGGACTATTTGAAATGAAATGACCACGGTGTGAAATAAGCGTTTGGTTGTTAAAGAGACCGGGATCAGATATTGTCATACTCTCTGCCAATACCGAAAACCACTTTAACAACTGTGTATGTGGTGGAGATTCCAGAATGAAGTAGGATGGTTTGGTGATGATTCTATACGGTATTTACGCGACCCTGACTCCCATGAGTCAGCTTGATGTGGCTAAAACAGGAGCCATGCCGGGCTAAGTGAGGTCATTCCTCCGATCGGACACATTTCTTCGATACCCTTCTATTACTTTTGTGATTTGATTTGGTTCACCTTTGATTTAGGAGTGTGTCACGAGGTGGGCGGTAGTAGCTGCTATGCGTTACCACAGGTCCGGATCCGCAAACGGTTTATCTACCCTGGCATTGCCCCGAGTGCCTTGTCACATGCCCTATCGTGCCTTCTACGAGTTTGGTTTGTACCGTACCTATGGAGTGCTCCCTGAGTATCCCACCGGTTTGGTGGGGCTTACAGTATCTGTATAGACTATGGGAATATATAAAAATGTGTTAAGGGGGATATGGGTAACGCCTTAATGCTATTTTAATAGTTTACTTTACTATAGACATATTATAATAGTGTATATTACTACATAGTAGATAGTTCCACGGATCCTTAGAGGATGGGAATCCCAAACATCCTTTAAGTTACTTGTATTTCAGTTTACATTTCACTTGAGTTGAATTTATTAATATAAGAATGTTAATCCTGACTCGAGTGTTTTGTGCTTTGCTTTATGCTCGGGTCAGACTGAGTGTCACAGCATTTGAGGCTCACCTTTGGAGTTTGGAGATTCACTTGGAGATCCATCTATATCTATTCAGCTTTCAGCTATCCAGTTGTTTTGTTCAGTCCTGCCATCTGTTTGTATTCGAGACTACATTGTATTTGAGATATTCTGTTGTATTTTATTTCAAACTCTGTTGTTTTGTATAGTAGCTTCATGAACTACTATTTATTTATTCCGCTGCTTATTGCTATATTACTTTGTGTCTGTGATTCTGTGATTGATTTGTTTACTGGATATGCTGAGTTTTGCCAAATATAAAATTAACAATCTGTTGTTTTGAGTAATTCAAGTCCGACATGTGTGGATGCGAATGGTTCAAAATACCGGGTCGTTACAAGTGGTATCAGAGCTCTAGTTTTAGGCAAACTTAGCATATAGAGTAAATTTAACTACAGAACCACCTTCGTTCGAGCTTGAGTTCTTCCTCTTTGACTCGGTTTCCTTTGAATTTTGGAACTTTCCCCTTCGTTCTGAAATCCATTCTTGTCTCTTCCTGTTCGTGTTCTTCTTGATTCTAGAGCATCACATAGCTCCACTTTGGTTAATCTCTATAATGAATCGGCGGTTCCGCCAATCTAAGAATGATTTGTAAAGGGGTGAAAACTCCTTTACAACAGGTGTCGATTCATCGAAGATTTCTATTTCCTCGGTGTATGATGCTGTTATTTCTTGCAAAGCCCGAATCGTCTCTCAGTGGACAACACGGGTAATTCTCTTCTTATTGAATGTTGGTTGCCTCGGGATTTAGCAGGAAATTTTATCTTTCGTTTGATGCTCAGCCTAGTAATCTTGACTCCACTCCGATAATCCTAGACTATCATGATATTAAGTGAAGTCACTTGTAACGACCCGGGATTTTGACACTATTATTTTGATAATTCTTTAACTTAATTATTGATAATACAAGTTTTTATCATTTAAAACAAATAATATATTCTGGCTATTTACTGATTATCTATATATATATATATTTGGGGGGAAAACTATGGTTTGGAAATTTAAAAATAAACCTCTCAAAAAAATATATATTTAAAACCTTTCTTCTACTAAATATAATTACATATAGAAATATAATTTGGATGTATATACTTAAGCTTTGATATAAAAATTTAAAATAAAAATATATGTATAAAAAGAGGAATAAATTTACATAAGTGGCTAATAGTTGTTTATATGTAACATAAGTGAAAAACCTATACAAATGGCAATGATAGGCATATATATGAATATATATATATATATATATATATATATATGTGTGTGTGTAATAAGGCAAACAAGACAAAATATTTGTATACATATGGATGTAGTATGTATGTACATAAGAATGAAGATATGCTTGTAAACACACAAGGGAACACAACATTTAATGCACATTCCCTCAAGCACATAAAATATCAAATCTCATTTCAAATAAATCACATCTTTTTCAAATAATCAAATCAGGTCAAAGAAATCTCCGATCAAAGAAAAGAGAAAATAAAATAAAAAGAAAAAGAAAAGTAAAACAGGAAACTTACTGTGTACAAAAGAATGCAGCATACTTCTCTTATATATATATATATCTACTTGTTTCACATTTCATTTATTCGAACCAAACTAAGTAAAACAGAAAACCAGTTGCCATTACAACTTCTAGGAGAATCAAAACAACTCTTGTCAGGGAAGATCAAAGACCCAAGCCAACAGCTATTTTTATAAAACAAATTCTCTGTTCAAAGGAAATTCACTGTGAGTAAACTTCTTTTTAAAACCATAAATCTATCTTATAGTCTGTGAGTAGGTTTAAAAATAAAATTAAATAACAGTATCTGATATGTTGCTTGCATAGAAATGGATGTATATGGATGAATGTAAAAGCCTGTACAACATTCTTGCTTCTGTTCTATTTCTTTCCTGTCATGTTTAACTGTCAAAAATCCATTTCTCTTCCTCTAGATAGTTTTAGGTTATGTTGTTTGAAGGATTTATGTTTGTATTCAGGTATACTTTATTTTAAAAATGATTTCGCAAAACATTATCAAGCAATAACACTGGAAAATAGGATTTACAGTAGGTAGCCAAATATTTCAAGAAATTCAAACATTTCAATTTGTGTTTTCACCTACATGAATGGAATCGGCATTGGAAATAATGAATTTTAGTAGTGTTTTCACAATTTTTAGTTTTGAATTTGTCGAGGTGGAGAGTGATGATCGATTTTTAGCTGTTGGTCGATTTTTGGCGATCTCGGGGGTAGTAGGCGTCGGGGTTGTGGTCAGAGGAAGTTGGGTGGTAGTGGATCTTAGGAAAAATGGTGGGCTATTTTTCTGGTCAGCATGGCGTTTGGTCGGAGGGAAACTAGGGTTTAGGCTCGAGTTTTGGTCGAGGCTGTTTTTCTGGCAATGACGGCGTCGTGGTGGGGACGTGAGGCTGCGGTGTAGGGGGAAAAGATAGAGGGAAGGGAGACGAAGCTCCTGGCGAAATAGTTTGGGTTCTGATGGTCGGAGGCGGTGGTACGAGGCAGGAGTGGGAGTCGGGTTTTCTTTTTTTGGTGATGGTGATTTGCTCGTTTTTTTGTTTTGGCGTTGTCGTAGAGATCTGGGTAGCTGGAGAAGTCGAGTGGGTCAGGGGCGACTTGGAGGTGAAGTCGGTGGTGGTCAGCGAGGCCCCATCCTTGTGTGCACGTGCACGGCGAGCAACGTTGTAACAACCCGCATATCTATCGATTTTATATTTAAATATTTTATTTAAATATTTTATCGTTAGTCGGATGTTAGTCCGAAAAGCTACTTTTTGCATACGGTCAAATTAGGACTCGAGACCACCCCCATTGAGTTCAAAATGACGTTTGCGATCTTTTTGAGTGTAAACTTCGATATGTTTGGAGATAGTGAAATTTTCAACACTTTTTCCCGCCTTTGACTTTGGTTTGGACTGCACCCCTTTAGTTCAGCCCAACCATCTTCCTCACTCTATCAAAACACTTCAAGCTTTGTCAAAAATGGTGGTGGGAAGTGGAAATTAAAAACTCCAAACACAAATTCTATTGCAAATCCGAGATTCAACATCAAATTCACGTGAAGACCATTGATTCAAGCTTGTTGGTGTTCTTGCTTTGCTCTCAAATCTCCATCTTCATCAAATTCCGTGAAAAGGTGAGATTTTTGATCTCACATCTTGCCTATGATTGTCATTGGACTGTTGGGAATGATTCCCTATCACTCTAGCATCAACATTTGCATTTGGTTTGGATTGGATTGGCGAAAAACTCCAAAATTTAGTGATTTTGGTGAAAAACTGCTACTAGGTCGTTCTGGCCATTTTTAGCTCGTTCGGAGTTAGGTCGCTCGTCCATAGGTCGTAGGTCGAATTCGCCCTTAAGTCGTAGGTCGTTGCCGACCTATAATCTCCAGGCAAAAGGCTTAAGTCGTTTGCAGTTAGCTCGTATCTGAGCCTAAGTCCTAGGTCGTTAGCTCTTAAATCCTAGGTCGTATCGAACTTAAGTCGCTAGGTCGTATGCGAGTTAAGGCATTAGGTCGCTGCATTGAAGAGTCACCGCCTTCTTAGGTCGTTCACGAGTTAAAGACTTAGGTCGTATCGACCTTAGGTCGTTAGGTCATGCACCTTTAGGTCGAAGCAATTTAGGTCGCTTCCCCTGGACCTCGTTAGGTCGTTCACCTCTAGGTCGTAGGACCTTTTAACTGTTAGGTCGTAAGACTTTTTTTCTTAGGTCGCAAGACCTTAGGTCGCACCTTGTTAGGTCGCAAACCCAGTTAGGTCGTTCGCCTACCTTAGGTCGCGAACCCTGTTAGGTCGCGCATTCTCTTAGGTCGTGAACCCTATAGGTCGCGCACCCTGTTCCTTCGTTAAGTCGCGTACCTTCTTAGGTCGCGCATCCCACTTAGGTCGCAGAACCCTCTTAAGTCGTAAGTCGTTCGCGAGTTAGCACTTAGGTTGTTTGACCTGTTTTCCCCTAGGTCGTTCGACTTGTTCTTCTGCTAGGTCGCGTGGCATTCTTCCCTTAGGTCGTTTGGCTTCTCGAGACCGCTTGCCTTCACTAGGTCGAACCCCGTATTACTCTGCGTAGGCAATCTTATCTGAAAAGCATTCATCAGAACTTCCACTTTGATGCATTTTGAGCTGATTTCCTTGGATTTTATTCACGTCTCCGAATGTGAATTTTTGTGATAGATTGTTCCAACAATCATTTTATGACTTGTCACTTTAAAGATATGAAGGTTTTAATACTAGTAGTAAATATCAAAACTCTTTCATCAAATCGATTTCAATACTATTTTTAATATCAAAAGTTTGTTTTTCTCAAACCGATTTTCAATCTACTAATATATATAAGCCTTTACTTCACTCGAATGAGAAATCGACTTAAACGACTTAGTAAAACGAGTGGTATGAAACGCTTGCATTCACTTCGTCGGTTAGCTCTTGGACTTGTTCGATTGAACCCTTTTCGTGACAATTTCCTAGTGAAGATTTACAGCTTGTTCGTAAATATTTAAGTTAAGCAAGTGGTTATGGGACATGAAGCTAAACTCATATATTTACTAGCTTGGTGTGATTGACACTTCTCGCTGATCATGATGATCATTTTATGATTTAGACTAGCAATTGTGCGATGTCTCTTTGTTTGCAAGGTAAGACTAGACCTCAATCAGTGTGATTCCGACTCACACATATGGGGTAGCGCCCCATGGTCTTCGGACCATCATGTGATAGGACTCTTTCTCTTTTTATGATTTCTGGATTTCTTGTTTGATTTCTGGATTTTTATGTCATTGACTTGTTATGAGTACAAGTTTAGGGTATGATGCCCTCTTTGGATCTTTGAGAAGATTCTCGTGATATTGATCATTTCTCATCGGTTGATCTCCTGTTGATCATCATTTTCATACTTATAGTAGTATGTCAGTATGGATATTCTATGTTTATGCCATGTCTTTTATTATATATCATGTCATCTGATATTTATAGTTAGACTGATCCGTTTATTATTTTCTTAAATAATACTCAGGTCAGACCGAGATGTTACAGGTGCTTCTGCTTGACTTCCTTCCGGGATTTGCTACTCTGACTTTTGGCTGACTATTTAGTTTAGCAGTTTTTGTTGTATACACTTGAGATATGGACTCATAGTTGTATTCTTTTGGTATAGCACGTGTTGCTATTCTTTTGTATTATTGTGGAACTTTTTGACCACTACTCTGATGTACACTTTCATGTGTTAGTTATATATTCATATCTTCTTCCGCCTTTGTGATATGGATGTCTGTGACTGCTATGTGTTATGTTTAATTCTATGTTTGTTTCCGAAGATTATTTTATAGCCACCGTGTGATAATCAATTACATGGATGGTCGCTCCTCAACAGCCTTATTCTCCGTGCTAGTTGACAGCACTACATCGTAGTGTCCTTGGCTAGTGTGGGTATCGAGGTGGGGCGTCACAAACGTGCAGGAGAAAAAGGAAAAAGAAAGAGGAGAAGAAAGAGTAGCAGAATAAAAGAGAAGAGAAGAGACAGGGGGAAGGGTGCCTGTATTTTCGGGTTTGGGCCGATGGGCCAATGTTAAAAAAAATATATAAATATTCTTAAGTATTTTTCCAAAAATCTAAGTACCCATAAAACTATTACCTTTAAACCCTTAATTCCCTGATAAAATATAGGAACTGAGTCTGTCTTATCTCCTTAACGATTTGTTAATACCCTTGCTAAGTAATAATTTGAAATTTAAATTAGTTAATGGTTAATGTAAATAAAATGATTTAAAACTTTAAATTAATTAAACCCTAGGTTAGCTTATATATGTTAATTATTAATTAATTCCTAAAATTTATTTAAAGTATAATAAATAGTTCTGTAATTAATTTTAATTATAGATAAACGGGATTGGAAAATAATTAATTTTATTTTTAAATTAAATAGATGATAATGTGATTGGTTGATATAGATCATAAATTGTTGAATTAGATCAGGCTATGTGATTTGTCTTGATTTCTCCAGTAAGTTCATTTCAGTTGATCTGTGATATGAAGTACCCCGTAATTGAAACAGTTAAATATAAACGTCGAGACGTTTTATTTGAATAAATATTTATGGTGAATTTTCTATGTGAATGTGACATTCTGAAATTGAATTGTTATTGTTAAAAACAACTTGGCCTTAAAAGATGGCGTTTGGATTCGATGAGACCGGGATCGGATATCATTTGTTATGCGAAAACCACATCGATCCAAAATGAACCATCAGGTCGTAAAAATCTCAAGGGGAGATCCAGAATGAAGATTCAGAATGCAAGGGCTATTTGTCGCTAACTCTGAGGGTGATTCCAATACGAGTGTAGTGGAGATAGCGCCTCCGGTTCCGTTCAGACCTGGAACAGACTTGTATGGACGAATGCTATCAGACCATCATCATTGGAGGATAGTGGCATTCTAAGCGAATGTGTGCAAAAAGTTAAATCGTAGCCTCTCCGGTTCTGTTCGGACCCGGAACAGACTTGTATGGACGAATGCTATCAGACCATCATCATTGGAGGACGGTGAGCATTCTAAGCGAATGTGTGCAAAAAGGTAAATCGTAGCCTCAAGCCTCATCAACCGGGAATGGCTAAAATATGGGGGGTGCAACAAGGCTAAGTGGGTAGCTCCCAATTAGGGTAAGATTTCCCCTGTCTAGAGTCCCTTTATTTCGGCTTTGTGGGCGGTTGCTGGCTCCAACCGCGGGGTAATCTTATTCAGACTATCCAGTAAGGGGTAGTTCCGGTCTTATGTTGCAGGGGATCGGAGTGGTCCTCGGTACACTGATCTAGGCCAGGTACTGTGACGGGCGGTACCCTAGTAGCCCTACCATTGTATGGAATCCAACCTCCAATAAGTGCCGTACGTTTTGATTGTGCCTAACTATGTTGGAACGTGAGATGCAAGCATTCCAACTATTTCCTATTTTATATTGAAAACCCTAGACACTATTATAATATCATTAGATTTCCTATGAAAGTGTTTTGGTTATTGTAAGGGAAAAACCCGTCCGTGTTTATGTGCGGCGAGTCTTTCGAGATACCCTTGATTCAAATGATTTTCAATTTAAATAAAGTAAACCATTTTACTCACACCAGACCCATGTCTGACCCGGAGTTTATTTTTCTGTTTTCCTAAACTCTTGGTACTCAAATTTTTATGAGTAGCCAAGTGATTTCAGGTACGCTTCGACGTATTTTGGAGAAGGAGTTGGAGCAGGTGGCTTTAGCATATCTAGCTATATCTATGTTCCGTTGTATTAGTATCTATGTATGCATTTTGGTTTGTAATGTATAGACAGATCCCCATGATTGTCTAGTATGATGTATATAAAAGTTATAACTCTGATGTACTGTACTAGTAACTCTGTGATATATGTGATGTAATATATATATTATTCGTTCCGCTCTAAGATTCTGTGATTTGTCTTAGTTCTTTCTTTCTATCTATTTCTTTTCTACCTATTTCTTTCTATATTACGACTCGTCTTTCAATGGAATGAAGGGCAGATCGTCACATCACTTCTCTTCCCTTCAACCGATAAATTGAATTTCCGCATCGATCTTATTCCTGGAATCTCGGTTGACCCAGTTAAGGTCACCCACGATTTATATAAGTCTATCATTTTTTTCTCTTTTGTAATTTATCTATCTTCCTTCCGTGTTTACCTTCGTTGTTATAATTCTCTTTGACTAGGGTCCCTCTGATTTGAATCTTTATCCTTGATTTAAATCCATTTTTGAATCATCAAGAGAGGGAGTGTATTTGTAATTAGTATAAAAATGTTTATATAGTGTGTTGTTTGAGTTGTTAGGTTTGAATTTTGGGTTTCGATCGATTCGTCTGATCAACGCTATCGATAGGAATTCCAAAACACTTGAACAGAGCAGACTGGCACAATATTGTTTTCAAATCTGGCAAATGAAATAAATTTTTGTATGATTATATTTTATATACATAAGTATAAAATTTTCTGAAATTTAATAGTTAAATGAATTGGCTGTTAAAAATGATAATATTTGATTTTCATTTATTGTTTTGTAAACCATTGACTATTGCAACATAATATTAATAAATGAAACTATAAAACATGATTTATAAATTGATTTGGAATTGAAATGCATTTAAATTAAGAATTTGAGAATTTAAATTTTCGGTATTTTCAAAAATTTGTTTTTAAAGTTTTGGAATATATTATTTGAAAGTATTTTCGAATGGAAATTGTTTCAAAAGAATAATTTTAAAAGAATTAAGTCTGTACTCTTCCCTTTTGTCACTGGAAAATAATTTCAGTGATGATTGCAACATTATCGACATTCATTTTCGAGTCTCAAAGTGGAGAGACCACTCAATAGCTTTGCTACCCTTTTGTTTTGGAAAATGGATTTGATTTGAATTACTTGAATATGATTTGATTTATATAATATATATGTATATATTTACTTCAAAAATTATTTAAAGTGAAACTGGGAAGTAATTTTTAAATTCTGTGTTAAGTTGGGATTTTCAATTATTACAATGAATCAAATATTTTTAAATATTTGAAGTGTTAAAAAATTTTTAAAATAGAATTTGAAACACCTTGAAACAGGATAAAAACTTATTTGTATAATACTAAATTGCATTCTAATATATATAACTTGCCTAAAACATTCAAAAAATTAAAATGTTAGGGTATAATAAAAGGTTATACAAGAGGAAACTTAAGAAATAAATTGTTCAAACTAAAATCTGGCTTAATATAAATGTTGTAAATAAAAGGATAATTTGTATAATATATAATTACACTCATAAACATTAATATAACTTACCTAGAAAAGTTAAATGTTAATGAGGATAGGTGATTGAATAATATACAATATAAATGTGAGCAATAAGATGTCAAAAAATGATATTTTGTTAAGGGAATTCATAAATAATAAATTGAATAATGAATTAAACAATAAAAAGAAAATTAATTGGTTGAATAATAAATGGTTATAATATACACTTAATATATGTTGAAAAAAATATGTTAAGTGAAATAAATTAAATAAATTAAGTGAAAATACTATTTAAGTAATTGAAATCTGAATTTTAGTGGAATCAGCTCAATTGAAGATAAATTGATAAAATCAACGAGTTAATTTAAAAAAAAAGATTTTTTTTGAAAGAAATGTGGTAAAATGAAAGGGAATCGATTTTAAATTGAATGACTATTTATTAGTTGAATAAAATGGATTAAACCAAATCGTTGAATATTAATTTATTTAAAATTGAAATTTATTTGGTTTTGAATAGTTGAAGTTGAATGTTGAGGTGGAATTAACTATGGTTGATCAAATAGATTTAATAGATGAGTAAAATAAAACAAATTTTGCTTTGAAAGTTCTTGTAATAAATGTTAATAAATGGAAAACAAATCAATTGGATAAAAATATATGGAAATGAAACCAGTCAAATGTGAACAATATATTTGATTGATCAAATAAAATGAATTGGAATCAATTAATTGAATATAGACCAATTTTAAAATAAATGAAATTTATATGGTTTGAATTAATTGTTTTCTTTTGTATTTCAATTTATCTTTTCTTTCTGGTTGTTCATATTCTGCTACCTCCTTCCTTTTTGAGGATGAAAAGTTTTGAGTGGGAGAGAGTGTAATGACCCATAAATTTTAATGGTTTTATATAACGTAATTAACTGGAATTTTGTGAAATTTTAAATAATTGAATTTGGAAATAAAAATTTATATTTGGAATACGTCTATATAAACATAGAAAATGGTAAAATTTTATCAGAAAATATATATGTTAGTTTTATGGTATGATTTTCAATTTCAATTTAAATCGGTTAAAATTGATGTAAATAAAATGTTTTCAAAACCGGAATATTTTTATATAATAAATTTGTAAATCATCTTCTAAGTGAGAGGTCATATTTCGTTTCACCAAATTTGAACTACTATTGCTCCGTTTATCTTATTTTCGGCATTTTAGTAGCATTTTCGGTACCGAATATCGACTTTTGATAGGATGATCGTACCACTGATATCTATATACCGTTCTGTTCGTCTCGTCGTGTTAGTCTTCGCGGTATATTCATTTGTGTGTTTTGGAGTCCGGTACATCGCGGAAACCGTGAAACGATTAGCGTATCGGTACCCGTTCAAGTCTATTTGTGTTCCTAGACCATTCAAATTTTCCACTCGATGAACTTCAACGGTCATCAGCTTTTATTTAGCCTTGAATTCAAGCATATTGACTTCCCCTATTCCGACCGTTAAATTTATTTGCTGGTTCTTATCTGTTCCTTTCTAATTTTTGGCCCGTTCATTCTATTCTTTGAAATAAAAATTTATATATATATAAAAAGGGTTCATTCTGATATATATAACTTTGCCACCTGTTGTCTATTTCATCTATCTTCCAGATCTCCTTCACTTTTCCCAAACGACAGCCATTATTTTTTCCTTCCTCCTTGCCTGGAAGCTGCATGCTCCCCCCTTGCTAACCATCGGCCTCAACAACATTTCTCCACCAAGCTCCTTTCCTCCCCCTCTCTCTCTTTCCATGCAACATCTCCTTCCTCCTTTGCCGCAACCCAACATCACCTCGCCACCCAGCTTCTAACCTCCCCGTTGCTCTCTCTTCCCCTTTCATCTTCCTCAACCCAATAGCCGAGCCACCTTCCTCCAGCCCTGTCTCGTCCGAAGCCTGCTGCCTTCTTGCTCCCCACACTTGAGAGCCTTTGCATCCACTAGCCACGTCTCCTTCCATTATATAATAATAGTGTTAAAGGTATTTATATTTTATATTATGTTAGTTAGTAGCATATATATGTTTGCATATATGCTCGTGTATAAATACGTTTGCTATTTCAGCTTTCTTTTATATAAAAGCAAGTTTATATATAAATGTAAGTATATATATTTGTTAGTATAAATATATAGTTATGTGTTATATTTGTATACATATGATATGTATAAGTTATGTTGGTATTTTATATATTATCTGTTTGATTTTTATACAAATTATATAAGTTGTATATATAAGCTGGTTGTTCATATATGAGTTTACATAAATTTATATATATGGTCGTTTATAGGTGTATATGGTTATACAAGATATTTATAATTCGCAGTTATACATATATCAATCTGTTATTTATATGAGTGTATACAAAAACATGTTTATTTGTAGATGCAGATTTTATTAGTTATAATATATGATCCGTGGCTTATATTTATATGGTAATAAAGTAAGTGTGTGTTATTTTATAATAACATTGGCATTCTAAAATGAATATGTGTACAATATTTTATGTTAAAGAAGCTTATATAAATTTTATATATGTCAGTTCTATATATGTGTTTGTATGTACAGTGATAATATATGTCAGTTTGTAAATAAATATTGGTTTTAAAAGATACTGTCTGTAACGACCTGTATTTTTAACACTTTAAAAATACGAATTAAAATGAAAATTTTAGATAAAAATCCGAAGGAAATAAAATTTTGTGTTGTTAAAAGTGAATTACAAGTTAAAATACAAAACTGAATTCTGAAATAACTTATTTGTAAATTAAATATGGATGTTAACTTGTAGTGAATGTAAATAATGGATTGAATTTGATTGTAAACCAAATTGGTTATGATTGTAAACAAAGAATAAATAAAATGGTTGATTCAATAATGAAAGTGTAAATCGAAATAAAAGAATTCATTTGAAATTAAATAACTTGAATTTGAATTACAATATAATTGAACGTGGAATCTAATATAATCTTTTATATTGGATTTATAATGGAAAATTGCATTGTAAAAGATTGTTAATTACTGTGAAATTAAAAATGGAATTTGTGAACAATTGAAATTTGATTTAAAAGTTAATAATTTAAAATTGGAAATTTTAAATTGAAATTAAACAGTCGAATAAATTATTTTTCGAATATTGGATTTAATTAGACAATTAAATCGATAATTTAATAAGGTAAATTTCAGAAATAATTGAAAATCGAGTTGAATATGATTGAAAATGATTTGTAAAATTTTATCTTATCATATTGGAGTATAGTAATGTTATAGAACTTTTAAAATTGAATTTAAAGTTAATTTGTGAAAATTGAATATTTTAATATTTAATTATCGAGTGAAAAATAGCCATTTTTCGAACAGTTTCAGAATTGAACGAAACTAGTTCCATTGGATCCGTAATAGTTTGTTATTATCGGATTTCAATTTTCGTAGCAATCGGAGTTATCATTTGACCGTGGCAGCTCGAAACGCATCGAATTGTTTTTAATATTAATTCGGCGAGAGAAAATAGTCTTTTTTCAAAAAGTCTCGGATTTCGACGAAACTAGTTTCATCGGATCCGTAATGTGATATTATTGTATGGTTTCAAATTTCGTGTCAATCGGAGTTACCGTTTGTCCGGGGCAAGCCAAAACGCATCGAAATCGGTTTAATTTAAAACTGATCGTTTTCTCCGTAACTCGCACATATGACCGAATTAGCCTCCGAAACATGTTCCATTGCGTTTGGAATGTGGGGTAAACCTTAGAAACGCCAGCCGGCACGCTTCGTTTGGAGTTCGGAAAATTTCGGGTGAATAGTGTCGCGTATTTTTCTATAAAAAGCCCCTCACTTATTTCATTTTTCAAAAGAGCTAGGGTTTCAGCCCTTAGCCGCCACTTTCCTATCAATGGCCAGAAATGAATCTTCTTTCTCCTCTAATATCTTCCAATCCATAAAGAATTAGCAAAAGTCGTCAACTACAAAGTTGTAGAGGACGATGAGAGCTTCAAATCCATACGGAGATGATCGAAAACAGAGCAACGGATCAACGGGAAATCGTGCTGGAAGCTGCTGCGTTTTTCATGCATTTCGAGGCAGAGGGGGTGGCCGAGCTTGCTAGGGTTCCAGGCGTGGGTAGCTTTCGTCGAAGGCTTTGGAATGGTGGTGCCTGATCGTCGTGTAGTGGTCGGTGGGGGTGGCAAGAATTGATGGAAGAATGACGGCTATGGGTTGGTTGTGAACGTGATGTTCACGTTGGAGAAGAAGCACATAGGGGCGGTCCAGATCTGAAGCAAGCTGATCCAACGGCAGATGTTGATTAGGGTTTGAAAATTTAAAAAAAAAATAAAAGCTGAAATTGTTTTATTTAAATTCGTGTAAACTTTAAAATAGCATAACTTTTTCATACGAGGTCCGATTGGAACGAAACTTTTTGCGTTGCGATCGCAAGGACGAGAGCTTCGAAATGAAACTGGTTTGGATGGATTTGGAGACGGTGGAAATTTGGGCTAAAGTTGGGCGTCGTCCAGTTTTAGTTCCAAACCGGAACGTCTCGGCGACAACAGAAAATCAAGGTGAGTGTTTATACGCTCACAATTGACTAAAATAATTTATGGTAGTTAAATTTGACATTATGAAGTGATATGGATTTATTTGTCGTTGTTTGATAAAAATTTAATTGTCATATAGATTGTCATTTGAATTCACCGTTGAAAATTAAATTGACAGTCAAATTGAAGTTAAAATTTAATTGCGATCAAATTACCTGATATTGATAATTATGAAGTTGTTGTGAATGTTATTGGCTTTATGGTTGATTGGTTGTGATGGATGCTATTGGTCGATATTGGTTGTTTATTTATTTTGATATATCATGCTATCATCATGTATATTGTTTATTGCATATAAACTGTAAACTGAATCATTTCGAATAAATTAAGAAATAGGTTGAAATGATATACCTATGACATCTATTTGGATTGAAATGATATATGTCCATCCTTGAAATTAAAATTGAAATAATTATCCACTTGGCCAGAGGTTAGAAAATTATATACGAACACCGGGTTGGTTAAATTAAATGATTTTAAAAAGTTGTTTTGAAATTATTTAAATGAATTGATTTTAAGAATAAAATCCAATTTATGGAAATTGAATTATTTTGAATTGAAGCTCGAAATGTTGGAATTTAAACTTGGTAAATGAAATTGTTTAATTATTCGAAGTTTAGATTTTAAGAAAAAATCGAAATACGGCGTAAATTTTCGAAAGTTGATTTGTTGTAAAAGATTGGACTTTTAATCGAACTCTGAATATTTCTAAGAAAATTTATATGAAATGATATTTCAAGTTGAGTTTGGAATTGAAAATTGATTTGAAATTGAGATTTAATTAATTTGGAATTTAATTGAAATTCAAAGAAATTTGTGAATTGGACTAAATTGAAACTATTGAATTAAATTTGAAGATAAAATTGATTTGAATGTGATTTGAACTAAAATTGATTTGGAATGTAATACTTAAATGAATTCTTGAAATCCGAATGTGAATCTAAGTTTATTGAATTGGAATTGTTCCAGAAATTAAGTAAACTACTTAATACGGATGTTTAACTTGAAGCATATTCTAATTTGAATACGAAATGGTTTTAAAGCGAATCTTATATTCTTATATAAATATATGAGCTGTTTTGAAATGTGAAATATTTAAAGTTTCAAAATATATTGAAAGTGAAATTGTTTATTTTGTGGTTCAAATATGTATTTGAAATTGATAATTTGAAATGGTTTATTGAGAAGCTGAATCGAGTTGAAATTGATGATTTGAGATTTGATTTAATTTTAAATTTTGGAATTCGAGTTATGTGAATCGTTTTGTGGGATATAAATGATTTTGAAATCGAAATGAGATTTTGAGGCGAAAATTGATTTTGAAAGAAATGAGATTTTGAGGCGAAAAATGATTTTGAAATCGAAATGAGATTTTGAGGTGAAAAATGATTTTGAAATCGAAATGAGATATCGAGGCGAAAAATGAATTTGAAATCGAAATGAGATATTGAGGCGAAAATGATTTTGAAATCGAAATGAGATATTGAGGCGAAAATGATTTTTGAAATGAAATTGTATACTTTGAGTAGATATGATGATTTTGAAATGGATTTGATTTTGAAGCGAATATGATATTTTGATATCAATTATGAATCGATTTGAAATGTAAAAGAGCCATCGGTGTAATAATACGTAGTTATTAAAGAGACCGGGATCGGATATGGACATACTCTCTGTCGATACCGAAAACCACTTTAATAACTAGTATACGCGGAGTGTTGATCCAGAACGAAGTGGATGGTTTTGGTGAACGTGTTAATTTGAAGAAAGAGAACGATTTTGGATGACCCCTGACATGACTAAAACAGGAGCCGCGCCGGGCCATTGAGGATCGCCATCTCTAGCGGACACACTCCTTCGTTACCATGTCTATTACTGTTGTGATTCGATTTGGGTGCACCCCTCGATTTGGGAGTGTTGTTTCGCGGTGTTGGGGTAGTAGCTGCTATGCCCAACATCAGTCCGGATCAGGCAACTACTAGTATCCTAGTTGGTATCGCCTCATGTACCTTGTCATACTGATTATCCTATTCGCGACCACTACGTTTTGGTTTGTACCTTTAGTATATGGATTGCCCTCTGGTGACTTCCGGTTTTGGGGAAACTACGGTCTTGTATATGCTCTTGGGAATATAAACTGTGTTAAGGGTGGAATGGGCCATGGCTTAACGCTATTTTAATACTTTTACTTTAATGTAGACATATTATAATAGCGTATTGTACTACATAGTAGATAGTTTAACGGATCCTTGAAGAGATGGAAAATCCCGTAACATCTCTTAAGTTATTGCACTCACGTTGACACTGGACAGGAGATGTCAAACCCCGTAAACATCTCTGACGCCGTCACACTCATATTTTCTTATTCGATTTGACTTACATGAGATATTTTAGTCCTGACTCGAGTGTTTTGTCTTTTCATTACGCTCGGGTCAGCCTGAGCATTTCAGATAAGGTTGAAGATCTATTCTGGAGGACGAAGACGAAGTTTGGTATTATACCATTTGTATTCTACTACTGTATCATTTTTCCGCTGCATTATTGTATTATCTCTGATATGTATGTAACTCTGATTTATGATGTATAATAATAATCAAATTTATTTATTTAACAGCTTCATGAACTGTTATTTTATTATTATATCTTGTTCCTTCCGCTGCGAGATTCTGTGTTTGTTTCTATTCTTTCTTTTCTTTTCTTATTTAACCCCAATAACCATCTGCCTTTTTGAACGGTTTGAGTTGGACACGTGTGGATTATTGTCGACTTGAACGGTCAAAAATGCGGGTCGTTACAGTTGGTATCAGAGCTTTGGTTTAGATTACCTGAGCTCTAGTGGGGAATAACTCGTTGAAATAGGGTTGAAACCTATGAATGAGTTTGAGTGTATATGAGAGAGCGTACTTGTTATTTGCTATAAAATGATTTTATATTGTGTTGATTTGTTCCGTTGAGTATTTATAAATTCTGGTCGGTACATGGGACGCCATGGCATCGATAGGGATTTCTAAACACTCGAATAGGACAAACTGACATAATATCGTTTTGAATTATATTTTATATAAATATTATTATGAATATATAAATTTTGATTGTATTGGTTGGTAGGAGATGATAATATTAGATTATCGTCGTCAATTGGTTGACTTGTCAATATTTCTAAATTATTGACAAATGAAAAAAAATGAATTTGGGAAATATAATTGAAAATGGAATTAAATGAATATGATTTTGGATTTGAGAATATAAATTCCAATGTTTGAAATTTGTTGCAAATGGTTTGAAAATAATATACATATTATATGAAAGAAACTCGAATAGGAAAGATTTTAAATGACTTTGAAATGAAATAAGTGATGTATGCCCCACTTGACGTTTGGAAAATAAGTTTCGGTAATGTGTGCACGCATTATCGGCGTTTATTTTTCAAGAGTCCGAGTGGGGGAGACCACTAAATGTTTTCTGTACTCTTCGAATAAACTAGAAATTGAAATTTTTCTAAAATATGTAATAGAATTTAAAGGTTAAAATGAAAATTTAAATTGTAATAGTAAACCTTAATGTGATAAATAATAAATTGAAGATTTGTTAAATAAGCTCAACACTAGAATTTAATGAAAATAAGTTGTATATTATCAACTGCACTAAATTTGCATAACCATAACTTACCTAATATTTAAAAGTTTAAAATGCATATTTTGATAAGTAAGTAAAAAAAATATACAAGTATGATAGTGTAAATAAAATGTGAAGATCAAATTGATAGTTGCAAATATAAAAGAAATTCAAATTGAAAAATGAATAATATATACTTAGTTGATGGTATGAAATTTAATTTGAACAAGCAAAATTATTGAATTAAATCAATGAGGAAAACAAGTAAAGTGAATTATGGAATTTGATATAATCCAAACAAAGTAAATGAATTGAGTAAACTTGATTTGTTTGGAAATGAATAAACCAATTGAGACAAATAAAAGAAATTGATTGACTTGGTGGTAAATTTGGTATGGACGTTAATGTTGTTGTGCTTTGGTGGTAGATGGATGTTAGGTGAGTAAATACGATTCATAATGTAATGGAATTGAATAAATGGAATAAAAATGTAAGTAATTAAATTCAATTTGTAGTAAGGTGATGTTGAATATAATTGAATTCAATTTAATGTGAAGCAAAATTGTCTTGAGTTAAAATGTGGAGGTAATAAAGTGAATAAACCGGAAAACGAATTTAATGTAAACTTATTTCATAAAAATATAAAATAAATTAACAACTTTGGGTTAATGCTTGATTTTCCGGAAACTTTAAATTGGATAGTTTGCATTTGTAATAACAAACAAATGTAGAAATCTAAAATTGTCCGGTATGTGCTGAAACTAAAAGTACCATAACTTTTAAATGAATAATCGGAATTTGATGATCTTGGACTTTTCGGAAAGCTTAGAATCTGTAGCATGACTTTTGTTTAGAGTATTTCAGAAAATTCATTCGTTTACTAGGTTAAAAATGTAAATGTCTATCGCTGTCCTGTGTAAGAATAAGCAAAACCAATAGCATTTGACCTTAGTATTCATGACATAACTTTTTACTGGTGTATCGGATTTTGATGATCTTGCACTTTCTGAAAAGCTTAGAACTTAAGCTAAAACTTTTGTTTTAATAATTTGGTGTTTTAATGTCGTTTAGATGGTCAAAAACGTGACCAAATGTCGCTGACCTGCGCAATTCATTGCCAGGCTGAGGCGTTCCTATTTAGTAAAACGGTCGTAACTTTTGAATGGATGGTCCGAATTTTATGATTTTGAACATTCCGGAAAGCCTGGAACAAATGCAACAACTTTTATTTAGATTCTATTTTAAAATTTTATCGTTTAGGTGACCAAAAACTGGGATTTGTTCGCTGTCCTGAATTTAAAAATTTCAGTTTTGAAGTTAAATATGTATATGTATGTTGTTTATGCTAAGTATATCGATCTATCTTTATATGCATGGTTCTAACTTGGTTATTGAGCATTTTAGTAGGTAGCAAAGGGGTTGCGCTTCGCTTGTGGAGCTCGCTTCTGCGATAAATGCAAAATGTAAGTTAAAATGCTAATAAACGCTTAATAAAAGGTACGTTCTCGGATTACAGTTTATGTTGTGGTATATTATTGTGTTCCCCATATTTTGGGATGCCTCATTCTTGTAATGAGATGTATATCATGCAATTATTACCATGTGAAATTTTTCGGTCCTAGCCGCGCAAAGGAGGTGCTGCCGAAATTTTTCAAAAATCCGGGAGTTAGAAAATTTTGAGAAAAAAAATCCTATAACTAAATTTTGCAAATAAGTCGAATATTTTGAATGAATTATATCTAAATGATGGTTTCCCCTTCTCCGTTCCTTTTCGAGGACGAAAAGTTTTAAGTGGGGGAGAATGTAACGACCCGTATTTTTAACACTTTAAAAATACGAATTAAAATGAAAATTTTAGATAAAAATCCGAAGGAAATAAAATTTTGTGTTGTTAAAAGTGAATTACAAGTTAAAATACAAAACTGAATTCTGAAATAACTTATTTGTAAATTAAATATGGATGTTAACTTGTAGTGAATGTAAATAATGGATTGAATTTGATTGTAAACCAAATTGGTTATGATTGTAAACAAAGAATAAATAAAATGGTTGATTCAATAATGAAAGTGTAAATCGAAATAAAAGAATTCATTTGAAATTAAATAACTTGAATTTGAATTACAATATAATTGAACGTGGAATCTAATATAATCTTTTATATTGGATTTATAATGGAAAATTGCATTGTAAAAGATTGTTAATTACTGTGAAATTAAAAATGGAATTTGTGAACAATTGAAATTTGATTTAAAAGTTAATAATTTAAAATTGGAAATTTTAAATTGAAATTAAACAGTCGAATAAATTATTTTTCGAATATTGGATTTAATTAGACAATTAAATCGATAATTTAATAAGGTAAATTTCAGAAATAATTGAAAATCGAGTTGAATATGATTGAAAATGATTTGTAAAATTTTATCTTATCATATTGGAGTATAGTAATGTTATAGAACTTTTAAAATTGAATTTAAAGTTAATTTGTGAAAATTGAATATTTTAATATTTAATTATCGAGTGAAAAATAGCCATTTTTCGAACAGTTTCAGAATTGAACGAAACTAGTTCCATTGGATCCGTAATAGTTTGTTATTATCGGATTTCAATTTTCGTAGCAATCGGAGTTATCATTTGACCGTGGCAGCTCGAAACGCATCGAATTGTTTTTAATATTAATTCGGCGAGAGAAAATAGTCTTTTTTCAAAAAATCTCGGATTTCGACGAAACCAGTTTCATCGGATCCGTAATGTGATATTATTGTATGGTTTCAAATTTCGTGTCAATCGGAGTTACCGTTTGTCCGGGGCAAGCCAAAACGCATCGAAATCGGTTTAATTTAAAACTGATCGTTTTCTCCGTAACTCGCACATATGACCGAATTAGCCTCCGAAACATGTTCCATTGCGTTCGGAATGTGGGGTAAACCTTAGAAACGCCAGCCGGCACGCTTCGTTTGGAGTTCGGAAAATTTCGGGTGAATAGTGTCGCGTATTTTTCTATAAAAAGCCCCTCACTTATTTCATTTTGCAAAAGAGCTAGGGTTTCAGCCCTTAGCCGCCACTTTCCTATCAATGGCCAGAAATGAATCTTCTTTCTTCTCTAATATCTTCCAATCCATAAAGAATTAGCAAAAGTCGTCAACTACAAAGTTGTAGAGGACGATAAGAGCTTCAAATCCATACGGAGATGATCGAAAACAGAGCAACGGATCAACGGGAAATCGTGCTGGAAGCTGCTGCGTTTTTCACGCATTTCGAGGCAGAGGGGGTGGCCGAGCTTGCTAGGGTTCCAGGCGTGGGTAGCTTTCGTCGAAGGCTTTGGAATGGTGGTGCCTGATCGTCGTGTAGTGGTCGGTGGGGGTGGCAAGAATTGATGGAAGAATGACGGCTATGGGTTGGTTGTGAACGTGATGTTCACGTTGGAGAAGAAGCACATAGGGGCGGTCCAGATCTGAAGCAAGCTGATCCAACGGCAGATGTTGATTAGGGTTTGAAAATTTAAAAAAAAAATAAAAGCTGAAATTGTTTTATTTAAATTCGTGTAAACTTTAAAATAGCATAACTTTTTCATACGAGGTCCGATTGGAACCAAACTTTTTGCGTTGTGATCGTAAGGACGAGAGCTTCGAAATGAAACTAGTTTGGATGGATTTGGAGACGGTGGAAATTTGGGCTAAAGTTGGGCGTCGTCCAGTTTTAGTTCCAAACCGGAACGTCTCGGCGACAACAGAAAATCAAGGTGAGTGTTTATACGCTCACAATTGACTAAAATAATTTATGGTAGTTAAATTTGACATTATGAAGTGATATGGATTTATTTGTCGTTGTTTGATAAAAATTTAATTGTCATATAGATTGTCATTTGAATTCACCGTTGAAAATTAAATTGACAGTCAAATTGAAGTTAAAATTTAATTGCGATCAAATTACCTGATATTGATAATTATGAAGTTGTTGTGAATGTTATTGGCTTTATGGTTGATTGGTTGTGATGGATGCTATTGGTCGATATTGGTTGTTTATTTATTTTGATATATCATGCTATCATCATGTATATTGTTTATTGCATATAAACTGTAAACTGAATCATTTCGAATAAATTAAGAAATAGGTTGAAATGATATACCTATGACATCTATTTGGATTGAAATGATATATGTCCATCCTTGAAATTAAAATTGAAATAATTATCCACTTGGCCAGAGGTTAGAAAATTATATACGAACACCGGGTTGGTTAAATTAAATGATTTTAAAAAGTTGTTTTGAAATTATTTAAATGAATTGATTTTAAGAATAAAATCCAATTTATGGAAATTGAATTATTTTGAATTGAAGCTCGAAATGTTGGAATTTAAACTTGGTAAATGAAATTGTTTAATTATTCGAAGTTTAGATTTTAAGAAAAAATCGAAATACGGCGTAAATTTTCGAAAGTTGATTTGTTGTAAAAGATTGGACTTTTAATCGAACTCTGAATATTTCTAAGAAAATTTATATGAAATGATATTTCAAGTTGAGTTTGGAATTGAAAATTGATTTGAAATTGAGATTTAATTAATTTGGAATTTAATTGAAATTCAAAGAAATTTGTGAATTGGACTAAATTGAAACTATTGAATTAAATTTGAAGATAAAATTGATTTGAATGTGATTTGAACTAAAATTGATTTGGAATGTAATACTTAAATGAATTCTTGAAATCCAAATGTGAATCTAAGTTTATTGAATTGGAATTGTTCCAGAAATTAAGTAAACTACTTAATACGGATGTTTAACTTGAAGCATATTCTAATTTGAATACGAAATGGTTTTAAAGCGAATCTTATATTCTTATATAAATATATGAGCTGTTTTGAAATGTGAAATATTTAAAGTTTCGAAATATATTGAAAGTGAAATTGTTTATTTTGTGGTTCAAATATGTATTTGAAATTGATAATTTGAAATGGTTTATTGAGAAGCTGAATCGAGTTGAAATTGATGATTTGAGATTTGATTTAATTTTAAATTTTGGAATTCAAGTTATGTGAATCGTTTTGTGGGATATAAATGATTTTGAAATCGAAATGAGATTTTGAGGCGAAAAATGATTTTGAAATCGAAATGAGATTTTGAGGCGAAAAATGATTTTGAAATCGAAATGAGATTTTGAGGCGAAAAATGATTTTGAAATCGAAATGAGATATCGAGGCGAAAAATGAATTTGAAATCGAAATGAGATATTGAGGCGAAAAATGAATTTGAAATCGAAATGAGATATTGAGGCGAAAATGATTTTGAAATCGAAATGAGATATTGAGGCGAAAATGATTTTTGAAATGAAATTGTATACTTTGAGTAGATATGATGATTTTGAAATGGATTTGATTTTGAAGCGAATATGATATTTTGATATCAATTATGAATCGATTTGAAATGTAAAAGAGCCATCGGTGTAATAATACGTAGTTATTAAAGAGACCGGGATCGGATATGGACATACTCTCTGTCGATACCGAAAACCACTTTAATAACTAGTATACGCGGAGTGTTGATCCAGAACGAAGTGGATGGTTTTGGTGAACGTGTTGATTTGAAGAAAGAGAACGATTTTGGATGACCCCTGACATGACTAAAACAGGAGCCGTGCCGGGCCATTGAGGATCGCCATCTCTAGCGGACACACTCCTTCGTTACCATGTCTATTACTGTTGTGATTCGATTTGGGTGCACCCCTCGATTTGGGAGTGTTGTTTCGCGGTGTTGGGGTAGTAGCTGCTATGCCCAACATCAGTCCGGATCAGGCAACTACTAGTATCCTAGTTGGTATCGCCTCATGTACCTTGTCATACTGATTATCCTATTCGCGACCACTATGTTTTGGTTTGTACCTTTAGTATATGGATTGCCCTCTGGTGACTTCCGGTTTTGGGGAAACTACGGTCTTGTATATGCTCTTGGGAATATAAACTGTGTTAAGGGTGGAATGGGCCATGGCTTAACGCTATTTTAATACTTTTACTTTAATGTAGACATATTATAATAGCGTATTGTACTACATAGTAGATAGTTTAACGGATCCTTGAAGAGATGGAAAATCCCGTAACATCTCTTAAGTTATTGCACTCACGTTGACACTGGACAGGAGATGTCAAACCCCGTAAACATCTCTGACGCCGTCACACTCATATTTTCTTATTCGATTTGACTTACATGAGATATTTTAGTCCTGACTCGAGTGTTTTGTCTTTTCATTACGCTCGGGTCAGCCTGAGCATTTCAGATAAGGTTGAAGATCTATTCTGGAGGACGAAGACGAAGTTTGGTATTATACCATTTGTATTCTACTACTGTATCATTTTTCCGCTGCATTATTGTATTATCTCTGATATGTATGTAACTCTGATTTATGATGTATAATAATAATCAAATTTATTTATTTAACAGCTTCATGAACTGTTATTTTATTATTATATCTTGTTCCTTCCGCTGCGAGATTCTGTGTTTGTTTCTATTCTTTCTTTTCTTTTCTTATTTAACCCCAATAACCATCTGCCTTTTTGAACGGTTTGAGTTGGACACGTGTGGATTATTGTCGACTTGAACGGTCAAAAATGCGGGTCGTTACACTGTCTTTATATATATGGTTTGTTTGTATTCCTGAAATGGCAAGACTAGTCACTTTTTATATAGTGGTATATGTAATCTGTAAAGTATTATATATACGTGTTGAAAATGAGTTTGAAACATACCATGTAAAGATTTTATTTTATAAGTGTGCGTAAAGTTAGTCTTGATTTTAAAATAAATATATATATATACAGAGATTTATCCTATTTGGGTTTAAAATTTAATAATGATTCTGAGATATACATCTATATGTGTATATATATATAGATTTTGATTTTTATATGTATGTGATTTAAATTTTATGTTGATTTTTGAGAAAATATATATATATAATGATATAATATACATTTCGTTTTAGTTTATATCAAACCGATCTTTAATTTGTTCTCATCAATTCCTATTTATCAGCTTTGTTCATCGAATTCGTGTCCATCTTGCTTTGCTTTGGAATTCGTGCTTGGATTCGTAACTCATTTCATTATCGAATCTCCCTAGCCTCGAAAGGTGAGCAATCACTCACGATTAACATTCTTATATTTGTTAAATTTGATTTCATTTGAAACGACAATTGAAATATGCTGCTAAATTGGACTGTTAATTATATAATTGCTGTATATGATATGCCATTTTCTGTATCTGTTCACTTGTGGGATATGACACCATATACTATTGTTTATATTTTATTTAATCTATCACTGATGATATATGCATGTTTTGATATATTATTATCCTATATGTTATCACTCTGCAAGTTCCCTATTAGTTTAGAATTCCCTATGGGTTGAAATGATACATACCCGAACGATCTGATCGAATAGGAGAAAATCGTTATGGGTTGAAATGATAAACCCAAACGTTTTAATTTATTTTAAATTTGGGATTGCGGGTTGAAATGATATATACTCGTAAATATTTAAATTGCGGATTAAAATGATAAATACCTGTATCACTTGACCATAGGATAGAAAATTTTATACGGACACCGTTGTTCTATATTTTGAAAATGATTTCCAAAGTTTTGAAAGGAGATATATGTTTTTAAATAAATATTGATTTTTAAAATATAATATATATAAATGTTATTTTATATATGTTTAAATTTTAGATTTTAAAAATTATATGTTTTGGAATTTTAAATTTATAAGTTAGTTTTGAAATTATAAATTTTAAGATTTTTCTTACAATTTTATTTTCCTAAAAATATATATAATAAGATTTAATTTAATTAGTATATAGTATGTTTTAAAAAATTTATTTAAATTTTTTTTTTAAAATAGATTTATAACTTTAATAATAAAGGTTGGAAAGATAAATTAATGTTGACCTGGAATTTAAATTTGTATAAATCTGAATTTAAGAAAGAATAGATTTAAACTTATTGGTTTCAAGATTTTGAAAATATATGATTATAACTTGGTTTACAACTTGATTTGATAGAAAGTGATTAAATGAATATTCTCAAGTTTTAATAAAATTGAGATTGAGTGTTTAATATTGATTTAGGTATATAAATTGGGATTTAAATAAGTTGTTATAAAAATGGTTAAGGGAATAATTTCCAATTTGAATAAATTTAAAATTAATGTTGAAATATAAATGACGTTTATATTGTAAATGTTTGAATATTTAAACTTGAATCTTTAAACTTTAAATTGAAATGGTTAAACTGGAATTGATTTAAATTGAGTTTGGAATTTAAGATGATTTAAATCGATTTGCGAAATTGGAGGAAACTAATTTTATTATATAAAGTAATTTATTATATATATAAAATATTTTCATTTATAAAGTATTTTAATATATGTACTATTTTCAACATCTAAACTGTTTAGGTGGAAACTGTTATGATTACAAAAGTGTTATTATTTCAAAGTGCTATGATTTCAAAAGTGTTATGATTTCAAAAGTGTTATGATTTTGGAAGTGTTATGATTTTGGAAATGAGTATTATTTAAAGTGAATAATGATGTCAAATTGATATGATTTTGAAATGAATATGATATGTTGATATGAAGTATGGACTATTTGAAATGAAATGACCACGGTGTGAAATAAGCGTTTGGTTGTTAAAGAGACCGGGATCAGATATTGTCATACTCTCTGCTAATACCGAAAACCACTTTAACAACTGTGTACGTGGTGGAGATTCCAGAATGAAGTAGGATGGTTTGGTGACGATTCTATATGGTATTTACATGACCCTGACTCCTGTGAGTCAGCTTGATGTGGCTAAAATAGGAGCCATGCCGGGCCAAGTGAGGTCATTCCTCCGATCGGGCACATTTCTTCGATACCATTATATTAATTTTGTGATTTGTTTGGGTGCACCTTTGATTTTAGAGCATGTCACGAGGTGGGCGGTAGTAGCTGCTATGCATTACCAACGGTCCGGATCCGCAAACGGTATATCTACCCTGGCATTGCCTCGAGTGCCTTGTCACATGCTCTATCGCACCTTCTACGAGTTTGGTTTGTACCGTACCTATGGAGTGCTCCCTGAGTATCCCACCGGTTTGGTGGGGCTTACAGTATCTGTATAGACTACGGGAATATATAAAAATGTGTTAAGGAGGATATGGGTAACGCCTTAACGCTATTTTAATAGTTTACTTTACTATAGACATATTATAATAGCGTATATTACTACATAGTAGATAGTTCCACGGATCCTTAGAGGATGGGAATCCCAAACATTCTTTAAGTTACTTATATTTCAGTTGACATTTCACTTGAGTTGAATTTATTAATATAAGAATGTTAATCCTGACTCGAGTGTTTTGTGCTTTTGCTTTATGCTCGGGTCAGACTGAGTGTCACAGCATTTGAGACTCACCTTTGGAGTTTGGAGCTTCACTTGGAGGTCCATCTGTATCTATTCAGCTTTCAGCTATCCAGTTGTTTTGTTCAGTCCTGCCATTTATTTGTATTCGAGACTACATTGTATTTGAAATATTCTGTTGTATTTTATTTCAAACTCTGTTGTTTTGTATAGTAGCTTCATGAACTACTATTTATCTATTCCGCTGCTTATTGCTATATTACTCTGTGTCTGTGATTCTGTGATTGATTTGTTTACTGTATATGCTGAGTTTTGCCAAATATAAAATTAACAATTTGTTGTTTTGAGCAATTCAAGTCCGACATGTGTGGATGAGAATGGTTCAAAATACCGGGTCGTTACATAAGATGTATCAAGAAAGGGATATGGATACATCCATTGATGCCGATGTACAAATGCACTCCATAAAATGGACGGTGGATTACTCATGACCGTTGGGGATACCAAAGGGTTATGTGCTTATGGTTGTTTGAAATGGTCATAGAACAACTCAAACAAGAGTCCTCTATAGGTTAACTCAACTAAGTCAAAATAAAAGACTTCATTGTAACGACGTGCAGTAGTTTTCAAATTTGAGAGTATAGTTGATCTTAAGTAGCTATATTATTCTTTGGTCAACCACATGATATCACGATCATGTTACAACCATAGTTTGATACACATTGAACTTGTAACGACCCGGAAATTTCGAGCCCGAAAATTCCAGATAGTTATGAAAAGAAGAAGAGATAGAAGAAAAGAAACAGAAGACATAACACAGATGCTCACATTCGCAGCGGAACAAAATATAATATCAAATAATAACAGTTTACAAAAGAATACTGTATCTGTCAATTTACATTTATTTACATCAGAGTTATATTCCAATACACAACGATGGTCATATATAAATCAAATATGTCTCAGATAATCAAAATGAATAGTCACAGCGGAACACTCCATACGTCCTGCCATCCAGCTCGCCTCCTGAGCTCCAGAACGTCCTTACCTGAAAATCTGTAATACTCGGTCTGACCCGAGCATTACATCAAAGTAACACCCGGGTCAGGCTGGAAACCAGCGTGAGTAAACCCATCTAACATGGAATACAAAACGTACATCTCATATAAACCCGGGTAACTCGTATCGAGTTACAATTTCACAAGTTGTTATAAACATCTCTTGTTACACATATCAATTTCTAAGTACCAAACTTAGATTAAATTGTCCAATTTACATAAATCATTCCCTTTCAACCTATTGATTCCACATATTAATGTTTAAAAGAATCGAAGTGGTTTCGGACATTTACTAATACCCGACTCCGGTCTCTTCGAGTCCAATGTCATTTCAACTCAAGTTACTACCGTGATAAAATTTGAATATTGGGTGTCACTTCTACACAACAAATCATCATAGATAATCACAATACTTCTATTCAACCTAACATATTTTATGACAAAAGTATTTCATTTCACAGGGTATCACAATCACACATCAGGGATAACAAAGATCCAAGGCATTCAAATGTTATTTCATCATTCATAAGCAAGATAAATTAGTCCTGCTATTCTGGTTAACTATCCATGAATTTAAATTAATTACCTTATTAATTAATTACATTCAATTAATTAATCATCTCTTAATTATGCATCTTTCCTAATCATCCGTAATTAACCATCCTCTAATTATATTATGTAATTATCCTTAATTAATTGCACAAATTAATTATTCTCAAACAATTTTAGTAATTAACCTTATATTACTTCTATTAATTGTTTAACTATAATTAATTATCTTAATCCTTAATTTATTACTTTAGTTAATTATTCTATAATTACTTCATTGATTAATTTTAACCTTAATTACCCAATCCCTCAATCACTTCATTAACTATATTAATTAATGATCCTTAATTAAATCAAACCAATCATCTTAAATTAATTACATTATTAATCACCCCATAGTTACAAGTTAATGATCTTTAAATTTATTCATTATTTATCTGCTAATTACTACTACTCAGTAAGTATCCTTTGATTTCAACATAAATTAGTTACCTTAAGACCTTTAATTTAACCTGGGTTATTTAAGTACGTTCTCTATCAACACATCACCATGGGCCGAAGCCCAACCAGTTCGAAGAAATCAGATCGAAGGCCATTCCCACCTTCTCCCTTCTTCAATCCTCTCCGCATCCAGTTCCAATATCAGAAACAACCCAAACGATTCACGCAACAACAAAACAAGCTCGTTCGATTCGAGCATCACCCAAAGATAACCTGAGACCACTGTCGATCGCACAACATCAAGCGCAAATCAACATCGCCAGGAACACACGTGCACGGCGACATACGTGCACGTACACACTCGTCTCGCCGACCATCTCGCCGCCGTGACCTCACCATCAAGTCAGACATCACTTCCAGATCCCATTTGCTACCTTCCCGAAGACAACCACCACTTCGATCGAAATTCGATCAAAAACTCCACACCCCAGAAAGCTCGGAAATAACCCATCCCCAAGGGTTGACAAACTGCTCTCACCTCCGGCCACATTAAATCAAGATACTCCACCTACGGGTTCGTCGAAGTCCACACTTCGTTATTTCCCATGACCGATGAACCCTGCTTCCTTGATGGCGACAAAAAACGAATTTAACTGCCTCGACCAAAACGGGTCTTGAACCCTATTCCGACGAACCCTGGCCACCTCGGTCATTGATAAACCACCCAACCATTTTTACTACGACCACTGACTTCCCAGCCAACTCTGGCAAAAAGCCCGACCTCTAAAGCTTTAACAATCGTCGGAAATCAACGGAAGTATCAAAACTGATCAACCTAAAATTACTCAACGTATCCAAGCTTAAAAATCCAGATTTGTAGAACAGAATTCCTCATTTTGTTTCCCGATTCAGAATATATAACCAAGATTTGAATTTAACATGTTTGATTTTTTTTAACCCAATTAAGATTTCCTCTGTTATTTATAATTTTAAAAATAAATCCTCCATATATACATTTGAATTTATTTTTAAAAATAATGTTTCATTGATTCAATCATTTCATCATCGAAGATCTAAGCCAAAATTGAATATACGAGAAGGAATTGAATTAAAATGTTTTGTCTTGAATATGCATTCACAGAATAACTCAATAACATATATTCAAACATGTATACAACTTACAGTATAATCATTTAACCATATTTCAGCTAGATCATCCATGCGACAATTCAACTTTACAATCTTTTTCTCAGTTGTTAAGCAACCATCAGATTTAAAGCTTCAGAATAAAATGTTTACCCACTGTTTTAGTTGAAACGAGGTTTGCATTTCATGTTCCAATCATATATAATTTTATCAACCCACACATATAAATACTTAAAATCACCTTTAAACAACATGCTCAGTAATTCAGATCACTGCTTATGAGATCATCACATGCTAGTTTTAAAAATAAAATCAGATTTCCAAAACTTTCTCACCTTATAAATTTGAACACAGCCTAGAACTGTTTTCTTCTGAATCTGCTTTTATTTTGCTTGATTTAGTTGAAAAAAAACAAATCGACAGAGATAATTTCCTTTCAGGTTAGAAAGAAGATGAAACCTCTCTTCTCTCTCTTTTTTTATTCTTCAATTGATGAACGAAATGGAATATGTGGTGATATATAAAACATATGTGTACAGGATTGAAACATGATACTGATATGATGCGAAATATTTAGCAAACATAGCCAGGGATTTTTTTTTCTTCAATTTGTTGGCTGATATGATATGGTTGTGTGCCACATTAATTGTTATTGTCCCTTTTTTTTTCTAATCTATATACTTATCAAATTTTGTTTGAATGTATATAGTAGTGCCTTCTTTTGCAAGCTACAAACAGATATTTATATTTTTGTTCCCTGTTTCTTCTTTTCTTTTGTCTTATATTTCCTTTGCTTTGGTCTTATTACTTTGTCTATTATCTTACTTTTACTTGCCTGCATAACCAGACTTCACTAACCAGTTTCTTTTTATTGTTCTTGTTTCATATTGGAATGTATTTCTTACTTATTTTATTTGTTTGTATTTATTTTATTATTATGTAAGTTAAATTTGTACCTTATATTTTTTTCTTCGGGTTGCTAAGTTTCTTTGTGAACGAACTAGGACAAAAGAGATATACAAATATATAGGAAAATAGTTATGTACAGGGGTAGGCTGCCTTCTTCAGTAAGCTTCAGAGATTTTTATATGCTGATTTGTTTGACTTGGTACAATGTTTTGTATGCTGGAAAAGATGTGTATTTATGAGGTTGTGTGCTAGCATTTAATTCAAGTTATGATGATGCTTCCTTTACCATATCTACACTTACCTGAATTTATATATATATATATATATATATATATATATGCATACATATTCTTTTATATGCGTATATACATGGTTATGCACTTATCCTTTTATTCTTGCATTTTATTTTTATTTTTCTTCCACTATCCTGTACATATATGGTTGTTCATACCTATATCATATAACATACATGCATACATTTATTCGTGTATTGTTATCGTATTCAAAGATTTTATAAACGATATCTAATATGGTTTTTAAATCACTTTTCGTATATTCAGATATTCTAATTATTAGAATTGTATTTGTTTGACTAACAACATCAATATTTCCATAATTAAAAATTTGGTTAATTACCCAATTAACCGCCATCAAAAACCCGGGTCGTCACATCCCTCCCCCCTTTAAAACTTTTCGTCCTCGAAAAGGAACGAGGCCAGAATTTATGAAAATGCTTAAAATTAGATAAATTTTCTTTGATTCTTTTTAAAACACTTTTTAATAACTATATAATATTATTCCAAAATAATTTTTTTATAAAATACTTTTTATAAGTCGATGTTTCAACAAGTCCATCCTCGTTCTTATAGAAATTCGGTCATACGTTGATCAGGCGTAGGACTGAAAATCTATAAGTACTCGGTAAACTCGGTTTCAACACCCAGTGAAAATACTTCGGAAAAATAATTTTATTAAAAATATCGAAAACATTTTGAAAATAGAGGAAATATCGTTGGTGAAAAATGCTCTGGAAATCATCACACCCATCCATGGTCGCAGTTAACCCGATGGTTACGTTGCCGTCCCGGCAAAATCCACAGATAACTGTAGGTCTCCGCGCCACTCGATTACGCCATGGAACCCGCTACAGATCGCAGTTATACCCGGGCTATACGTTGCTATCACAGCAAAGACCCATATAACTGTAGGCATCAGCGCCACCGAATTTCGCTGCCAAAAGAATGAAACTCCTCCACTTGACCATAGACCGCAGTCTACCGATGTTGCGCTGCCATCCCGACAGAATCAAGTGTAGACTGTTGGCACTCATCCTCCACACGATTTTCGCTATGGTCCCCACACAGTAGATCGCAGCGACATCGAATTACACTGTCGTCACAATATAACCCAAATGCCCCTGTAGGCATCAGCGCCATCGACTTTCGCTACCAAATAATCCTCAGGAACTAGTTTGTCCGGACTCCTCACAGGATCAACTTTAGAACCTCCCTCTTAGAGGCTCAAGGCAGTACCACTCAGTGGAACTCCTGAGAAGTTCATTCAAGGGAGCGCCTTTTTCCCCAGAGCCACTTAAAATACTTTATACTATACACATATAGTATTTTCCAAATCATACACCTAGTATGAATTCATATAAAGCCCCTTTATAAAATCGATTCTCAAAATCGATAATTCACAAACTAGGCTTTCCAAATTCCAAATTTGATTTTCCTCAAAAATCAAAAGCCTTTCCAAATCTATGGGTTCCAAAAACCTTTCCTCAAAATCATTTTCACAAATCCTTTTTATATATACATATATATAAAAAAATAATCTTGGAAAATCTTTGGTTCAATTCATACTTGTAAAAATTCTTTTTTTTTTCAAACACTTTCAAAAATCATTTCCTTCTGGCAATAGATTCACAAGGAGAGTTTTATCATATATATAACAAAGATACATAACTTTGTTTATTGCAAATCAAATGTTCAAATTTGATTACTTTCTAAAGTCACTTGCCAAATTTCTTACTTTTATTATAAAGTAAACTTTAACTCAGAAAAATATTCAATTTCCACTTTATTTCCATAAAGTTAATTTCTACCATAGAAATATAAATTTTAAATTTATTTTAATTTAGTTCCTCATATATTCACAAATATATTTTCCATTTCAAAAATCATCTTATAACCTTTTATCTACAACTTCAAAATCAATTTCCACCTTTATTCATTGTCAATTTCTCAAAATGTACTTTTAATTTCAAAAATCTTTTCAGTTTTTATCCACAAATTTTCAATGCCAATTTCATTCAAACCCGTACGATGTCCCCATATCATTCGTACGCAATATCAATCTGATCGCTCCCTCGATCACACAATTTCACTTCCGAACTAGTATCGTCCACCCGACTTCCTAGTGCGGACTCAGATCTGGTTTCTTGATCAGAAACCGTCATTCTCCTTGCATAGTCACACCTATGATAGAGAATATCCAGAACCAATCAAAAATCCATATCCAGGTTCGCCGTCAAAAATCGAGCGAAAAATCCCAACTCGGATTGATAATACTATCTCGAAATTCTGTGCTCGAATCTGGATCAAACCACTATGCGAATAGAATAATATACGTACATCCTACGTATTTATCTTCATTGATTATCGGTCAAATCAATTTCCTTTCTATTCATTCCCACTTTGATTCTATCCACTTATTCACAGTTGCCTTAATCCCCATTTGGATTATCATTCAATTCCTATCTCAATTGGGTATTTACTCACAAACAGTTTGAACTCCGACCATTTTATACTTTAGGAAATAGCTTGAAAAGTTTTAAAAATATATAAGTAGTTGAAAAATAATTATTAGTTTGTAAAATAGCTGTAAAACAATAATCAGTTATAAAGTAGTAGAAAAATAGTAATTAGTTTATAAAACAGTAGTAAAATAGTTAAATAGTTCCAAAAGTAGTTATAAAATAAGCTTAAGATAGTTTTATGTTTTAAAAGAAAGGTTGTATAGTATATAGTTTGGAAAAATAGATTTAAAATAGGGTATATCAAAATAATTTACTTAAAATAGTCCAGAGCCAAACTGTTCAACTTCCCAATCTCCATTTCCATCCATTTAAATTTCCACTTTCATTTAAATTGACTCAATCCCAATCTGAATAACTTCAATTTTATTTTAAATTAATCCAATTCAAATTTCCCATTTGAATTTTATACTTATCCATCATAAACCACAATTCTCATTAATTCAAATCAAATTCAGTTTGAACTGATTCAATTTAAATCCCAATTTTAAACCATCTCGAATTATATAAATTCAAGTTAAATTTTCAAAGTTGATTTAACCCCTTAAATCAAATTAACCTTTATTTTTAAATTAATAATCCAAATCTTTAAACAATTTAATTCTGAGTCCAATTCTCAAAATCTCATTTTAAGTTATCCTTTCTTAACTTAATTCGAAGTTCAAATAAGAATTCAAAACAATTTTAATTTACAATTGCAATTATCCAAATTGTTCAGTTCAAAACAATTCTATATCCTTATTTTCAAATTAAAGTTTAATTTCCTATTATCACAATAGTGGATATATTACCACACTTCATTCCTTATCCATTTAAACAAATTTAATTCACAATTTAAAGATTATCAATAACAATAGGATGATGCCATCCAATTATTTTAAAACTTCATCCATTTCCAATTTCCGGATCTCAAACCCATTTGAGATCACTCATACTTCCCATTTAAACCAATCATTTAACTTTTCCAAGTTAAATCTCAATTTCATATTGAAATTTCCAATTCAGGTTGCCTTTTAAATTATTTAACTTTCTCAAAGTTAAATTTAATTTACATAATCCAGTCAATTTACACAATTTGAATTCCCATTCAATTTTAAACATCAGATTAACAGCCTTCCCACTTAAGTTTAAAACTTGCTTCACTTTGGGTTTTACATCACATTCCAAGGAAAATTCAAAACTCTATCTTAGAGTTTATTTCCAAATATACCAATTTATTTTCTTATCCCACCAAGTTATCCTTAAATTTTGAACCACCCTTTGATTTTTAGTTTCAAACAAATTCTCTCAACATTTGAAACAATTCAAATGTTTCTAAACTTAGGTTTTAACATTTCACAATTTAAAACCCACTTCTATTCAGAGGTTATACTCATCTTAAAGTCCACTTCATTTGGCTTACTTATTGACAAATATATCCTTATTAAACACAATAACTATTTATGTTGATACCAAAATTATGATATCTCGATACCAATTCATTTTCATCTTATTCTAAAACTTTTTCCCAAATTCAAGATTTTAATTTCAGTTTGCATCCATTTAATTTACCGTTATTTAATTTCAATTTGGTTGTATTTCAATTTCCACTTAATTTAATTTCAATAATTTAACAACCAATTACTTAAATAGAAATATTGCCTTATATATCAAATATAATTTTATATAAAATCATTTACCCTTAAAACCATTAAAATCTTTATATAGAAAAATAACAAGTACGCTCTCTCGTATATATATACGCTCAACTCATTCTAGGGTACATTGACCCTATCCTTAATGAGTACACCCACCAGAGCCAAGGTTCTCGCTTAACCTTTGCTCTGATACCAACTGTAACGACCCGGAAATTTCGAGCCCGAAAATTCCAGATAGTTATGAAAAGAAGAAGAGATAGAAGAAAAGAAACAGAAGACATAACACAGATGCTCACATTCGCAGCGGAACAAAATATAATATCAAATAATAACAGTTTACAAAAGAATACTGTATCTGTCAATTTACATTTATTTACATCAGAGTTATATTCCAATACACAACGATGGTCATATATAAATCAAATATGTCTCAGATAATCAAAATGAATAGTCACAGCGGAACACTCCATACGTCCTGCCATCCAGCTCGCCTCCTGAGCTCCAGAACGTCCTTACCTGAAAATCTGTAATACTCGGTCTGACCCGAGCATTACATCAAAGTAACACCCGGGTCAGGCTGGAAACCAGCGTGAGTAAACCCATCTAACATGGAATACAAAACGTACATCTCATATAAACCCGGGTAACTCGTATCGAGTTACAATTTCACAAGTTGTTATAAACATCTCTTGTTACACATATCAATTTCTAAGTACCAAACTTAGATTAAATTGTCCAATTTACATAAATCATTCCCTTTCAACCTATTGATTCCACATATTAATGTTTAAAAGAATCGAAGTGGTTTCGGACATTTACTAATACCCGACTCCGGTCTCTTCGAGTCCAATGTCATTTCAACTCAAGTTACTACCGTGATAAAATTTGAATATTGGGTGTCACTTCTACACAACAAATCATCATAGATAATCACAATACTTCTATTCAACCTAACATATTTTATGACAAAAGTATTTCATTTCACAGGGTATCACAATCACACATCAGGGATAACAAAGATCCAAGGCATTCAAATGTTATTTCATCATTCATAAGCAAGATAAATTAGTCCTGCTATTCTGGTTAACTATCCATGAATTTAAATTAATTACCTTATTAATTAATTACATTCAATTAATTAATCATCTCTTAATTATGCATCTTTCCTAATCATCCGTAATTAACCATCCTCTAATTATATTATGTAATTATCCTTAATTAATTGCACAAATTAATTATTCTCAAACAATTTTAGTAATTAACCTTATATTACTTCTATTAATTGTTTAACTATAATTAATTATCTTAATCCTTAATTTATTACTTTAGTTAATTATTCTATAATTACTTCATTGATTAATTTTAACCTTAATTACCCAATCCCTCAATCACTTCATTAACTATATTAATTAATGATCCTTAATTAAATCAAACCAATCATCTTAAATTAATTACATTATTAATCACCCCATAGTTACAAGTTAATGATCTTTAAATTTATTCATTATTTATCTGCTAATTACTACTACTCAGTAAGTATCCTTTGATTTCAACATAAATTAGTTACCTTAAGACCTTTAATTTAACCTGGGTTATTTAAGTACGTTCTCTATCAACACATCACCATGGGCCGAAGCCCAACCAGTTCGAAGAAATCAGATCGAAGGCCATTCCCACCTTCTCCCTTCTTCAATCCTCTCCGCATCCAGTTCCAATATCAGAAACAACCCAAACGATTCACGCAACAACAAAACAAGCTCGTTCGATTCGAGCATCACCCAAAGATAACCTGAGACCACTGTCGATCGCACAACATCAAGCGCAAATCAACATCGCCAGGAACACACGTGCACGGCGACATACGTGCACGTACACACTCGTCTCGCCGACCATCTCGCCGCCGTGACCTCACCATCAAGTCAGACATCACTTCCAGATCCCATTTGCTACCTTCCCGAAGACAACCACCACTTCGATCGAAATTCGATCAAAAACTCCACACCCCAGAAAGCTCGGAAATAACCCATCCCCAAGGGTTGACAAACTGCTCTCACCTCCGGCCACATTAAATCAAGATACTCCACCTACGGGTTCGTCGAAGTCCACACTTCGTTATTTCCCATGACCGATGAACCCTGCTTCCTTGATGGCGACAAAAAACGAATTTAACTGCCTCGACCAAAACGGGTCTTGAACCCTATTCCGACGAACCCTGGCCACCTCGGTCATTGATAAACCACCCAACCATTTTTACTACGACCACTGACTTCCCAGCCAACTCTGGCAAAAAGCCCGACCTCTAAAGCTTTAACAATCGTCGGAAATCAACGGAAGTATCAAAACTGATCAACCTAAAATTACTCAACGTATCCAAGCTTAAAAATCCAGATTTGTAGAACAGAATTCCTCATTTTGTTTCCCGATTCAGAATATATAACCAAGATTTGAATTTAACATGTTTGATTTTTTTTAACCCAATTAAGATTTCCTCTGTTATTTATAATTTTAAAAATAAATCCTCCATATATACATTTGAATTTATTTTTAAAAATAATGTTTCATTGATTCAATCATTTCATCATCGAAGATCTAAGCCAAAATTGAATATACGAGAAGGAATTGAATTAAAATGTTTTGTCTTGAATATGCATTCACAGAATAACTCAATAACATATATTCAAACATGTATACAACTTACAGTATAATCATTTAACCATATTTCAGCTAGATCATCCATGCGACAATTCAACTTTACAATCTTTTTCTCAGTTGTTAAGCAACCATCAGATTTAAAGCTTCAGAATAAAATGTTTACCCACTGTTTTAGTTGAAACGAGGTTTGCATTTCATGTTCCAATCATATATAATTTTATCAACCCACACATATAAATACTTAAAATCACCTTTAAACAACATGCTCAGTAATTCAGATCACTGCTTATGAGATCATCACATGCTAGTTTTAAAAATAAAATCAGATTTCCAAAACTTTCTCACCTTATAAATTTGAACACAGCCTAGAACTGTTTTCTTCTGAATCTGCTTTTATTTTGCTTGATTTAGTTGAAAAAAAACAAATCGACAGAGATAATTTCCTTTCAGGTTAGAAAGAAGATGAAACCTCTCTTCTCTCTCTTTTTTTATTCTTCAATTGATGAACGAAATGGAATATGTGGTGATATATAAAACATATGTGTACAGGATTGAAACATGATACTGATATGATGCGAAATATTTAGCAAACATAGCCAGGGATTTTTTTTTCTTCAATTTGTTGGCTGATATGATATGGTTGTGTGCCACATTAATTGTTATTGTCCCTTTTTTTTTCTAATCTATATACTTATCAAATTTTGTTTGAATGTATATAGTAGTGCCTTCTTTTGCAAGCTACAAACAGATATTTATATTTTTGTTCCCTGTTTCTTCTTTTCTTTTGTCTTATATTTCCTTTGCTTTGGTCTTATTACTTTGTCTATTATCTTACTTTTACTTGCCTGCATAACCAGACTTCACTAACCAGTTTCTTTTTATTGTTCTTGTTTCATATTGGAATGTATTTCTTACTTATTTTATTTGTTTGTATTTATTTTATTATTATGTAAGTTAAATTTGTACCTTATATTTTTTTCTTCGGGTTGCTAAGTTTCTTTGTGAACGAACTAGGACAAAAGAGATATACAAATATATAGGAAAATAGTTATGTACAGGGGTAGGCTGCCTTCTTCAGTAAGCTTCAGAGATTTTTATATGCTGATTTGTTTGACTTGGTACAATGTTTTGTATGCTGGAAAAGATGTGTATTTATGAGGTTGTGTGCTAGCATTTAATTCAAGTTATGATGATGCTTCCTTTACCATATCTACACTTACCTGAATTTATATATATATATATATATATATGCATACATATTCTTTTATATGCGTATATACATGGTTATGCACTTATCCTTTTATTCTTGCATTTTATTTTTATTTTTCTTCCACTATCCTGTACATATATGGTTGTTCATACCTATATCATATAACATACATGCATACATTTATTCGTGTATTGTTATCGTATTCAAAGATTTTATAAACGATATCTAATATGGTTTTTAAATCACTTTTCGTATATTCAGATATTCTAATTATTAGAATTGTATTTGTTTGACTAACAACATCAATATTTCCATAATTAAAAATTTGGTTAATTACCCAATTAACCGCCATCAAAAACCCGGGTCGTCACAGAACTACTTGAAGTGAAATATCACCCAAGAGAGGATTCATCTCCTTCGTTGTAGATGGTTAACATCACCGTAATTAGTAGCCAACATAAAGTCAAAATCTTTGGCCAAAATCAATGGTAAATGTTATCATGATTGAACCAAAGACTTAAAATAGTCTATAGATTAATTATGGACATTATTAGAGTTACAGATCGTTAACCAAACTCTAGATATCTTAGTTATATAGCTATGGTGAAAAGAAAACATGCACAAAATTACGTTACAAGTTGTAGCTTAATAAAGATTAGAATTGGAATTCACCTAAATAATCTATAAGCAACTGACATACCCGATACTGTACTTCACCAAAGTCCGTACAGACTTTAGTATTTCAATTTTTTAAATATTAACTAAGGACGAAGTTCATACTAGCGAGTCAACATAACTAAGTTGTTAGCTAATATTCTAAGTTCAACCAATGTAAAACAAATTTATAATGTTATAAATTAATAATAAAATCAATATAAATATTGTACTGAATTTTCATGGAATTATAGTTACTTATTTGAGACCCTAAAATTAATTAAATTAATATATAATTATAATATACTGATTTAATTAAATATATGAGCTTAAATAATTAATATATGGTACATTATAATTAGGCTTGACAACATGTAAGCCTAGTAAAGTGCATAGTCGGCCTTATAATAGGTCATATGGGAGGCTTTTGACTTGGTCAATTGGTCTAGATGAGATCTTGATTCAAAAGAGAGAGAAAGGTGAAGGATATTATTTTTTATGGTGTAAATACCCTTACCCTCTACCATTCGAAATACACTTAAAAACTTCGTAATCCTAGCTTATATTAGAGAATTAGCGGGAGCGTTGAAGTTAGGTTTTCCACATTGTGTTCGAGGAGAAGAAATAATTGTTTTTAAGAGGAACAGCTACCAACTAACGTGGAAACCGGCAAACCAAAAACATGCACATATTATTTTATGTTATTATACACGCATAATATATTTTTATTTTCAGCATATATATAATTTACACCTATTACTAGATTCATATTTATATATGCATAGTTTAAAAGAAATATTTTTTTAGTCTCGACATACATGTACGTATGTCTGTATAAAAAATTTATTTTCGAGTTTCATGAAATAAAAATGGCTTTCATTTTGGATTTTAGATATAAAAAACTTCATTACTTATACTCTCAGTTTGATAAAAAATTAAACTTTATTTTCGAATTTTTAGAAAACTAAGTATATATATTATTCATATATAGCTTTATATTGTATAATATTTTTTAATTTTGAATTAGTGAAACTTAGTTTTAGATTTAAAGTTCAAATTTGAATTCATATCAAAATAGATATCAAGCTTATATTATATACATGTATGTATGTATGTATATGTATACATCAATTTTAGGTGATATATAAACATATTTTAAATATCCAATCAATAAGAAAATAGTTTATTTATTTATTTTAACTTATATATATAAATTTATACATTTTATTAACGGAAAAAAATAAAAATTAAGGTGTGTGTGTGTGTGTATATATATGTATGTGTGTGTATAATACTACCTATCATTATGATATCATTTATATATATTCTTGATGTTGTACTCCATGTTTTGTGAACGTAAACAACAATGGTTGTTCACACATATATGTACCATATATTAACATTTATATCGATGCCTTATGTTAGTTTATATTATTTACATTGTTCACATTATGAATGTAAACGCCTAAAATATTAAATATGGTAAATCAAAATTAAAGTTGAACTAAAATAGTGTGTGTGTGTATTTAAGCCATAATATACATATATGTATAATAAAGTTTTAAGATAAGATTAATCAAATTAAATTAAAAGAACAGACTCTTTTGTTAATGATCACTAATGCGATTTAGTGCAAATAAATTATTAATCTAACCACAAAATAAGATCTAGTGCAAAATTTCTAAAAGTGTTTTTAAAATTACCCATTTTTAAACCACCACCAATGCACCTGATCCAACATTATGAACTTATCATAGATATCTAACTTGTTATAAAAAACAAACATTCATATCTAAGAAAATTTATCAGTGAATTTAATGAAATAGGTGGATCCATTTTTGGTATAAACAGACCTTGGACCGCTTTCATCTATATGTATCAATATGAAGGGTTTGTAAACTCTTTTGCCACTCACACTGAATAGTGCTTTGCCATTAATCCTTTGACATACAGATTCATAGATACCATATGATTCTCAATCAAATGAAGAACAATTTCTCAACGATATGACTTAATCCATGATTCTAAAAAATAATTGTTAAATATTTCAGTTGCTTTTGTATTTTTATAACTAACATATCAATATTATTATAAAAACAAATACCATAATCGATATAATAGTAAAAAATGGTTATTATTTCATAAATAATATTTGGTATATGATTGCGATTATTTCATATATGCTTCCATTAGCAAGTATTATATGGTATGCTCCCGCTATTTCTCCTAGTACAATAACAACATTCAAAATACAATGACTCATTCAATCACCTACCATGGGTTATTTATTTCTTTCATTGTAACTAATTTATAGTTGTGATTTTAATATCAAGTATCTTGAACATAAGGAAATAGAGCTTATAACGAACAATTTTCTAGAAAAAAACACATTTGCAATAGAAATCATATTTTTCGTTCCTTATTAAGCATCTAGAAACTTTTTGTACAGTTCCATTTCCTTTCGCTCTTCATGAAGCAGGGTTGACCATTCGCCATCTTTTCATCCCAACTGTGCCAAGCTAACACTATTCTCAGACTTACTATTTCTTTTTAAATGGTCAAACCCTTCAAAATAACTTTACCACAAGCCAACATTGAATTTCTTTACAAATACAGCCCTAAAATATTAAGGAGATCGAATAAGTTGAACTTAAGCAAATGGGTCAAAGCCAACATTTCAGTACTCTAATTTTTAGGTCCATCTATAATCCTTAGTGTTGTTTCCAACACTACAAGATCCTCATTATATGCAATCATGTTGAACATATGACTTCACACATTGCTTTACTTTCTCATTTTGAATGAAATATTCTCATCAAAAATCTATATCTTATGGAACATGACTGTTCATCATACAACTTTTGTATGTGATAGAATATGGATCGAAAACCCATACTCTTCTACTATTTTAAAGTTCAAAACTCATAGGAGACAGTAGCAACCTCGACAAAATGATACTTCAGTTACCAAGGCTCAAAAGTTTTAATATTTGTATTATTTTGCCCTTACATGAGCCTTTAAGTGACACCATGCCAAAAAGTTAATTTATTAATAAGTATTTTTTTACATTTTCATGTCAGTCTTTAATTATATTCATTCAATATATTTCAATCGATAAACAATTTTATCAAATACAGTAATGGTGTAAATTTAACGAAGTGCATTATTATAACATTACATATGTTTTTATACTTATTAGAATGATTTGCTTAATTTTTTTCTAATATGGCTGCTACTAGAATCTACATCTCTTAAAAACCCTAAAGAAGATGCTAGAATTTCATAAGTTCCTCTAGTGAATGTTAGAGTCCATTTATTATGCTACATATGACCTTGGAAAGTACCAACAGATCATAGTGCCTATAAGTGGTATGTAACACGTTACCAATTATATCATATATAATCTTTAACTGTTATCTTTACAAGACATTAGAGAGTACCAACAAGTCATGTAGCACATCATTAACTCTGACCCATTATTTTGCGATAGCCTGAATATGAATTATATACCCATTGGGGAATATCAATAAGGGTATGTAACATACTTACGAGTCTAGGAACATCTAGTGCATCACTAAACTTATTATATAGTTTGGGGAGTACCAACAACTATACATATGCAAGTACTATACTTTAGTGTAAATAATAGAGGACAATTATATTTTAAAATTCATATTTTCAAAATATATGTAAAAACAACACTAATCTAAAATAACGTATTTATTGATAATTAGATGGTATCAAATATCATTTATATATTATATTAAATATTTATATGATATCCAACATCATATATATATATAAACGAACGTACATACCTCTCTATGTATATCATATACACATATGTATTTATTGTGAAATTGCTAATGGATTTTAAGTTTATATACCTATTATTTATATAAGATCTAACTTTGTAACGACCCGTATTTTTAACTATTTTAAATTATTAAGTTTAATATAACTATCGAACAAAAATGGTTAGAAATAAATTTTTAATGATTATTAATGTAGTTTTTAATATGAATTTGAATAAAATTTTGAAATAACTAATTTTGAAGATTTTGGCGATAATAAGTATTGAAATGATATTCTATGTATTTAATGTGTTTATAATCAATAGCAAGCATTGAATGATAAATATTGGATTACTGTAAATGGAAGTAGTTGTTTATTATTTGAATTCATTTTTAAAAATAAATTTTATAAGTTAAATAACTTATATTTGAAATAATGTAATTTATTGAACAATTAAATTGTTTAAATTTAATATTGGAATTATTTAAATAATTGAATCTTGAATTAATGTGAATGAAAATGGTATCGAAAATTAGTTTAAATTTTATTTAAGTATGAATGAAGATTGTTAACATTTAAAATTGGATTTAAAAGTGATAAATAAAAATGGGAAATTGTATATTTTATTTAACAGTTAAAATAGCCATTTTGGCTACTGTCTCGGATTTCGACGAAACAAGTTTCATCAGATCCGGAACAGTGAATTATTGTAGGATTTCAAGTTTCGTAGCGATCGGACTTGTCGTTTGGCCGTGCGAGCTTGAAATGCTTAGAAATCAATTAAATGAATTTAATTAAAATAGATTGATTTTGAAAATCTATCTTCTGCATACGATCGAATTGGCTCCTGAAACTAGTTCCATTGTGTTCAGAATAGGGGTAAAACATATAGAACGCCAGGCGGCACGCTTCGTTTGGAGTTCGAGATTTCACGGGTCGATCGGACGAGATATTTTCATAGTAAATAATATATATTATTTCACTCCTTCCAACAATTCGTACATGCCGCCCCTCTTTTATCTTTTCCCCCATACTTCCCTCTTTTCCCCTCACTTCAAATCGCAGCCTATAGGAGATAAACGAGAAAAAAAACAAGAAAAAAAACAAATCCACTATCGCAATGGTCGCGACTTCGGTAGGGAGAGCTGGAGCGCCTCCTGTACGTCTTCGGCAGCCGTTTAGGGTTTGGTTCTGGGTGCCTCGATTTGTGTGCATGTTGGTGGTAGAGGAGGTTGCGGCGCACACGTTGGGATGCTTGGATCGATGGTCATCAATCTGTGGTTGTGCGCGCGAGATGGTTGCTTGCGTTTGGGTTGCGTGCGTGTTGGCCTGGGTAGCTTGCGGTAATGAGAGAGAGGGTGACGGTGGTGAGTTTTTTAATTTTTTATGTTAGTTAATTTTTAATTATATACGAATGCTTAAAATCCCGTAATGTTTTCATACGAGATCCGATTCGAACGAAATCAATTGCATTGGAATCGTATCGACGAAGGCTATGTCATGGGGTTGGTTTGAAATTTATTTGAAGCTAGAAAAAATTTCAGTTTCAAATAAAGGTGAGTATTTTATAATGCGCACGACGTACTAAAATAATTTTTATGTTAGTTAAATTGAAATCCTGAAGCGATTTAAATTTATTGATTGTTGTCTGGTATATTTAACTGACATGGAAATTGATGTAGAAATTTATATGTTAGGAATTTCGAATTAACATTAAAACTGGAATTAGAATTAAACTGTCAGTAAAATTCCCGATTATTGATAATTGATTAATTGTTGTGATTTATTTACTGTTTGGATGATCGATTGTAATGGATGCCGATTGGTTGAGATTTTTGGACGATTGAATGTTTATTTATTTTTATATATCCTGTTGTCACCCTGTAAATTATTTGATAGTATATAAACTGTTATTTGAATTATTTCGGATAAATTATGAAATAGGTTGAAATGATATTGACCTATGACATTTATTTTGGATTGAAATGATATATATCCATCCCTGAAATTAAAATCCATATAATTGATTCACTTGGCCATAGGATAGAAAATTATACACGGACACCAGATTGGTTAAATTAAATGATTTAAATTTTTTTCTTGATTTGAAATTATTTAAATGATTTGATTTAAAGAAGAACAAAAATCGAATTTATGGAAATCGAATTATCTTCGAACTTGAGCTCGAAATGTTGAAATTTAAATTTGGTAACAGGAATTGTTTAAATAATCGAAGTTGAGATTTTGAAGTTATAATCGAAATATGATTTTAATTTTGGAAATTGATTTGTTTTAAAAGATTGGACTTTTATTCGAACTTTGAATATTGCTACGTAAAAGTAATCTAAATCGATATTTCAAAGGTTGAGCCCGAAATTGAATTATTTCAAAGATGTGGACATTGAATTGAACATCGGAATTAAATTTGATTTAAATGATTTAAATCGATACTTTGAAAATCGAGCTCGAAATTGATATATATTGAAATGGTTTAAAACTGAGAATTGAGTTGAAATTTAACCATTGAATCAAATAGTTGAAGTAGAAATCGATTTGGAATTGAAATTGAAATTAATTTGGAATTGAAATTGATTTGAATTGAAATTGGAATCGAAGTTAATTCGAATTGAAATCGGAATGGAATCGATTAAATTGAAATTGAAATTGAATTTTTTTGAATTGGAAAGTTTGGAATTGGATCTGTTTGACTTTGAAACTATTTTCAATTTTTTTTCTCCAATATAAACTGTTTAAAATCTATCTTCTTAAATATTTAAATTATTTTGATTTTCCAAGCTATTTTACTATATAATCCATTTCAATACTCAAACTATTTTATATTAAACTGTTTTAACTTTTAAACTATTCAAAAAATTTCAAACTATTTTCTAAAAATTCAAACTTGTCAGAATGGGGATGTTTATATTTAAATCATGGATTTAAATGCAAACTAGGTTAAAATGAAGTTATAACCCAAATTTTATTTCAAATCGAATTTTGAAATGAAAATGACTTTCAAGTGGAAATTGACATATTTGAAGTAAATATGATATTTCGAAATGAAATTGATTTTGAAGTGAATATGATATTTTGATATCAAGTATGAATCATTTTGAAATGTAAAGATACCAACTTGTGTGTAAAACGATGTTTGGTTGTTAAAGAGACCGGGGCCTCTTATTGGCATACTCTCTGTCAATAGTGGAACCACTTTAACAATTGTGAACGCGGAGGAGACTCCAGAACGAAGTGGTTGGATTTGGCGTCGTTTTGCTGGATTTAAAGAAAGAGAACGATGGTGGATAGACCCCGGCACTTGCCAATTTGAAATGACTAAAACAGGACGGCTTGACAGGGCCAAGCGGGCTAATTACCCCTAGCGGACATCCGTTCTTTGATTTTCTTGGACTTGGTCCATATTATTACTTTTGTTGTTGGTTTCGATTGGTGCACCATGATTGTGGGATAGCTTCCCTTGACTCGATATGGGATGGATGGACGCGGTGGCCAGTCGTGGCTATGATGTGTTATCAGCAGTCGTGGCTATGATGCGTTATCACCAGCCCTGCGACCCAAACTGGTAGTATTCTACGTTGGGCATTGCCTCACGTTCCTTGTCATACTTTTATCCCGTTACGAGATCCCTACGATTTTGGTTTAGTGTTGTCGTATCACAACGCATCACTGGCTACCGACGTGCTACTGGTTGTGCTAAATGCAAACTGTACGACAATGCTTAAAAACGTGTTAATGGGGATTAATGTAAAGCCTTATGCTAAGAAAAATATTTATTTTATCGATTAGACAGTATATATATAGCGTATTCTACTATGTATAAATAATTTAACGGATCCTTAAGAGATGGAAAATCCCGTAACACCTCTTGAGTTATTGCACGCACGTTATACACTGGATAGGAGATGTGAAATCCTGTAAACGTCTCTGACGCTATTACACTCATATTTTATGTGACATCAATTTGACTCACATAAGGATATTTTAGTCTTGACTCGAGTGTTTTGTCTTTTCATTACGCTCGGGTCAGCCCTGAGTTTTTCAGCGCATTGAAGATCATTTTCTGGAGGACGAAGATCAAGATTTGGTATATTACTACTATTATTATTCTTGCATCATGTTGTCTACTGCATTATTTTATTTATCCCTATTGTATATATAACTCTGATAAATGTTGTCTAAATTATAATCAAATGTATAATATAAACAGCTTCATGAACTGTTTATTTGATTAATATTTTGTCATTCCGCTACGAGAATCTGTGTTTGTTTTCTTCTTCTTTTCTTATTTTTCTTAATTAACCCCAATGATTATCTATGTTCTAGATTGTTTAAGTTGGACATGTGTGGATTATTGTCGATTTAAACCTCCCAAAATGTGGGTCGTCACAGTTGGTATCAGAGCTTTGGTTTAGCGATAACCTTAGCTTTGTGGGGTTTGACTCATTAGAGATAGGGTAGTAATACCCTAGAATGAGTTGTTTGAGTGTATATATATGAGAGCGCGTACTTGTTAGTGTTATAAAATGTTTTACATTGTGTTTCCTTATCCGTTGAGTTGTTTATGAATTCTGGTCGGTGCATAGGACGCTGTAGCGACCCGTAGTTTCGTACCTTTGAGTTGATAATAATTCACTCTTGTTCAACCCAAATTGTACGAAAGAGTGAATAACTAGGGTAAAGAAGAAGAAAGAGATAGAAGAAATAAGAACAACAGTACATAGAATCTCACAATCGCAGCGGAACAAAGTATAATATATAATAATAGATTTTTGTACAAAGAATCTGTAACTGTTTACACTTACAATCATCAGAGCATATCAATCAATACATCAATCTGGACAGTTATAATAACTTGCCCTCACACAGCGGAAATATAAACTAAGTACGGAGATACGTCTCTGTCATCCAGCTCGTCTTCTGAGCTCCATAGCATCCTATCCTGAATCTGTAATACTCGGTCTGACCTGAGCATTATAATAAAATAACACCGAGTCAGTCTGGAAAACCAGCGTGAGAAAACACACTCAATTTGAATTATTAAAGTTATCAAATCCTTTGAAAAACAAAGGTATCTCGTAAGACCACGTCACACATAAACACGATGGGTTTTCCCTTACGATAACCAAAACATTTTTATCAAAATCGTATGATATTATAATAGTGTCTAAACAAAGTAAATAGAAAATAGCTAAAATGCTTGCATATCACATTAGAGCATAGTTGGGCACAATCAAAACTGTACGGCGCTTATTGGAGAATGGATTCCATACAATGACTAGGCACTGGGGTACCACCTATCACAGTACACTTCTAGAAAAATGTACCAAGGACCTCACCGGGATCCCTTACAACATAAGATCGGCCATATCCCTAACCTGGATAGAACCGAATATGTTATCACCTCGGGTGTTCCCACCCTTAAAAATCGAGCGCTCGCTTTTCCATGCACAACCAAATCCATAATTTTAATATATCTGAGGGCATCTAGAAAGGTGATAACATACCCTAATTGGGTGCGACCCACTTAGCCTTGCTGCATCTCCTCTGATTTTCAGTCATTCCGGTTGATGAGGCTTGAGGCTACGATTACCTTTCAAGAACAATTTCACTTAGAATGCTCATCGTCCTCCAATAACGATGTTCTGATAGCATTCGTCCATACAAGTTGTCCTGGGTCTGGACAAATTGAATCATCGTCTTCACTATCTTCACGATATCCATTCGTAACGTTCAAACCGGATCGAAGTGGTTTTCGGGTAATTAAATCTGATCCCGATCTCTTTGAAACGATTAACGAAATTGGCCAATATTTGATAGTCGGTTATTTAACTATCAAATAACATCCATAAGCAGTCACTAGGCCCATATTATAATTTTCCAAAATTTATTTTTAAATATCTTTATAAGATATATATTCAAATCCCTTCCAAAATCTCAACATTTGAGACAACTCAATTACTTATATCCATATCAGGATATTTCGAACCATCTCTTATTTCAACACTTAGAAAAATATTTAAAAATATATTTTCTAAACCCTTACTCCTCAACACTCAGGAAAGTTCCATTTTATTTCTCTTTTCTCAAAATCTTTCACAATTTTTATTGTAAATTCCTTAACTCGTTTATAATGAATTCTATAAGTTTGTTGGTTCCTTGATTAATTTCCTTTAATATTTCCAAAGTCAAATACCCTTGACTATAATTTCAATTACCCTTTTCTACTTCTGTTATGAATTCTATCTCATTTTTCGAAGTTCACTCTTATTAAACTACTTTGGAAATTTCCTTACATTTTCTCAAATTCCATTTTGAGAATTCACATATAAATCCCATCTACTGAATAAACTCCGTTTCCAAATCTCGAGAAGATTTATAAATAAATTTAAATCAATACAAAACTATATATATATATATAAAATAAGTATTTTAAAGAATAATAATTTATTTTTAAAACATGTTCAGGTAATTATTTAAAATATCAAACACTTTTTTTTATAAAACATTAATAACTCATTTCCAATCCATCTTTAATTAAAACTAATCGATTTACAAAGCTTGTTAAAAAAATTAGAATTTAATTCCAATTAATATTATATATTTGAAAAATTCACTTCCGAAGTATTTCAGTACTAACTAGTTTTTAAATTATATAGTTCAATGAATAAATTTCCCTTTTTTAAACAAAACTTAACTTCTTAAATAAATATATTTTAAAATTCCAAGAACAAGTTCAATTTATAAATCCTCTCGATTCACCGCACATCGATCCCATTCCAATTTTCTAACCATCCTTACCTTTCAAAAATAGAATTCACTATTTTCCCCCGGTAATCTATTTTTCATATCTCGATATAAATTCACCCTGTGAAATTATATTCCAATTTATTAATGATAAAATTTCCCTATTTATCAAACATCGTTTATAAATTTACAAACTCACCTGGTTTTACTTGTTTATAAAAAAATTAATCTTATTTATACAATTCCATTTTATAAATCCATTTCCTTATAAATTCCATTTATTTTACAAATTTATTTTTAAAATCGATTTCCACTTCTTTCCCATAAATATAGAATAGCACTTAAAAATTCCACTGTTAAAAATCCTTTATGTAGCCTATTTTTTAAAATCTCTAAATAAAATATTTTACGAATAGTTAAGTACACTCCAAATCAATTTATTATTTTATCTAAATCAATCTCTTTTAAAATAATCCAAATTTCGATATAATTATTTTTATATTCAAAATTTCCTTTTAAATTCTTTCAAATTCCAAAAATAATATTTATGGTATTTAAAATACCAAAAGTTAGGCCAGTGCTACTATAGCATCCAATAATTCACATCACAACAATAATCTATAACAGATTATTCTAACACATCATATATTATTATATATGAAAATAATCAATATAAATTTAAGGAATCCAGTTGGATCCCTCCAACCTGTTTCCCTGCATCCATATATGTTAATACAACATAAAAATACCAATCCCACTTCGAGGGGGATATCACAGTATATAGGGTCATCCAATATTATGCGGGGCGCATAGGGTCTCATCCGTAGGCAGGAAATATATCCAACTACTAATATATATATATATAACATCCAAACTGATAACAATTTATAAATTCAACCAATCATCCAAATTAATTTTAACCATTTAAAATTAATTGCAGTAATCCAAATGAGTGAGATTTACTCACCTTGATTTTAAATTTGCCGAATATCCAGATTTTAACTAAATTGAACATCGTTCAATTTAATTTAAATTTCCAATGGACTTCGAAAAATTCCAATCCGAACCCAATGGAACAAGCTTCAAGCCCCAGTTCTATCGTATGTGGAAGATAGCCTTTTAAATCGACTACTTAATTTAATTTCGATTAAATTATTTCCAGGTGTTTCTATTCCGTACGACCAAACGGTAACTCCAAACGCCACGAAATTTGAAATCCGATAATACACTATTACGGATCTAATGGAACTAGTTTCGTCAAATTCTGAGACTGTGCCTCAGATCGCTATTTTAACTCGTCGATTAAATCGACGATTTCAAATCTTTACGAAATCGCTTGAAATTTCAGTTTTAAAATCTTACTAACTAAATTATAATTCCAGTAGAATTTATATCAACGTTAGAAATCGTTTTCGATTCATATTATACTCTAGTTCAATTATTTAAACGGTTTCCAATTATTAATTCAACAATTAAATTTATCCAATAAATCACTATATTTGAAACTTAAGTCTTAATCCACTTATTTGATCGTTAAATTCCATTTTTAAATTCTATTAACATTTCAAAACTCAACATTTAAAATAAACTAAATGTTCAAAATCAACGACCAAAAATCCAGGTCGTTATAGACGCCATGTTATCGATAGGGGTTTCTGAACACTTAAATGAGGCAAGTCGACATAATATTGTTTTAAAATCGGGTAAATGAAATAATTTTATCTAAATTATGTTTTATATATAAAATTATAACTTTCATAAGCCTATATAATTATTAATGAATGTTAGTTGTTAGGAGATGATGATCTTTAGTTATCATCGATTATTATTTGAATTAAACTTAAACGAATACTTTGTGAACCCTATTTCACGAAGCATTCGATAACTAAATTGAATTAAAATTTAATTAATAAGAATTGATTACAATAACAAAGTTGTAAATTAATGAAATGTTTTGGTAATAAGATAATGAAATTATATAAGTATATTTATAATATGGCTTATAAATAGAAAGATTTAAAAGTAGTGAATTTTTGAATTTAAAATTTGTTGCTTTCAAAATTGTTTTCAAAGCCTTCAAAGTTAATAATAATATCATTTGAAAGAGTTTTGACTAGAAATATATTTTGCAAATATTTTGAAAGAAATAAAAGCATTGAACTCGCTTTGGTCGCTGGAAAATAATTCTAGGGATGACTGCAGCATCGCCAGGATTCATTTTCGAGTTTCTGAATGAGAATTGCTACCAAAGAAATTTATTTTCGGTTAAAACAAGTTTTGATTGGGAAAAATATTTCAAGTATGATTTAATAAATATATGAAAATAGTTTTTGAACATATAAATTGAAAATAGTATAGATAAAAAAACAAGTTTATAATTTATAGATTTGAATAGGAAATAAAATCGAATTTTAAAATGGTTGAACATTTTGGTTAAGCAAACGAAAGAAAATTTGAATTTGAGATCTGAAATAAAACAATTAAACTAAGAGATGTGAAATAATTGAGTTAGTGAAATGAAGAAAATAAAATGAAGTTTAACTCAAGAAGCTTAAATAAAAGTGAATTGTATTTGAAATGAATTAAATAAAATAACAGAATGAAATTTTAAGTGAATCAAGTTGTATAACTTATATATTTGAGTAATATTAAGCTAAAAACAAATATTAAATTTGTTGAATGTGAACGATAAGAAAAGGAAAATTTTAATTGAATAAAATTAAATAAACTGAGTAATGGATTAAATGAAATAAAGTGTAACTTAATAACGATTAAAAGAATTGAACAGGTGTTGATTTGAACCAGATGAATTAGTAAAGTGAATAAATTCCACTTAGGCTATAAAATGAATTAATAAAATGAATACAACGTGAATTATAAAATGAAAAGTAATTTGAATTGTGAAAGAAATTGAATAAAAATAAACGAGTAAGTGAAATTAATGTGAGTAATTGAATTTGATTTAAATTGGATGTAAATAAATTGAATGCAAATAGAATGAATTTCAATAAAATTGAATGGTAACTAATTGAATATGAAATAAGTTAATAAAATGAATTATAAGACGAAGTTAACTTAATAAGTTGAATGAAATTGATTGTGAGAAAAAGAATTTATTAATATGAATTTGAGTTATTAAATAAAATTTACTTAAGTAAAATTATTAATATGAATTTGAATTACTGAAATGAACTAATGGAAGCGAAAAATGATTGTAACTATAAACGAATGTAAATTAATAGAATGTGAATTCATTAATGTTGATAAGTGCACGTCAATCAATTGAAAGTAAATAAACTGAATGAATCAAATTGAATGTAAGTTGGTTGAATACAAATAAATTAAAATGAGCCAATTAAATGATTTCGTTTAAAAAAATAAAATTTAACTTAAACAAGGTTAAATGGAATAACTTTATAAAATGGTTCACAAATGAATTTATATGGGATATGTTAAATAAATAAAAAGAAGTGAAACAATTGGAATTTAAAATATTAAATTGAATAAATTGAATGTAAATGAGATAGATGTAAATAAATTTGAAGCAAACCGATTAAATGTTAATAAAAAATAGATGTTAATAAGAAATGAGGTATATAAATTAATATTGACATTGGAAATGTAAATTGTGGTAGTTTGGACTAATTAGATGAATATTAATGATTGTTGAATGGTTTCTTTTGTTGCAAACCATTGCTATTACTGTTTTGATTGCATATGATTGTTATGGTTGTGTATCGATGCTTGTGCTTATGATTTGGATTCAAAAATTCATGCTATGTGGTTTTATTTAACTCAAACATGTTCTATATCTTATTTTAAGTGACTAATATTCAAATTTAAGTTGAGATAGGTACATACGAAGACCGTTTGGACGTATACGTGGGTTTTTATATGCTTTTGCTTGCTTAATACGAGCGAACTCGCTCGTATTAAAAATAATAAAGTACATGTCTCGGATTACATACCGCACTTTTATCCCTTCGGGATGCCTCATCATTGAGATGAGATGTATATTTGATATATTTGGTATATACTTGTGTTATATATTCCAATGTAAATTTTTTTCCAATCAGACCACTCAAAGAAGACTCTGCCGAAATTTTCCATAAATCCGGGTGTTAGAAAAATTTTGAGTTTTAAAATTTTTATAACTTGTTTCTATATATAAGTTATAATTCCCGTAAAACCGATATCGGAGTGGCATAGCAAGAGCATAGTAAAGGTTTTGTAAATAAGATTTCAATGTTTTATAAATTGATTATTTTGAGAAAATATATCATATGTTAAATTCCTTAATTAACCCCTTTTCGAGGACGGAAAGTTTTGAGTGGGGAAGAATGTAACGACCCGTATTTTTAAATATTTTAAATTATTAAGTTTAATATTATTATTGAACAAAAATGGTTAGAAATAATTTTTTAATGATTATTAAAGTAGTTATTTAATATGAATTCCAATAAAATTTTGAAATAACTAATTTCAAAGATTTTGGCGATAATAAGTATTGAAATGAAATTCCATGTATTTAATGTGTTTATAATCAATAGCAAGCATTGAATGATAAATATTGGATTACTGTAAAATGGAAGTGTTTTTTATTATTTGAATTCGTTTTTAAAAGTAAATTTTATAAGTTAAATAACTTATATTTGAAATAATGTAATTTTTTGAACAGTTAAAATTGTTTTTTTAATATTGAAATTATTTAAATAATTGAATCTTGAATTAATGTGAATGAAAATGGTATCAAAAATTGATTTAAATTTTATTTAAGTATGAATGAAGATTGTTAACATTTAAAATTGGATTTAAAAGTGGATAAATAAAATCAAAAATTGTATGTTTTATTTAACGAGCTAAAATAGCCATTTTGGCCACTGTCTCGGATTTTAATGAAACCAGTTTCATCAGATCCAGAATAGTGAATTATTGTAGGATTTCAAGTTTCGTAGCGATCGGACTTGTCATTGGCCGTGTGAGCTTGAAACGCGTAGAAATCAATTGAATGAATTTAATTAAAATAAATTGATTTTGAAAATCTTTCTTCTGAATAAGATCAAATTGGCTCTAGAAACTAGTTCCATTGCTTTCGGAATAGGGGTAAAACATATAGAACGCCAGGCGGCATGCCTCGTTCGGAGTTCGGGATTTCACGGGTCGATCGGGCGAGATATTTTCGTATTAAATAATATATATTATTTCACTCCTTCCAACAATTCGTACATGCCGCCCCTCTTTTACCTTTTCCCCCATACTTCCCTCTTTTCCCCTCACTTCAAATCACAGCCTTCAGAAGATAAACGAAAAAAAAGAAGAAAAAAACAAATCCACGATCGCGATGGTCGCGACTTCGATAGGGAGAGCTGGAGCATGCATGCGGCGCGTTGAGGCTGGGCTAGCGGCGAGGTCAGCTGCCGTTTAGGGTTTGGTTCTGGGCGCCTCAATTTGCGCGTGTGTTGGTGGTAGAGGAGGTCGCGGTGCACATGTTGGGATGCTTGGATCGGTAGTCGATGATCTATGGTTGTGCGCGCGAGATGGTTGCTCGCTTTTGGGTTGCGTGCTTGTGGCCACGGTAGCTTGCGGTAACGAGAGAGAGACGGTGAGGGCGGTGAGTGTAACAACCCGGGGTTTTGCACCAATTTATAATCGTCATTAGACGATTAAATTTTGCTAGCTAATTGCTGTTGGGCGTTTTAATCGGTTGAAATTCTTTTAAAAATTTGTTAATGGATTGTGTGGGCTTTAAAATAATTTTGGCCCATGTTTTTGTTGGTGCTGTGATAATTAATAAAGGCCGATGCCCGTTCCTCCCTTTGTTCATTTTCGCAAGCCCTAAACTAATCAAACGAAAGAAATAATGGCTGCTAGGGTTTTACTCTGCTCGATTTCTTGAGGGCCACGGCTTCGTCTCTGATCTGTTCGATCTTTGGATGTGCTCTTCGTGATAGGTGAGTGATTTTCACTCACGCCTCTAATTCGATCTTATGTTTATATAGGGTTCGTATCCCTATTTTCTCGTTCGTATATATTTGTTTGAATTTGTCAATTGGTTTGCGTTGGCTATTGATCTTCATTTGGATGCTTGAGATGATTATTTACTTTTTCAATTTACTTGAATAACACGGTGTTGATTTTGAACTGTCGTTTTTCGTGGTCATCACTGTTTCGATTTTGGTTTGATGATATTGATTTCGTTCATGACCACCACGATTTTGATTTCTGTTGACTTTGGTCACTTGAATTGATTATGTTGATTTTATGAAAATATTTTGGGTTTGGCACGGTCTTGATTTGAAACTGCTGTTCCATGATTTTTGGACTCGTTTTCGATTATGACTTCGGCATTACTTTGAACTGCCTCTGGCCATTGCATATGGCTTTGAGTTGACTTTGCATTTCCTTTGTGTACTTACTTCGGCCATTATATCTCTGACCTGCAGCTTGAAATTGTAATATATATATTTACACATATAAACCAATGTGCTTCAATTGTTCATTGAACTATTGTATCACTTGGTGTTGTAGTTTGCACTATGCATTCATGTGCTTGCTGTGTTGCCATATTAATCCCCCTGACCTCTTGTTGGTTTAGTGTGTGCACTTGCTTGGCCATTCGACATCCATATTGTTTCGAGCTGTTGTATCACTTGATGTTGTAGTTTGCACTGTGCATTCCTGTATATGTACTGGAGTCTGATACTTTTTGAAGCTTGCACTGTCCAGTTTCACTGTTGCATACATGTTGTATCTTTTGGAGCTCAAGTTGCCTGACCATTTCCTTTGTGTACTGTTTGGTTCCATCGATGATGCTATGCACCTACATATACATGTGCCATTTCTTTGCTTACATCTGCACATCCCTGTCATACTTGTTGATGTCTTTGTATTGCTGTTAGCTTTGTGGTTGTTGTATATATGAACTTGGTTCATATGTATGCTGGGCATTTGTCTTTGGTTTCGTCTTGAACTATGCAATATGACCCTTTCCTTCAGCATAAGGTTGAAGTTCCATGATCATCACTTCCCTTTCTTCTGCCTTTTGTTTCCAGAAGTTTGATTGATCACATTCTGCTGTCTTCATATAGTTTGTACCAATGCCTTTGTGCATTTGGTCATTCGAGCCTTTGTGATTTGCATTGAGTTGAGTTGCCTTTCAGTCTTTGTTGTACATATATGCACTCGATTTGAGGCCTGCTGCATTATTGCTTGATTCAGTCTTGAACACTACATCCTTGTATATGTATGTGCATTAGATGTTGTTTCACTGGTCTGGTTTCATGCCATTACTGTCATGAAGTCTGATTTAGTCTCGATTTCTTGTATAACTTGTGTGCATTTCTGTTTTGTACTTTTGTACACTTTGCAGTCTCGACTTGCTGTAATATTTGGAGTTGTGATGTCATCATATGCTGTATTGGCGAGGCAGTGCATGCGAGCGTGTACTGCAGCCAAACAGATTTGACGTTTTAATTGATATTTCAATTGCTTGAATTGTTTCGTATGTTCAATTCAATATTTTGAATCTGTATTTTGATTTGGTTTAATTTGATTATTTTGTTTCTATCTAATTATCTACTAGATAATTAGGTTATGTGTTTTCTAATTATCGTATCGATAATTAGATTTTGTTGTTTCTGCTGTTTACTGGCTTGAGTTTTGCTTTGGCCACTTGCTGTTAATTGCTGTTTGGGCAATTCTGTTGTTTTCCAAATTATCTTCATTGATAATCTTTTTATTTATCTTTGTTGATGATTTGAATTTACTGATTTGTTGTTTAACACTGTTTCGTGTTATATCTACCGTTATCCGATTCTCTTATTGAAGGGTTGGATATATGAGATTTATTGTGACTGTCGTCTATTGATTATTTAATTATTATTGCTTCCGTGCATTAATAACTGAGTTTGAATTAGACTGACCCATGTATTATTTTCTTTTGAATTAATACTCGGGTCAGACCGAGTTATTACAGGTTGTTGATATCTTGCTTTGGGTTGCTGCTTGAGCTATGAAGTCTCTTTATATCTTTTGGAGTAGTCGTTGTCATTTTATAGGATGATATGTATTCATGTATATTATTCACAATAATGTACTTGTATATGTAACTTCCAACATCGACAGTTGTAGTTGTATCATATGTATTGTATCACATGTATTGTAACTGACTTCAGTTATATATATATATATGAGATTTTATATTATCTGTGTTCCGCATTTAGCTTATTTGTGTTATTATTATATATGTTGTCCTAAACTATTATGAACCATCGTAGTTCGTTTTATACTAGAATTGAATATGTCGATGGGAGTAAATAAACAAAGATCAAAGAGATGAAAAATATATATACCACTCCTATCGAGATAACCAATACTAGTGTAAGGCCTAACTACGGATGGCCGCTCCTATCCAGCCTTATTCTTGTAATAACAGATAGTATTTCTTTTAATACTCTTTGTTATTGTGAGCATAGAGGTGGGGCGTCACAGTGAGTGTCTTAATTTTTTTTAATCTTAATTAATTTTTAATTATATACGAATGTTTAAAAAACCCGTAACTTTTTCATACGAGGTCCGATTCGAACGAAATCAATTGCATTGGAATCATATCGACGAAGGCTTCGTTATGGGGTTGGTTTGAAAATTATTTAAAGCTGGAAATTTTTTGAGTTTCGTATAAAGGTGAGTGTTTTATAATGCTCACGACCTACTAAAATAATTTTTATGTTAGTTAAATTGAAAACCTGAAGTGATTTAAATTTATTGATTGTTGTCTGGTAAATTTAACTGACATGTAAATCAATGTAGAAATTTATATGTTAGGAATTTCGAATTAACAGTTAAATTGGAATTAGAATTAAACTGTCAGTAAAATTCCCGATTATTGATAATTGGTTAATAGTTATAATTTATTGACTGTTTGGATAATCGATTGTAATGAATGTCGATTGGTTGAGATTTTGGATGATTGAAAGTTTATTTATTTTTATATATCCTGTTGTTACCCTGTAAATTATCTGACGGTATATAAACTGTTATTTGAATCATTTCAGATAAATTAAGAAATAGGTTGAAATGATATAGACCTATGACATTTATTTTGGATTGAAATGATATATATCCATCCTTGAAATTAAAATCCAAATAATTGATTCAATTGGCCATAGGATAGAAAATTATATACGGGCACCGGATTGGTTAAATTAAATGGTTTAATTTTTTTTTTGATTTGAAATTATTTAAATGATTTGATTTAAAGAAGAAGAAAAAATCGAATTTATGGAAATTGAATTATCTTCGAACTTGAACTCGAAATGTTGAAAAATAAATTTGGTAACAGAAATTGTTTAAATAATCGAAGTTGAGATTTTGAAGTTACAATCGAAATATGATTAGAATTTCGAAAATTGATTTGTTTTCAAAGATTGGACTTTTATTCGAACTTTGAATATTGCTAAGTAAAAGTAATCTAAATCGATATTTCAAAGGTTGAGCCCGAAATTGAATTATTTTAAAGATGTGGACATTGAATTGAACATCGAAGTTAAATTTGATTTAAATCGATACTTTGAAAATCGAGCTCGAAATTGATATAAATTGAAATTGTTTAAAATTGAGAACTAAGTTGAAATTTAACCATTAAATTAAATAGTTGAAGTTGAAATTGAAATCGATTTGGAATTGAAATTGAAATTGATTTGAATTGAAATTGGAATCGAAGTTAATTCGAATTGAAATTGGAATGGAATCGATTAAATTGAAATGGAAATTGAATTGTTTTGAATTGGAAAGTCTAGAATTGGATTAGTTTGACTTTGAAACTATTTTCAAAAAAAATTATTTTAATATAAATTGTTTAAAATCTATCTACTTAAATATTCAAATTATTTTGGTTTTCCAAGCTAGTTTACTATATAAACCATTTTCAATACTCAAACTATTTTATATTAAACTATTTTAACTTTTAAAATATATAAAAAATTTCAAACTATTTTCTTAAAATTCAAACCGGTCAGAGTGGGAATGTATATTTAAATCATGGATTTAAATGCGAATTGGGTTAAAATGAAGTTATAACCCAAATTGTAATTCATATTGAATTTTGAAATGAAAATGACTTTCAAGTGGAAATTGATATATTTGAAGTAAATATGATATTTCAAAATGAAATTGATTTTGAAGCGAATATGATATTTTGATATCAAGTATGAACCGTTTCGAAATGTAAAGATACCAACCGGTGTGTAAACCGACGTTTGGTTGTTAAAGAGACTGGGGCCTCTTATTAGCATACTCTCTGTCAATATTGAAACCACTTTAACAACTGTGTACGTGGAGGAGACTCCAGAATGAAGTGGTTGGATTTGGCATCGTTTTGCTGGATTTGAAGAAAGAGAACGATGATGGATAGACCCCGACACTTGTGCTAATTTGAAATGACTAAAACAGGATGGCTTGACAGGGCCAAGCGGGCTAATTATCCCTAGCGGACATCCGTTCTTCGATTTTCTTGGAGTTGGTTCATATTATTAATTTTGTTGTTGGTTTCGATTGGTGCACCTTGATTGTGGGATAGCTTCCCTTGACTCGATATGAGATGGATGGACGTGGTGGGCGGTTGTGGCTACAATGCATTACCACCAACCCTACGACTCGAACTGGTAGTATCCTACCTTGGGCATCGTCTCACGTGCCTTGTCGTACTTTTATCCTTATACGAGATCCCTACAATTTTGGTTTAGTGTTGTCGTATCACGGCGCATCACTGGCTACCGACGTGCTACTGGTTGTGCTAAATGCAAACTGTATGACAATGATTAAAAACACGTTAAGGGGGATTAATGTAAAGCCTTAACGCTAAGATAAATATTTATTTTACTGATTATATATTATATATATAGCGTATTCTACTATGTATAAATAATTTGACGGATCCTTAAGAGAGGGAAAATGCCGTAACATTTCTTGAGTTATTGCACGCACATTATACACTGGATAGGAAATGTGAAATCCCGTAAACATCTCTGACGCTATTGCACTCATGTTTTATGTGACATCGATTTGACTCTCATAAGGATATTTTAGTCCTGACTCGAGTGTTTTGTCTTTTCATTATGCTCGGGTCAGCCTTGAGTTTTTCAACGCATTGAAGATCATTTTCTGGAGGACGAAGACGAAGATTTGGTATATTACGACTATATTATTCTTGCATCATTCTATCTGCTGCATTATTTTATTTATCCCTGTTCTATATATTAGGCCTGTCAACATATGCTTTCAGATGCGGATAGTGCCATATCCGCATCTGCGGATACGGACGGATATCGGATAATTATCCTATCCGCTAACGACCAATAAATCAATAATTGTAAAAGAAATTTTTTAGTTTAACATAAATATTTTTCAATCCCATTATTTATAAAAGTGTTAAAAATTAACAAATATGATGATAATAAATAGTTTCGAATAGTTAATAAACATTAAGCGCATATAATGCAAACTACTAACTTAATAAAATAATAAATGAATATCTTTCACTGCACTAAAATACACATAATTTGAACTATAGTTTTGACAAAAACCGGATTGATAATTTTCGGATGCGGATGTCTTTGTATCCGCATCCACATTCGTTTTTCCAGATATCAGATATTTATCCACTTTTCGGATGCGGATGCGGATGGATTTCGGATTTTTTGGGTATCCATTGATAGCTCTAGTATATATAACTCTGATAAATGCTGTATAAATTATAATCGAATGTATAATATAAATAGCTTCATGAACTATTTATTTGATTATTATATTTTGTCATTCCGCTGCGAGATTCTGTGTTTGTTTTCTTCTTCTTTTCTTATTTTTCTTAATTAACCCCAATGATTATTTATGTTCCGGATTGTTTAAGTTGGACATGTGTGGATTATTGTCGATTTAAACCTCCTGAAATGTAGGTCGTCACAAACTTCATATATAAATATGGTCCTTTTCACGTTGCTATAACTTCCATAGTCGAAATCCTCCACCATAGTAGTTAGATCACAAAAGACCAGGTAAGAGTTTGGATCTATAAAGCCAAGAAGGAACAACGAGTTAAATTTTTGCAACAAAATCATATTGGTACTGACCAAAATATGGTCGGCATCGAGCATATTTTCTCGTCATAACAGTGCATGCCATTATACATGTTTACATCCCAAGCTTCCAAGTTCAGATAAAACACCCTGTATTTTTAAAAATAAATAATTAAAAAGTATATTGTTTGTAATTTTACAAAAGGCTGAAAAATTGAAATTTTACAAATGAAAGAATTAAGGGAATCAGACTTATTCATGACATCAAGTAGATTTTTTGGTCCAAATTCATATATAATACGTCAGAAACAGATACCGTAAGAAGGAGATATAGACCGTTTATAGTAGCACGCATATTGGGTTTAGTGCCTGTTTTCAAATTAAGTTTAAGAATTAACTATAAGAATAAGACAAAAAATTATTTATTAAGTAATTAAATGAATTTGTGCATAATACTCTAAAATGGAAACAATGATTTTGTGCGCATTAAAAGAAAAGAATGCATTTAATGAAAGCAATGGTACAATATTAGAAAGGGGACATAATAATATATTTATAAAAAAGAATGCATTTACGAAAGAAATGCTACATATATTAGGAAGGGAATGTAATAATACATTTATGAAAAAAAGAATGTATTTAATGGTAATTTTGAAAAGTAAAGAAAACAATATATTCATGGAAGGAAAGCGTTATTTTAAAGGTAAGAGTAAGATTCCTGATTAATATAAAAAAATATACACATATATACACATGTATGTTTGAATATTAATAAATGATTCCCTACAATAGTCAATAATAATAAATGTGTGGAATATTTGCAAATTATATTAATTGATTAGAATTATAATAAATGGTATTTATTCGAATCATAATCAATGACTCTAATTGGGAGAATATATATGTTATCTTCTTCAAGGAAATCAAAGGAAAGGAATTTTGTGTATATGTAAGGATGAGTAATATATGAATAAACAAATAATTTTTTTTCTAAATATAGACTTCACATATAAATATAAATGTAACAAATGGGATTTTTGGCCCTCGAAAAACCGACACTAATACGTCCGCCATATTGCGGGCCGAACATTCAAGTGCTGGAAAGAGTTAAGGGTAAAAGAAAATAAAGACAGAACAAAATCTCACATGAATGGAATAATTTATAATATCAATAATCTTTACAGCGGAAAATTTGAAATACATATATTTGAGTCTAATCTAAGCTCAGCTTGGACAGTTTTAAGTCACTGTTATTACAATTGTTGAAAATCCACAAAACAATTGCATCAGAAAAATAGAATACGTCCATACGTTGATGAAGATCTCCAACTCTCCTTTGGAAACTCCAAGCGTCTTTAGCTAAACCTGAAACTACTTGGATCCGACCCAAGTATTAAAAATACCCGGATCAGGGTTGATAAACCAACGTGAAAAAACTCGAATCATAAATGTATATAACAGTGTCATAGCTCAAATTGATGCCATTAAAACCTTTGAAAAAAATGTATCCCATAAGACCACGTCGCACATATACACAGACGTGTTTTTAACTTGCGATAAACAAAATACTTTATACCAAAACAAGTTTGATATTATCATTAATGACATTGGTTTGAAAACACTTTTCAAATAAATATATAAAGAATGTACCAATACCCGGACAATGTCAAATGGTGTATATGATACCAAAGTGGTAGCTAATATGTTTGCAAAGCGTTACAGCTATTTTGGTAATACAACCAAAACCGTAAAGCTCGTATTGGAATTGGATTTCCAACATGATAGGGAACCGGTGTCCATTTGCTTCGATGCAAAATCTATGCATAACAATCCTAGTCCCTGGTGACTATTCACTTTTCTCAAGCAAGCCTCCATACTACATTGTTACACTACTATGGAACATCATATTTCGGTGGCTTTCCTCTTTCTCAGTCGAGCCTCTAATACCTGCCCATTCAAACCATTGAGGGTCCAGACACTACTGGACTCCTCCTTCATTAATAAAACCGATAGTAAGAAATATATGTCCTATAGACCACATAGTATCCTGTATTATTCCTTGGATGTGAGGCTCGTGAAGCTACACACTTTTTTCCATAAAGCCACGCTTTGCTTTTCACAAAGCAAATTCCATTTAGAATGCCACATTTCCATTTCAAACAACACACTGTTGATTTCCACAAAAGTACAAACTCTGAGCTCGTACGTCTTAAAGAAGGGTGTTAAGTATAAGAGGGGTTGCCTCCTACACCACCAAACAGATGTACGTTTGTAAAGGTCAATGTACGCGGTTTTTAGAAATGCAATGACAGACACTCATTCATACAAGTTGTCCAATTGAAGGAAAAACTAAAGGCACTCCTCCTACTATTTCCTGTTTGGGAACCACCAATTGCGAGTAGTTCTTGCAAATCAAAGATTTTCGAAACGAAGGCACTGCTGCCACCAAATATATATGATATGGGGATTGACCCAGAGGTCATTGGCAAGTAGCCCTACATCATGAAGATCTCCGTCTTCAAATCATTGTCTTCAACATGTCTTCTGTTTCGAATGCATATGTTGGTTTGAAGTGGTTTTCAGATAATAATCATCCAAATCCAATCCCGGTCCCTTTGAACTAATCAACGATAAAAGATGTCAAGTATATAGGTGATTATCAAACAACATCAAAATAGTTTGTCATTTTATCAAATCAAATATCTTTCAGAGATATATTCTTTTAAACTATTCCTTTATCTTTAAAGAGTATATGGAATCATTAAGCCTCATTTATCAAATTCTCTGGTTGATTAAACCTCTTTAATTTTGAAATAATTCCAAATCATTTCACCTTTACTTAGAAAAATATTTTCAAATCATCCATTTAAATCTTAACAAAGATTTCTTATTTTCAAATCATAACTTTTAAATGGGTCAAAAACAATCTTATTTAGGACATCATTTACTGTAAACCCAAATCAATAGTATTGAGTAGAAAAGGATCCATAGAGATTTGACTAATTATGCTCAATACCAATTTCCGTATTCAACCTGCACTATTCTTTGAATAACGATGAAATCACATTTTAAATTCACACGGATAGTACGAGTTTTCCCCTTGGAATTTAATACAGAGTTTAACCAGGGTATTCTCTATACCATCAAAATCATATTTTAAAATCCTGTTTAACTTTTGAAAAACTCCAAATCTCTTTTCTTTTAACTTAAGAAAATGCGGTCTGAGTAGATCAAATTAACTATCCCCTCCTTCGGGCCAGTACAGATAGCTAGAGGGGAACCTAGACATTGGTTGTCTAAGCTCGGGCCTAAAGACTATTTCTCTATCACCCATAAGGCGGTCAAGTTATTTGATCAACTCTAAATTCTTTATATGATCTTTTAGAGATGATTTTTATTTAATGAACACTATTCCAAGTATTGTTTAAAACAATTTTCCTTTAACCATTTATTTTAAACTCCTTTAAAATAATTATAAAACTTTCAAACCATCTTCAAAATAATTAATTATTCATTTAAAAAGATTACTAAAAAGATCGGGGAAGAATAATTAAGGTAAAACCATAATTCGCAAAAGTCACCGAAAACTGTCCCAAAAACCGCTGTGAATAGTATTTTTAAAGCTTCTCGGCTCTAAATACATATTCCACCTCATATATGTCCATTTTTCTATTCAAAACTCTTTTAAAATATTTAATCATATTTATGGAATTTACTTTATATTTTTGAAGACCTGAAATTATTCATTTTGAAGAATTTATCCCTTTGATTTCCGAACTGCCAAAACACGATGTTTTCTGAAAACTTGATTTGGACATATTTCAAACTCTAGTAAATAAAATCTTGATTTTTTAATTTTGTTTGAAAAATATATTCTAATGGGTTCGAAAAATTCTTATTTTAAAGAATTTTGACTTATATAGAATCCTACACATTGATTTAACTTTTTAGGTCGGAAAATGATGAACTGCCGCTAAGTGACGAGCTTGATTTGGCTCTATTTTTCGAACTTCATTAAACTTTGCCAAAAATTGTTAAAATGTTTAAAATACCATGATAAATCATTTCAAACTATTTTTACTACATTAAAAACTCCTTTTCGACTTTATTCCATATTATAATATTATATATTCATTTCTCAATCTTATTATATTCAAAACCATAAAGAGGCTTACTAACTCACATACACATATTATTAGGGATTTATTTTTCCATGAATTAAATATGCTTAATTAATTAACCATTTTTATTTTGGATAATTATGATTTTCTCATTATTTGTTATATTTATCACATCAAGTTATCAACCATATAATCAACTAATTTTCAAACATTTATAAAAATCATCCAAGATATTAAATGGTCATATTATCATACTAGAAATAGTTATAGATGTTATTTAATAATTACGGATGTCGAGTACTCACCATTATTTAACCCAAACTTCCTACCAACATTCATTTTAAAACATCACTTCAACTACATCTCCTACTTCATCAAAGCATCACCAAAACCCTTCTTCTACCTCCTAAGTGCACAACCATCATCACCATCACCATAAATCTCACGGCTTCCATCTCCTCCACCATCATCTAGCTCACAGCCTACCCCCTCGCTTACCATGGTGCTTACAGCCCGAGGAGGTTTCTCACCCTTTTCATTATTTCCTTACTTCTAAGATGCTATACCATATTCTCTAAGCGATATAAGAACTTTGGTAGAGTTTGAAAGAGAATGGAGTTGAATTGATACGAGTTTAAGAATGTTAGAGAGGAGACAAGAGAGAAGAAGAAGCCATTAGAGAGGCTTTGGAGAAGAAGAAGAAGATGAAGGAGAAGATGGTTTGTGAATGAAATGAGTGTGTATGGATGGGTATTTATAGCATTATAAAGCTTAGCCCTTAAGCATGCATATGGACCAAAATACCCTTACATATTTTCTAAATATCTCTTACACACCATCTTTTCCATCACTTTCCATCAACATATCGCATTGTCCTTTGTCTCCCTTCTTGACACATGAAGTGACATGATTTGACGTTTGCTTTTTGTGAAAATATCTTCCTTAATTAACATCACTAATTATATTCTAGAATTTCCCAATGATACTTTAGTTTAATTAATTAAATTAGTGTTAAATACATTTCTATTTGTTAAATATATACACACACAAATGTATGCAAGAACGACACAATAACTTTCATTCGATAAAAAGTCAATAATCCGAAAAATAATCTTCGATCACATTTTCAATTTTTAATCAAACTATTTATTGATGTAAACAAAACATGAAAATAAATTTTTATCATCTCTAGATAATTAAAACAGGATTATTTAAGCTATAGAACAATATTAAATAATATTAAAATCCAATTGTAAAAATACGATGTCAATCTATGCGATGAAGTTTGTATATCTTTCTAAAACAAGTATATATATATAATCATTATAAATCACTTATTATCATTATATAATAATTAAAATGAATTATTTACCATTTATTTTTGAGAAAAACTCTTTTTTAATCGAAAATCGATTTTTGCCACTTTTCCGATGAAAATCCAAAATATCTTATTTTTGTAAACATATTTTAGAAATTAGTTCATCATTATTATTTATCATACAAAAAATGATTATTTGTGTTCAGTAAACCTATATTTGAATATTTAAAATTAATTAAATATTCCTAATTAAAGTGATAAAATTACGGGTCATTACAATAAAGCCCTAATCCTTGCTTCTTTTCACTCTAAATTCTAGCCGCCATCTCTTTACTTTTGCACATTCTTATCTCCTTCTTCCTCCTCCTTAAAACTTCTCAAATCTAAACATTTTTTATTATCTTCTCCAAATTTTCTTAGTCAAAGTCAAAATAGAACATATAAAATTAAAGTGGGGAGAGAGAATCAAACTAAAAGGGAAAGAGAGAAGGAAGGGCAAACAAATCAAGGCCTGGAGCTTTAGGAAAGAAGATTTGTAAAGATTAAAGAAGAGGGAAAGCTTTGAAAAGGTGAGTGAATCTATTACGACATGTTATGTTGTGAAACAAATAATTAAATTACTCTTATATTCTGCCATAATTAGAAACTATGAATTTTGGATTTTAATGGGTAGTTTCATTTAAATTAGTAATTTTAATTTGGATTATAAACATGATTTCATATGTGGGAAAAACCCTAAATAATAACTTTGAACTGATGAAATATTGGAGAGAGAAAAGTAGATCAAATAAATTCCAATTTTCAATTGTATAGATCTAACTTATTAAAATGTGCTGGATAGAATTAAGAAAACCCACACACGTACCTTCAAAATTTATCTAGATCCGACCTTAATAATATTGAATTATACGTAGATAAACGAGTATGCAACGACACGGCTTTTCGACCCCCAAATGTCGACACTAATACATCCACGGTATTCGTGTACCAAAAAGATAGAACGATAACATATAATCTCAAAGGACAGTACAAACAGTCACTCTAAGATACATAGCATTTCAGAGTTACAATTCAAAATACTATCATGAGCTAAGACAGTTATAACAATCTGTCCTCACAATTGCTGATATATACAATATAGTAATGCAACGGAAATAAGAATACTACTGTAGGATAAATATCCAGTTCGTCCTTTCGGGCTTCAAAGAACATCAATGAAAACATGCCTTTCCTAGACTACTTGAAGAGCACCTATAGAAATAAAGGAAATATAAAACCATGAGTCAAACATAAGTCTGGTATGAAGAACTCAAAAAATATATGCCCACCTATAACAGTACTTTTGAGATCACACGGAATTCCATAACAATTATCCCCTCAAAAGAAGCACCACCTACTAAGTACGTAGGGTGATATAATAGATAACATCTAGGGTGTAGGATATAAATCAGAAAATAGTTTTACCGCTGGCATCTCCCAACACAACAATATTAGAAGTACAATCAAAACCGTTAAGGTACGTTCGCATAATGGATTTTCCATGGAGATCTCCTCATATCAAGACAAATCCGTTCTCCTGTACAGTGGTCGAAAGCTACCTTTGAGCATCGTATATCTGTAGATAGAATATACCAATTAGGAGAAACATAGCTGGTCCACGTCTGAAATGTGATCCCAAATACCATCAACCTCTACGTGCAACATCGATAAGCATACATTAGATATGGAATTGATGTATCCTGTTGCGGGTTGGTTAAACCCCAAACTATGAGGCCTACCCTTTTTTTTGTCATTTACCTTGTCGAGGCTACATTCGACATCTCTCACATGAGTCTTCATTACTCGAATAGAACACGAATCCCCAAATGGATTCCAGCACCTCGAACATATCACGAATCTCTACATGGATTCCAACATCTCGAACATATCACGAATCTCCTATAGATTCTTTCATAAGTCCTCCGATAAATGCTATTGTTGACCTCTCCCTTAGACTTAACTTCATAATAGACAATTCAACTTTATAGCATTCCACTTCACAACCGCTTCCAAAACAAAGAACCCGTATATTAGTTTTGAAGTGATATTCGGTAATAAAACACTTACTGATCATGGACTCATCAAAAAATAAATCGATGAATTTCCGATTAACTCACTTTTAGTTCTTTTATAAGTAAGCGAACAATATACAAAGAGGAGTCCTCTCCAGGCGATCTCGTATATATAAGTTCTTAAAACTAGAGGCGTTTCATACCAATGCTCCTCCCTATGGGTTGTCAAATTGTATGAATCTGTGAAACTTTTAGATACTTCCTAAGTTAATTTGGTCAATTTCAATAGTCGACTAATCGACTATCAAGTTCACAATATACGATTGTATATGGAAACCAAGTCTTGTATGCTTATGACGTTTTGGACCTTTTCATCTCATGCTATCAGTCGTTCAAGAGTGAAGCCATGTAGGTTAGAGCACTGGTTGCATCAATGTCCCATCTAGACACTTCATTCTTGACTCTCACATATAGACCAATCTACTTTGTCGGCATTTATTGCTAAGTACATGACTAAATGCTTTCCATAAACGAGTTAACACATAAAGCACGATCAAGTTACACAAATCACGATTAAGTCACATAAGCAACTTCTAATCCCATTTTATTTAATTATTGCTTTTATTAATTAAAACCTATTATATTAGTAAAACTTATTTTATGTAATAAAACATCATTTATCAATCACTACTATTCATTTGTACTCTTCCAATATTTCAAAAAGTATTCATATACTTATCTCAAATGGTATAAGTACATTCGCAAATCTATTTGAAAATGTGTAGGACTAATGTTACATAAACATTGTCACTACAAACCCAAAACCATTTCACTTATGCTTATCTTTAAAACATTCTTTTCAAAAATCTATTTACATTCATAAGTATAACAAAAAGGGTTAATGACAAATCTTGTCAATACATTGTCATAACAAACCCAAAACATTTACATACTTGTTATTACCTTTAGAACATTCTTTTTAAAGATCTAAGTATACTTATTAATAAGATAATGTACTTTTACATAACTTCATAGAACTGTTTATTACAGAATAGGTGTTATAATTCTAAATTTCCTTTGTTTTTTTTATAAAACTCTTTACTCACTTTTCCAAACTTATATGTATAATACTTTAAAAATAATTATTAATATATTTTAAATATCTATGTAAAACATTACTTAAAAATAACTAATCTATAATTTGGTGAAAATCAATAAAAAGTACGTTTAACATTTTATAGCAGTTTACTTTAAAAACTCATAAATATTTATTAAAAATATATTTAAACTTCTAGTCCTTTTTTCACACTCAAATCCATTTTATTAGAACTTCCATAGAAAGATTCGATAAAGAAAATAATTAATAAACCATTTAAATCATGAAAAACTAGCCAAAACGTCGCATTTAAAATAAAATAATGCAATAGTCCAGAAATGCTGTAGTAGGTCAAGGACAACATTTATAAATGCTATCTAAAGTTCTGGTAGAGCATTAACACAAAAATGATTGATCTTTGTGGCTAGTTTTTACCACATAAACAAATGATTTTAAACCTGGAAATTGTATAGTAAGTACTACATTTAGGGAACTTAAAAACCATAGAAATAAATCCCTAAGGATATCTTTCAATTTAATTATAATTTTTTTTCCGAAAACAAGCTATATTTCAAAGTGCATTTTCAGCCACCTTTTTGCTCTTACTTTAGCCACTTTGTTCGAGTAGTTCTAAAATCCATCAAATTTCATTTTTTTCTAGTAACAATTATACATATAATACTTATTAAAAATTCAAAGAAACCCCTAAAGATACCTTTCAATTTATTTATAAAAATTCCTCAAAACAGGGTAATTCAAAGTGCTTATACAGCGGTCTTCTTCTTGCTATAACATTTTGCAACTTTGTTCCAGAAGTTAATTAGTGATTTAGATTACCATAATTTTTTAGTAATAAGTATACTTATTATATTTATTAAAAAAGCAAATAAGCCCATAGTGTATGTCTTTCAAAGTTGACTTTGAAAATTGTCGAACATAAGGCATTTTCAACGTGCATCCATAGTGACATTTTCACTTCTAACTTTCACAACTTTGGTTCATTGTTTCTTTAACTTTAAAAATCAATTTCTTGATTATCCCACACACCAAATAACGTGTAAAGAACAACAAAAACAAATAATACAAAGTTTAGATCACAAATCTTCCATTTGCATAAGTAAAAGTTAAGGGATGTCAAAGTACACTTATAGCAATTATCGCTATGCAGACCATTTCATATCCATTCCAAATTCACATACAATCCAAATAACTATTTAAACATCAAGTGAAGGCCATGCCATATGTTATAGAAGGTAATAGGAGTGATGTTATACAATATAAAGCCGTCATTTTCTTTCAAAAGAAAGAGGGTCCAAAGCTAATAACTTTAATTAGATAATGTCACTTTAATTTTAAATTTATACACAAAATACACACACAAAAGGTTATGAGATAACTCATCCAAATCCAAGCCTAAATCAAGCTTAAAAATACAAGAACAAAAAACAACTTCCTACAATCACCAAAAATCCTAAAGACACTACCTTTAGCTTACCCATGCCATGAAATGCTTCTCCCTCAACATCAATGCTCATGATCCAAAAGGAAACCCCCTCATCCTCTTCACTTCTTCCACTTTTGACTTTAGATCCGTGCTTCCTAAGGTTTTTTAAGGTATTGGTGAAAGTTTGGTGGAGTTTAGAGAAGATTTGAACTAATATAAGAAAGATTAGTGAAGAACAAAGTGGATTTGTGCAAATCCACTTCCACCATTTTTTATCTTTATTTTTTCATTTGAAGATTTTTGATTTTACAAAGTGTTAACAATCTAAACCCTCTCCTTTAGCCCCCTTGGCCAACCAAAATAGTGCCCCCTCATGCTTTTCACATATGCCATTTTACATCTCTTAATCCACTTGAAAATATCTTCTATTCACACTTAACTAGCTGACTTTTAGAAGCTTCTAGAAGCTTCGTTCTAACTTTTACACAAAATATTTTTAGTTGCTAATTACCTCAATAATGATTAATTAGACAAGCACAAAAATTTAGAACAACTTCTGTTGAGAAAAAAGCTGTTTATCGGTATTTCAATGGACTATATATTTTTGCAAACACTTCTCAAAAACAAGTTTACCATCATTAGTTATTACTTATAAGAGGTATTAAAAAGTTATTAAATCACTTTTATCACATTTAATCCAAGAGTTAAATGTTTATATAATTCAAATATTTAAATACAATGGGTCTGAAATTCCGAGTAGTTACATTCTCCCCTATTTAAAATAATTCATCCTCGAAATTCCAATACGAGCAACAAAAGAAAGCCATCACATAGCAATACTTAACAGTATTCACAATCACTAGCAAACATAACTCACGGTTTTCTTAAGCTCAAAAATCCTCTTATTGAACAAGGATGATAAACAATCTAATAATCATAACTTACGCTCAACAGCCTCAGGTTATTACTAAGTCGACCATTCATGCTACCTCTTAACAATTCAAAGTGTCATCACATAAACTCTCCATAAGCCACAAAAATATAGTATGCATATACTAAAGCCCATACGATGTGCATGCATATACCAAAACATAATTGCATTAAAGCCCTGTCTAGACACTTCATTCTTGACTATCATAGATAGACATGTCTAATTTGTTGGCATTTAATGCTAAGTACATGACTAAATGCTTTCCATGAATGAGTAAAGACAGAAAGAATGATCAGGTCACATAAAGCATGATTAGGTCACATAAGTGACTCATAATCCCCTTTTTATTTAATTAATACTTTTATTAATTAAAACCTCTTTTATTAGCAAAACTTCTTTTATTTAATAAAACATCATTTAACAATCACTACTATTCATATACTCTTCTAATATTTAAAAAAGTATTCATATACTTATCTTAAATGGTATAAGTATATTCACAAATCTTTAACAAAATTTCTTACTTTAAACCTTTACTTTTTTTTTATCTTTTTCACAAAAGATTCTATACTTGTTATTCTCTTTAAAATATACATTTTAAGGATCTAAGTACATTCACAAATCCATTTGAAAAGGTTTAAGACTAATGTTACTTAAACATTGTCACTACAAACCCAAAACCATTTCACTTATGCTTATCTTTAAAACATTCTTTTCAAAGATATATTTACATTCATAAGTACAATCAAAAAGGTTAAAGAAAAATGTTGTTAACATATTGTCACAACAAACCCAAAATTATTCCATACTTGTCATTATCTTTAGAATGTTCCTTTTGAAGATCTAAGTATACTTATTAACAAGATAATATACTTTTACATAACTTCACAGAACCTTTTATTATAACATAAGCGTTGTTTGCACCAAAATTGGTCACAAACACCCAATTGCAAGTGAAAGCACCAATTCACAGTCACAGAACACAGATAGAATATATGAAGAAGATAAAAATATGAAGAACAGTAAAAATTAAAAAGAAAGCAGTAAAAAGACAAGATTTATAGTGGTTCGCTAACTCCGGCCTACGTCCACTGCAAAAAATTTCCTTTTTATCGCTAGAGAATCGATTACAATTACAATCTAGAGTTTTTGAAACAATAATGGCAAAGTAGCCTTTAAGTAGAAGATGAAGGGAAACATAATGAGAATCCCCTTTTCTGAAGCCACACATGTTGTATTTATAGGCAAAGCCCCGGTTGCCGGGCTTCCTCACTGATATGGACCCACCAAAACCATAATCGAGTCCATATCCTTCATCACTGCCAACCCCAAGCCCTCGATATGCCGACTCGAAGTAACCAGGGTATTGACCCGAAGTGATCCCATCGCTGACCCGAAGCAAAATGCCTGATGACTCGAAGTAGAATATAGCCGATCCCAAAATCCTATTGCCGATCCCAATTTCCCATAGCCGACCTGAAGAACAAAGCATGTCGACCCGGAGCTGGTACAAATGCCGACCCCTTGCTCTATATGCAGCTCCCATCCTGATGCCGACCCCTTGTTTCATGCCAACCCAGAGTCACACTGATGCCAACCCGAAGTTGTTCCAACCATGTCGATCCCATCTCCAAGTGCTTGCCAACCCGAAGTCATTAAAATGCCGACCCGGGGTTAGAGCTATGCCGACCCCTCCATTTGCCGATTCCTCCAAGATGCATGCCGGTCCTAGATTCTGGTGCCGACCTGAAGATGAGCATACGTCGACCCAAAATCGAGCTCCTCATGCCGATCCCTTAGCAGTTGCTACCTCCAACCATATGCCGACCCAAGTAGAACACGCCAACCCGGAGTTCCTCAAGTACCAACCCAAAGCATGCTAGATGCCGACCCGAAGTCATTACCGACCCCAGGAAAATATGCTGCCTCGAGGCCTTTCTTTTGCCGACCTGGAGAAAACCATTACCTGACTCGAAGTAAACCTCCTGAAAACCCAAAGTGAATCCAAAGGTGACTCGAAGAAAACTCCAAGCAACCCGAAGCAACTCGACTTTTGTCGAAATCCATATTCAGAGTATCACGCGCTTTTTGTCCATTGACTATGCCGAATCCCGACTACATATTCATATTTATTATCTATGATTGATCGGCTATTCATCCAGTCGAATCAAATCCTTTGTCTTTTCCCTGGTTCTGTCCTGGATTTCCTCCTGTCTCTTCAGCATCCTTTCCTGCATAGCATCCATCGTTGTTTCCATCTTATTCTTGCCCTTTGTCTCCTCATTGATTGCCTAGTTATGGATTCAAGAATTCGAGATCCTAAGCTTTCAAATCCAAAATCGAAGCTACAGAACCCCTTAGTGCATTTCTCAGTGAAACACCAAAATATTTGCGCCAAAATTAGCCACAAACACCCAATTGTAAGTGAAAGCACCAATTCACAGTCACAGAACACAGATAGAATATGTGAAGAGGATATAAATATGAAAAACAGTAAAAATTAAAAAGAAAGCAGTAAAATGACGAGATTTATAGTGGTTCGGCTAACTCCGGCCTACGTCCACTCCAGAAATTTCCTTTTTATTGCTAGAGAATTGATTACAATTACAATCCAGAGTTTTTGAAACAATAATGGCAAATTAGCCTTTAGGTAGAAGATGAAGGGAAACATAATGAGAATCCCCTTTTTTTAAGCCATGCCTGTTGTATTTATAGGAAAAACCCTGATTGCCAGGCTTTCTCGCTGATATGGGCCCACCAAAACCATAGTCAAGTCCATATCCTTCATCACTGCCGACCCCAAGCCCTCAATATGCTGACTCGAAGTAACCAGGGTATTGACCTGAAGCGATCCCATCACTGACCCGAAGAAAAATGCCTGATGACTCAAAGTAGAATATAGCCGACCCCAAAATCCTATTGCTGATCCCAATTTCCCATAGCCAACCCGAAGAACAAAGCATGCAGACCCGGAGCTGGTGCAAATGCCGACCCCTTGCTCTATATGCCGATCCTATCCTGATGCCGACCCCTTGCTTCATGCCGACCCGGAGTCACACTGATGCTAACCCGAAGTAGTTCCAACCATGCCGATCCCATCTCCAAGTGCTTTCTGACCCAAAGTCATTATAATGCCGACCCGGGTTAGAGCTATGCCAACCCAAAGCATGCCGACCCCTCCATGTGCCGATCCCTCAAAGATGCATGCCGATCCCAGATCCTAGCGCCGACCCGAAGATGAGCATATGCCAACCCAAAGATGAGCATACGTCGACCCGAAGTCAAGCTCCTCATGTCGATCCCTCAGTAGTTGCTACCGCCAACCATATGCCGACCTAAGTAGAACACGCCAACCCAGAGTTCCCCAAGTGCCGACCCGAAGCATGCTAGATGCCGACCTGGAGTCATTACCGACCCCAGGCAAATATGCCGACCTAAGGCCTTTCCTTTGCCGACCCGGAGAAAACCATTACCTGAATCAAAGTAAACCTCCTAAAAACCCAAAGTGAATCCAAAGGTGACTTGAAGCAAACTCTAAGAAACCCGAAGCAACTCGACTTTTGTCGAAATCCATATTCCAAGTATCCTGCGCTTTTTGTCCATCGACTATGCCGAATCCCGGCTTCATACTCATGTTTATTATCCGTGATTGATCTTCCATTCATTCAGTCAAATCAAACCCTTTGTATTCCTACCTCGATAACCGAGCAGTCGTTTGAGTTAAATCCGCCTGTATCTTGCCTTGCCAAAAGGCGGGATAACAAGAGTTGCAATTCAAAACTTCCTTTGTTCTTTTATATAACACCTAACTAACTTTTCCATACTTATATATATATATATATATATACACACACACACACACACTTTAAAAATACTTATTAATAGGTTTTAAATATCTATGTAAAATATTACTTAAAAATAACTAACTTTTAATTAGACGAAAATCAATAAAAATATGTTTTACATTTATAGCACTTTACCTTAAAAACTCATAAATAATTATTAAAAATATATATTTAAACTCCTAATCTCTTTTTCATACTCTAATCCATTTTATTAGAACTTCCATAGAAATATTATACGAAGAAGATAATTTATGAACATTTAAATCACGAAAAACTAGTCAAAATATCGCATTTAAAACAAAATAATACAACAGCCTAACAATGCTGTAGTAGGTCGAGGATAGCATTTATAAATGCTATCTAAAGTTCTGGTTAGAGAATCAACATGAAAATGCTTGATCTTTATGGTTATTTTTTACCACTTAAACAAATGATTTTAGACTTAAATTGTTTATAGTAAGTACACTTAGTGTACCTTAGAACCATTGTAATGACCCGTAATTTTCGATAACTTAAATAATAAAATTTGATAAGATTTTCGAATTTAATATAGTGGAAATCAAAATTTATGATTGACAAATGGGAATTGTTTGAGTATGACTTAATAATATGGTTTGAATGTTAGTAACCACTATATTATTGTAACGTTAATAAATTGAATAAATATGAAGTTAATTTGGTTATAATCGGAAATAAGGAATAAATCAAAATATTGGAGTTAATGTTGGAAGTATCTATTGTAAATGAAATTGGTTGTATTTGGAATGTGCAATCTGTTGTGGCAAGTAATTTAAGATTTTGGTTGTAAATTTATTTGAATATAGGGTTTAATATATAGGAAATTGATTTACTAAGTTAGTCTAAATTTTATTTGGATTAGAATAAAGTTTATGAACTTTTAATATTGAATTAAAAGAGGATATATAAAAATTGAATATTTAATATTTTAATTAACTTGTCAAAAATTGAAATTTTGCAAACTGTTTCGGATTTCGGCGAAACTAGTTTCATCGGATCCGAAATGGTATATTATTATATGGTTTCAAATTTTGTATCAAACGGATTTACCGTTTGATCGTACAACGTTAAAACACGTAGAAATTGTGTTAATAATTTAAATCAATATAAATTGATTTTCAAATGATAACTTCTTTATACAATGGAATTATGGCCTGTAACCTATTCCATTGTGTTCAGAAATATCGAAAACCTCTATTTCGATATAAAGAATGTTCTATATCGCTTCAGAAATAAAAATGGGCTCTGTTTGTGTATTTGTAGGTTTAGAAATTATTTAACTAATTAAATTCTGAATTTAATATGATAGAAAATGATGTCGTAAGCTAATTTAAGTTTTATATAAATAAAAATATTAAGATGGTTAACGTTTAAGATTGAATTTAAATGTGGAAAATTTGAAATTGAAATTTTATATTGTAATTAACGAGAAAAATAGCCATTTTGGCAACTGTCTCGGATTTCGACGAAACTAGTTTCATCGGATCCGTAATAGTGAATTATTGTAGGATTTCAATTTTCGTAGCAATCGGACTTGTCGTTTGACCGTGCGAGCTTGAAACGCGTAGAAATTTAATTTCGAATTTAATGAAAATAATCGACTATAAAAAAAAGCTATCTTCCCCATATGATCGAATTAGGCCTCGAAACTTGTTCCATTGCGTTCGGAATGGGGTAAAACATTATAAACGCCTAGCAGCACGTCTCGATTGGAGTTCGGACGATTTTGGACCTATCTATATAAATACGCACGCAAACCGAGACAGTTTTATTATTATTTTATTTCAGAAACCCTAATTTCAAACCATGGCTGCCACCTATTCCATGGCCAGAAATTGCTGATCTTCTTTCCTTAATATCTCTCAATCCGTTCAACGAAATCGAAAAATTCCAAAAGCAAAAGTGTAGATCTCGACGAGCTCTTCGAATCCATACGGTTGATTGCTGCTAATACATCACAGATTTTCCGAGATCTGAGATTGAAGGATGCACGTATTTTCTTGGATTGCGTGCAAACGGCGGCGAATGACGCGATGAAACTTGGCGTGTAGGTGGCTCTCAAGGTGGCGTGTAGGTGGCTCTCAAGGTGGCGCATATAGTGGTGGTCGCTGATCAATCTCTGGTGGCAGATCTTTGCGTGCATGTGGAGGTTGAAAGGATAAGGGTGGGTTCGGCTACGATCTGGGATTGGGAAGAAGAAAGTACCATAATTTTTTTTAATTAATTTGTAATTAAATTATTCAATCGTTCTAACTAGAATAACTTTTGCATACGAGCTCGGATTCATGCGTGGTTTTCGCCGTTGGGATCGTATCTGAATTTCGGACGTTTCGGCGCAGGGTTCGTTCAGATCTGAGACTGTGAAATTTTGGGCCTTATTAACGGGCTTTGAATCAAAGGTGAGTGTTTTAACCACTCACGCTTAACTAAATATGTTATGTTAGTTAATTTGAATTCATTAGTTAATATGAATGTTTCTGGTTGCTAGTTAGTAGTTTAAAATTGATGTTTAGTTGAAATTTAATCGAATTGGATTAAATTGTTATTTAAATTAATGTTGAAATTTAATTGTTAGTTAAATACCCATCTATGATAACCTGTTATTTGTTATGACCTGTTGATTGAATGATGAATTATGATGTTGTTTGATGGTTGATGTTTGGTATGTTAAAATTGTTATTCCAATTAAATATGACATTCATCGCAGTTAATATCCATTCGATTTAATATTAAATTCCAATTTGCAAGTTTATACCTGTTAATGATAATAAATAGTCCCTTGATGTTTATTGATTGATGTTTGAAATGTTTGAATTATTATTTCAGTTAAGTATGACCTTATTCCATTTAATCGTCATTTAATTAGCATGAATTTATAAATTGCCAGTTAATAACTGTTATTGATAATCAATTAAATTATGTTATCTATTGTCTGATTTGGATGATGATGTGATGGATGTTTAACTATGGATATTTGGATATTTGAATGTTGTGTTTATTTTACGTTGTTCTAATACTGCAAGTTCCCATAGTGTTTATTTTATTTTATATTAATATTTAATTAAAATGGGATCGGGTTGAAATGATAAATACCCAATTAAACAACTTGGCCTAGGATAGACAATTAAAATAAGAAACCCGGTTGGTCAACAAATTGTTTCGAAATTAATTAACAACCTTAATGGATTTAATTTGGAACTTATAAATGATTTTACTCGAGTTTAAATGAAATAAATTAATGGATTTGATTTGAATAAACTAATAAATTTATTTGAATTGTAATAGAATAAATAAATGAATTGATTTGAGTTTATATGGAATTGGATTAAGTAAAATTTAAAGTTAAGTAAAAATTTAAGATCTATAGACTTGGTTTTGATTAAACGGATTTGAGACTTGATAATGAAATTTAATTTAAGATTAAATGGAATTTGACATAAGTGGAATTTAAACTAAGTAAAGTTTGCGAATTTGATTAAGTGTTAATTTAAATATAAAATGATTTTAAATTGAGTGAATTAGTTTAATTATGATTTTGTAACTTGGTTACGAAGTTAAATTGTTTTGAAACTTGTTGAGAAAAATAAAATTGTGTTAATTAATCAATGAACTAAATAAAGTGAAATAAGATTCTTTAATAGAATTTGAATTTGATTTTGTAAATGGGTTAGCTAAAACTATTTTGATTTAAAGGGGATTTAGTTAATGAAATTGATTTAACCGAATTTATAATTATATTTAATGAAGTAATGAACGTAAACATAAATGTGAATAAATCGAATTTTGTTTAAATGATTTTGAAATAAATTAAGAATCAAATTAAATCCTTTGAATATGAAATAAATTTAATAAGTGAAATTGGAATCTTATTAAACTGAAATTGAACACTTGAATTGATTTGCTAAATAAATGTTGAACTAAATTTATTTGGAAATATGATTTAACTATTGAAACGAATTGAATTGTGAAATAATCAAATTTGAAAGTAATTTTGAAGTTGACCTTTGATTTGATTTGGTTTGAACTTTAAATATTAAATGACCATCGGTGTAATAATACGTAGTTATTAAAGAGACCGGGATCGGATATGGACATACTCTCCATCGATACCGAAAACCACTTTAATAACTAATATACGTGGAGTGTTGATCCAGAACGAAGTGGATGGTTTTGATGAACGCGTTGACTGAAGAAAGAGAACGATTTTGGATGACCCCTGACATGACTAAAACAGGAGCCCTGCCGGGCCATTGAGGTTCGCCACCTCTAGCGGACACACTTCTTCGTTACCATATCTATTACTTTTGTGATTCGATTTGGGTGCACCCCTCGATTATGGGAGTGTTGTTTTGCGGTGTTGGGGTGGTAGCTGCTAGTGCAACATCAGTCCGGATGACGTAACTACTAGTATCCTAGTTGGTATCGCCTCATGTACCTTGTCATACTGATTATCCTATTCGTGACCACTACGATTTTGATTTGTGTTATACCTATGGGGTACCCTCTGATAACCACTAGTTTACGGTGGGGCTTACGGTGCTGTATAGACTATGACATTTATAAACCGTGTTAAGGGTGGAATGGGCCATGGCTTAACGCTAGGAATGATATTTTACTTTATGATAGACATTATTGTATATAGCGTATTCTATTATATAGTAGATAGTTTAACAGATCCTTAGGAGATGGAAATCACGAACATCTCTTAAGTTAATGCACGCACGTTAAACACTGGATATGAGATGTCTAAAACCCGTAAACATCTCCGACGCCGTCACACTCATATTTACTTATTCGACTTAACTTACATGAGATATTTTAGTCCTGACTCGAGTGTTTTGTCTTTTCATTACGCTCGGGTCAGCCTGAGCATTTCAGATAAGGTTGAAGATCTATTCTGGAGGACGAAGACGGAGTTTGGTATTACATCATTTGTATTCCACTACTGTATTATTTTTCCGCTGCATTGTTGTATTATCTCTGATATGTATGTAACTCTGATTTATGATGTATAATAATAATCAAATTTATTTATTTAATAGCTTCATGAACTGTTATTTTATTATTATATCTTGTTCCTTCCGCTGCGAGATTCTGAGTTTGTTTTTGTTCTTTCTTTTCTTTTCTTATTTAACCCCAATAACTATCTGTATTTTGGATTGGTTGAGTCGGCATGTGTGTATGTTTTGTTGACTTGAACGGTCAAAAATGTGGGTCGTTACCACTATAGAAAGAAAAATCAAAGAGTATCTTTTAATTTAATTAAAAAAATTCCCCAAAACAAGCTATATTTCAAAGAGCATTTTCAACCACCTTTTTGCTCCAATTTTGGCCACTTTGTTTGACCAGTTATAAAATATTTTAAACTCTAATTTTTCTCAGTAATAAGTATAAGTATAATATTTATTAGAAATGCAAAGAAACCTCTAAGGATATCTTTCAATTTATTTTAAAAATTCCCAATAATAGGGTATTTCAAAGTGCTCATATAGCGATCTTCTTCTCGCTATATCTTTTCGCAACTTTGTTCCACAAGTTACTGAAGGATTTAAACTTCCATATTTTTTCCAATAATAAGGAAACTTATATTGCTTATTAAAAATGCAAAAAATCCCCTAGGATGCTATTATCCAGCCTTTTGACTAGGCAGTATTCAGACAGACTCAAACAATCGAATCAGATGAGCAAACGATAGAGAAATGACCCAAGGACTTTGGGAATATCATAAAAAGGCAAGAAAAAGGAAATATCAAAAAATGAGCAAAAAAGTAGAAAATTCAAGTTTTTGGGAGGGTTGACTCGAAGCACACCTATAAATTCCTTAGGTCCGACTAGAAGCAGGATAGCCATGGAAAAACACCAAGCAGGACCTAAAGCAAACCATGTAGAAACCGCAATTTAAGGGTCGACGTCGGGTCCACTCTAGGGATCGATACCAACTCCTAAAAAATCAAGTCAGACACATGGAAAACTGGGGTCTGACTCCAAGCAAGTGAACCCGGGTCGGCCTTGGGTCGACCACACAAAAATCTCGGGTTTGACTCTAAGCAGGTGAAGGAAAACTCAAAACACGAAAATTTTAGAGAATCTTCAAGTCGAGCCCCAAGCAAACACTCAAATTTCTCGGGTCGAACTCCAAACAAGTTCAACCAAAGCCAAAACAACCCAAGACAACACAACATGGGATCCCCCAAGTTGGGGATCAGTACCGACTCCCAAAATAGCTTGGGTGGTCCCCATCTTCAACCTGTATGCCTATTTTGATGCCAAGAGCTCACTTTCAATGCTACCCTATTGATCAATGCGATTCTTTACTGATCTCCGCGTACTACTAGATTAGCAACTCTATTCTTCTTTAACTTCATCGATATCTCCAAAAAACACCTAGGAGAGTATGCAAACAAAGCTTAGATACATAACACGAACATCGAGAGGGACCAGCACGAGGAGTCTCTAGGCCCCACTCCCTTTATTTAGGGATCGGTATCGATCCCACTATAGGGATCAATATCGATCCCCATACTTAGCATGTATGGGGTCGGTTTGTTCTGGAGGACCTTGTCTTGGCAACGAGCTTCTGTGGGCGAATTTTGAGGAAGATGTTTGGTCATTTACCCCCAATAAATACACCAAGCAAGCTCCATCACAGAGATCTGCTCTTTTTCGGCTAACTCATACCAAGACAACCATTAAAATTCATTGTAATCAAGTATCAATACGGATCCCAATCACTTGTAATTACAAATTAGTGGATAACTAATAAAGAACCTACAAGTGGACGTAGGCTAAGATTGTCGAATCACTATAAAATATGTGTATGATTGCTTTTCTCTTATTTTTCTTTTGCATTCTTCATTTAATCTCTACTCCTTTACTCTCTTAGGTGTTTGTATAATTTTTGATTCAAACATTTTGGTGCTTTCACTGAGAACCCGACTCTCAGGCTATTTGGATCCTTGTCTACTATTAGATTGTCTAAAATCCAAGGAAGAGATCCAATTTCTTCTCAACTAGTTTCTCTACTGCTTAGATTTAAGCAAAGTCCACCTAAAGCTTTCTTCAATCGCCCTCATGAAATATAAGGCCGCTGCTTCCTCAAGAGCTGCTGATAAAGTAGATAATACTGATTTGAACATTCTGGAAAGAAGCACACAGCAAGAGCCATAGATCTCTAGAATCCTTCTACACTCTCTCTAGGGTGGATTTTGAACGTATGATGAAAGAGCTATAGGATTGCTTTGTAGAGTTGAACTGGCGAATCCAAGAGAATAGAAACTTAACGACCCAGTTGAATACCCACCGTAGCAGGACTAGAAGAGAGCCATCTCCTCCATACTTAGAATCAGCCAATTCCTTGTCATCTGACCACCTCCGAAGGAACAGAAGGCAAAGGATAGATGCATATGAAATTGGGGAGTCAAGGCGGGAATTGAGAGCCGACCCCAATCAAGGCACATGGTCGGTATCAATCCCAACATAAAGGTCGCTACTGATCCCACTAGTGGGTCGGTGCCGAACCCACAAACCAGAGTTCGAGTTTTTAATTTGGTGACAGCATGCAACAAGCCATTTTATGATTGACTAGGGCGTCCGATGATGAGAGTTTGCTGTTGGATTGCCGCCAAGGAAACGCGGAGCTGCCGGGTAAAGATTCTTTCAGAGCTAGGATAATCTAGGTGACGAGGCACGAACCGAGATCATTTACCGGGCCAAGCAAAAGGAATAGATTACGACAACCACAACCCAACAGGTTCCCAAAAGCCGAACTTGGGTGAGATGGTGAGACAACTTATGAGAGAAATTCTAGGCTAACCTAACGGCGACTAAGGTACCTCTTTGAGTCAAAATCCCTTCATTGAAGCCATTTTGTATGAAGAGTATCTATGGAGATTCAATATAACAACCATGCCTGCATATTCTGGACAGACTGACGTCCGACAACACCTTATGAAGTATGTGTGGCACATGGATTCTGCTAGGTCCACAGATGCCATCAAGTGTAGATGCTTTCCTATTTTCCTTGAAGGAGTAGCGACCATGTGGTTTACTCGACTACCATCAATGTCCATCTCATCATTTGATCAACTGGCAAGGAAACCTATCAAGCAATTCAGAATGCACGCGACTCGCCCCAAGGATGTCATGTCGTTGTTTAACTTATTCTATGAACCATGAGAGTCGATCAAGGACTTTTGTAAAGATTCAATACCACTGTAACTGAGGTAGCAACCCTCAGGAGAACATAGTCTCAATGGCTTTGATTAGGGGGATCCACCCTGATACAGACTTTTGTAAATGATGAAAGCCTCCTGCTACTCTTGATCGTTTTTACAACAAGGCAACCCAATTCTTGCGCAAGGAGGAGACTAATCTAACTAGAAGAGGGAACGATATAGGCCGTTAGGCCGAAGCAGTGCAAAGCAACGTTGCTATGAAACAGTCCGAAGCGAGTTCGGAGAACATTGACATAAATGTGCAAACCAAGAGTGTGAGTCTGAATAAGGACCATAGCGAGGGCTCAGACAAGAACCCTGATTCTAGGAGACGACCGAGAATCTCAAGATTTGACACATACACCCCACTAAACAACTCGGTTGAAAACATTTAATTGGCAACTCTCGACTCGGAGCAGTACAGAAACCAGCTCCAAGAGAGTCAACTCAGGACAAGAAGAAGTTTGGAAAATTCTGTAGATTTCATGAGACATATGGTCATGATACGAACTAGTGTAGACACCTCCATGATATGATTGAAGAGTTTATTCGAAAGAAAAGGCTCCAAAAGTTGGTGAAAGTCCCGTAGGATGGCGGGTATTGGACATCTGACCCCCAACAAGGACAGATCGCTCCTAGTGTTAACGAACCTAGGCGGCCTGAAGGAAAATTGGTTATACACTAGACCGCTGATGGTCATCTTCCAACTGAGAAAGGCTGGAGTAGAATAGAGTAATAAGCATTTACGACGCTACTTCACCTGAGAATAAGACTTATTTCTATTTTTTTTGAACTATTTCATAAGACAGATTTTGTTATTTTTTATTTTCAATAAATTTGCTTTCCATTTACGCAACTTTGTCTTTGTGTGCCATATGAGTCATGAAACACGACCGACTCGAATGAAACTTCACATGAACAATTCAGGTACCCAGAGCTAGGTGCCTACCAAATCTTCATGACCCATGGCCTGACCTTCGGAGATTTATCGAGATAAGCGTAATTCGACTACTCCTTAGCTAATTCTTGCCTCTGACTCGGGAGCAAGACCGTGATTCAAAGTGGATGTGACTCGACCATCCACTCTCAAATTCATGCTTGGAATTTTTGCAAAAAAATTTATGCCCTACTTAAGGCTCAACAGGCTCGAAATCCAATCCAACGTGGACATGACAAGACCGTCCACACATTACCTCTTGCCCTCCAAGCTGGGTCTAAACATAACCTGAGATAGATGTGACCGACCATCCATCTCCTAGCCTTTTCCCTTGACCCGACAGGAGGCACGAAACATCATCTGAGACGGATGACTGACCGTCCATCTTCTAGTCCTTTCCCTTGACCCGATAGGAGAGAATGAAACATAATCCAAGATGGATGTGACTGACTATACATCTCCTAACTCTTTCCCTTGACTCGATATGAGAAGTTCAAAGAAAAATGGATGTGACTGACCATCCATCAACTTAACTCTATCTCTTGACCCGACAAGGGGAGTGTAAAGACTCGCAAATTCATCACTTCAGAATTTTTTTAAAATATTCAAATGTAAGAATTTTTTGACATAAATAATAATGTTTTGAACAATAAATAATATTGGTAATTTTATTTTGAATAAAAATTTATAGAAATATAAACTTTGGAAGATATATCGATAAAATGACCGAAAATTGTTTTATCAATAAACATCCCTTAGACCATCCAACATTGTGCATGGAGCTAGATACATACACTTATTTATATATATACGAGTGAGAATATATAATAAAATTATTTATTTTATTTTTGAAAATAGAATATCTTTATGACATCATCAATGATATTACTATTTTGGAATAAATGATTTAATAATAATTTTAATTTTTAAATAAGCCATTTTAATTATTATATAATGATAGAAATATTATTATCAAACTTTTTTTATGTATATATATTAAATAAGAAGTGAAAATATGATTGGAAATCGAAATCGGAATCCGTAACGATTTAACGTAGAAAAGTTATGCAACGTTATGAATCATTTGAGATATACATATGCACACATAATGTGCATATGCCTGAACACATCCACATGCACCTGAACACATATAGACATACAAATATACTTATATATACATATCACAAAATATCTAAGATATTTTCCTAAAACTTCTTCCTCAATTAAATCCAAAGTCAACCTCTTACACCCTAAGTACAAGCAAATGGCCACACACATGGGAGGATGTATGATCATGGATGGTGAGGAGAGAGGAGGGTGTGGTGATGAGGCAATGGTGATGAAATGGCAAGTAAATATCATGATATTTTTATTCACATTTTTCCAAAAAATACAACCGCCCATCTTCACTTCATTTGTTCATAAATTCCTAAGCTTCTTTACTTCTTAAACTCCACTTTAATGGCCTCTTGCCTAAAGAAAATAATGTCAAATTTTATTGCAAAAAGAAATTAAAATTATATAGTAAGCAATATTATCAAAACTCCTCAAAACTAAAGCAAATCCACTCCTTCCCTCCTCTATAACCCATGGCCACCACCTCCTACCACTAAAGGTTGAGCCTTTCCCCCTTTCTAAGCAAGGCTGTGAGCACCCAAGCACCGAAGGCCAATGCCAAGCCCATTTTGGAGCTATAGTGCAAGCTTAGCAAGCTAAATTTTCCGAATAGCGGAGCTATAGTCGTTTTAAAGTTAGTTTGATTAAATTCAAGGTGAGAAACTCTATTTATATTATGATATATTGGATGATATATATCTTTGGTTATGCTTGGTTGTGATGATTATGAACCATGTTTGAATACGATGATATATATTTTTGAATGTGTAAACAATTCACGTTTAATACATGTCAAATATTACAAAGGAAATCACTTTCCTTTAATAAATGAACCGGTGTATATGAGTTTGTTAAACCTCCAATATGGTTTATAAATTTTTATAACACTAAAACACAATTTGGTGAAGTTTGGACAAGTTATGAAAGTTGAGTCAAAAATAGTTGCGTCGCGTAATGGTATTTAGCGATTTCGCGCTGTAGAAAGTTAAATCCATTAATACGATGGATCCAGAGTCAGAATTCTTTGAAATAAGAGTTTTTCGAACTCTTATACCCATAGTTTTCAAACTAAAGAAAAGGATCGAGATTTTGTTTAGTAGATTTTGAAATATGAGCGAATCAAGTTTTCAAAATAGTCGCGGGTTGGTAGTTCGGAAACCAAAGCGATAAATTCTATAAATATTTTAAAATGTTCTAAAAGAGATTTAAGTTATAAACATTGATTTCCAAATAATAGAAAAGTTGTTTTGATCAAATAAGACTTAAAAGCACAATTTGCAGCACTATTCACAGCACTTTTTGCAACACTTTTAATAACTTTTGAAATATGGCTTTAAACTTGAGTAATCTTTTTCAAATCTTTTATAAATGCTTTCAAATAAATAATTAAGTATTTTAATGATGATTTGGAGGTTTTATAGTTTATTTTTAAAAGTTGAAATAAATGATTTAAAGAAAATCTGTTATAATCAAGTGGTTTAATCTTGGCTCTAAAAGCCGATGAGTAGACAAGATTTTTCTTTTGTGAGATGTGGATGTGAGGTGCTTAACTAAGGAGATGTTCAGGAGCAACCAATTCCTTGGCTCACTTGGCCTTTTTCCTGGACGAAGAATAGATAAGGTTGAAATGTCAGAACGAGGCAAGTATAAAAGATTTAATTTTTCCAAATTTAATACAACTTGGATTGTATAGAAATAATCTTCTTATACTTGGTATTAAATTCCAAGTAGGGAATTTGTACTGTCCATGTGAATTTAAAAGGTGATTTCACCATTATTCGACGGATAGTAAAGGTTGAATACAGAAATTGATATTGAATGAAATTAGTATAATTTCTATCGACCCTTTTTACTCAACAAGTTTTTGAGATATGATTTGGTATCTCCAAAGTTAAAGAGAGGTTTAATGATTCCATATATACTAGAAAAGAATATGATTTAAAGATTTATATCTCTAAAAGAGATATTTTATTTGATAAAAGATATTAATGAATGAAATAGTAATCACCTTCAAATTTAACATCCTTTTATCGATGATTGGTTCGAAGGAACCAGGGTCGGATTTGGGTGATCCCTATCCGAAAACCTTTTCGAACTATTGTACGTTCATAAGTGAAGACATGGAATGATAATAATTGAACGAAGGGCTGCTTGTCACTGACCCTTGGGGGAAATTTCCCATATCATATATATGTGGTAGTAGTATCTTCATTTGATCTTCGATGTAACGGCTGCTCGCTACTAATCCTAGGGGTGATTCCAAATAGGATATAGTTGGAGAGTTCCTTTAGTTTGTCCTATTCTTCGACAACTTGTATGGACGAATGTTTGAAATTGCATTTCTAAAATGCATGTACATTGACTTTTACAAACGTACATCTATTTGGTGGTGTGAGAGGTAACTCTCCTATACTTAACAACCTTCTCTAAAACATACGAGCTCAGAGGTTGTACATTTATGGAAATTAATAATGTGTGATGGAATTGGCAATGTGGCATTCAAAGTGGAATGTGCTATGTGAAAGGTAATCGTTACCTCGAGCCTTGTCATTCGGGAATGACAAAAACATGGAAGATGTGGCAGGGCTATGTGGGTCGCACCTATTAGGATATGGTCATCGCCTTTCTATATTACCCTCTATATTCGGTTATGTTGTGTATGCTTTGGGATCCCGGATAGGTTGGGAACAACCGGGGTGATGTCATATTCGGTATTATCTATGGTAAAGGTTGGCCGGATCTGTTTTGGTATAGGACCATCTGTTGGTGCCTCGGTGCATTTTTTAGAGATGTACTATTGAAAGGTAGTCCATTACCTTATCATTGTATGGAATTTTCTCTCTAGTAAGTGCCTTCGGACTTGATTGTAGAGCCTAGTATGCTGGAATTTAATAATGTAACAATTTCGGCGAAGGTTATATAAGTTTACTTGAAAAGTGTTTTCAAAAGAATGTCATTAAAAATAATATTCTCAGATTTTGCGTAGCAAATATTTTGGTTATCATAAGGTAAAAACCCGTTCCGTGTTTATGTGCGAAATGGTCTTATGAGATTCCCTTTGTTTCAAAATATCCATATTCGAGTTTCTTATACCAGTCCCATGACTAACCCGGAGTTTATTTTCTTTTTCCCTTAAACTCTAGGGGCCCTATTTTTTCGGGCAGCCAAGTAGTTAGGTCACTTGGAGCATTTTGTATGGAGCATGAGCATGAATCTGAAGGGTCTATGTAGATAGTTATCTTTTAATTCTGCTATATTTTGTATGATGCATCTACAAACACTTGTAAGGAAAGACAGTTATTTAGAGTAATTTGGAGTAATTGCATGTACTACTCATATGTATAACTAAATGTTGAATATGATATGAGATTCTATTTTTTTCTATCTTCTATATTTATTTCTTTAAAAGAACCCTGATAATCCGCCTCTCCGTCGCTTGGATTTATGACACATGAATACCGATGATGTATTAGTGTCGATTTCTGAGGGTCGAGGAGGCGGGTCACCATAGTTGGTATTAGAGCTTATGGTTGAGCGAATACCTAAGCCTTGATAGGGTCAACTCATTAGAGATAGGGTTAGTAATACCCTAGAATTAGTTTAGTCAAAGAGAGCATATATTTGAAATTTTATTAATCGAATAAGTATATTCGAGTTTTACACTTATTCCCTATTTCATCTATAATTCTAAAGATGTTTCCTTACTATATGCAGATAGTAGGAAATGAGTAATATAAGAGGACGAAGGGGAGGTAGTAACACTACTACCACCAATGGTCGATCAAATGTTACCGTAATTTAGGAAGTTGTAATCCCGGTGCAACCTCAAATTAACTTTGCTACTCTATGCAAGAATTACACCAGCTTCGGAGGGAAACCATTCAAAGGAACAGAGTCCATTATTGAAGTACATGCTTGGCGTCGATCATGTGAAAGGATCTTTAAAGGATTGAATATTAGGGATGAGCAAAAAAGTTTCTTAGCTTCTTAGAAGTTACAAGAAGGGGCTCTAGCTTGGTGGGAGTCCATAACTTTGAATGATTCGAAGGACAATTTCTCATGGGAAAGGTTTAAGGATGTATTTGAAGAGCAATACATGCCATCAGCCGGAAGATCCCGTCTCTATAGGAATTTAATGGACTTGAAACAAGAAGAACCGTCTGTGGAGGAATATTCCTACAAGTTCAACGAACTATCTCGCTTCAGGCATGGTTTGATAGACACGCCCCTCAAAAAGAACAAGGTGTTTATTGTAGGAATGAAGGAACCTTTTTGGACCTATTGGATATGGGCTTTCGATATGACGCCTTAGACAAGAAGAACTCAGTACTCACTCAAGGAAATAACAACGATACAAACAAGAGAAAGAAGCCATGGCAAGGAAAGATCGGGGGAGGATCATGAGAAAATCGTTTTAAGGATGTGATTTGTTATACTTGCCAGAAGAAGGGCCACCTTTCCACAGATTGTAGAAACCCTAAGGTTCAAAGACAACAGCAAGGAACCATCTCTCCTTTGGTGCAAAAAAGTCTCTGCCGTAACTCCCACCAACCCGGCTTTTGGAAAAACAAGTGCCCGTTAATGAAGAAAGGAGAGCAGGTTAAGGTTTATGCTATTAAACACGAGCCTTCAACCTCTAAAGATGTAAAAGGCAAGGGAGTTCTGGAAGGTAAATCTATATTAATAATGATTTAGTTACAATATTATTCGATACAAGAGCTTCCCATAGTTTTATTGCGAAGAGATTAGTAGATAAATTAAAACTAATCATAAAAATAATAGATACCCCTCTTTGTGTTTCCAACCCCATAAGCGGTGTGACTAATATTTATATGGTTTTGCAAAGATATCCAAATCACTTACCATCTCCATCATTTTTCATATGACCTATTTGTCCTTGACTTTATTGGGTTTGAAGTATTACTCTGTATGGACTGGTTATCCAAGAATAAAGCTATTCTAGATTGCGTTAAGAGAACGGTATCTTTATGAACCAACTTTGGAAAATTTATATAAATATTTTGTAAGGAACCCAGTCTAGTAAGGAATAGTTTCTTGTATGCACTTGACTCATCTCAAAAAGGTTTGGAAACAATACTAATTGTCAAGGAATTTCAGGATGTTTTTAAATAAGTTAAAAGTTTGCCCCCCCATTGGGAAATTGAGTTCCGTATCAACTTAATTCCTAGTGCAAGACCCGTTATTCACCCTATTCGAAGGATGGCCTCGAAGGAAAAGATTGAGTTGGAAAACTAAACAGACGAATTGTTAAAGAAAGGACTAATTAGACCAAGTCGCTCGAGTTGGGGCACAGCGGTGGTTTTTTCCAAAGTCCAATGGCTCCCTAAGGCTTTGTGTAGACTATCGCGACCGAAACAAGCAAACGATTAAAAACAATTATTCTCTACCCCGCATAGATGAATTTTTGATCAACTTCATGGTGCCCGGGTATTCTCACAGATGGATTTAGCCATAGGATTCCATCAACTAAGAATAGTTGAGGATGACATTCCATTAACTACATTCAGGAGTCCGGATTCCTGTTACGAATGGTTAGTTATGCCTTTTGGGTTGACCAATGGGCCTGGTTATTTTATAAACCTTATGAATAAGGTATTCAGAGATGTACTAAACAAATTCATATTGGTTTTCATTGATGATATTCTTATCTATTCCAAAACCGAGGAGGAACATGAAAGGCATTTGGAGAATGTGTTGGAAATATTGAGATGAAATGTACTTAAAGCTAAATTATCGAAATGTCACTCTTGGGAGAAGGAAGTAAGATTCCTTGGGCATATTGTGTCATAAGAAAGGATCTCGGTAGATCCAGGAAAGATTTCAGCTATATGAGATTGGAAGCAACCACAAACTCCATGGGACATCCGCAAACTTCTTAGGATTGGTAGGATATTACCAGAGATTCATTCAAGACTTCTCCAAAATTTCCTCCCATCTAACAAAGTTGACTATGAAGGATGTTAAATTTGAATGGACATCAAAATGTGAAAAAGCATTCTAGGAACTCAAGAAAAGGTTAACTACCGTTCTAGTCCTAGCTATTGCTGATGAAAGCGGCGGTTTAATTGTATATACTAATGCTTGTGGAGAAGGAGTAGGTGCAGTGTTGATGCAACATGGAAAATTTATCGCTTATGCAACCAGACAACTAAAGACTCATGAGAAGAATTATAAACACACGACCTAGAATTATTAGCCGTTGTGTTTGCATTAAAAATGTGGAGGGATTATTTACTGGTTAAAAATTTCTAATGGTTTATTTTGATAAACTTTGTTTGACCTTGGTAAATAATATTGCTTCTTTAAATAGGTGAAAAGTTTGAACTCTTCACAGATCACAAATCTTCGAAATATCTTTTCACTCAGAAGGACTTGAATACGAGATAGCAATGTTGACTATAATTTCTCACCTCATATGATTTAGATATCCTATATACGCCTGGGAAAGCCAATGTGGTAGCATATGCATTAAGCAGAAAGCATGCCATTATAGCTTATTTAATAGTACATCCAACTTTGATTAACCGTATAAAAGAGAACCAGCTCAGAGATCCGTTTATTCCAAAGATGGTCAAAGCAGTGGAAAAACACAATACCAAGAAGATGTATATGATTTAAGGTGGAAGATCAAGGAATATTAAGGATGAATGGAAGAGTAAGCGTCCCAAACTTCAACGGGATAAGGCAAGAAGTTTTAATAGAATGTCACAATTCTCAACTTTTAGTACATCCCGGAGTTAACAAAATGTATTGAGATATAAAGAAGTTTTTTTGGTAGGATGGTATGAAGTGGGATATCTCTATCCATAATAGTAGATGTGCAAATTGTTAACAGATCAAAAGCGATTAGTAAAGACTGCTGGATTAGTCCAACCTCTTGAAATTCCAACTTGGAAATGGGACCAAATATCGATGGATTTCATTGACGACGTACCTCGATCAAGAAAGGAAAATGAAGGCATTTGGGTTATCGAAGACCAATTGACCAAAAATGCACATTATCCCAAAAAAGCCAATGAGAACAACTGCAAGTCTTGTAGAGATATACATGAGAGAAATTGCTCGATTGCATGGTGTCCTAAGTAGCATAGTCAGCAATTGAGACCCAGTCATTACCAGTAAGTTCTAGGAGGCATTACAAACAGCTTTAGGAACGAAGCTGAGTATAAGTACCACATATCATCCCCAAATGGATGGGTAAACTAATAGGGTAAACATAATATTGGAAGATCTTCTAAGAGCTTGTATCTTAGATTTTGGAGGTTCATGGGAAAACTATCTTCATCTTGTGGAATTCTCATATAATAATAGCTATTAGGCAAGTATTGGCATGGCACCGTATGAAGCTTTATATGGTCGTCCATGTAGATCCCCAGCATGTTGGATCGAAATAGGAGATCGGTTAGTACTGGGTCCTGATATGATTCGAGAAGCCTTAGAAAAGGTAGACTTGATCAGAAAGAAGATAAAAGAAGCCTATAGCAGGCAAAAGAGTTATATTGATCAAAGGCGTAGAAATTTGGAATTTTCGGTTGGAGATTTTGTGTTTTTGAAATTTTTTCGATGAGGAGATAGTAAGATTTGGACGGGCAGGGAAGTTAGCACCTCGATTTATTAGACCTTTCCCCATTCTTGAGCGGATTAGCCCATTAGCTTATCTATGGAGTTGCTCGAAAGGTTGTTTGGTGTGCACAACGTCTTTCACGTATCCCATCTACAGAAATATGTGCATGATCCGAAACAGATTACAGAAACAACTGCCCATGAAGATTTAGAAGTAGAACCAAATTTGGCAGTTATCAAACGACCAGTTCAAATCGTGGATCACGATGAGAAGTGATTGAGAAGGAAGGTTGTAAAGTTGGTTAAAGTTCAATGGAGTGGTGATGCCGAAGACTGCACATGGGAAACAGAAGATAGAATGAGGAAAGCTTATCCTGAGTTTAGGATTGATGTATAGTTTGCATGGTATCGAGATGGTGTACTCACCGCCTGTGGTGTGGTCACTTATCATATCTTGTATATATTTCCCTTTGTCAAAATATATAAACTTTTTCATGCCATTTTCTTTTTATCTTTAATTTCGAGGACGATATTCTTTTAAGGGGGGAAGTATGTAATGACCCGCAAATTCATCACGTTAGAATTTTTAAAAATATTCCAATATAAGATTTTTTGACATAAATGATAATGTTTTGAACAATAAATAATATCGGCAATCTTCTTTTGAATAAATATTTACAAAAATGTATAATTTGGAAGATATATCGATAAAATGACCGAAAACCGTCTTATCAATAAACGACTCTTAGGCAATCCGACATCATGCACGGAGCTGTATACATACACTTATATATATACGAATGAGAATATGTAATAAAATTATTTATTTTATTTTTGAAAATAAAATCTCTTTATGACATCATCAATGATACCACTATTTTGGAATAAATGATTTTTGAATTTAAAATTGAGTTTATATGATTTAATAATTATTTTAATTATTAAATAAGCCTTTTAATTATTATATAATGATAGAAGTATTATTATCACTTTGTTTATATATATATAATAAGAAGTGAAAATATGGCTGGAAATCGAAATCAGAATCCGTAAGATTTAACGTAGAAAAGTTGTTCAACATTGTGAATCATTTGAGATGTACATATACATGAACACATTCATATGCACCTAAACACATATATACATACAAATATACTTATATTTATATTACAAAATATCTAAGATATTTTTCTAAAACTTCATCCTTAAGTAAATCCAAAGTCAACCACTTACACCCTACATACAAGCACATGGCCATACACATGGGGGGGATGTTCGGCCGTGGGTGATGAGGAGAGAGGGGGGGTGTGGTGGTGAGGCAATGGTGATGAAATGGCAAGCAAATATCATGATATTATTATTCACATTTTTTCCTATAAATACCACCACCCATCTTCACTTCATTTGTTCATAAATTCCTAAGCTTCTTCACTTCTTAAACTCCACTTTAATGGCCTCTTACCTAAAGAAAATAATGTTAGATTTTATTGCAAAAAGAAACTAAAATTATTTAGTAAGTATATATTATCAAAACTCTTCAAAACTAAAGCAAATCCGCTCCTTTACCCCTTTACAACCCACGGCCACCACCTCCTACCACCAAAGGCCGAGCCTTTCCCCTCTTCCAAGCAAAGCCGTGAGAATCCAAGCACCAAAGACCAAGGCCGAGCCCATTTAGGAGCTATAGTGCAAGCTTAGCAAGCTAAATTTTCAGATTGCGGAGCTATTGTCGTTTTAAAGTTAGTTTAATTAAATCCAAGGTGATAAACTCTATTTATATGATATATTGGATGATATATGTTTGGTGATGCTTGGTTATGATGATTGTGAACCATGTTTGGATATGATGATATATTTGTTTGGATGTGCAGACAATTCATGTTTAATACACATCAAATATCATAAAGGAAATCATTTTTTCTTTAATAAATGAAATGGTGTATATGAGTTTGTTAAACCTCTTTAAAATGGTTTAAAATGGTTTACAAATGTATTATAAATGCTAAAACCCAATTTGGTGAAGTTTGGACAAGTTATGAAAGTTGAGTCAAAAATAGGCACGTCGTGTAACGGTAGTTCACGATTTCATGTCGTAAAAAGTTAAATCCATTTATAGGATGGATTCGGAGTCTGAATTCTTTGGAATTAAAATTTTTCGATCTCTTATAATCATAGTTTTCAAACAATAGAAAACGATTGAGATTTAGTTTAGTAGATTTTGAAATATGAGCAAATCAAGTTTTCAAAATAGTCGTGGTTTGGCAGTTCTGTAACCAAAGCGATAAATTCTTTAAATGTGATATTTAATTCTTTAAAAATATGGAATAAATTTTATAAATATTTTAAACTGTTTTAAATGAGACTGGAGTTATAAAAATGGAATTCTAAATGATAGAAAAGTTGTTTTGATCAAATAAGCCTTAAAAGCACTATTTGCAGCACTATTCGCAACACTTTTATAACTTTTGAAATATAGCTTTAAACTTGAGTATTCTTTCCCAAATCTTTTATAAATATTTTCAAATAATATTAAGCATTTTAAAGATGATTTGGAAGCTTTATTATTTATTTTTAAAATTTAAAGTAAATGATTTAAAGAAAAGCTGTTATAATCAAGTGATTTAATCATGGCTCTAAAAGCCAATGAGTAGGCTGAGTTTTTTCTATTCGTGAGATTTGGATGTGAGGCGCTTAAACTAAGGAGATGCTCAGGAGTAACTAGTACCCTAGCTCACTTGGCCTCTTTCCTGGATAAGAAATAGATAAGGTCGAAATGTCAAAAACGAGGCAAGTATAAAAGATTTAATTTTTCCAAATTTAATACAACTTAGACTGTATAGAAATAATCTTCTTATACTTGGTATTAAATTCCCAGGAGGGAACCCGTACTATCCATATGAATTTAAAAGGTGATTTCACCATTATTCGATGGATAGTAAAGGTTGAATACAGAAATTGATATTGAATAAAATTAGTATAATTTATATCGACCATTTTTACTCAATAAGGTTTTGAAATATGATTTATGAGAAATGATTTGGATTTGGTATCTCTAAAGTTAATGAGAGGTTTGGTGATTTCGTATATTGGAAAAGAATATGATTGAAAGATTTGTATCTCTAAAATAGATATTTTATTTGATAAAAGATTTAATGAATGAAGTGATAATCTCCCTCAACTTAACATCTTTTTATTGATGATTAGTTTGAAGGAACTAGGGTCGTATTTAGGTGATCCCAATCCAAAAACCACTTCGAACCAATGTACATTCGAAAGTGAAGATATGTAATGATAATAAATGGAACGTAGGGCTGCTTGTCACTGACCCTCGGGGGAAATTTCCCATATCATATATATGTGGTAGTAGTATCTTCATTTGATCTTTGATGCAAGGGACGCTCGCCACTAATCCTAGAGGTGATTCTTGATAAGATTTAGTAGGAGAGTTCCTTCAGTTTGTCCTATTCCTGGAAAACTTGTATGGACGAATGTCTGACATTGCATTTCTAAAATGAACGTACATTGATTTTTACAAACATACATCTGTTTGGTGGTGTAGGAGGTAACTCTCCTATTCTTAACACCCTTCTCTGAGATGTACGAGCTCAGAGGTTGTACATTTGTAGAAATCAATAGTGTGTGATGGAATTGGCACTATGGAATTCAAAGTGGAATGTGCGATGTAAAAGGTAATCGTTACCTCAAGCCTCGTCACCCAGGAATGACAAAAATAGGGTAGATACGGCAGGGCTACGTGGGTCGCACCCATTAGTATATAGTCGTCACCTTTCTAGATTACCCTCTATATTTCGGGTATATTGTGTGTGCTTTGGAATCTAGGATAGGTCGGGAATAACTAGGGTGATGTCATATTCGGTACTATCTACGATAAAGGTAGGCCGGTTCTGTGTTGGTAGAGGACCATCTGTTGGTGCCTCGGTGCATTTTTCTAGTGATGTACTGTCGGAAGGTAGTCCCTTACCTTATCATTATATGATATCCGCTCTCCAATAAATGCCTTCGAACTTAATTATAGAACCTATAATGCTAGAGTTTAATAATGTAACAATTTCGGCTAAAATTATAGAAGTTTACTTGAAAAGTGTTTTCAAAAGAATGTCATTGAAAATAATATTCTCAGATTTTGCATAGCAAACTTTTTGGTTATCATAAGGTAAAAATCCATTTCGTGTTTATGTGCGGTGTGGTCTTATGAGATACCCTTTGTTTCAAAATATCCGTATTTGAGTTTCTCATACCAGTCTCATCATCGACCCGGAGTTTATTTTCTTTTTCCCTTAAACTCTGGGTGCCTTTTTTTAGGCAGCGAAGTAGTTAGGTTACTTGGAGCATTTTGGATGGAGCATGGAGCATGAAGCTGGAGGGTCCTATATAGATAGTTATCTTTTAATTCTGCTATATTTTGTATGATGTATCTACCTGCACTTGTGATGATAGTTAGTTATAACTATCTAAGCTGGATAAGTACTTACTAGAACTCGGATGGAGCAATTTGGAGTAATTGCGTGTACTACTCATATGTATAATTAAATGTTGAATACGACGTGAGATTCTATTTTGTTCTGTCTTCTATCTTCATTTCTTTAATAAACCCCTGATAATCCACATATCCGTTACTTGGATTTGCAACACGTGAATACCGAGGATGTATTAGTGTCGATTTCTGAGGGTTGAGGAGGTGGGTCGTCACAGGGAGTTCAAACCAAAATGGATGTGACTTACCATCCATCAGCCTATTCTCTCCCTTGATCCGATGGGAGGAGTATGAAATTAGAATGGATGACATGACCATCCATTCACCAACTTTGACCATCTAAACAAAGGCAGACATGACATGACCATTCATTCACCAGCTTCTGCCCTTGACATGGGAGTAGAAGCATAACCCAAGATGGATGTGATCCGACCATCCATTATCTTACACAACCTATGATCTGGACATTTTCCATCTCCTACCTCTGATCCGACAGGGGAGTACCAGCTGAGGATGGGTGTGACTTGACTACCCATTCGTTAATTCAGACCTTAGACCCATTCAGAAATGTATAACCTCATAAAAACGAGACTCGACTATCCATACACTAACTCTGTTAACCCAAGACTGAGGGCAGGAGCACAACCACCCAAAAGCTAGATACGATATCCTAATAGGGTGGCTCGTGCCTAGCGTTTGATATGACTTAAGGCTACGACCGAAAGGATGCTTTACGATAAAAAAGAAACAAAAGAACTCGTGATTGCAATCCCATGGAACTTGGAAGCAAACTATACGCATATGAACCTGCTTGGGAGCCAATGACAAAAGTATGTGCACGAGCATATGAGCTCGTGTGCATACTCGACATGCAATTTCCTAAATTGACGATAATTGAATTCTTACCTGAAACTTTCGAAAAAGAAACCAGTTCAGATAAATGGGGCTTACTAGTTCGATCCGCTAGCTCAATGGAATCTAGCATAGACAGTTACCAAGAGAATACATTTCAATTTCCAATGTCAGATAGCAACTAAGCATTACAACGGACAGTTGAGGTACGATTCTTCATGAAATCCACTCGACGAAAGGATAACGACAATTCGATGTACCGAGTGAAATCCATTCCAGCAGTACTAACTTGTCTCGTTTCAAAGCACATCATATTTACAACAAGATGTACTTTGGAGGGCAAATGTTATCCAGCCTTTTGTTTAGGTGGTATTCGTACAGACTTAAACAATCGAATTGGACAAGCAAATGATGGAGAAATGACCCAAGGACTTTAGGAATATCATAAAAAGGTAAGAAAAAGGAAATACCAAAAAACGAGTGAAATTTTCTGAAAATTTGGAAGTTTAAGTTTTTGGAAGGGTTGACTCGAAGCAACCCCACAAAATCCTTAGTTCTGACTTGTTATCCCACTTTTTGGTCAAAGCCAGGATATCAACAAATTAATGGTTATCAGGATCGGAGATTGATCAAAAACCAAGCTATGATCGATACCGTCAAAGTTGGACCAAGCTCGAATTGAGGCGGGATCGATAAGGAATGATACACAAGGCCCGATGAGGCTACACTACGAAGTTCAGGTCAATCGGAGTTCATATGCTCAAGTTATGGATGGATCAATATTCGTGACAAATGGATTTATATCGATACTTTTGTATCGATCACTGTGGCATTTTTTTAGATCGATCGATGTTCGTATCGATACATCTCATATCGATAGATTTCGTATCGATCAGTTAACTCCAGGATGGATAACGTGCTTTGCATCTTGTTTCAGATCGATCACGGTTCGTATGGATCCAACTCAGATCGATACGAAAACATATACTTCACCAGAGTGCATCGGATCGATGCAAAGTCAAGGGTGCTAGATGGATACGAAAGTAGCAAGCACTCAGGAGCTATTTCGTGTTGATCTGGTTCGTATCGATCGAAACAAAGGAACCGGTCAAAGAATGGAGCGCATCGTATGGATTACAGCGCAAGACTCGGATGGATGGTAATCCGATGGATACGAACTGATGGATACGAACCTATGGATACGAAATCATCAGCCTACACTTCCAAATTCGAACTTGGATCGATCATATCTCACAATCTACATGTTGGAACTTCATGAAATTTGGAGAGCAAGGACTTTGCACTATCATCTTTCACCATGATCGATCTCAGCTGATTCTAACATGGGGATTATCGATACAAAGGACTTATTGATCGATCCCAAAGCATGTAAGTGGGCCCCAGCGATCTACATACGGGCCCACATGGACCAAGAGACTTCTCTGCCTAATTTTCAGCAAGATCTTTGCAGATCTCCACCTATAAATAGAGAGAGCATGGCTCAAGAAAAGGGATCTTCTTCTCTATACTCTCCTTTATCTTCAAGCTTTTCTAAACTCTACCATTTTAGCTATTGAATAACACTCCATTGTAATTGTAATCACAGTATAAAAGGAATAAAATGATCAATTCAAAGTGGACGTAGGCCGGAGATAGCCGAACCAATATAAATCTGGTGTCTTTTCTTACTTTCTTTCATTTTACATTTACTATTTCTTCATTTTTACTCTCTATATTATATGGATCTATAATCCATGTTTGTATATTGAGACTTTGTGTGTAAACACTGGTGCTTTCACTACTTTTGGGGTTTGTGACTATTTTTGGCGCAAACACTTTGGTGCTTTCATTGATAGCTCTAGCACCCGCTACTTTGGAAAAGGATTGGATCTGAAGCTATGGTTATGCAATTAGCTAAAAGGACATTATTAGAAAGGAGCCATCAAGAAGGAAGTCAAGAGGCTTCCTTCGGAGCTAGAGCAGATCAGGCATCCATCTACATCACAAGGGATGAGATGCAGACTATGATGGATTCTATGCAGGAACGGTTGCTGAAAAGGCAGGAGGAGATGATGCAACATCTTCTCAGACAGTTTGGATAGGCAGGAGCAGCATGAGCTGCCAGAGCATAGATCCACGGAGCTGGACTAGAAGGACTCAATAGACAATCAGATGGAGCGGTCCAATAGGGGGCAGCCCCCAATCAGCACACAACTACCAATTTGGATAGATTTAGACTTAGGGGCACACCCCAGTGTAATGCTGGACCTGCCATGGAGACAGCACAACATGAAGAGTATGTTCCAAATTTCCCTCGCGGACTTGGAGGGGGCAAGCTGAAGGAAATCAGGGACTGCCCCTGAATGACAATGACAGATTGGCAGAGATCATCAGACAAACCATATGTGGAGGATTGACGAATAAGGATCTAGAGGATGTGAATAGAAGCCGGTTCACTCCCAACATCAGAAATGCAAGGAAACCGCTAGACTTCAAGCTACCCACGTTGGATATGTATGACGGAAAGTCGGGTCCAACCACTTATATAATGAGATACATTCGGCGCATGGAAGTCTTGGGGGCATCCAATGAGGTAATGGCAAGATGTTTTCCGCTATCTCTAACTGACTTGGCTGCACTTTGATTCAAGCAGCTGGATAATGCATCTATAAGGACATGGACCGATCTTGTTGAACGGTTCATGAGGCAATTAAGGGTCCACATCACAAGACCCAAAAATGTTATGATATTGGCAGCACTAAAGCAGAGGACTGGAGATTCCTTGAGAGATTTTCTGATCAGATTTAATGCAGAAGCGACATTGGTGGATCGGCCAGATCCATCCATGGTATTGATGACGGTTGTATCAGGAATAAATGACAACACAGAATTCAAGGATTCATTAGCACAGGATCCACCACAGAATCTCAGGGAAATTTACCACAAGGCGGATAGGGTCTTGTGGCAAGAAGATGCACGGACCGAAAAGCAAGATGTCAATGTTACTCAAGATGAGGAACTGTCTGGAGGAGGGTCCAAGGCAAACAACGGAAAGAGAAAAGCTGTTGATAGCTCCGATGTATCGAGACAATCTAAGAGAGAACCGAGATTCTCCTCCTATACTGAATTGACTCAAACTCCCGAACGAATATACTTGGAAACCCAGGGGTAGGTTCTCTGCCGCAAGCCGATGAGGTGAGAGCCCACTGATAGTGAAAGGAGATCGGGAAGATATTGTGTGTTCCATGAGTTAAACGGGCACAATACAAATGATTGCAGGCATCTGAAAGATGTAATTGAAGATCATGTCAGGAATGGCCGGCTATCACAGTACGTAAGAGCCCGGAGAGCAGAGGCAGAACATGCATAACCCCTACCTGCACCATCAAAAAACAGGAATAACCCTGGATCAGGGTCATGCCTCGTCATCAGTTGAACGTGATGATAAGGGGCAGGTTCAGGACTTGAACCTTGACCACATAACAGGTTTTTTCATTATGCTTCTCCAATAAAACGGCTAAGTCACTTACACATGTACGGGATTACAAACAGTCCCTAGGCATGCTCTGAGATAATGACAAACCGTCACGCCCCGAAAGGCACACACACTGCACCGTTTGGACTTTTGTTTTCTTTATTTTCTGTAGACATTCTGAACTCTATTTATTTATTTGATTAAAGTATTTGATTGTGAACCCACTTGAACATGGAATTTGATAATGATAATCCCAAAATCTTACCCTGAGAGGAGAGATAGAATAATGTAAGCAAGCCCCCTCATCAGAAACAACGAGTGGATTGGGCCTATCTAAAGCCATGAATGGCACACGATCTCGAACGATCACATTATGCTTTGGACAAGCATTCGATCTCGAATGATCACTATCTTCCATGAACGGTACTCGATCTCGAACGATCATCCTCTGCTTTGAACAATATTCGATCACGAACGATCATCATCAGCTTTGAACAGTCCTCGATCTCGAGCGATCATTTTACGTCTTGAACGACATCTGATCTCGAACGATCATATTGTGCTTCGAACAACATTTGACCTTGAACAATTATGTCATGCCTTGAATGGCGCACGATCTTGAATGATCTCACCTTGTCTTGAATGACACTCGACCACGCACGGCCCTCGCCTGTCGTGGACAACTATCGGTCGTGAATGACCACCACTCATCTTGTAATAAAAACTCTACCTTGAACGACCTCATTTTTAACTAATGGTCTTGAACGACCAAGAATGATGATCTTGAGAATCAATAAATTGAATTGCAGGTCATAAATTTACAACTATTCAAAGCACGCCTACCTACCGCAAGGCATGTTTTGGGGGCAAATGTTATCCCACTTTTTGGTCAAAGCCAGGATATCAACAAATTGTTGGTTATCAGGATCGGAAATCGATCAAAAACCAAGCTATGATTGATACCGCCAAAGTTGGAGCGAGCTCCAATTGAGGCGATATTAATAAGGAATGACACACAAGGCCCGGTGAGGCTACACTTCGAATTTCAAGTCAATCGGAGTTTATATGCTCAAGTTATGGATGGATCAATATTCATGAAAAATGGATTCATACCATCGTATCGATCACTGTGGCATTTGGTTTAGATCGATCGATGTTCGGATCGATACATCTCGTATCGATACATTTCTTATCGATCAGTTAACTCCAGGATGGATAACGCGCTTTGCATCTTGTTTCGGATCGATCTTGGTTTGTATCGATCCAACTCAAATCGATACAAAAACATATACTTCACCAGAGCGCATCGGATCAATGCAAAGACAAGGGTGCTGGATGGATACGAAAGCAGCAAGCACTCAGGAGCTATTTCTTGTCGATTTGGTTCGTATCAATCGATACGAAGGAACCAGTCAAAGAATGGAGCGCATCGCATGGATCACAGCGCAAAGACTCGGATGGATGGTAATCTGATGGATATGAACTGATGGATATGAACCTATGGATACAAAATCATCAGCCTACACTTGTAAACTCGAACTTGGATCGATCATATCTTACAATCTACACGTTGGAACTTCATGAAATTTGGAGAGCATGGACTTTGCACTGTCATCTTTCACCATGATCGATCTCAGCTGATTCTAATGTGGGGATTATCAATACGAAGGACTTATTGATCAATCCCAAAGCATGGAGGTGGGCCCCACCGATCTACATACGGGCCCACATGGACCAAGAGACTTCTCTGCCAAATTTTCAGTTAGATCTTTGCCGATCTCCACCTATAAATAGAGAGAGCATGGCCCAAGAAAAGGGATCTTCTTCTCTCTGCTCTCCTTTGTCTTCAAGCTTGGCTAAACTCTGCCATTTTAGCTATTGAATAACACTCCATTGTAACTGTAATCATAGTATAAAAGGAATAAAAGGATCAATTCAAAGTGGATGTAGGCCAGAGATAGCCAAACCACTATAAATCTGGTGTCTTTTTTAACTTTCTTTCATTTTACATTTACTATTTCTTTATTTTTACTCTCTACATTATATGGATATGTAATCTATGTTTGGATATTGAGACTTTGTGTGTAAACACTGGTGCTTTCACTACTTTTGGGGTTTATGACCATTTTTGGCACAAACATGATTCGAAGCAGGATAGCCATGGAAAAACTCCAAGCACGACCCAGAGCAAACCATGCAGAAACCCCAAGTTAACGGTCAATACCGAGTCCACTCTGGTAATTGGTACCGACTCATGAAAACTCGAGTCAGACACATGGAAAACTCGGGTCTGACTCCAAGGAAGCAAACTCGACTCCGACTCGGGTCAGACACACAAAAATATCGGGTTTGACTCCAAGCAGGCGAAGGAAAACTCAAAACACGAAAATTTCAGAGAATCTTCAGGTCGAGCCCTAAGCAAACACTCAAATTTATCGAATCGGACTCCAAGTAAGTTCAACCAAAACCAAAACAACCCAAGACAACACAACAGTAGGATCCCCTAAATTGGGGATCGGTACCGACTCCTACTTGGGGGATTAGTACCGACTCCCAAATATAGCTTGGGTGGACCCCATCTTCTTCCTACATGCCTATCTTGATGCCAAGAGCCATTTTTAATGCTATCATATTGATTTGGTGTGATTCTCTACCGATCTCTGCGTATTCTTGAATCAGCAACTCTGTTCTTCTTCAACTTCATCGATATCTCCAAAAAATACCTAGGAGACTATGCAAACTAAGCTTAGATTCATAACCCAAACATCAAGAGGGACCACTAGAGGAGTGCAGGGCCCCCACTCCCCTTCTTTAAGGATCAGTATTAATCCCCCCTATAGGGATTGATATTGATCCCCATACTTAGCACGTATGGGTCGGTTTTTTCTAGAGGACCTCGTCTTGGCAAGGAGCTTCTGTAGGCGAATTTTGAGGAAGATATTGGTCGTTTACCCCTATAAATACACCGGAAAAGCTCCATCACATGGATCTTCTCTTTTTCAGCTAACTCCTCCCTATAAAGCCATCAAAATTCATTGTAATCAAGGATCAATGCAGATCCCAATCACTTTTAATCACAAATTAGTGAAAAACTAATAGAGAACCTTCAAGTGGACGTAGGCCCAAATTGCCGAACCACTATAAAATCTATGTATGATTTCTTTTCTCTTATTTTTCTTTTGCATTCTTCATTTAATCTCTACTCTTTTACTCTCTTAGGCGTTTGTGCCATTTTTGGTTCAAACAAATGTTTTTCAAAGTTGACTTTGAAAATCATCGAACAGAAGGTATTTTCAAAGTGCATCCATAACGACCTTTTCACTTCTAACTTTCACAACTTTGGTTCACAATTTCTTTAACTTTCCAAATCAAATCCTTGCTGCCACATACACCAAATAATGTGTAGAGAACAAGCAACATAAGTTATAACAAGATAAGATAACAAATCTTCCATTTACACAGGTTAAAGTTAAGGGATGTCAAAGTCCACTTATAGCGACTATCGCTATAAGGACCATTCCAAATTCAACATACAATTCAAACAACTACTTAAAAATCAAGTCAAGTCTATGCCACATGTTATGGAAGGTAATAGAAGTGATATTATGCAACCATTTTCTTTCAAAAGCAAAGGGTCCAAAGTTTATAACTTTAATTAGTTAGTGTCACTTTAACTTTATATTTATACACACACAGACACACACACACACACACATAGAGACACAATATATACACACAAGATGGTGAGATAACTTGTCCAAATCCAATCCTGCATCAAGCTCAAACACACAAGAACAAAGAACCACTTCTTACCACTACTAAAAAGCCTAAAGATACCACCTTTAGCTCACCCAAGCCATGCCTCCCCCTCAACATCAATGCTCATGACCCAGAAGGAAAACCCCCATCCTCTTTGATTATTCCACTTTTGGCTTTCGATCCATGTTTCCTAAGGTGTTCTATGGTGTTGGTGAATGTTTAGTAAAGTTTGGAGAAGATTTGAAATAGTAAGAGAAAGATTAGTGAAGAACAAAGTGGATTATTGCTAATCGACTTCTACCATTTTCTATCTTTATTTTCATTTGAAGCTTTTTGATTTTATGAAGTGTTAACATATCTAAACCCTCTCCTTTAGCCCGTTTGGCCATCCCAAAAGAGTATCCCCTCATGCTTTTCACATTTGCCACTTTACACCTCTTAATCCACTTGAAAATGTCTTCCTTCTTTCACACCTAACTAGTTAGCTTTTGGAAGCTTCTTTCTAATTTTTACACAGAATATTTTTTGTTGCTAATTATCTCAATAATGATTAATTAGGCAAGCACAAAATGTTCGAACAATTTCCTTGAGAAAAAAGATGTTTATCGATAAAACAATTTTTGATCATTTTATCGGTATTTCATATAACATAATTTTTCATACACTTTTCAAAAGTAAGTTTACAATCATTAGTTAATACTTAAAATGGGGTTAATAAAGTTATTAAATCATTTTTATCACGTTTAATCTAAGATTTAAATATTTAAACAATTCATATATTTAAATACAAAGTGTCCGAAATTTCAAGTCGTTACATTCTCCCCCACTTAAAACATTTCATCGTCGAAATTCCAACACGAGAACAAACAGAAATCATCACATAGCAATACTTAATAGTATTCACAATCACTTGCAAACATAACTCATGGTTTTCTTAAGTTCAAATTTCCTCTTATTGCACAAGGACGGTAAACAATCTAATCGTACCTCATGCTCAACAGCCTCAGGTTATTTCTTAGTCGACCATTCATGCTACCTCATAAAAAATCAAAGAGTCATCACCTAAACACTCCATAAGCTACCAAAACATAGTGTGCATATACTAAAGCCGGTATGATATGCATAGATCACCTGTACGCAACATTAAATTTGACCAGTTGCTTGATCACATAAATTTCACTTTCAAACTAGTATAGATCACTTGACCTCTCTAACGCGGACTCCTATTAGGTTCCTTGACTAAAAACCTCAAATCTTATTACATAGTTGTATATGATGATAAAAAATTATGGCATCATTTCAACAATCTGTATCAAGTGTTCGCTGTCAAGAATCAAGTGAAAAATCCTTGTTCGAACCAGTGTACATCTCCTTGAAACCATGTACTCGAATACTGGATCAAGAACAGTCATGCAAATAAAATGATCTACGTACAACTTACGTATTTGTCCTATAGGTTTTTAACTTATACCAATTACTTTTTTCACTTTCTTTTATACAAATAGTATGTCATGCAATACTTTAACCATTTATGAATCATTTAAAAACATTAACTTCAAGTTTATTAACATTTTATAACTTCATTTATAAATGACTTCATAAAAACTTATTTCAGTTTATTACTCATATAACACTCTTCTACATCCTAAGAGTATATATATACAAAACATCAAATTTGTTTTACTCAATAACTATGTTTAACCATTTAAAACTTGTTTTATCTTACTACCTTCTCAATTCAAGAGTTACAAAAACACAACTTTAATATTTTTATGAAAACACTTAGTTTCAAGTTTAAAACGATTCAGAAGTTTCCGATTGGTCAAAATGGCCAGAAATCCCATTTCATTTTTACAAATGAAGACCACCAAAAAACATATCATAACATGATGCACATAACATGATGCACATACCATACTATCCTATTGCATACGATACATACATCTTAACAAAGTTTCATTTATTTATTAAACACACTTTACTATAAAACGAAAACAAGAAAAGGTTTCACAATTATTTGGGTTATGCCACTACCACTCAGGCAACCTTCATAGCATACAAACAAATCTTTTCCATATATAAAGCTTATTTTCAAATCTTTACCAAACTACTCTATATTTTATATCAATTCCTTAAGGAAAATTGTAGAACTAAATACCGGGTTTTATTTCAAATCAATTGAAATAATAATAATATATACATGTATCCTTTTATATATCAAATCATACTTTCAGGATTAAACCAAAATTTGTTTTACTAAAACAACTTTGTAGCAAACTGCTATTATAGCATCCCCACTTAGAAACCCGAAAATGAACGTTGATGATGCTACGGTCATTACTCGAATTATTTCAAGCGTCAAAAGTGAGTTTAGTGCATCCAAACCATACTTTTGAGATTTAACCAAAATAATTCAAAGTAGAATCAAATACTTCGTATAATAGTACCAAGTATCATGTTCTCAATTTCATAAACCAATTTCCCAAATATACTTTCAAATAATAATACTATTATTTTATCTCAAATCTTGAAATCCAATTTCAAAAACATAGGGATTTAAGTTCTCAAATTCTCGGTTTAAATCCTTTTTATTTATAAACCATATTTATAAACCACTTATATAAAGTCACTTTCTTATATAAAATCTTTTCACGAATGGTTTCTTCCCAAAATAACTTATCTTTCCTTTAGATTAAAATAAACATCTTTCACTAATTTAACTTCTAACTCAACCTTGTCACCGAATGCCTTATAGTCAAACTATGAAACTAAATTCACAAGGTATTCATTCCAATGCACCCACAAATGTTGTCTACCCAACAATTGCAGTGAAAAGATAAAACTGCTTATAAACTGGTCGAGTTCAAATCAATGATCAACAAATAATATCCAATGCTCATAAACTGGCCGAGCACGATTAATCAATCAATAAATGATGATAATGCTTAACAAACAATAGTCAATGCTTGTAAACTAGCCGAGCAATATTATGCTAATACTTCTACAAATGATGATAATGCTCATAAACTTGTCGAGCATGTCCAATCAGTCTATACAGGATAAAAATGCTCATAAATTGATCGAGCATGGCTAAACTAATTAATGAGGGGTAACGAATGAATATCATTAATCCCTATATTAATTAAACTACACCATCAATTTATACTTATATAAGTTACCTTATATAAGATCTTTGATTTTCGTTATTGGAATTACCTTTAAGGCATATGTTTATAACAAATACAAATATGCTCTCATATGTATAATACACTCAACGCATGTTAGGCATTCTGTTACCCTATCTCTTAATGAGTCATACCCCACCAAAGCCACGGTTCTCACTTAATCTTCAACTCTAATACCAAGTGTAACAACCTGCCCTTTTGACCTCCAAATGTCAACACTAATACATCTACGGTATTCACATGTCGAGAACCCAAGTGATGGAAAGACATATAGTTAGGGTATAATAAAAAAGAAAGGAAAAAAGAATAAGAAACAAGAGAACACAATATTAAAATCTCACAACAGAATGATAACATATAGTTTCAAAAAACTGTACAAACTATCACTCTAAGAAACATAGCATTTCAAAGTTACAATTATGAATACTATCATCAGCCTAGACAGTTAAAACAACCTATCCTTATAATTATTGATACATATAATATAGTATTGCAGTGAAAATAAGAATTCTATAGTCGGAGAAATATCCAGCTCGTCCCCTCGAGCTTCGAAGAACATCAATGAAAACCTGCCTTTCCTAGACTACTCGAAAGTGCACCCATGAAAATAAGGAAAATATAAAATCATGAGTGAGACATAAATATAGTATGAGAAACTCAAAAAATATATGGCCACATATAACAGTACTTTTGAGATTGCACAAAATGCTGTAACAATTATCCTCTCAAAAGAACGACCATCTAATAAGTACATAAGGTGATATAATAGGTAACGCCTAGGATGTCGAATATAAATCAAAAACTTTCTATCCCACTTGCATCTCACGACACAACAGTATTAGAAGTACAATCAAAACCGCTAAGGTACATTTGTATAATGGGTTTTCCATGAGGATCTCCTCGGGTCAAGCCGAATTCAATCTCTTGGACAAGGGTTGGAAACTACCTTTGAGCGTCGTATAACTTTGGATAAAATATACTAATTAGGAGAAACATAGCTGATCCACGTCTGAAATGTGATCCCAAATATCATTAACTCCTATGTGCAACATTAATAAGTATACTCTACATAGGGAGTTGATGTATCCTATCACGGATTAGCTAAACCCCAGAGTATAAGGCCTACTCTACTTTTTGTCATTTCCGATGTTAAGGCTACATTCGGCATCTCTCACATGAGTCTTCATCACTTGAATAGAACACGAATCCCGAAATGGATTCCAGCATCTCGAATAGATCATGAATATCTACATGGATTCAAGCATCTCGAATAGATCTCAAATCTCCACATATATTCTTGCATAAGTCCTTCGATGAGTGCTAATGCTGACCTCTCCCTTAGACTTGACCTCAGAATAGACAGTTCAACTCTATAGCATCCCACTTCACAACCGCTTTCAAAACAAAGAACTTGTATATCAGTTTTGAAGTGGTATTCGATAAGTAAAACACTTACTGATCCTGGACTCTTCAAAACTAAATAGGTGAATTTTCGATTAACTCATTTCCAATTCTTTTAGAAGTAGGTGAGCAATATATATAGAGGAGTCCTTTCTGCAGGATCTCGTATATATAAGTTCTTAAAACTAGAGACGTTTCATACCAATGATCCTCCCTAGGGTTTCTCAAATTGTATGAATCCACGAAGCTTTTAGATACTTCCTTAGTTAGCTTGGTCAATTTCAATAGTCGACTAATCGACTATTAAGTTCACAATATACAATTGTTATGGAAACCAAATATCGTATACTTATCACCTTTTCGATCTTTTCAACTCACACTATCACTCGTTCAAGAGTGAAGCCAGGTAGGTTAGAGCACTGGTTGCATAAAACTTCTACCTAGACACTTCATTCTTGACTCTCATAGATAGATGAGTCTACATCGTCGGCATTTAGTGCTAAGTACATGACTAAATGCTTTCCATAAACGAATAAACACACAAAGCACGATTAAGTCACACAAAGCACGATTAAGTCACACAAAGCACGGTTAAGTCACATAAGTGACTCCTAATCCCCTTTTTACTTAATTAATACTTTTATTAATTAAAACCTCTTTTATTAGTAAAACTACTTTTATCTAACAAAACTTCATTGGTCAATCACTACTATTCATTTGTACTTTTCCAATATTTCAAAAAGTATTCATATACTTATCTCAAATGGTATAGGTATATTCATAAATCTTTAACAAGATTTTTTACTTTAAACCTTTACTTTTTTCTAATTTTCCCCTGAAGATTCCATACTTGTTATTCTCTATAAAGTATACATTTTAAGGATCTAAGTACATTCACAAATCTATTCAAAAAGGTTTAAGACTAATGTTACTTAAACATTGTGACTACAAACCCAAACCGATTTCATTTTGCTTTTCTTTAAAACATTCTTTTCAAATATCTATTTACATTCATAAGTATAATAACCCATCTTTCTACGCTGTATAAAGAGATAAATTTAATTAAAATGAAAATGTTTGAATTTAATTTTTTATAATTAATCCTTTGAAAATAAATTTTTAGTTAATTAAATTATATTTGATAAAATATTTAGTTTTAATAAATTCAATTAACTTAATAAATTCTTTTCAAATAATATATTGAAATTGAATAAATTGTTTAATTAAATACAAAATATTTTTATAAGTGTAAATTTATTAAAATCGAATGGAAATTTATTTACCAATAAATTAGAAGGAGTTATGGAAAGAAAAGAAATGAACAGTAAAACTTGATTGAATTAGAATTTAAATTGAAGTTAAATAAGGTCCAATGCAATTAAGGTCCAAGCCATTTAAACATATTATTTTCTAACCTATTCTAGAACACTCCACCTTTGCCTCATCCTTCAACTCAAACCCAACCTTACCACTAACCAAATCCGTATCTAAATTTTTGCCCTAAATCTCAAAAATAAAACCGCACATTCCATAATTAAAAAAACGCGTGCAACATCGACGACTCAAAAAGGGAGACGCACGAGCATGACTCATCTTGACAATATCGATGGTGCCATAGGCGAGTTGAGAGGCTAGTCATGATCATTCTGGACTCACGAGCGTAGTGGTGACTTGACAGGTCGCATGCTCCAGTAGGCTTTGAGGCGCCATCGTAAACAATGAGCGCGACTTCATCAACTAGGGGAGGCGGTCATGGCGAAGCTATAACTGGTGACGTTTTGAGTGCAAGGTAGAGAAGTAGCAGAAGTGCGATCGGAGGATGATGCAAGGCTGAGGTGGAATCCGTGATTTAGAGAGCCACGTTGGTGGTTGATTCGTAGATACCGGTGATGTGAGGGCTGAGGCTGGCGAATGTTGTGGTCGAAGGTAGTGATTGGCGAATGTACTAAAGTTGAAGGAAATCACTTATTTGGATTTCGAGCGTCGTTCCAGTGATTTTTACACTCACACACCTATATTTAAATCCTTTTGCATTATATATGTTATTCTGATATTTTTTGGATTACTTGGTTGAAGAATTGTTTGAAATATTGGTTGAAATGTTTGATTAGGAAATTGGATTGATTGTGTGGTACTGGATGTGATTTAGATTTGATAGTGAGATTTTATGTACGTTGGATTGTCCAAAATGCAAAGGGGATGCTGTCCGCTTGCATTTTTGATTTGTAAATTTTACATCTCTTAGGGTCATTCAGTTAAAAATATATCTTCTCATTAGAACTGTTGGTCGACATGGATCATGAAGTTTTATCGGTTATGTGTGTATTTATGGATGGTCGGAATCCGATGTGAATCAATTCGGGCCAAATGATAAAACTATATTGATGATTGATTATTATAGTGGAGAATTTTGCTCCACGATGTATATTTCAGATGTTCGATTGATATTATGGTTTTAAAATATTTTTGAAAGCTTCAAATATTATTTTTGAAGTTTTAAAAATTAAATTGAAATGTATTCATAGGTAAATAAAAGTGGTTGGAATAATAAAATGATTTGTTGGAAGTTGATTGGATATAAAATTTTATTTGAAAATAAAATTAGAGAATTTTTAATATAATGGATTATATGCAATTTTTGGTATTATAAATAAGGGATTTTTAATATTAGTTCCAAAAGGGAAATTCTTTTGTAAATAGAACATTTAAAAAAAGAGGATTCAAGAAATATTTTTGAAAGGGAATTTTTAAAATATATAATCTATTTTAAAGATATGTTAAATGGTTAAATATTTAAATGGAATTGAGAGCCTTGAATTATAATTTCTAACGACCTGTAATTTTACCACTTTGAAAATGAGATATTTAATTTATTTTAAATATTCAAATATAGAATTTTTAAACTTAATCATCACGTTTTATGTGATAAATAAGAATGATAAACTTATTTTTAGAATTTGATTACAAAATCAAGAAGTTTGGATTTTCGTCGAAAAGTGAAAAAGCCGTTTTTCGATAAAATTTAATTTACATTAATTGTTGTAAATGGTAAAACTCTTTTTAATGGTTATATAATGAGACGATAATAATATAAATTTGATTTATAATGATCTTATAAACATATAAACTTGTTCTATAAAAATTGATAAATTTTGTCGCACGTTGACAAATCAACGTCGTATTTTTACAATTAGATTTTAATATTATTTAATATGGTTTTATAACTTAGATAAACTTGTTTTAATTATTTAAAAATGATAATAAAATTATTTTCAAGTTTAGTTTACATAAATAAATAGTTTAACAAAAACGTCAAAATATGACCGTAAAACGTTTTGTCGAAAATCAACGTTTTGTTTAATATAAGTTGTCACAACGTTGTTGCACTTTTGTTAGCAAGTTTTAATGTATATATTAAATATTTTAAGGGGGAATTAATTTAAAGGACAAAAATTTGTATATTTTTAGCCTCAAAGACACAACCTCAATATTTTAACCACAAGGACAAACATTCTCCTAAAAATTATTCATAAGGACAAACATTTTTCCAAAATTATTCATAAGGACAAACATTTTTTCAAAACTGCCACCGAACTAAAAACTAATACCTAAAAACTGCTACTGATAACTACAAACTGATACCTAAAAACTACCACCGATAACTAAAAACTGATACCTAAAGAAAGTTGTCCTTCAGGCAAAAATATTGAAGGTCTGTCCTTGAGACTAAAATTCTAGAATATTTTGTTCTTCACAATAATTTCCTGATATTTTAATAACTAAACAAGTTTACTTTTACTAATTATGATTAGGAAACTTCTAGAATATAATTAAGAAAAGTAAGCAAGGGAAAAAAGTCAAAAAAGCAAACATCAAATCAAATCACATCAAAAGCAAAACAAATCTTTACTTTAATCCACTTTTTCATCCAAATACATTCCTTAAGTATTAAGTAAAAATGAGTAAATTAATGAAGTGATGGATGATGGTAAGTGTTCAAAAAGTATGTTTACTTAAAGGTTAAGTAAGGGCATTTTGGTCATATCAAATTATAATATTTTATTCCAAAACTTTTCCTATAAATACTACCTTTCATTCTCTTATTTCTTCATACCTTCTCTTCTTTCTTATCTAAAGCTTTCATCTTCTTCTTCCTTTAAGCTATTTTAATGGCATCTTCTCTTCTCTTCCCTTACTAACTTTCTTAAAAACATATCAAACCAATTCCAAACTCTACCAAACTTTGCCAAAGACCTTAGAATACCATTAAAACATGCTCTAGCCTTTAAAAAGTTGAAGAATGATGGAGGAAGGGGTGGAATAGGAGGAGGTCGAACCTAGGGGAAGGTGGAGGATGGCTATGGTCGAGATCAAGCAGGGAGGAAGGTGGCCATGAGTAAAGAAAGGCAAGGAGGTCATAGGCATATAGTTTAAGAGGAAGAAAGAATGGTTTAGTAATGTTTAGTTGAAGTTGAAAATGATAAAGAAATGTTGTTATAATGAATGTTAGTAGGAAGTAAACGATTTGGTTAAAGATGAGAACTTGATTTAAATACATATTTCTTATAGTTTGAAATTAATTATAAAATGGTTAGCATGAATATTAAAAGTAGTTATGATCTTATGATAATTAACACCACTTATGCTTGGATGTTATATGGATGAGTTTGGTTGAATGGATGAATCGTTGATGATAATTTATTGGCATCTTAGCTAAGTTGTTTATGTATATTTATTTGAAATGATCAACCATTCCCTTTGTTAAATAAGACCATTTATATGGCATATTTGGAGTAGTAAGCCTCTTTTTAAAATCGATTATGGAAAAGAAATTCAATTTGGGAAAAAGATAGAATTGATTTGGAAATCCAAAAGTTTCAGAAAAAAAAAATAGTTGAAATTATTTTGATGGAAGTTAATATTTAAGATTTTAAAGATAATGAATTTTACAGGTTTAAAGTTTCAGAAATAAATAGTATATGGTTTAAACAGATTAAAAGATGGCAATTATAATATTATAATATGAGTTATTTTGAAATAAGTGAAGAATAGATATTAAATAATAAAAATGATAAATTATTGATTTTACACAGTTTAAAAATGGTTTATAAGCAAATAAAACTTTTTGGAAGTGTTTCGACAAATATTGAAACACAAGTCAAAATTAGACGCGTCGCGCAACGGTAGTTCGCAATTTCGCGCCGAAGAATTCAAATGAGCATACGAAGTGGAATATAGCTCAGAAATCTTTGAAATAAGAATCTTCTGGATCCTTATAACCATAATTTTCAAATGGAAAAGAAAAACCAAGATTTCATCTTGTAGATTTTAAAATATGTCCAAATCAAGTTTTTAGTAAAATCGCGCTTTTGCAGTTAAGTGACCAAAGTATAAAATTCTTTAAAATGAATATTTTTAAATGGTTAAAAATATGAAATAAATTTTATAAATATGTTAAAATGTTTTAAAAGAGATATGAGTTATAAATATGGATTTTTAAATAATAGAAAAGTTCTTTAAATCAAATAAGCTTTTAAAAGCACTTTTCGCCGCACTTTTCCGCAGTAGTTTTAATAACTTTAGAAATATAGATTTAAACTTAAAACAAATCTTTTATAAATTTATTTAAATAAACAATTTAGTATTTAAAGATGATTTGGAAGTTTTAATAAGAGTTTAAATGAATGGTTAAGAGGAATCATTTATAACTCTTAAACAATATAAAATCATTCCCTTGAATGTAATAACAAACTGAGTATGCGGACGACTAGTACATTTGTCCCGCCTGTGAGATCTGGAAAGATAAAACAAGGTGTGTAACTAAGGTTAGGAATAGAGAAACCAGTGCCCTGAACTTACTTGGCCTCTATTTTCTCTTTCTAGGCGAGGGGTGGAACATATCGAAGGGAAAGCCCGGATGCTCTGAATAAAAAGATCATATTTAAGTTTTTCCAAAATAAAAACAATTGAACAAGGTTTTTCAGTTATATAAAGAATGTTCTAGTCAAACATTGTATTAGGATATGAGGAGGGAAGTTTGTACAATCCGCGTAAAATTAAGAGGTGATTTTCCACCGTTATTCCATAAGTAGTACGAGTTGAATATGGAAATTAATCTGAGTAAAATTTGTCTAATCTTTTACTCAATATAACTGGTTTTGGGTTCACAGTAAACAATGTCTTAAATAACATTGTTTTTGACCCAGTTAAGACATAATTTTGAAAGACGAAATTTTATTTGATTTGAAAGTAAATGACGAGAAGATTTCCAAAATTAAAAGAATTTTGATTTATCGGGTAAAAGGTTAAAATGAAAAGGAGCTTAACAAATCATGTATACACATATTCACATTTTTATCGATGATTGGATTTCGAAGAGACCGGGGTTGGATCTGGGTAATTCCTATCCGAAAACCTCTTAGAACCAATTTATGTTTCGAAGTAAAACATGTTAAAAATAATATCATTGAAGACGAGGATATTCATAATGTAGGGCTACTTGCCACTAGACCCTCGGGGAAATTTACCATATCATATATTGGCAGTAATGTTCCATTATGAAAATCTTCGAATTGCAAGGACTTATTGCTACTGGTCCTAGGGGTGATTCCAAAACAGGATGTGGTAGGTGAAGTGCCTTCGGTTTGTCCTGTTCCTGGATAACTTGTATGGACGAATGTATGATGTTGGATTCTAAAATCACATTGATTGATCTCTATGAATGTATCATCTGCTTGGTCGCGGAGAAGGCAACTTCTCTTAGCTTAATATCCTTTCTTGAGACGTACGAGCTCAGGAGTTATAAGTTTATAGAAATCAATTGTGAGATTATAGAATGGCAATGTGGCATTCAAAGAAGAAAGATGACGTGCTATGTGAAAGGTAATCGTTACCTCAAGCCTCACACCCGGAAATGATCAAAACATGGTAGATGCAGCAAGGCCATGTGGTTCGCAACCATTAGGGTATGATCATCCCCTTCTATATATATTTCTACCCACTATGACGTTCGAGTTTAGATTAATGTGGTGTATGGTAAACGAGCGCTCGGATAGGTCAGTAACGACCGGGGTAATCACATATTCGATACTATCTAGGAAGAGGTAGGCCGGTCTTGTGCTGGTAGAGGTGCAGATGTTCTGTAGCCTCGGTACATTCCTCTAGAGATGTACTACCGGAAGGTAGTCTCTTCACTTAGTCATTTGTATGGTAATCCATTCTCCAATAAGCGCCTACCATTTTTTTTTGTAGAACCCACTTTGTGGCTAGTATGCTGGAATTTAATCAATGTAACAATTTCGGCTAAGGTTTATAAGTTTACTTGTAAATGTTTTCAAAGAATGTCATTAAAAATAATATCAAATGTTTTGATAAAAATGTTTTGGTTAACATAAGGCAAAACCCATCGGTGTTTAAGTGTGGCGTGGTCTTATGAGATACTCTTTCTTTCCAAAAGGTTTTTGTTACAAGATCTATGACACTGTCATGAATGAATCGAGTTTCTCATGCTGGTTTGCCAGACTATCCGGGTATTTTTATACTCGAGTCAGATCCGAGTAGTTTTGGGATTAATTGAAGACGCTTGGAGTTTCTAGAGGAGAGCTGGAGATCTTCATCAACGTATAGACATATTCTATTTCCGCTGCATTTGTTTGATGTTTTTCAGTAATTGTAAGGACAAGTATTATAACTATCCAAGCTGAATTTAGGTTAGTCTCTGATTTATGTATTTTAAATTTTTCAGCTGTAAAAATTATTGTTGAATAATATATGTTATTCCATTCGAGTGAGATTTTGTTCTATCTATTTTTCTTTCTTACCTTTAAAGACCCGTCTTTTCGTTCAATTTAGGTTGGACATGTGTGGTTTATTGTCGACTCAAAGGGTATGGAAATTTGGGCCTTTACATAATTCCCTTTTGTATATATTTGAATCAAAATGATTTATATTTGATGGTTTCGTGATTTAATTCTATATAATGAGGATATTGAATAAATGAATTAGTAATATAGTTTGGGATGGGGCATTCGGTATTATTTTTCTGGTTATTCTGCTGACTCATATTATAGAATATTTGTTGTTTAATGAGTGTAGTTTACTAACTTCTAGTAAACATCGAGCGATACTAAGTGGTATGGAATGCTCAAGTAATACTTATTCGATTACTATTAGTGAGTAGATGTTACTTATATTTTGGAGATGGGTTAGGAATTTGTATTATCGTCTAGAGGTGACTCCGTAGAGCTTAATAGTCGAGAGTTATATTACTCTCCAAGGGCTACGAGTTGCAAATATGTTGGAATTTATAAATTTATCCTCTTAGGACTAACCAACCGAGTATATTATTATTTACTCATAGGGCTAGTAGTGGAGGAATTATATTATATAATGATGCTCTTATTAGGACGTATGAAGTCGAGAGTACTTATTATTACTCTCATCAGAACTCATATCGGCGAGAGTATATTTTGTTGTATCCTCTAAGGACTAACTAGTCGAGTATCATTGTCTACTCTTAGGACTAGTAGTCGAGGATTATTATATAGAGATGCTCTCATCAGGACCTGTATAGTTGAGAGTATTTGATGTGGCTCTCATCAAGACTCACCGAGTTGAGAGTATTAGCTATCACTCTCAATAGAACTCATTGAGTCGAAAGCAGTTGTTGTCACTCTCATTAGGACTTCTAGAGTCGAAAGTACTAATTATCACTCTTATTGGGACTTACATAGTCGAAATTTTTTGTTGGGAATCTACATCATAGGGTTCACGCAACTATGGAGAGCGCGTGAATTCGACCCACCAGATAGGATAGTTATCCATCCCAACGGTCCTGATTGTAGGGTCAAGCCCTGGATCTATAATGCCACCTTGTTGAGTCGTAGACTGAGAGTTATTTCTCTCATTAGAGCCATTGCCCTGACATCATTTAAGGACCAACAGTCCACTACCAAGGGCAAGTAGGAATTGTGGCCAATGCTCGGCGTAGTCCGATAGCGTGTTTATGACATGCGATGGATACAAGTGTCAAGATTCTAGAAGTAACTTAGGGATTGTCGGAAATGGGCTGCGGTCATTAGAGTTTCTTGGAGCAGTGTTGCGGTACGTCAGCCTCCCATCTGGATGACTTAGGTAGATCCATTATACTTGAGATATTTGATACTATCACCTTACTAGGGATGATGATCATTTACATTAGAGACTGGCTAAATGTTAGTCCATCATTTGAGTTAGCCTAACCCAAGATAGTTGTGTGTTGTCTATTTATGACATTAGAGACATGTTGTGAGCTTGTTTATCACTCTCTCATAAGAGAATATGGCTGAGAGATCTCCCTTTTGTTGATTTGTTATTTCTATCTCCTAGGACCATTCATTCGAGAGTTCCATCTTTCTAAGGAGTTGGGGTCGAGATATATGGTTTTGTATATTGAGTTTTCTATTGGGTTTGACATTGATTTGAGTTTATATTTCTTGATATCTCTAAGGGCCTAACAATCAGAAGTTATCACTTCTATTATAACAAAAGGTTGAGATAGTATTTTTGGATATTGATTTCTGTATTTGGTTGGATTTCACTCTTTTTGAGTTTATACCTGATTTATCTTTTATGGCTTAGCAATCCGAAGCTATTACTTATATTAGGGCTGTAAGTTGAGATTTGATGTTTTGATTGTTTATTTGGGATTATGCCTTCTTGAATTATATTTTTAGGGCTTAATAGTTGGAAGTCTTCACTTCCATTGGGATTGCAAGTCAAGACTGATATTTTTGGGATTGTTGACCCCTAGATTTGGTTTAACTCGGGATTTGTCATTTTATTGTGGATTAATGGATACGCAGCGTGTTTATCCATGGTATTTCTATATTTCGATGTGTTGGATTGTTATCACCCAAATTTTAGTTGTCGTGATTTCATTACTTATACTTATTTCATGGGTGATATCGAGATTGAGGCATGGTATATTCTTATGATGTTATGACAGATGTTACGTTGTGTAGTATTGTGGTTTGCCTATTAATACCATGCTTTTTGTTATTTACCCATATTCCCATATTGGATTTAGATATAGTCTGACCCATTTATTATTTATGTAATACTTAAGTCAGTTTGAGACATTACAGGTATGGGGATAGATTACCATTATATGGATGTTGGGCATAGATGGAGAATAAGATATCATTGTATACTACTGTGTATTATATTACCTCATGCTTGTATGACATTGTGTTGTATTGGATATACATTGTATAGTTTTGAGATAGTGGGCGATTGACATATTTATATCCTACTCAGATATGTATATATTTGTATCATATATGTTATCCGACGTTATTGAATCTGTATTCTCTGTGATTTATTTTATATTGCGTATTGTTCTATCCTGGAGGCACATGTGTTTATTGTTTTGTGCCGATACCGTGTACATATATGAGAGTTGTTTATGATTTTTTTTAATTACGTACTGGTGTTAGCCCAAGAGAATATTCACGTGTATACCTTATACAGCCTCATTCTTTGTATTATCTAACAGTATTACCCTGTAATACTCTTGGGCAGTATAGGTGTAGAGGTAGGATTTTACATTTGGTATCAGAGCAAGATTAGAGCAATACAGAGTATAAGTGACCCAAAACCTAGCCTTAGATGTGATTTAGAGTCCCCGTCCCTATGGGTGTATGCTTGATTAATGTTTTATTTAAATGATTGTAGGTGTATGCGATGATTACTGGGGTAATCATCTGGGGACGTACTTGTTATATTCCTACTATATATATGTTTGTTATCTCTACCTCATCTGTGAGTTATTTCCAAGTGAAATGGAATTTTTTGAGAGAGGTAGTGAAGTAAGGAGTTGTTAGTCCGATGAGTAGTGTCAGCATTAATAATGGTGAATGAACCTCTATGTAGGTTAATGTGAATGTAGTATAGTTTAATTAGGGAAGCTGTAAAAGTCCATAATCTGAAACTCGCATTATAAATACTTCATATCCCAAATTGTGATGTAGCGAGTTAAATAAAAGGATCCAGTAGTGCTCAAGATAGCGCTGTAGAAATTGATAGATATGTTTTTCTACTGACGACATTTGTTTGTTTGATTTTATCAATGAATGTTGTATGATGATTTTCATTTTTATGGATAGTTGATGAATTGGATGTATATATGAATTTTGAAAGTAAATATTTTTATTTAAACAATCTAATGCTTTAATAAAATATGAAGATTGCTTTATAAAATGATTGGAAATATTTTAGTAGTTTGTTTTGGTGTTAGTTTGTCCGTAAAGCAATTTATTCTGATCGATACATTTGATCAATGTTATCGATAGAGATTCCTAAATGCTTATACGAGGCGATGCGACATAGTATTTTGAAAATGGTAAAAGAAATATTTTACTTGAAATTGTGTATTGTTTTATAAAGTAATATATTATCTTTAAGAGAAAAAAGGGAGTTATATTGTTGGCTCTTTATATTTTTGTTGGGTAAGAGCAAGTAGTATCAGATCCCACATAGGATTAATAGCATATGTCATGATTTGAATATTTTAGGCAACTTTAATTTAGGTAATGCAAATTTGAGCATGTGTTTAAAAAAATACTAATGGTTGTGTATCAGCTGACATCTTCATTCTAACTTTCTAATACACTAACAGTGCATGGATTTTTGATAGGGTACTCAATTATGACGTTTTTCTAAGTGGTCATATCCTTCTCATTCGCGAAATAAGACTTGGTAGGAATGTGGTGACATTCTTGTAAAAGAATTATGAATTTTGTTTTCTTATCCCGGATTATAAAATTGGATTAATATCTGATGTACACAAAAGAACTGTATTTATGGTTAGAATAGTTTTAAGTTGGATTTTTTATATATAATTAATTATGTACAACCACCTAAATAGGGGATGTATGTCAACAAATGTTAGTAACTGGTGAGACTAATTTATTGTTTTCCATGATATAATCTTATAAATAGACGACACTATGCTAAAATGCGCACTTTGTCAAACTTATTAGGCAAAGATTGACATAATTCTTTAAGAAATTACAAAGTGGTATTACTTTGAGCGAAGTAAGTTTAGTGACAAAACTGATGGCCGGCAGTTAGTTATTTGATTGTTTTTCTCAGGTAATTATGTATATTTGAAAGTAGGATATACGACCTGCAACAAGGAAGAATTAGCTATGGTGATGTAAAAGACTTCGTTTTTTGATAGACTATATCATTATATTATGCATGCATTGATATAAAACTTATTCCAAATAGCATCCTTTGAGAAGCCAAGGAGTTGGTATAACATATTTTTTCGTTAGAAAAAAGTTCACGTTATAAACTTCACGTTAGAAAAAGTTCTATGAATAAGGTCGTAACTATTGATTACTTTGTCTGATCTTGACAATTTTGGCCATTCCAGAAAGCTTATAGCTTAGGCAAAAACTTTTGTTTTGAGTGCTCTGCAAAATTTTGAAGTTATCTAGGTGAAAAATGTAGTTTTATGGAGTGGGCCTGTGTTTATATGTGAAAATATAAGGCACCTACTTTTGCGAATTCCCCCGTAACTCAAGTTGTAATCCACGTTTTTGCATTCCGAAAGATGTTTTGGGAATCTAACACATTATACGACAATTCACTTTTAGATCTCATTGCCAATTTTTTTGTTTTGATTATTGAAATTTTATTGAAATGTGGCCTAAAACTTAAATAATATGTTGCTGCGAAATTAAATGAATTCATATCCATCTTTTCTCTTAGCATGAAACTAATGTGCAAATTTGGGTTGAGTATAGGTACATATGAAGTATGGTTGAATTAAATACCGATGATGGCTCATATTTGCTTGCTTTATTATAAGCTTACTTGCTTGAAATACAAAATAAAGGTACGTTTTTACGGTATATGTTATGATAGTTTCTTGTTTTCTCCATGTCCCATGATGCCCCATTGATTTAGATGTACATTATTTGTGATATTTTTTTTTTGATTTTTCGAAATGTCCTCCGTACAAAGGAGACTCTACCAAAAAATTTCGAAAAATCTAACACTTAGAAAAATTTTCATAAAATTTTTTATATGAGAAATAAAAAGTCGTTAGCTGAATCTATTTGAAATAGTAGCATACGATAAGATGAGTTGGAATATGAGAGCCACATAGTGGATTGAGTAAGTTTAGTTTGATAGAAGTTGTAGAGTACGAAGAAAGTCAGGGTATGAGTTGTGTATGACATTTTGCTATAGTAAATTGGGAGGATGCAATTTTTTTTTAAAAGGGGGGGTCTATAACAACCCTGTTTTTTACGTCGTATAAGGAGATAAATTTAATTAAAATGAAAATGTTGGAATTTAATCTTTGATTATTAATCCCTTGAAAATAAATTTTTAGTTAATTAAATTCTATTTAATAAAATATTTTATTTTAATAAATTGAATTAACATAAAAATTTCTTTTCAAATTATATATTGAAATTGAATAAATTGTTTAATTAAATACAAAATATTTTTATAAGTGTAAATTTATTAAAATCGAATGGAAATTTGTTTAGCAATAAATTCAAAGGAGTTGTGGAAAGAAAAGAAATGAAAAATAAAACTAGATTGAATTAGAATTTAAATTGAAATTAAATAAGGTCTAATGCAATTAAGGCCCAAGCCATTTAAAAATGTTATTTTCTAACCTATTCTAGATTGCCTTATCCTTCAACTCAAACCCAACCTTACCAGTAACCAAAGCCGTATCTAATTTTTGCCCTAAATCTCAAAAGTAAAATTGCATCTTCCATAATTTAAAAAAAACACGTGTGACATCGACGACTCAAAAAGGGAGACCGCGAGCATGGCTTGTCTTGGCAACATCGATGGTGCCGCAGGCGAGTTGAGACGCAGGCCGTGATCATCTTGGACTCGTGAGTGTGGCGGCGACTTGACAGGTCGCGTGCTCCAGTGGGTTTTAAGGCGGCATCGTGAACAATGAGCACGACTTCATCAACTACGATAACGGAGGTGAAGCAGCTGGGGGCAACGGTCATGCTGGAGCTGTAACTGGTGACATTTTGAGTGCAAGGCAGAGTAGTAGTTGCAGTGTGGTCGTACGATGATGCAAGGCTGAGGTGGAATCCATGATTTAGAGAGCCGTGTTGGTGGTTGAGTCATAGATATTGACGATGTGAGGGCTGAGGATGGTGAATGTTGTGGTCAAAGACAGTGATTAGCGAATGTGCTAACGTTGAGGGAAATGTCTTGTTTGGATTTCTATCATTGTTCTGAGTTTTACACTCACACACGTATATTTATATCTGTTTGCATTATATATGTTATCCTGATATTTGTTTGAATTCCTTGGTTGAAGAATTGTTTGAAATAGTGGTTGAAATGTTTGATTCGAAAATTCGATTGATTGTGTGGTATTGGATGTGATATAGATTTGATAGTGAGAATTCATATATGTTCAATTGTCCAAAATGCAAAGGGGATGCAGTCCGCTTGCATTTTTGATTTGTAAATTTACATCTCTTAGGGCCATTCAATTAAGAATATATCTTCTCACTAGAACTGCTGGACGACATGGATTATGAAGTTTTATCGGTTATTTGTGTATTTATGATGGCTGGAATTCGATGTGAATTAATTCGGGCCAAACGATAAAACTATATCGATGATTGATTATTATTATGGAGAATTTTGCTCCATCGATGTATATTTCAGACATTCGATTGATTTTATGGTTTTAAAATATTTTTGAAAGCTTCAAATAATATTTTTGGTGCTTTAAAAATTAAATTGAAATATATTCATAGGTAAATAAAAGTGGTTGGAAAAATAAAATGATTTATTGAAAGTTGATTGGATATAAAATTTTATTTGAAAATAAAAATAGAGAATTTTCAATATAATGGATTATATGCAATTTTTGGAATTATAAATAGGGGATTTTTAATATTAGTTCCAAAAGGGAAATTCTTTTGTAAATAGAACATTTAAGAAAAAGGGGGGTTCAAGAAATATTTTTGAAAGGAAAATTTTAAATTATATAATCTATTTTAAAGATGGACTAAATGGTGATATATTTAAATGAAACTGAGAGCCTTGAATTATAATTCCCTTTTGTATATGATTTGGATCAAAATGATTTATATTCAATGGTTTCATGATTTAATTCTACATAATGAGGATATTGAATAAACGAATTTGTAATATCCTTTGGGATGGGGCATCCGGTATTGTTTTTTCGGTTATTCTATTAACTCATATGATAGAATATTTGTTGTTTAGTGAGTGTAGTTTACTAACTTCTAGTAAACAATCGAGTAATACTAAGTGGTATGGAATGCTCAAGTAATACTTATTCGATCACTATTGGTGACTATATATCACTTATATTTTGGAGATGGGTTAGGAGTTTGTATTATCGTCTAGAGGTGACTTCGTAGAGCTTAATAGTCAAGAGTTATATTACTCTCCAAGGTCTAGGAGCTGCAGATATGCCGGAATTTATAGATTTATCCTCTTAGGACTAACCAGCTGAGTATATTATTATTTACTCATAAGGCTAGTAATCGAGGAATTATATTATATAACTTTTACACCAAGAATTAACACAAACACCCAATAGAGAATTTATAGAGAAATAAATGAAGAAAATTAAATGGAAATAGAGGAAAATAGCAATAAACTAATGTCAAATAAGTAAAAAAACAGAGACACGGTGATTTATAGTGGTTCGGCATTGATTGCCTACGTTTACTTTGATGAAATTGCTTTGTTAATCACTTTGAATTCTGAGTACAAGAGGGGTCGGATCGGAATCCAAGATTACAATGGAGTACAAAGTAAACAGCAACGTACAATGGAGTACAAAGTAAACAGCAACGCAAAGATCCTTAAAATGAACAATCAACTTTGTGTTTATAGGTGTGGACAAATAAATATTTTCTTGAAAAATCATCAACGGAATCTCCAGATGCAGACGAGGTCACACGAGCGATCGCCAAGGCTAAATCTAAAGCAATAGGGATAGGCCCCGATCCCTCTTAACGGCCATGTGGCCGTCCATGAGCCCTCTGGTGGGTCCTCCTGCTTGTTAGCTTCTTGTTCCGAAAATTTCGTGCATAGTTGACTTCGCGTTCGTGAGATATTGACCGATCATCATTGAGTTGAATTGTTAGGCCGATACGATTCGATCCCTTGATACGGTCTGATCCCTTTCCTAGGTGAAGGAATTATGATCTGATCCCTTTCCTAGGGGAAGTAATTTGTCTATAACTCAAGCATACGAACTTCAAATGACTTGAAATTGGAAATGTAGCCTCATAGTACATTCCTTGTCAGTGCATATCGATCTCGCCCATTTTGGGACAAAAATTGAGGAGAGGCACTAATCCATACTCAGAATGTTCTATATAGCCCATCTCTTAGTTTCGCTTGATTGTTACTTCATATTGCCACCTATGCTCGATCTACGGACTCCCTGCCTTGCCAAATCAGTCTAAACGTAGCCGGGCCAAAGGTTGGATAACATTTGTCCCCCAAAGTACGTCCTATTTTGAACACGATGTGCTTTGAATCAAAGCAAATCAGAGTCGCCAAGAAGATTCCATTCAGTTTTCTAAACAGTCATCATCATTTCGTCGAGTTATACTTTGTTTTTCAAAGAAGTCATATCCCTCTTTTTCCGTTGCGACATTTCATCGATATATGTCAGTATAAACTTTGGATTGTAATCTGCTAATCGTTATCTATGCCCGATTCCATTGAGCTAGTAGGCTACGGAAGTCAGGTCTAGTTCTTTTTCTGATAACTCCAAGTTAGAATCTAATTTCTATCGATATAAAGAACTCAAATATTCAAGATGCACATGTTCACGTGTACATTCTTTGGCACTGCACTGCGGTTGGGGAAAAAAATTTAGAGATTTTTTGTATAAATAAATAAGGATCGGAATCAATCCCTTATAAGAGGGATCATACTCGATCCCTTTGGCTATGTGTACTTAACTGCTTCAAGCTTGAGTAACACGGCCGGCTTTAATATTTAAGCTAAGGCCTTAACTTCTCTTCCTCCATCTTGCTTCATTTCATTTCAGTCGACCCGAATCCTCCCCCTTTTCTTTTGCCATTAAAAAGCACGAACCCACAAACCATTCCTTCGATCTTAGCATTATCTCTAACATCATAAATCTCCTAAAAGATTATGCCTCCACGCTCACCACTATCCTTGATTGACTCGCCATTAATCGAACCTCATCGCATCAACCCCTAGTCCGTAGTCCAGATCTGATTTTGGACCTTTGAATCAACCAAGGCCAATCACGTTCTCCTTACATTGCTAAATTACATAAGTGGGTCTCGATTTTGATTTGTATATGGTCCAACTTTGTAGTATTCTATTCGGAATATGGATTTGCTTTCACTATATGCGTGAACGACGAGATGTAATGGTGGTTTAATGATAAATTTGGTATGAAATTTTGGGGTCATTTGTGTTGCTATTCACGAATCTGTGGTGAGTCGGAGAAGGTGAAGTGAGGCACGGCTGTAATGCTTGTGGTTGCTGAATTCCAAGCGGTCGATAACAGCTAAAAAAAGGGATCGATCAAACAAGGGTTCGATTTATGGATTTACGTGGCACGGGGATAGGTTGCAGTGTTTGGAGGAGAGGGATCAGTTGTAGTAGGCATTGAGGGATCGAAGTGCAATGGATTGCGCATTGAATAAGGTTAAGGGATCAGTGGTCATGTGGAAAAGCTGCCTTGATGAGGTATCATATGTGATCCCTGTGTCTAGGCATACTTAGCCATTTCTTGCCCTTTCTCAAGCACACTTATACACTTCGACCAATTTGACCTTGAATATTAACATACCTTGACACATGAACTCGAACAAGCACATCAACTCTAAACATGAAATTGCACTTACATATTAGAAAAATCGAAATCGAACTTGAGATATGAAGTTAAATACACATCATTAAACTTTGAACATCTAAACTTGTATTTGAATGCATATAAATTGGGACTTGGCACGTGATCTTATACTTAATGCACATTCAAGCATGAACATGAACTTGTATATGAAATGTATAACATATGAACTGGAATTCAACTCAAACTCGAATCGCAAATGCTACACATCAATATGCTGATGTCTGATCCCGATCCTTATGTGAAATCCAAAACCAATTGATGTGACTGTCAGTCGAGGCAGTCGGCGATGACGGGCAATCCAGTATCTCATCACTATTGTCATTTTTAATTTTGGATCATTTATCACTGCATTGTACAACACCGTACCACACTGCACTAATTTACACTTCACAAAGGGGGTACAGGTTATGTTTCTAACAATGTTTATCTGTTGAGTGTGATAGCTATAGGTTCCAAACGCTCGGGGCATTTAGTTGCAATGCCTTCGGAGCGAACTGCTGCAAACAACGGATCCAATGCTAAATCGAGCTCCGCTACAATTTCTGATAGACATATCCCAAGCATCATTCAAAAAAGCCTGGAACTTCTCAAAAAGTGCCAAAATTTCTCATAAACCCGAAAGAAGAAATCGTAGAGCCAACACCTAACACTCTAGAGGATGCAATATTTTTGAATAATCTGCAAGATTTCTTAGTTTCAAAAGTCGATGAGGCCTCTTTCCGTAAGCTTTGCATCAAACATGGGGTCTTGTTCGAAGATGTATGAGTCCCGTCTTGCTATGAAAGAGCTCACTTGCCCATGGAGGGATATTCTGCGTGTAACAAATTTACGTTCTGGGCAGGAGCCATACCACCCTTCAGCCCGTTCATTCGAAAGATGTTGAATTACTTGAGAATAACACCAACCCAATTACATTCGAATGGCTATGCATTTCTGTACTGTATGTACATGCTATTTTTTAGCCTTTATCTCGTGAGCCGACTTCACAAGATGTCAGATTCATCTATAATTTTCAATGTTGGAAAGGGAGCCTCTCCTACATTTTCCTTGAAGCAGCCCCTAATTGCCAAGTCGTAATGGGCACTTGGAATAAGCTCGGTACTTTCAGAAATGAGTGATTTTATGTGCCCTGTCCACTGGCTTCATGGGACGATGGCTGGAAGGATGTATGCTTCCTTTTTCTCAACTTTTAGTGCTTATATCTAAACTGTACTTTGGATTAAGCTGTATTTTGAATCTTATAGGCATCCTTCCAAGCCCGACAACAATCATCACTCGGTAGCGGTTTGGGCGCTTAGAGATATATTGGCGATGGATAGGGATATCAAATCTCTCCTCACCGACGAGCGCCTTTTTACTTTTAGCCTGCTAGAGGAAAGGCTAAGCACCGGTTATCAGTGAATGCCGAAGGGGAAGTTAACCCCGTTGTCCCCAAAGTTGATGTTAATCCTGTCATGTCCCTAATCGAGGAGGCTCAGGACATCATTGAGGATGGCGAAATAAGTGTTGATGCTGATGAGCCCGGTTCGGATGATGTGAGTTCAAGTCACGAACCAACTTGCAGGATCCTTCCTAGGCCTACAACTCACTGCCTCAAAGAAGAAGAGAAAAAAGAGGCTCATTGTTAATCTTCGCAAAGATCAGGTTTCCAAGAAGCCCGTCAACCGTTGTTATCGATGATTAATCTACCTCTTTGGCTACAGAAGACATACTTAAGGGATTGTCAAACATTTCGATACCAACAGACGTCGAGAGTTATAATTTTTCCAAATTAACCTAAAGGGATTAGAATTCCCTATTAGTGTCGATGCTCATATTCCTTCTGCTAGTAGGGGAGAAATTACTCTAGTGAGCCAAGCTCCAATAGCTGGTCCATCGGAGGGAACACTAGGACACTCGCATTCATGTGCACTTCATACACGACATTTTTCGACTTCCCACTCAAGTTTTACTGATACACCTTGGTTTGATTTATAGGTGGCATGGTACACTCCCGTGCATTCCATTGGCTAAGAGGTTCATCAACACCCCATGCCGCTTATTATGGGCCCCACAATGGCTTGGAATTTGGTAGGCATTCTGACAGGGGCGATGATTGAGACAAAAGTTATCACTCAAGATATTCATCGTCCAAAAATAAGTCAAAATCCCAATCGTCTCATCGCCAGGATGCTCGTACCCATCCTACCATATACAATAGTGACAAGGCGTCATCCCATGCTCCTACCTCAACTGTTCCGCTCGAGCATCACTCGGGCTCTGTCGATTCTCGACGATCTTTCGAAAGCAGGCCACATAAGCATCCTGTTGTCACTCCTGATCCTTCTACAATCTCCGTAGCTCCTAATGCTACCATAACAAAAAATATGGTTGAAATCAAAGCCAAGTTCCCGAAGATATGCTTTAATGGGTGGAAGTTCGTTCCTCCTATTCACCCAATTCTAGGAGAGGCTAAGGCAAACTCGCTAACTTGTTCCAACGACGTTTATATTCATCATGAGGTATTTCAACATTTGAGTAAGAAAATTTCTGAGGTGTCGGAGGAAAGACAGCATGAAATTGATCGCATAAAACTTAAGGCAATTCGCAACAAGGATATTATCAGACATCTGGATGAGATGTCAAGGGACTGAATACAAGAGTAACCGAGGTAGAAAAGTGGGCTAAAGAGGCTTCCATAGCGGTCGACCGCCAGGAAGCGACACATAAGAAAGAATTGGACGCTACTGTTCACCTCAGCGGTGCGCTTGCTTTGTAGAAAGATGCCTTCCAGAAAGACAACGATGTCTAGGCCTTCTTGTTAAGCAGCTTGAGGAACAGCTCTAGAAGGAAAGGGATGAAAAGATTGAGGCTCAAATGGAGTCTCAAAAATATTGCAAAGAGATTGTTGATGCCCGTGAGACGAATATTAAGGCCGATAAGAAGCTTGCTCGGATCAAAGCCCTTAAGGAAGAGGCAAAGGAAGCTGGTAGGAATGAGATCAAGGACCAATTTGATCCTTTGATAATAGAGTACAATGCAAAGGACCTCATCAACCGCAACCTTCGCTTCCTTGGAGAAGGCTATCCTAAATCTTTGGTTGAGGCCTGGGATTATATTATTGACATGAGGAGAAGAGCTCTTGACGGTGCTGATATGGATGAGGAGCAGCTCGTGCGAGAGATTCCACGTGATGAAGAACCCTTAGATCTCGCCACTACTAGGCTTTATGTAACATCCCCCATTTGGAGACCCAAAACTAACCGCTATGGATGCTGCAGTCATCCATAGTTATTAATCCTCGGTGACCAAATGTAGTAATGGATACATTGATATATAGAAACATATGAATATGAAAAAAAAATTGAACTCAATTTAAAACAAATTTCTCATTTCATTACAGATTCATTAGATAATCCCATACATAAGCCACGTTTAGAGAAATTAAAATTTATTACAAAATACACCAAGAGCGACATATGAAGATGCCAACTTGGTTGATCAGAGTCTAAATATAGGCACCAAACAACTTTGCCATTGCATCCAATAACACAGCGGAATCAAACAGAAAGAACTTCTTATAGCTAGCTTGCCTCTTGCACATCTAGGGAAGCTTATTCGTCTAAAGGAGAACCTGAAAACCTTAACTCTCAAACTACTCAAAATAAATTGAGCACCCAAGAGTTTAAGGGGAAAACATAAACTTCGAGTTAGACAAAAAGTCTGGTGTGAATAATAACCTACCATCTCGAACCATATAGATATTTAGTGAGACCACGCCGCTTAGCGGAACGGATTTTCCCCTTACTAGTATCTTAACCCAATTTATAATAACAATATACTGTGCACCTGCATCCACAATGGTTAAGAAGTAACATAATAAAATATATCATAATGATATGCAAACATGCAATATGCTATGGATTTCCCATCCCCATTTACCTGACTATCTGTCTCAAGTTATAGTTTCTAGGGTCACCATTAACCTACTAGTTTTCATGAGCTGACTAATAACCTATTTAATTCTTTATAGATTTACTATCCACTTTCATAGTTTTCATCGGATCACTATGAACCTATTGGTTTCTTTCGGTACTATCATCCAATCATAGTTTCATGGAATCTCTATGAACCAATTGGTTTCTACAAATACTATTTTCCAACAATAGTTTCATGGATCACTATGAACCTATTGGTTTCCACTAATAACATCTTTCATCTCATAGTTTTCACGGGCTATCTATGAACCTATTGATCTCTCTCAATAACTTATTCCGGACATAGTTTTCATGCAATCACTAAAAACTTATTGGCCCCTACCAATAACAATTTCAATAACATAGTTTTTATGGGCTTACTAAGAACCTATCTACCAATAATCCTTTGATCCGTCTAGGGCATCCTATATTCTGGTCTATCTAACCTCCTGGATGCAATTCTACTCACACAAGAGTTAATATGAATATATAAATATTCACTACTAGGCCAACCTAACCTGTTATTCTTCCTTTACCCCAAGATGCAGTTATGGGTTATAAATGAATTGAATATAGTTACACAAGCATTAATGATAACTGATCAAATAACATAACAATATAAACATCCAAGGTTAAATTCCTTGTAATCATTTTCTAATGAAATATGGTTAATACCTTTAAACCACTATCTTTATCAAGGAAAGCTTCCCCTAAAATTTCATAGTTAAATGCCATTTCAAAACTTTTTCATATTGCCATGAATTTACTTTAAAAATGAGATTGGGTTCTCAAATTTGAAAACTAAGACTTTCGACTATATCCTTTGTATCATTACTTAAAACCTTAGATGTTCCCTTTCGAAACCATCGAACGTATCTTTCAAATGCATGGAACCATTCCTTTCGAAACACTGAAGAACATACCTTTCGAAACACTGAAAAATATACCTTTCGAAATACTTAAAGCATACCCTTCGAAAGCATTGGGTTCAAGTAAGAGTTTGTGGAAACATAGTTTCGAAACCATTTAAAAGTACTCCTTTCGAAACTATTAGGTTCAACATTTAGTATAACTATAGGGTCAAAGAGAACAGAAGTGAAAGTAACCCTTTCGAAAGCATTAACTTCAAATGAAAGAATTGGGGATGTGGATAGCTTCGAAACCAAACTTTTGAAACCATTGCCTCCGAAACTCTTATTAAAAATAGCTAAAACAACCCTATCAAAAGCATTGAGGAAGTGGCTTTAAAATTAAAAGCAGCCTCTAATTGATTCGAATGGCATGAATGCGACGGCTAGGTATCGAATAGGTTCAAAAGCGGCAACTATTTTGAAAGCTTCTTTTGAAAACAAAGGCAATTTGATTGATTCGAAGGCTAATTAAAAGTGGCTTCAACCTCTTCAAAAGCATGCCTTTAATACATTCCCTTCCACCTTTCTCCAATCCACTACGTACCAATTGCTTGATACCATATGCATTGGTTTTGAATAGGTGCAAAAGGTCTATTGGGCATGGTGACGAAAGCAGGCAAATGGAAGTGGCAGAGCTGTTATTCGAAACAAAACTGATTTTATGCCTTTCAATGTAATTCCTTTTCACCTAATTTGCCTAATTTGTTAAAATATGATCAGTTGCCAATTCTTTATCAAAATTCTTTTCTAAAAAGGCTGTCGAATTCAACCATTAACAATTGAAATTATTTTAGAAAATTAGCTCTTCTTAACAAAACAATTAAAACATTTAAGTCCTCCAACTTAAATAATTTAAAAACCATGTTAAAACACTTAGGAAAAATCCCCAAAAATCATAATTATTCACTTTTAATATGTTTTCTAACATATATAAATTTCTGACCCGAAAACATTACATAATTGCCTTAAATAATTTAAACCCAAAATCAACTATTTCTTTGCATTAAAAATTCATAATAAATTATCCATAGCTTGGAATATTATGAAAATTTAAACCTATCTCCAAAATAATGTTTTACACAGTATATTCAAACATCATGGCATTTGGAAATCAATTTGCATGATTTTAACCTTAAAATCGAATTATATTATCCTATAAAAATCCTTGTTTAAATTATAACATGGCATATAAATCAAAGCATCATCATTCATCCAATAATATAGTTTTAAACCTTAAACCCAAATTAAAACATTCAGGATGACTTATATGAGATGGTTTAGATCATTATTCACCTTGTTTAGATAAGGAACTTGAGATTTATTCTTACTTTAATCTTCCTAGCTTGAATCTTAGCTTCTGATTGGATTTTGCTCTTCTTCTTCTTCTTATGGTTATGGTCGGCCTCAACTCTCTTTGCTTATGTTTTTAGTTTATAAAAATGTGAATGAGAATGAGGTGAGGGGTTATGGTATATAGCTATTCCCTTTTTGCCCTTGCCTTATTCTCTTAAATTTCTAATTTATAAATCACACTTATATATTCATTTAGTTAAGGCACGACCTTAATTAGTTTTCAATCTCAATCCCCTTATCACTCTAGTCTCGACATTATTCTATTTAATTTATCTAATTAAGTCTCCTGAATAATGATAATAAAGATTAGGGGTGTTCCAGGCTCCCATACATAAAGAATTTTGTCCTTGAAATTCAGCAAGGACTAAATACTAATCATAGTAATCATCTATAACGTCTCCTAACTACCATTCCAGCCTACCTAACTAGGAAATAGTCTATATAAAGTAAATATAGAACATACCCTTAAAGCAGATCAGGATAAGTATCTCTAATCATGTCTTTTATCTCCCAAGTAGAGTCCTTTTCGTTGTCGCTCCACTGAACTTTCACCAACTTGACTTTCTTGTTTCTTAACCTCTTCTCATCTCTCGCTACAACCCGAACCAGTTGCCTAACAAAGGTCGGATCCAGTTCTACTATTAAGTCTTCTAATGCGGTCAGAGGAATAGTAGTCTCCGCATCATGCACATACTAACGAAAATGAGATACATGAAACACATTATGGACACCTGCCAAACTGCTCGGCAACTCTATTCTGTATGCGAGCTTTCCGATTATCTCTATAACTGAGAACGGTCCAACATATCTTGGTACCAGTTTACCTGATTTTCTGAATCTCACAACACCCTTCATAGATGATACCTTAATGAAAACCCTATCTCCAACTAAGAACTCTAGATCCTTACGCATGTTATCAGCATAACTCTTTTGTTTAGACTGAGCTTCCTTCATACTACCTCGTATCGACTCAATCTTCTTTGTTGCCTCTCTTACCAGATCTGGACCTAAGACTAATCTGTCTCCAGTTTCCAACCAACATGCTGGTCACTTGCATGGCTTTCCATATAAAGCTTCGAAAGGCGCCATTCCTATACTAGTCTGATAACTATTATTATAGGAAAACTCAACTAAGTGTAGGTGATCTGTCCATGATCCACCAAAATATAGCACACAAGCTCTTAATAAATCCTCGAGTACCTTGTTAACTCTCTATGTCTACCCATCTGTCTGAGAGTGATAAGCACTACTCATCTTGATCTTGGTACCTAACACATCCTTTAGACTCTTCCAAAACTCGCTAGTGAACAAAGTATCTTTATCACTTACTATACTACTAGGAATCCCATGCAGTCTAACTATGTTCTTTATAAACAACTTAGCTAAAACATGTGCCGTCCTGGTTGACTTAACAGGAATGAAATGGGCACTCTTAGTCAACCTATCGAATATGACCCATACACTTTTGTTTCCTCGATTCAACCTTGGAAACTCGTCTATAAAATCCATGGATATCGAATCCCATTTCCGAACTGGTATCTCCAAAGTTTGAAGCAACCCACTCGGCTTCTGATGTTCGGTCTTCACTTGTTGACAGTTCACACACTACTTTACCCACAAGCCAACATCCTTCTTCATACCTTCCAAGTAGAAACTCCTTTTCATGTCTTGATACATCTTGGTTCCCCGTAGGATGAATCATAAATTTTGATCGATGACATTCCCTAAAAACTTCTACCCTTAAGTCCCCAACATTTGGAGCACACAACCGTCCCTTCTTTCTCAACCATCCCCTCTGGTCAAGAATAAAATATTTTAGACCATCAATCTCCAATCCAACCTCAAGCCCTTTAATCTTCTTGGCTAACAGTGCATCCTCTTTCTTCTTGGAAGCAATCCTTTCGACCAGAACTGGTCGAACTTCCAAGTAGGATAACATGGCGGTGCTTTGACTAGAACTACTAGTCGATCTTAATTGCACACTACAAGTAGTCAAAGCCTCTAGGTCCTTCCATTATGTTAACATAGCTAACACCACATTTTGATGTTTTTTGCTAAGAGTATCTGCTGCTTTATTTCCTTTTCCAGGTGTATATTCTATACCAAAATCATAAGGTGCAAAAAACTCCAGCCACCTCTATTGCCTCATATTCAATTCCTTATGAGAGAATAAATACCTTAAGGACTTATGATCTATGTATAACTCAAATCGCTCCCCTAAGAGATAATGTCTCCATACTTTCAATGCAAAGATCACCGCTGCCAACTCTAGATCATGAATAGGATATCTCACTTCATGCAGTCTAAGCTGTCGTGAAGCGTAGGCAATAACTTTACCTTTCTACATTAACACAGCCCCTAATCTGGTTCAACATGCATCGTATACACTACTAATCTTTGATTCCCGTCTAGAACTACTAACACAGATGCATTGGACAACAAGTGCTTTAACTTAAGGAATGCTTCCTTACATTTGTCAGACCAAATAAACTTTACGTCCTTCCTAGTTTGCTCAGTCAAAGGCGCTGCTATCCGCGAGAAATCCTCAATAAACCTCCAGTAGTAACCAACAAGCCCAAGAAAACTTCTGATCTCAGTCACCGTCTCTGGTATCTTCCAGTTGTTAATAGCCTCGATCTTATCCAGATAAACTGACAAACCCTTCTCTGAAACCATGTGATCAAGAAACTTAACTTCTTTCTTCCAGAAATTACACTTTGAAAACTTCGCTTTCAGTTGATGCTGCCTCAGCGTCTCAAGCACTACTCTAAGATGAACTTCATGCTCTCTTTCATACTTATAGTATATTAAAATGTCATCTATGAATACCAATATGAACCTATCCAAATGCCCTTGGAAAACTCGGTTAACAAATCCATGAAGAAAGCTTGCGCATTCATTAACCCGAATGGCATCACTAACCACTCGTACGAAACATACTTAGTCTGATATGCCATCAACGGAATACTGTCCTCTGCCACTATTAGCTGATAGAAACCTGTCGCCAAATCCAATTGGGAAAATACTCTGGCTCCACTCAATTAATCAAACAATCTGTTCTTGGCAAAGGATACCTATTCTTGATCGTCTTCTCGTTCGAATTACGATAGTTGATACACATCTTTAACGACCCATCTGGTTTCTTAACGAACACTGCATCCGTTCCTGAAGGCAAACTGCTTGGTCTAATAAAATTCTTTCCTTCTAAATCCACTAGCTTCACCTTCAATTCCTTCATCTCTATAGGTGTCATCCTGCTAGGTGGTCTACTTACAGGTTCTGCTCCTGGCATAAGATTATCTGAAACTCAATGGCTCACTTCGGTGGTAGTCTTGTGACTGGCTCAAAAACATCTACAAACTCTCTTGCTACCAAAACCTGATTCAACTCTTCTTCTACTTCCATTGCATTCAGCAAAGCCCAAGCATTTGAGTCTGACTTCTCCACCGAGTATATAATTTGATCATGACTATTGGGGTGACTTAGCGATATTCCCCTATCTTGGAAAAATATCCTAGCATTATATTTTTCTAACCAATCCATATCCAAAATGATCTTGAAGCCTACGATATCAAAATAATACAAACTGTATGAAAACTTATGACCTAACAATTCAAGTTCTAATTGGTCACATCTCATTCCCAGAGTTGCATACCCTCCTATTGGATTAGCAACCCTAAAAGAAGTAACAAGGTATGAGAGTTCTAAACATAACTTATCTACAAAACACCGAGATATATATGAACGTGATGCACCAGTATCAAATATTACCCTAACTGGTATGCTATGAATCAAAAGCGTATCTTTCGTCATAGTCATTCCCCTCTTAGTAGTAGTTGGTCTAGAAGATGATGATTTCAAAGCAAAAACCTTTCCCTTGTCTGCTCTGACTGGCTGGACACTGCTTCTTGTAGTGTCCAATCCGGTCACAGTTGAAGTGCTTCACTCCTTTCTTATCTGCAACCTTTTTTCCTTTTCCAGTTCGACATTCATGAGCATAATGTCCTTTCTTGTCGCACTTGTAGCAAACTACATCGGCCTTCCCTTTCTTGGCAGCTCCTTTCCTTTCTTCTTAAAGAATTTCCTTTTCTTGCCCTGAGAATCCTGGGTTTCAAACTGCTTCTCTTTCCCAAAAGTAAAAGCATCTCTTCATTTCTGATTGCCATCTCCACTACAACTGTACTTGGGTCATGGAGGTGTGGCATAGTCGCCATGGCAATCTGGGGTCTTAACCCTCGAATAAACTTCTCGTTCCTTTTAATGACGGTGTCAATGGTAGCATATCCGTATTTGGACAACCAATTAAACTTTATAGCATACTCAATCACCGACATCTCATCTTGCAATAAGTCCATGAACTTTCTCAGCAATACTGATTTGGCAACTTCAGACAAGAACCTCTCTTCGAAACTTTGCCCAAGTCAACTCTTCCTCGGGAACTCCCACAGCAATACCATTCCACCAATAAAGTTCTGCTACCTGCAACTGTCGTGAAGCAAGTCTCCTCTTCTGCTCATCATCTAATCCCAAGTCGACGCAAATTCTTTCACAGTGCAATAACCAGTTTTCTACTTCAACAGTATCCTCTATTCCCATAAACGGCTTCCCACCAAGACTCGTATAATCCCTACTCGGCTTGGCATAGCTATTGCCAACTGGGACCACAGGATTAGCTCCTCCAATATTCACAGCATTACCCCTAGCTACTCCTGCAGCTGCTCCATCTTTTATCAGATTGACGAAGAACTGATACATCACCCCCATATCTACAACCGGGGTTCCAGCACCTACATTGGCATTTGCGTTTGGATTAGCATTTGCATGTCGATATGAATTCCTTCTAGTATTGGGTCGAGCATTTCCATTAGTTGTGGTGCTTCCTACACCTAGATTTCCTCTTCCTTTCCTACCTCCATATCTTCCTATCTCGTAAATCTACATATGAGCCTTAGTAAGATATAGAAGAACGGTCTAAGAGAGAAGGGAATACATACTTATATATATATATAACAAATGCAAGTAAGTTACTATAGCGTTAGCCTCAAACCTCGGTTTCTAATTCTTTGGGTTATGTTTTGAAAATCTTTTAGGCTCAAATTTTCTTTTAAATTTACATAAACCTATGCTCTGATACAAACTTGTAACATCCTCCATTTGGAGGCCCAAAACTAACCGCTACGGATGTTGCAGTCATCCATAGTTATAAATTCTCGGCGACCAAATGTGATAGTGTTAGATACATTGATATACTAGAAACACATGTATGAAAAAAAATTAAACTCGATTTAAAACAAATTTCTCATTTCATTACATAATCCCATACGTAAGCCACGTTCAGAGAAATTACAATTTGTTACAAAATATATGCCAAGAGCGACATATGAAGATGCCTCATTGGTTGATCAAAGTCTAAATATAGGCGCTAAACAACTTTGCCATTGCATCTAATAACACAATAGAATCAAACAAAAAGAACTCCTAATAGCTAGCTTGCCTCGTGCACGTCTCCAAAAGCTTATTCGTCTAAAGGAGAACCTGACAAGCTTAACTCTCAAACTACTCAAAATCAATTGAGCACCCGAGAGTTTAAGGGGAAAACATAAACTTAGAGTCATATAAAAAGTCTGGTGTGAATAATAACCTACCATCTTGAACCATATAGATATCTAGTGAGGCCACGCCACTTAGCGGATCGGGTTTTCCCCTCACCAGTATCTTAACCCAATTTATAATAACCATATACTGTGCACCTGCATCCTCAATGGTTAAGACATAACATAATAAAATGTATCATGATGATATGCAAACATGCAATATGCTTTGGATTTCCCATCCCATTTACCTGACTATCTGTCTCAAGTTATAGTTTTTAGGGTCACTATTAACCTATTAGTTTTCATGGGCTGACTAATAACCTGTTTAATTCTTTATGGATTTCCTATCCACTATCATAGTTTTCATCGGATCACTATGAATCTATTGGTTTATACCTGTACTATCATCCAATCATAGTTTTCATGAGATTACTATGATCCAATTGGTTTCTACCAATACTGTCATCCAATCATAGTTTTCATGGGATTGCTATAAACCTATTGGTTTCCACCAATAACATCTCTCATGTAATAGTTTTCTTGCTGTCTATGAACCTATTAATCTCTCTCAATAACTTATTTCAGACATAGTTTTCATGGGATCACTAAGAACCTATTGGCCCCTGCCAATAACAATTTCCATAACATAGTTTTTATGGGCTTACTAAGAACTTGTCTACCAATAATCCTTTGATCAGTCTTGGGCATCTTATATTCTGGTCTTTGGATGCAATTCTACTCACACAGGAGTTAAATCCAATATATACTTATTCACTACTGGGCCAACCTACCCTGTTATTCTTCCCTTACCCCAAGATGCAGTTATTAGTTATAAATGAATTGAATATAGTTACATAAGCATTAATGATAACTGATCAAATAACATAACAATATAAACATCCATGGTTAAATTCCTTGTAATTATTTTTCTAATGAAATAAGGATAATACCTTAACCCGCTATCTTTATCAGGGAAAGCTTCCTTTAAAATTCCATAGTTAAACGACATTTCAAAACTCTTTCATATTACCATGTATTCACTTTAAAAATGAGATTGGGTTCTCAAATTAAAAAACTAAGGATTTTGAATATATCGTTTGTAACATTACATAAAACCTTAGATGTTCTCTTTCGAAACCATCCTACATATATTTCGAATACTTAGAACCATTCCTTTCGAAAAACTAAAAACATACAAAACACTGAAAATTATACCTTTCTAAATACTTAAAGCATACCCTTCAAAAGCATTGGGTTCAAGTAAGAGTTTGTGGAAACATGGCTTCGATTCCTTTAAAAACCATTGGGTTTAACATTTAATATAACTATAGGGTCAAAGAGAACATAAGCGAAAGCAACCCTTTCGAAAGCATTGATCTCAAATAAAAGAATTGGGGAAGAGGATGGCTTCGAAACCAACCTTTTGAAACCATTGCCTTCGAAACTGTTATTAAAAGTGGCTAAAAACAAGCCTTTCGAAAGTGTTGAGGAAGCGGCTTTAAAATTTAAAAGCAGCCTCTAACTAATTCGAAAGGTATGAATGCAGCAGCTAGGTATCAAACAGGTTCAAAAGCGACAACTATTTCGAAAGCTTCTTTAAAAACAAAGGCAAGTTGATTGATTCGAAGGCTAATAAAAAGTGGTTTCAACCCCTTCGAAAGCATGCCTTCGACATGGTCCCTTCCGCCTTTCTTCAATCCACTATGTACCAATTGCTTGATACCATATGCATTGGTTTTGAATGAGTGCGAAAGGTCTACTGGGCATGGTGATGGAAGCAAGTAAATGGAAGTGGCGAAGTTGTAATTCATAACAAAACTGATTTTTTGCCTTACAGAGTAATTCTTTTTTACTTAACTTGCCTAATTTGTCAAAATATGATTGGTTTCCAATTCTTTATCAAAATTCTTTTATAAAAAGGCTGCCGAATTCAATCATTAACAACTGAAATTGTTTTAGCAAATATGCCCTTCTCCTTAGAAAAACAATTAAAACATTTAAGTCCTCTAACTTAAATAATTTAAAAACCATAGTAAAACACTTAGGAAAAATCCCCAAAAATCATAATTATTCACTTTTATTATGTTTTCAAGCATATATAAATTTCTGACCCGAAAACATTAATTAATTGCCTTAAAAATTTAAACCCAAATTTAATAAATTCTTTTCATTAAAATTCATAATAAATTATCCATAGCTTGGAATATTATGAAAATTTAAACCCATCTCCAAAATAATGTTCTAAATAATATATTCAAATATTATGGCATTTGGAAATCAAACTGCACGATTTTGGCCTTAATGTTGAATTATATTATCCTACAAAAATCCTTGTTTAAATTATAACATGGCACATAAATCAAAGCATCATCATTCATCCAATCATATGGTTTTAAACCTTAAACCCAAATTAAAACATTCAGGATGACTTATATAAGATGGTTTAGATCATTATTCACCTTGTTTAGATAAGGAACTTGAGATTTGTTCTCTGTTTAATCTTCCTAGCTTGAATCTTAGCTTCTGATTGGATTTTTCTCTTCTTCTTCTTAGGGTTATGATCGGACTCAACTCTCTTTGCTTATGTTTTTGATTTATAAAAAAGTGAATGAGAATGAGGTAAGGGGTTTAGGGGTTATGGTATACAACTATTACCTTTTTGCCCTTGCCTTATTCTCTTAAATTTCTAATTTATAAATCACACTTATATATTTATTTAGTTAAGGCATGACCTTAATTAGTTTTCAAATCTCAATCCCCTTATCACTTTAGCCTTGACATTGTTCTATTTAATTTATCTAATTAAATCTCCTGAATAATGCTAATAAAAATTAGGGGTGTTACACTTTGTTTGCTTGATGTCTAGGGAACTGCTGGCAAAGGGAAAGACGATGTTGAAGCTTCAGGATCCAGTCCTAAAGATCCTCCTACGATTCTTCCAATTGGCGCCTTAATCTCTCTTGGTCCATGAAAGGATGCGGGGTATGATCCGGAGCAGCCCGGCTTCAAGTCTACTATGCTAACTCCAATTCAAGAAGGCAGCACTCCGACCAACTCTGAAAGCCAACTGGAAGAAGGTATATCGCTTACTTCTCCAGTGCTTGAGAAGATTCATACTCCATGCTCGATAGTCTGGGCTTGTTTGTTGGTTCTTATAAACCCGCAGGTCCGTCTGCTCCTACTCAAATCCCATGTGATGATGTTTCTTTGGGGCAGCAGCCATCGATCATCGGTTCTGCAGTGGTGACCACATCGCAGGTAGTTACAAGTGCTCCTTCAACTGAGACTCCGGGCCTGGATGCACAAACGATTGGGGACTTTACCGATGAGAAGGCTAATAATCAGACAGCTCATGACGAATCTAATGACGTCGTAATTACACATGTATCTAAGTGCATTGATGAGCTCAGCACGAAGGAGCATGTCGAGAAGGAGGAGTTGCTAAAGAAAAAGGCTAAGACTAAGCCTGCCGATATAGAAGTCACTAACGTTGACCTTACTCCATTACAAGTCATTCCACTCGGCAGGTTGATTCTTGAAGAAGAACTCCCACTAGCATCTGAAAGCATTCCTCTCAAAGGTGGCAAGAGCAGTGGAAAGTCAAAGAGGAAAAACAAATGGGAAAGCTTCGAAGAAACTAACTCCAAGAAGCCCAGGAGGGATAGGAAGAAGTAGCTGCAATATTGGCTTAGGTTGTAAATAGCTTAGGTCGCCATTTTTTGTTGGTCGTGTTTGTGCGATACGGCCCCCTCTTTTGGTCTCTTGCTTTTAAGTAAACTTCTACTTTCACTTCCAAGTTTAGTGTAAATAAAGCCTTTTTTGCTTTGACTTCACATCTGTGTGAATTTGTTTAAGTGTTTGAGTTATTACATTTTCCACTCAGTGTACTTGTAGTTTAATCGCTTGTTATGTGAATTGTATTATGATTTGACCACCCATCGATTCAGGTGTTGATCCTATAGATCCAACTCAAGGCCTCAATACGGTCGCAGCCTCGAGTCATACCAAACACTAAGCCTTAGTCTTAGTGTTACGCTGTCGAATCTAGCATTTAAGCGATTACACTCCTGCCCCCGTCTTGGGTTAGCGAAGTTAATTAGTGGATGGTTGAATCCCATCCTTAATGAGTTTATACCTCTCCTATCGAATCTAGATCAGAGTTAGTTGTTAAGTGGTCAAATTGCACTCCTTCATTTATTTATACACATATCAGCACTTTGGGAATCAAAGTTAGTTAGCGGGCGGTCGATCGCACCTGTTTAATGTTTATACTCCAGTCCATGCTCTTGGGACTTATAGTTGTTTTGGAAAATCATTGAACCACATTTTCCTTAGTTAATTGTTATCCCCCTAAGTTTGGGGTTAGATTTGATGAGTGATCGGTCGTATCACGATCACCTTTAATTCATGTTTGTCCTATCAATAAGTGGGAATGAGTTGGTTGACGGATGGTCGAATCACATCTGTCTTGTATCTTATACTCTTATCGTCAGATTATAGGCGAGAGTTATTGGATTAGCGGCCGAATCGCATTCATTTTGTTTATTTCGATTAAAAACTTGATTAATTGGTCAACACCAAACTCTGGGTACCTGATCGTACATGTTAGTGTAAGTTGGTCGTATATCACAACTATTATATCATGCATTGGCAATTCATAGATTGGAAAAAACTTCAAGTTTACTAATTGAATAGAATTGAGAAAATCTTTTTTATTACATAACTTGGAATTCAAATGCAAAAGCAAGCTCGAAAAATAAATATCATTGACTGAAAAATAAACTAAGTGAAATAACATCGTCAATGCTTGCTATTCCCTGCTCTCGGAAGTGTGACGCCATCAACAGTCGCTGGTTTAAAAGTTCCATCTCCAAGCTTCTGTTCAATGCCATATGGTCCTTCCCATGTCGGACCCATGTGTGCAGGGATAGGAAATATCCGCTTTAAGACAAGATCGCCAATTTCAAAGGTCCTTGGTCGTACTTTGGTGTTGTAGTATCAGGCAACTCGGTGTCGGTGTGCAGCTGCCCTCAAGTCAGCTTCTTCAAGCTTCTCATCAACCATGTCTAGAGATTCCAAAACAAGATCTCTGTTTGTTCTGGGGTCGTAATGAGTCACTTGATGAGAAGGGGTTTCAAGTTCTATATGAATGACGGCTTCAGAGCCATAAGCAAGGGCTAATGGAGCATAGCCAGTACGTAGACTTGTGGGTGGTTCCATAGGCCCATAATGCTATTGGGAGTTCATCAACCCACTTTCTTCTAGCCTTTTCCAAACGCTTCTTCAGAATGGACTTTATGATTTTGTTAACAGCTTCGACCTATCCATTAGCTTGATGGTGGCAACTGCCGCAAAACTTTTCTCAATGTGATGCCGACGGTAGAAGTCTTTAAATTCAGCATTATCGAATTGGGTCGTTGTCGGTCACAATTGTTCGAGGAAGACCAAAACCACAGATGATATTTCGGACAGCAAAGTAAATTACTTTTTTCATTATGATCGTGGCTAAAGGTTTGACTTCAGCCCATTTAATGAAGTAATCAACTGCTACAATGGCGTACTTCGCACCACCTTTGGAGATCGGCAAGGAGCCAATGATGTCAATACCCCAAGTGGCATACGGCCATGGACTAACCATTTGTGTGATTTCAATCAACGGGGCTCCCGAAATTTTGACATACATCTAGCATTTTTCACATCGTTTAACGTGATCAGCTGTATCTTGATTAACAGTTGGCTAGTTATACCCGTAGCAGAGTATCTTCTTTTCCAGGGTTTTCCCCCAGTGTGATGGCTGCATTCTCCATCATGGACTTCTCCCGGAACTCGTTGAATTTTGTCATGGGAGATACACCAAAGCAGGGGAATAGAGAATCCTTTTTATACATGACTCCTTTTTGGATGATGTAGCATGAAGCCTTATGGAGGACCTATCGTTTTTCATTCCTCCGTTTGGGAAGGACCCTTCGTTGTAGATAGTCTTTGATGGGAGTCATCCATGACTCCTTTTCGGCTTCACATCCAAGACTCAGTCAACCTCCATTTGGACGATACTTGGAGCATTAAGTGCTTCAACTGGGACCAAGCCCATTAGCTATGCATCCTCGGAATTGGCTAGCTTGGCCAGTGAGTCGGATTTCTCATTTTTCTCTCTGGGAATGTGTGATGGTATAATCTCGAAATCGGTTAGCAGCTCTTGGACTTGGCTGAGATAAGGAGCAAATTGCTACCCATAGCCTAATAGTCTCACCTGACTTGACATACAACCAACTGGGAGTCATAAAATATCTGCAATGATTTCACTCCCAGTTCTTTGGCAAGTTTGAGCCTGGAAATCAAGACTTCATATTCAGCTTCGTTCTTCATTGCAGGGAATTCGATTTTTATACCATATCAGATCGATCATTTCTAAGGAGTCACTAACACAATTCGCATGCTAGAACAACGATTATTGGATGCTCCATCCGTATATATCCTCCATTGGATGGTCGACTCTTCACTACTCTCCAAAGATTCATCTTGTGCAGTGAACTCGGCTATGAAGTCCACCGATGCTTGTACATGAATGGCTCTCCTTGGGAGATAAGTGATGTCAAATTGGCTCAATTCGATATTCCATTTGAGTAACCTTCTAGACGTCTCAGGTCGCATTAGGACCAGTCGTAACGGTTGGTCGGTGTAGACGTTGATAGGATGAGCCTAGAAATAAGGGAAAAGCTTTTGTGATGCAATCAATAGGCAGTATGCAAGCTTGTTTAGCTTTGGGTAGTTTCTCTTGGCTTCTGTCAATCGATTGCTTATATAATAGGTCGGCCTTTGGATCCGATTCTCTTCGTGCAGTGCAGCACTTATGGCATGTACCGACACTGCCTAAATATATATATAATTCTTTGTGGTCAAGTGGCTTGGATAAGATGGTAGGTCTTTCTAAGTGGTCAACCAGAGCTTTGAACGCATCGATGTAGTCTCATGTCCATTCAAAGTTACTCTTCCCTCTCTGGATCAAACCAAAGAAAGGAATACATTTTTCAGTGGCCCTGGAGATGAATCGGCTTAGGGCGGTGACCTTCCTATTTTGGCTTTGTACTTGATTGATAGTTTTCGGTGCATGGATGTTCCAAATTACTTAAATCTTCTTGGGGTTGGTTTCGATTCCACGAGAGTTGACGATGAAACCCCGAAATTTCCCCGATGAAATGCCGAAAGAGCATTTCAAAGGGATTGAGTTTCATTCCATATTTCCAAAGAACACTGAACATCTACAATAAGTCATCAATGTGGTCGTTTGATATTCGTGACTTCACGAGCATATCATCCACATATACTTCCATCGATCGACCATTCTGGTCTTTGAACGTCCGGTTTACCAATCTCTGATCAATAGCTCTAGCTTTCTTTAGTCTAAATGGCTTCACAACATAGCAATATAATCCCATATCAATTATGAAGCTGGTGTGCCCCTGGTCAGGGACGTGCATCGAGATTTGATTGTATCTAGAGTGTGCATCCATAAATGAAAGTAATTCATGTCCGACGGTCGAGTCCACCAGCTGGTCGATTCTTGGAAGTGGAAAGCTATCCTTCGGGCATGCCTTATTCAGATCTGAGTAGTCAACACATGTCTGTCACTTTTTGTTTGCCTTTCTCACAAGTACAGGATTAGAGACCCATTTTGGGTATAGGGCGTCACGGATAAACCCATTGCTTTTCAGTCTATCCACCTCCTCATTAAGCGCGACAGATCTCTCTCGATCCATGCCACATGGTTTTTGCTTCACCAGGACAAGACTTGGGCCGATATTTAATGTGTGGCTTAGGATGGTTGGCGAAATCCCACACATATTAGAATGGGTCCAAGCGAACACATCAAGATTTGCTTAGAGAAAACCAATAATTCTTTCACCATCATTGCGCTGAGTTGTGATTTGATCTTCAAGACCTGTGATGGGTCATCGTGACTGACCGTGATGTCGATCATCAGCTTAGTGGGTGCAGCCTTGTATTCCTAGGGTTCCTCTTCTTTATTTCATGGATCTGTATCTTTATAGAAGCGACTGTGGTGCCCGAGCCAAGGCCTGGACGCTGGTTGCTAATTTTCATTGGTTTGGATGCAGAGAGGCTTCTCCACACCCTTTCCCTTCTCTTTTCGCTGAGCATCTCTCAACTCAGACACGTAACAGGCATGTCCAGTCACCTGATCTCCATGTACAACTCCCATGCCATTATTAATTGGGAATTTTAAGGTAAGACACCAAGAGACAATGGCTACCAAGAATTCAGCAAGGGCCGGTCGGCCTAGGAAAACATTATATGAAGAGTCCACATCCAACACAACAAGCGGTAACATCCATACTCTCCTACGGTTGCCTTCTCCTAACTCCACCGGTAGCTCGACATAGTTTACCACTTCTAGTGCAACACCATTAAAACCATGAATGCGGGCTTTACACAATTTCAGATCCTTGGCTTCCATCCTCATTTGGTCGTAAGCCTTCTTGAAAATTATGTTTACAGTACTGCCACAATCTGCCACAATCGATCAGAATATTCCTCACTTAAGCAGGACCGATCATGGCCAAGATAACCATCGGATTGATTGTAAGGGACTCCACCTTATCAGCTTCTCTGCTCTAGAACACTATGTCGTTTGCCATAGTACGTTTTTGTTTTGCCAGAGCTCCTTCCTCCGTGTTCGACCAGCATTTAAAATTAACATGTTTGATTGTGTTTGCATAACGCTCCATTTCATGCCAACTTCTATCTGCTGGATGTAGTCCTCCAACTATGGTGCTAATAACCAATCTTCTACCAGTTAGCCTAGGTTCCTTGACATTAGGCGGAACTTGTCCTCGATTGGGGTCAGATGTGCCCTGCACCATCCTACGAGGCCTTAGCAAACTGCCTAACTTTATCTCGCAAATCAACTTCTCAATAACATCTTGGAGGTGTTGACATTCATTTGCATTATGGCCATAGCACTCATGGAACCTACAATACTTCCCAGTCTACTTCTGTTTCTCCGTTGATTATTTCAGAGGTGGATTCCTGTACTGCATGGTATTATAAGTTGGTAGATCGACATTTTCCAACGACATGTTCAATAGTGTGTAAGTCTCAAACATTGGAATTCTCGGATTTCCTCTCCCAGAATCCCGTCTTGGATCATGGTTCTTATCACCGCCCTTTTTCTGCTCATTAGGTTTATTATATACATTGACTGCTACTTTTCCGAAACCCCCCGGACTGCTTCACCGATATGTTATTTTGAGCTCCTTCAACATTTTGATCAGTACCATCTCTCTTTCTGGATCGTTTTGCCTCTTCCTTCTTGAAGTATCGAGCAGCTTTTGCATAAAAGCGGTCCAACGCAGCGGTGGGTTTTCTAACCAACCAATCTCCAAAATCAGAATCAGGGCCAATCTCTTTGGTCAGTGCCATTAGTATCAAGTTACCGGATTACTGACTTCTGTGATGGCCATATTGAATCTTTCCAAATAATCCTTCAGCGACTCCCCTCGAACTTGAATCACACTAGAGAGGGACATAACATCTTTAGGGTGAGCAGTACGCATTTAGGACTACTCCATGAACTTCGTTGCCAACTCATCGAATGTGGATATTTATTGCGGTAGCAACCTAGTGAACCACATGGTTGTAATTCCACCTAGAGAGATTGGAACACATCTGCATTTGATCGCATCATCGCTCGTGCTGAGTCCATAAGCCATTCATATCTCATAATATCCTGCCTGGGGTTTGTTTTTCCCTTATAGATAGGCATCGTGGGCATACTAAATCTCCACGGGTACTCTACATGTAGGATGTTGTTGGTGAATGGAGTATGAGTCCTAGAGAGTCCCCAATCATCTTTGGTCAAGCCTTGGTTTTCCTTGCCCGGCTATCTGACCATAGCCATCAAATCTAGCATTTGAAGGGTTCGTGCCAAGTGGTGGTCATGTTCCACCTCATGTGAATAATCCGGTTGATGTCTCCTGACCGCTCCATATTGCCTTGGCTCAACATTCCCCTAACATATTTCCTAAGTGGTTTCTCCATCATCATTCCTGGGTGGTAGTTGATCAGCATTTGCCTGAACTTCATCATCTAGATCCACCATAGTATCTCCAGCTTGCACCCCTCTAGTAGTTTTCCAGTTTCCTTCTCTGGAAGACCGATCGGTGCCGATCCTTCTCAATGGATTAGGGCCGATCGACAACGATCGATTGCAATTGATTTCTAGCTATTGTTCCGACGTTCCAGCGTTGTATGCTTCAGTTTTACGACGTCTGGCTATGTGATAATCATCGGATGAGGAAGAACCCTCTGATCCTGAATATGGAGTAGGCTTCCTCCTTGTTTTTCCACGCTGTTGATCTTTCAATTGGTTCATCAAGTCGATATTGGCCTGCATCTGCTAGTCAAGCTGTTGACGGCTATCCATCAACTCCTTCATGAGGGCTTCAAAATCATTTTCGGTAATGGCATCAGTAGGATTCTGGGTATTAGCTAGATTTTGGGTGTTGGTAGCCACTGGTTGAACATTCTACTCTCCATGTTGGACACTAACATTATCAATTTCTTTACCTCCATGGAAAGTAGACTTTGTTCCTCTAATTATGGCTATTAGCTTCCTTTAGATTTTCCTTCAAATTGAGTAGGTTAAGAAGCTTTTTAAAGACAAATCCGAATCCCTTCCTCGGATATAGGCAATCCAACAATAAAATAGGGATCCAGTCAAATTGAGAATCAAGCTTCTCAGTGAAAGCACCAAAATGTTTGCACCAAAAATTAGCACAAACACCCAACTGAGAATTTGAAGAGAAATAAATGAAGATAATTAAATGGAAATAGAGGAAAATAGCAATAAACTAATAGCAAATAAGTAAAAAAATAGAGACACGGCGATTTATAGTGGTTCGACATTGATTGTCTACGTCCACTTTAATGAAATTGCTTTATTAATCACTTTGAATTCTAAGTACAAGTGGGGTTGAATCAGAATCCGAGATTATAATGGAGTAAAAAGTAAACAGCAGCGTAAAGATCCTTAAATTGAACAATGGAGTACGTGGCGGTCCGCGAGCCCTTTGGTGGGTCCCTGTGCTCATTAGCTTCTTGTTCCCAAAGTTTCGCGCATAGTTGACTTCATGTTTGTGAGATATTAACAATCATTGTTTAGTTGAACTATTGGGTTAATACGATCTGATCCCTTGATCCCTTTCCTAAGTGAAGGAATTACGATCTGATCCCTTGCCTGAGGGAAGTAATTTTCCCATAACTCGAGAAAATTAACTTCAAACGACTTGAAATTTGAAATGTAGCCTCATGGGGCCTTCCTTGTCACTACATATCAATCTCACCCAGTTTGGGACAAAAATTGAGCAGTGGCACAAATATATAATCGAAATGTTCTGTATAGCCCATCTCTTAGTTTCGCTTGATTCATAACGCCACACGCGCTCGATCTCCGGACTCCCTGCCTTGCCAAATTAGTCGGAATGTAGCTGGGAAAAAAATACTAGATAACATATAATGATGCTCTTATTAGGACATATGAAGTCGAGAGTGCTAATTATTACTCTCATCAGGACTCCTATCGTCGAGAGTATATTTTGTTGTATCCTCTAACGATTAACTTTTGAAGTACCATTATCTACTCTTAGGACTAGTAGTCGAGGATTATTATATGGAGATGCCCTCATCAGGACCTATATAGTTGAGAGTATTTGATGTGACACTCATTATGATTCACTAAGTTGAGAGTATTAATTATCACTCTCAATAGAACTCATTGAGTCGAGAGCAGTTGTTGTCATTCTCATCTGAACTTCTACAGTCGAGAGTACTAGTTATCACTCTCATTAAGACTTACATAGTCGAGAGTTTTTGTTAGGAATCTACGTCATAGGGTTCATGCCACTATGGAGAGCGCGTGAATTAAACCCAGCAAATAGGCTAGTTATCCATCCTAGCGGCCTGATTGCGGGGTCGTGCCCCGGATTCATGATGTCACCTTGTTGAGTTGTAGGCTAAGAGTTATTTCTTTCATTAGAGCCATTGCACCGACATCACTTAAGGACCAACAGTCCGTTACTAAGGGCAAGTAGGAATTTTGGCCAATGCTCAGCGTAGTCTAACAACGTGTTTATGACATGCTATGGATATGACTGTCACGATTCTGGGAGTAAATTATGGACTGTAGGAAATAGGCTGCGGTCATTAGCGTTTCCTAGAGTAGTGCTGCGTTACAACAGCCTTCCATCTGGATGACTAAGGTAGGTCCATTACATTTGAGATATTTGATATTATCATCATACCGAGGACAATGATCATTGACATTAGAGACTGGTTACATGTTAGTCTATCATTTGAGTTAGCTTAGCCCAAGGCAGTTGTGTGTTGTCTATTTATGAATTAGAGACACGTTGTATGCTTGTCTATCATTCTCTTATAAGAGAATATGGATGAGAGATCTCCTTTTTGTTGATTTGTTATTTCTATCTCCTAGGACCATTCAGTCGAGAGCTTCGCCTTTCTAAGGAGTGGGGATCGAGATATATGGTTTTGTATATTGAGTTTTTGATTGGGTTTGTCACTAATTTCAGTTTATATATTTGTTGATATCTCTAAGTGCCTAACAATCAGAAGTTATCACTTCTATTAGGAATATAGGTCGAGATAGTATTTTTGGATATTAATTTCTATATTTGGTTGGATTTTGCTCTTTTGGAGTTTCATATTTCTTGATTTATTTTTTATGGCTTAGCAATCGGAAGCTATTACTTCCATTAGGGCTGTAAGTTGAGATTTGATGTTTTGATTATTTATTTGGGATTATTCCTTCTTGATTTATATTTTTAGGGCTTAATAGTCGGAAGTCTTCCATTTGGACTGTAAGTCATAACTGATATTTTTGGGATTGTTAACCTTTGGACTTGGTTTAACTTGGGATTTGTTCTTTTATTATGGATTTATGGATACACAACGTGCTTATCCATGGTATTTCTAGATTTTGATGTATTCGATTGTTGTCACCTAAATTTTAGTTATCGTGATTTCTTTACTTATGCTTATTTCATGGTGATATTGAGATTGAGGCATGGTATATTCTTATGATGTTATGGTAGATATAACGTTGTGTAGTGTTGTGGTTTGCCTATTATTACCATGCTTATTGTTGTGTACCCATATTGGATTTAGATATAGGCTGACCCATTTATTATTTATGCAATACTCGGGTCAGTCCGAGAGATTATAGGTTTAGGGACAGATGACTATTATATGGATGTTGAGAAAAGATGGAGGGTAGGATATCATTGTGTGTTTGCACAAGAAAATGGACAAACACCTCGAAATTGTATGATTTAGTAGATCTTAGGTTGTTCTTAGTGATTTTGGAGATTTATGAAAATATATGAAAAACAGGGGCTAAACTGTAAAAGGACACGCAGGTTTATAGTGGTTCAGCCAGAATGTGCCTACGTCCACTTTATATGTAATTTCTCTTCTCTTGTTTTGATTACAAGTACAAAGCTTTGATACAAGTAAAAGAAAGTTGTTTGAAAGTTCCTTCCGTGCTTGAGCTCTCAAACTTGTCCCCCATTGCTGTACCCCTGCCCCTCTATTTATAGAGTGAGGCTGGGGGTAGGGGTCTTGGAGGTATATAGCAGCTGGCGGGCCTGGGCTGACGTAATCTGGCTTGGTGGATCTGGTCCGGTTTCCTTTGGTTCGGTGGTGAGATGAGTGGCCCGGTTGCTTCGTTCGGTGGAGGCTTCATTCGGTGGAGAGGTTTGGACCGGTGGGGAATTGGTCTGGTATAGGCTGGTTCGGTGGAGGTTGGTTAGGAGTTGGTTCGGTAGTGAGGGCGCAGCTTGGTCCGACAGTGGGTCTTTCGTGGAGCTGGTCCGGCAGTGGGTCTCTCGTGGAGCTGGTCCGGTAGTGGGTCTTTCGTGGAGCTGGTCCGGTAGAATCTCGCTCAACACTTACCCCCCAAAGTAGGGCATGTGCATGCACGTGTCTTGCTTTGTTTTTGGTCGTTCATCCTGGACACTTCCATCCGGTCTCAGAAACGAAATGGTGGTCCGGCTATCTTTCCTTCCCTCTATAAGTAGGGGCTCCGTACCTTCGTTGTTTCCCTACCGATCGAAAAGTGCTGAGCCAAATTCTCAAACACCGAATCAATTGCAGTGCCGAACTAGGCTACTTTGCTGGATCAGGTGAGGCCTTCTTTCCTCACCGAATGACTATTAGGCTTTATACTGCCGAATGAGCTTTTTGAAAATGCCGAATGGGCCTTTGGGTAACGAGAATGCCGAATGAACTTGATAATGAGAATGCCGAATGGGCTAGATACACTTGATTTTTTCACTTTTTATATCACGAGCGAAATTCCGGGCTGTATGTACTTGCTTGTTTGTACTCTCTGTTTTAACAACATGTTTTTTCGACGTTGCAGATAATGTCTCGCAAAGCAGAAACTCGATCGGATAAAAAGAAGTCCCAGGGCGAAGGAGAATCTTCCGCAGTGCCCCCTGCTCAGCCAGGACTGGAACGTCATGGAACTGCCCCCAGATCACTGGTGGACGGGTACGGTCCTCAGGAGCTTTTGGACTCCCCGCCCGATTGCTTTCCCAGCTCCCTCAAGGAGGAGCAACTTGATGTCATCTCCCGTTCTTTCGGAATCGATAGAGCACGCATGCTGTTGCCAGGGAGAGAAGCTATGTCGTATGACCCTCCCGAAGGGTACTTTGCCTACAGCAGATATCACTATATGTGTGGTGCCATCCTGCCTCTTAATGCTTGGGTAGCCAGTTTCCTTACATATCTAAAGGTGGCCCCGTTCCAGCTTCAACCCAACTCCTATACTATACTAGTGAGCCTCTTCGTCATCTTCTAGAGGAAGTATGGGCGTGCTCCTTCCAACCGGGAGATCCGGTACTTATATAATCTGAGGGGCTATAAGAAGGGGTCCCCATACATCAGCTTGGAGTCAGCTGTAACCTTCAAGCCGGTCTTGGATCTGTATTCTAAGTACAGCATGTTCAAGAAGGAGTGGTTCTTCATCAGGGATGACTCTGCTTCTATTCGGCGTTTCACCTCTGGATGTAAGTCGACGCTTTATTTATAATTTCCATTCTGCTCGCAATGCTTCTTCTCATACGTTTTCATTTTTGCTAGCGACAGGTGGCTTTGCGGTTGTGGAGACTGGTCGCCTGGTTCAGACGGCGGCTGAGATAGAAGCTATCCCCGGGAGAGATAGATCAGCTGCCTACCTGATCAGAAACGCGACCCTTCTGGAGTATAACTTGATCCTTCCTCAACAGTCAGTAGTCAAGCAGAGGGAAACGGCGGAGGAGAGGGCGGCTGCTCAAGCTAAGGGAGGTGTCACAGTAGAGAGTGGTAAGAGGAAACCTTTCACAAAACCTCCAGCTGTCGGAGGTAAGAAACTTAAGAAGTCGGATGGTCCTTCCCCCATCAATTGTCCTCTTACCTAGGGGGAGGAAGACGTAGAGGAGGTGAGAGGTGAGGGCGGAGATGATCGGGAAGTTGATGATGGTGGCGATGGCATCGGGGCCTTGCTTCCTGGGCAGGCAGGCGAGATTCAAGAGTGGACGGATGATGCATTCCATCAGGCTTTTGAGGGGCTGGACGGAGACCCGGCTTTGGTAGAGAAATCCGCGAAAGCTGACAAGGCCGAGACCGGTGCAAGCGTGTCTTCCCAGACTATTCCAGCCAAGGTGGCTCCGACGACTCAAGGTGAACTTTTGACTTCTGCAGGCTCCATTTATGATAGGGACTTAGAAATATTTTATGATCCGCTCCCGTCCTGGAATGAAATCCAGGACTTATTGCAGTATCCTACTTCTCCCCAGGGTTTGTATAACAGATGTGTTTCTTACCTTCTTTTAACTTTTAATTTACCGCGTTTCTCGAATTATGGATTAATGCAAGCTTGTGACACTTGCCCTTTATATCAGGAGCAGGTAAAACGGCCAAGGCCTCAGATCTTCGGCACAGGCTTGAACAATACAAGCTCTCCAAAGCTTCCACCAAGCCGAAGACTCCGACCCACCGTTCCAGGGATGTAGTCGGCTACCGTCCTCTTCTCGGGGTTATTGAAGAGGGTATTCAGAAGAGAAAAAGGAGTCATCCCTTATCCAAACCTTCACCCGGTCCTCAGCCCCCAGTTCAGCCTCTTCATGATATCACGGAGGAGGATACTGAGTTCGCACTCTCTCCGCACCCGTCTGAAAATCCTACCGTTACGCAAATTGATCGTCCTGGTTTGGCTCGTAATCCATTTGCGGGTCATCCTGATCTGGATCCAAGTTCCCATGATATTACCTTCGACGAGGACACCGGTGAGCACCTTCTTCCCCGTAATCCCATGGTGCGGGTGCTTGATGAGGTTAAGTCCCTAGATCTCGATTTACTTACCACTCGGATAGTTACCATGGGAGATGAGGCCAAGGCTAATATTGATCGGGTGGCGGAGGAGACTAGGAAGATGATGGGGCATCATGCCCGGCTGGTTAAGGCTGGAGAGGAGATTGGGAGTGCCAACATCCGACTACGATTGATGGTTTCGGACCAGGCCAAACAGCTTGCTGATCAGGCCATTCAGATTTCTAAGCATGAGGCTGCCTCCGGGCGATTGAGGAAGACTATGGAGGAGGCTAGTAAGGCGGAACTGCGGAAAATGGAGGCTGCCTGCAAGGAGCAGATAAATATGGCCATCTCGATGGTGGATGAGGTTCGGAGGGCGGATCTCGAACGGGTAGAGGAGTTGTCGAAGAAGCTTAAAGTCGCGGAGCTTGCTCAGGTCAGGCTAAAGGAGGAGATGGAGGCGATGAGGAGGTCCTTTCAAGCTGACTGCTCGCGGTACCGATTGGAGAGGGATGCTGCCACTGCAAGGCTATCGATTTCTGAGGCTCGTATGAGGGAGTTTGAGGAAAATGAGGGTATGATGGATGATATGCTGCAGGACATGTACTTTCGCATTTGGAAGCAGGGCAGCTTATCTTGGATGGATGACTACTCCCGGGTCATGGCTAGGATTTACATCAGGGCTCTAGAGGAGGCCAAGGCTGAGGCGAATAAGGAGGGTGGAGCGGCCTTTAGGATGGATGTGGTCACTGCTCAGTTTACCAAGGAGGAGAAGACAGCGGTGAAAGAGGGGATGCGGTTGTTCGCGGTTGAGGAGGCAGGTGTGGAAGTAGGGGATGACGACCAAGACGATCAGGGGGAAGTTGTTGGTAACCTCTATTTCATTAGTTTCTTCTTTTGTTAACTCTGTTGCTTATCACTAATGATTTCTTTTTCTGACCGGACAGGTGGGCAACAGGACAAGGACAAGACTCCAATGCAGCCGGCTCCCTGATTAGACCTGGAAAATTCTTTTTGTGGACTTGACATGGCTATATATGTTAGTCTTAAAACAGTAGAGTAACTTTTAGGTTGTAATTCCTGCTACTTGTAATAAATAGCTCTATTCTTGATGTGTAATTCTTTAACTTAAGCTGATTTTGTCGTCTTTGGAATGTTTTTGCTATTTTGACATGTTGCATGAGAAATATAGCTATACATATTCTTGTAATTAAATTGTGTTCGATGTCGGGTTTTTGTTTAAAACATAATTTCATGACTTGCAGTGTTAGCGTGAGGTGTGAACAAATTATAGGCATATATGAAAGAAGGAAATACTGCCCTTTATATTTTGCTCGTAGATGGCAGCTTTGAATATCCTGTGTGACCGAGTAAGGGATGCGGTCCAGTATCTTGCTGTGAGCATCCGTTTCTATTAGTGAGTGTCTCCTGTTTTGTGTCCTGCACTTCAGGGATTGTTACAGAGGATAGGAGAAAAGTTTCTTAAGTAAAATTGAAATATGTGAAATAGTAAAACTTCCAATCACGGAAGGCCTTCGATGTGCTTAAGTTCGTGGCAAACGGGCTTTGTAGTCACTTTCCCTAGCTGTGGGTCTTGGAGACATTTGTCACCCATCTTACGCCTCCACGGGGAGTTAATTCTTTTTTACCACAGCCGTACTTAAGACACATCGGAGCCGAGATCGCGCACAGTAACTACCCGGGCCATTATGGCCCGTAATCGTGGGTATTATTCGATTTACCGTGGTCGGCTAGCGTGGGTGCCGATCGTCAACCGTGAACTGCCCCTGGCTGGCCACACCTTATGTTGGGGCTTATAATCGGTTCACAGTTGCCGGCGAGCCGAACGCCGTAATGAGCTGCCTCGGCTATAGTCGGCCTTCTCGGTGGCTTATAATCGTCTTATTACAGTTGGCTTTAAGGGCCGTCGCGAGCAATGAGTTAACCCGCAGCAGAGGGATGCTGGGGTGAAAGTGTCTCATTGGCGAGGGCATAGATTCGCATAGTACCTGTTAGGTCTTGTCCAGATGAAGTTGTGCTGTGGAGTGCCTCGAATTGAAATGCTGTATGCACAGGATTTTGTCCAACAGAAAAGGATAAAGTTAACAAGCAGCCAAGATATAAAGGAACAAGTTGAAAAAAAAGAGACAAGGTTTTTATAAAGTGGTTCGGCACGAAAATGCCTACGTCCACTGATTCACTTTGTTAATTCACTTCATATGGGCAATACAAGTTAAGAAAAGTACCGACGGAGGTGTTGGATGTTCCATGCCCTCTGGAACACCTCTCTGTCCACTGTTGACAAAATATAAGCTCTGTTGTGGAGATCTTTATGAATTACATATGGTCCATCCCAGATTGGGTCTAGTGCTCCGGGGCGAGGGAAGATTCGCTTGAGGACAAGATCCCCTTCTTGTAAGGTACGATGCTTGACTTTGGAGTTGTATTGTGCCGCCACTTTCTGTTTGTGGGCTGCTGCTTTAAGGATTGCATCATTTCTTCTCTCCTCAACTAGATCCAAAGACATGTGAAGGAGTTCTTCGTTCTCTTCTGGGTTATAGTGGATCCTACGGTGGGAAGGCACAATGGTTTCAACTGGGAGCATAGCCTCCGATCCGTATGCCAAAGAGAAAGGAGTGTGCCCCGTCGATGTTCTGAAAGATGTGCGATAGGCCCATAGTGCCGTAGGGAGTTCATCCACCCAAGCGCCCTTTGACTTTTCGAGCTTCTTTTTTATTAGAGTTTTCAGAATTTTGTTGACGGCTTCGACTTGTCCGTTTGCCTGGGGATATGCTACGGATGAGAAGCTTTTGTGAATTCCATGCTCTTGGCACCAGTTGGTGAATTCCTCGCTGTCGAACTGAAGCCCATTGTCTGATATGATTTTGAGTTGGACTTTGTACCTTCATAGGACATTTTTGATCAAGAAGTTAATAACTTTTGCTGAAGATACTTTATTCAGAGGTTCCGCTTCCACCCATTTGGTGAAATAGTCGACTGCCACTATAGCATATTTGGCCCCGCCTCGGCCCATTGGTAGCTCGCCGATTAAGTCAATTCCCCATATTGCGAAGGGCCAAGGGCTGGTCATTTGAGTAATCTCAGTTGTTGGTAGCCGCGGGATCTTAGCAAACTTCTGGCATCTGTCACACTTTTTGACAAAATCTAAGGCGTCCTTGCTTAAGGTGGGCCAGAAATATCCATACCGGAGTATCTTTTTTGCTAATGTTTGCCCTCCGGTGTGATCTCCGCAGCTTCCCTGATGAATGTTGAATAAGATTTCCTTGGCTTCCCTCCCAGCGACACACCTTAATAACGGGTTAGAGAATCCGCGCCGATAGAGGATGTCTTCTTGTATTGTGTAGCGGGAGGCTTTCCTCAAGATTTTCTTGACCTCGTTGCGCCCGTTGGGTAGTGTGCCACTTTGTAGGTAGTCTCGGATGGGAGTCATCCAAGTTGCTTCTTCGGTTGCAGCTATCAGATTTACTTGCTCAAAACTTGGGGTCAGTTGCTTTGAGATGGCTACTGCTCCGAAGATGGTGATGTCTCTCATACTTGCTTGCTTTGCCAATTCGTCGGCCTCTTGGTTATCTTCCCGAGGGATGTGTTTGACTAGGTAGTGGTCTAATCGGCTGAGAAGTAACTTGGTCTTCTTTAAATATGCTATGAGTCGTTCTTCTCGAGCTTGGAATTCTCCTAGTATTTGGTTAAAAATAAGTTAAGAATCGCTATGAAGACACAAAGAATTGGCTCCGATTTCTATGGAAAGTTCTAATCCAGCTATCACCGCTTCATATTCTGCATCGTTGTTGGTGGCAGCGAACTCCAACCTTATAGCATAGTGTAGCTTATTCCCCCTGGGATTGATTATTACCACACCTGCCCCCGAGCCTTGTTCGTTCGATGCGCCATCCACAAAGAGATTCCACTTGATGTCTTTTGCTGTTTCCAATTGCTCCTTATCTTCGTTGGTAGTGAATTCTGTAATGAAATCAGCCATGGCTTGTCCCTTGATGGCGGTGCGAGGGTGATAGGTGATATCATACTGACTTAGTTCAATGCACCATTTAAGTAGTCGCCCAGAAGTGTCGGGACGATGGAGTACCTGCCTCAGTGGTTGATCGGTCAGAACTTTGATGGAATGGGACTGGAAGTAGTGACGCAGTTTCCGTGATGTGATTAGTAAACAGTACGCTAGCTTCTCAAGTTTAGGATATCTGACTTCTGCCCCCGTAAACCTCTTACTGACGAAGTAAACTGGCCGCTGCGTGCGGTTGTCTTCCCTTATCAAGGCAGCTCTTAGGGCGTGAGATGACACAACAAGGTATAGGTATAATTCTTCGCCTTCGCTTGGAGTTGAGAGTACCGATGGTTTCTAGAGGTGTTCGATTAAGCTAAGGAAAGCGGTCAAGCATTCGTCAGTCCATTCGAACTTTCCTTTGTCTTTCTTTAGAGCTTCGAAAAAGGGGACGCACTTGTCTGTTGCCTTGGAGATGAATCGGCTTAGGGCGGCCACTTTCCTATTCAGGCTTTGCATTTCCTTCCGAGTGGAAGGTATCTTGATATCCCTTAGCACTCGGACTTGTTCAGGGTTTGCTTCAATCCCCCTGGCATGGACGATGAATCCTAAGAACTTTCCTGATGACACTCCGAAGGAGCACTTTAGTGGATTCAACTTCATTCCATACTGTCGAAGCACCTGGAACATCTCGCCTAGGTGGCTTACGTGATCTTTGGCTTTCCTTGACTTTACCAGCATGTCATCCACGTATACTTCCATAGTTTGTCCTATTAGCCCTGCAAACATCTTATTGACGAGGCGCTGGTAGGTGGCTCCTGCATTTTTAAGTCCGAAAGGCATTACCTTATAGCAGTATAAACCCCGGTCGGTGATGAAACTAGTGTGGTCTTGGTCGGGAGCATGCATAGGAATTTGGTTATATCCTGAGTATGCGTCCATAAAAGATAGGAGCTCGTGCCCGGCTGTGCTGTCTACAAGTTGGTCGATTCGGGGAAGTGGGAAGCAATCCTTTGGGCAGGCGTCGTTTAGGTTGGAAAAGTCAATGCAGGTTCGCCACTTCCCATTAGCCTTCTTTACCAGTACCGGATTGGCGATCCATTCCGAGTAGATAGCTTCTCGTATGAAGTCATTGGCGAGTAGATTCTTTACTTCTTCATCGAGGGCTGCTGACCGTTCTGCCCCCATACTTCTCTTTCTTTGTTTTACGGGCGCCTTAGTAGGATCAATATTTAATACATGGCATGCTATGTCGGGGGAGATTCCGGTCATGTCAGCGTGTGACCATGCGAATACATCCAAGTTGTGGCGGAGAAAATCGATGAGTTGTTCCTTCAATTCGACTTTTAGTTGCGACCCAATTTTCAATAGTCTACTTGAGTCGTGCTTGTCTACAGATATAAACTCCATAGCCTCTGCAGGCTCGGCGGTGGCCTCCTCCTCTTTGTCCCTAGGGTCTAATTCATTGAAAGGGTCGCTGGTATATCGAAGAGGAGGGGCTTTCTTTAGTTGCTACGCTTCTAGACTTTTCGTGCAGAGGGCAACCTCTACACCCTTCCCTTTATCCTTCCTGTGGTTGTTGCGAAGTTCAGTCACATAGCAGTCTCGAGCAACGTCCTGGTCTCCTTCTACTTCCCCTATTCCATTGTCTGTTGGAAACTTCATCTTTAGGCACCATGGGGCTAGGACAATTTGGAAGTCAGACAAGGCTGGCCTTCCTAAGAAGGCGTTGTAGGCCGAATGGTTTTCTATTAGCACGAACGTCTGCTTCCGTACAATGGAGCGGGGATGGCTTCCAATCTCAACAAAGAGGTCCAGTTGCCCGAGGGGCATCTTAGCATCCCCAGTGAAACCATGTAGTGGTTTATCGCAGGGAGATACATCCTTCATTGATAGCTTCATTTTGTCGAATGCGTGTTTGAACAGGATGTTTACTGAGCTTCCAGTGTCTACCAGGATTCGGTAAACTTCGGCGGGACCGAGTCGGGCTGAGATGACCATGGGATCCATGTGAGGGTACTGCCTTCCTTCTAGGTCACGCTTACCGAATGTGATGTCATTACTTTCTTTCCGCTTCGGGTGGCGCTCTTCTATAACCGAATTGACACAGTCTTTATTGTCTCTAAGCGACTTTCCATACCTTTCCATCTCTTTCCAGCTTCTGTCCGCGATGTGCGGTCCTCCTGAGACGGTATGGACCACTATCTTCTCTTGGCTAGAGCTACTAGCGTTGCGGTTTCCTCTGCCGGTGTCCGGTGAGGGTAGCCTTGGGTTTTCATTGGCAGGAGCTGGAGTCCTGTCCTGACTTTTTACATAACGTTCCAGTTTCTTCCTTCTGATGTGTTCCTCAATCAGATCCCGGAGATGATGGCATTCATTGGTATCATGCCCGTGAGATTCGTGGAAGCGGCAGAACTTTCCAGATTTCTGCGCGTTATCTGATTCCTTCTTGTATGGTGGGCGTTTGTATCTAACTTCGCCTTGGGTGGCAAGGAAGATATTTTCGACGGTCTCGTTCAAAGGAGTGTAAGTGTCGAATCTCGGCCCAGGCCGATATAGGCGCTTTTCTCCCTTCTTGCCCCCAGCATTGTCTCTCGAATCATTTCTTCGAACGTCCCTTGCCACAGCAGGGGCGTTGCTGTGAGTTGCCTTATTTTGCTGTCCTGACTGCCCCTCAACGGCAGCATCCTCAAGCCTCATGTATTTCCCGGCTTCATGGAAGAAATCGGGTAAAGTAGCTGGTTTTTCTTTCGTCAACCTTCTAGAAAATTTAGTGTCCGGATGCACACCACTACAGAGGGCCATTAGGATAAGCTTCTCATCGGCATCTTGGACTGCGGCTGCTGCGGCATTGAATCGGGTTAGGTATTGCTGCAGTTTTTCTCCAGGTTTCTGTTTGACGCTGGATAAGGAATAAGCGTCCTTAGGTTGTTCCACATGGATGCGGAACTGACTGATAAACTTTTCTTTCAACATTTCCCACGAGCTGATGGATCCCTGGGGTAGATGACAGAACCAGGAGGTAGCGAGATCTGCTAAGAAGAGCGGAAAGCATTTGCACAATACTCCCTCTGTTGCTCCACTCATGAGCATATGTTGTGCGTACCTCTGTAGGTGTACAACGGGATCGGAGGTTCCTTTGTAAGGTTCCATTGTTGGCATCTTCCATTCTCGGGGGGTGATAGCAATTTCGATATTGCGGGCGAAAGGGCTGGTTACCCAAGCGCCTATCCCTCGATCTCTTTGCTCCCGTTGGACACACTCTCTGAATAAGCGTGCCATCCTTTCATCAGAATTTGGAGCAGATAGAAATGAGTTTGTTTCTGTTCTGTGGGATTGATTTCGTCCAGATGACCCGTAGGGATGGTATCATCTATCGTTCCTCATATTTTCCAACGGCTGCCTTTGATCTTCTGGGGGCATGCTAGGGTCAGCTACAGTTGGCCCTTGCCTTGATCTTCCCCTGCTGGGTTCTGATCTAAGCATTTCCTCGGGTCCAACTTCGGGCTGGACTCTAGCTCGGCCCCGTTCACCGGCGTTTCCGTGGTTAGGCAGTATGACAGGCTCAGCTATAGTTGACCTCCGTCCGGTACCTCCCCCGTTGGGTTCGGTACCAAACGTTTCCTCAGGCCTAACTTCGGGCTGTGCTCGGTCTCGGCTCCTACCATGGCTACTTCTGCCGTTAGCTCCTTCGAAGAAGGAAGATCTTTGTTGTCTCTGAGATCCTCCAGACTGGGACTCACCCCATGATTCAGTGTTGCGGTTGGATTCTTCAGCATCCCTTAAGCGTGACATGAGATGGTCCACCAAGGCTTCCTCCTGGGACGTGAAGCGGTTAGTTACTTCAACCACAACTCTGTCCAAATCTGCCCTAGTAATTGCTGCAGTCTGTTCTGTGGCAGGAGTGGTTGGGTTAGCCTGTCCTTTATTTGTTACTACTACTGGAGGAGGACGATTTACTTGATTCGTGACAGCTGGATCTGGAAGACTGCTGGATGCGATGTTTTTTCCTTTGTTAACATCTTTTCTCTATTTGGAAGGCATGTTTTCCAAGTGGCGAACGATGTTGTTAGGAAAACTGTTAAGTGGATGAAGCTGAAGCTTCGAGCTTCTAGCTCTCAATGAAAGCACCAAAAATGTTTGCACAAAAAAATGGACAAACACCTCGAAATTGTATGATTTAGTAGATCTTAGGTTGTTCTTAGTGATTTTGGAGATTTATGCAAATATATGAAAAACAGGGGCTAAACTGTAAAAGGACACGCAGATTTATAGTGGTTCAGCCAGAATGTGCCTACATCCACTTTATATGTTATTTCTCTTCTCTTGTTTTGATTACAAGTACAAAGCTTTGATACAAGTAAAAGAAAGTTGTTTGAAAGTTCCTTTCGTGCTTGAGCTCTCAAACTTGTCCCCCATTGCTGTACCCCTGCCCCTCTATTTATAGAGTGAGGCTGGGGGTAGGGGTCTTGGAGGTATATAGCAGCTGGCGGGCCTGGGCTGACGTAATCTGGCCTGGTGGATCTGGTCCGGTTTCCTTTGGTTCGGTGGTGAGATGAGTGGCCCGGTTGCTTCGTTCGGTGGAGGCTTCATTCGGTGGAGAGGTTTAGACCGGTGGGGAATTGGTCCGGTATAGGCTGGTTCGGTGGAGGTTGGTTAGGAGTTGGTTCGGTAGTGAGGGCGCAGCTTGGTCCGACATTGGGTCTTTCGTGGAGCTGGTCCGGCAGTGGATCTCTCGTGGAGCTGGTCCGGTAGTGGGTCTTTCGTGGAGCTGGTCCGGTAGAATCTCGCTCAACATTGTGTATTACTGTGTATTATATTACCTCATGCTTGTATGACATTGTCTTGTATTGGATATACATTATGTAGTTTTAAGATATTGGGTGATTGACCTATTTATATCCCACTTAGAATTGTATATATTTATATCATATATGTTATCCTGCATTATTGACTCTATCTTCTCAGTGATTTATTTTATATTATGTATTGTTCTATCTAAGAGGCATATGTGTTTAATGTCTTATGCTGATACTGTGTACATATTTGAGAGTTGTTTATGATTTTTTTAAATACGTACTGTTGGCATAAGAGAATATTCACGTGTTCACCCCGTACAACCTCATTCTCTGTACCCAATAAAACTCTTGGACAGTATGGGTGTAGAGGTGGGGTGTTACAATAAGTATAATAAAAAAGGGTTAAAAATAGACATTGTTAACACATAGTCACAACAAACCAAAAGCCACTCCATACTTAGCATTATCTTTAGAATGTTCATTCTAAAGATCTAAGTATACTTATTAACAAGATAATATACTTTTACATAACTTCATAGAACCGTTTATTATAACATAAGTTTTATAATTCAAATCTTCCATTTTTTCCTTTATAAAACACTTAACTCACTTTTCCAGACTTCTATATATACACACACTTTAAAAATACTTATTAATAAGTTTTAAATATCCATGTAAAACATTACTTAAAATAACTAAGTTATAATTTGGCGAAAATTAATAAAAAGCATATTTCACATTTTATACCACTTTACTTTGAAAACTTATTAATAATTATTAAAAAAAATATTTAGACTTCTAATCGTTTTTTCATACTCAAATCCATTTTATTACAACATGTGTAGAAAGAATCCAAAAAAATGATTTATAAACCATTTAAAACACGAAAAACTAGTCAAAACGTCGCATTTAAAACAAAATAATGCAATAACCCAGAGATGTTGTAGTAGGTCGAGGACAACATTTATAAATGTTATCTAAAGTTCTTGGTAGAGAGTCAACATGAAAATGCTAGATCTTTGCGGCCAGTTTTCACTTCTTAAACAAATGGTTTTAGACTTGAAATTTTTACGGTAATTACTACCCTTAGGATAATTAAGAACCATAGAAAGAAAACCCTGAGGATATCTCTTAATTGAGTTATAAAAATTCCTAAAACAAGCTATATTTTAAATAGCGTTTTCAACCACCTTTTTGCTCTAACTTTAGCCACTTTGTTTGACAGTTCTAAAATATTTTAAACTCCAATTTATTTCTAGTAATAAGTACACATATAATACTTAGTAAAAGTGCAAAGAAACTCCTAATGATGTCTTTCAATTGTTCAAAAAATTCCTAAAAACAGGGTATTTTAAAGTGCTCAAATAGCAACCTTCTTGCTATAGCTTTTTACAGCTTTTTTCATAAGTTAATGAATGATTTGAACTTCCATATTTTTCCACTAATAAGTACACTTACATTAATTATTAAAAAATGCGAAGAAACATCTAGTATCATTTTCAAAGTTGATTTTGAAAATCGTCGAACACAAGGCATTTTCAAAATGCATCCATTGCAACATTTTCGCTTCTAACTTTCACAACTTGGGTTCACAATTTCTATAACTTTCCAAATCAATTCCTTGCTACCCCATACACTAAATAATCTGTAGATAACAGCCAAAAAAATTTATACCAAGTTAAAATCACAAATATTCTACTTACACAAGTTAAAGTTAAGGGATGTCAAAAGTTTACTTATAGCGACTATGACTATACGGACCATTCCATATTTATTCCAAATTCAAAATATAATCCAAACAGCAATTTTAACATCAAGTCAAGGCTACTTATCATGTTATAAAAGGTAATAGGAGTGATTTTATATAATATAAAGTTGTCATTTTCTTTCAAAAGCAAGAGGGTTCAAAGTTTATTGCTTTAATTAGTTAATGTCACTTTAACTTTATATTTACACACACACATATATACACACAATGTACACACACAAGATGGTGAGTTAACTCACTCAAATCCAAGCCTACATCATTCTCAAACACACAAGGACAAAGAACCACTTCCTACCATCACCAAAAAGCCTAAAAACACCACCTTTAGCTCACCCAAGCCAAGTTAGGCCTCCCCCTTAACATAAACGTTCACGGCCCAAAAGAAAAACCCCTCATCCTCTTACTTCTTCCAATTTTGGCTTTTAGATCCATGCTTCATAAGGTATTCTAATGTGTTGGTGAAAGTTCAGTGGAGTTTGGGAATATTTGAACTAATTAAAGAAAGATTAATGACGAACAAAGTGGGTTATTGCTAATCCACTTCCACCATTTTTTTATCTTTATTTTCATTTGAAGCTTTTTGATTTATGAAGTGTTAACAAGTCTAGACCCTCTCCTTTAGCCTCCTTGGCCAACCAAAAGAGTCCTCCCTCGGGCTTTTCATATGTGCCACTTTACACCTTTTAATCCACTTGAAAATATCTTCTTCCTTTCACACTTAATAGTTAAATTTTAGAAGCTTCTTTCTAATTTTTACAAAAAAAAAAATTAGTTACCAATTAGCTCAATAATGATTAATTAACAAGCACACAAATTTCGAACAACTTCCGTTGAGAAAAATGTTGTTGATCGATAAAAGGATTTTTGGTCATTTTATAGGTATTTCAACGAACTGTATATTTTTGCAAACACTTTTCAAGAACAAGTTTAACACCATTAGTTATTACTTGAAAGGAGGTTAACAAAGTTATTAAATCAATTTTAACATATTTAATCCAAGAATCAAATATTTAAATAATTCAGATATTTAAATTTGAAGTGTTCGATTACGGGCCGTTATAGAGTAACTATACGCATATAATGAAAAAGGAAAAACAAAGTTTATTAAAAAGTACAAAAATAAGAAATGAAGGTTAAACATTAAAAATTAATAAAGATAGGAGATTATCTATGCAAAACCACATTAATAACATGAGAAAAATGAAAGGAAGAGAAAAGAAAAGAAAAATGAAAGCAAAAGAAAAGAAATAGAAAAGAAAAGAAAAATTAAAAGAAATGTAAATATATATAAATATTCATTTAGTCGTATTAAAAGATGTTAATACATATAGATAAATGTTTAAAATGAAATAATAAAGAATTATAAGTTATATTTGAAGTAAAAAAGAAGATTGGACGATGGACGAGTGAAATTGAATGAATAAAAATGGATTTAGGTAAACAAATCATAAAAATAGACATGGATATGGATGTACAAATCATTACATAATCATATAAAATGAATTGGACGAACAAAAATGAAAAGGTAATGAAATAAACAAAAGGATGAACGTCTTAGTGGCTGAAGCAAGCCTAGGTCAAACCTAGACGTGGTGCAAGCTAAGTAGGTTGGCTTAGGGAAACTTGTTCCCACTTTCTTGATTTTTAGGAGTTAACGTAGCTGCATGGAGCGGGTGCAATGGACAATATCAGTTCTACACTAGATGACATACCTATGTTCGCACTTTATGGTAGGTGTAATGTGGAACTCGATAAGGTATGCAATAACAGTGCATATAGAAGCTCTTATTATTACTGGGGCATACCCATCGCACACCTAGAAGCTCTCATTATTACTAGAGCATGCCCAGTCACATGTTAAACATGTAGGAACTAGAGAATAAAGATGGTGTCACCCACAATAGTAGGGATACATGGCTGGGCAGCGGGTGGACCTACATGGACATCACTATAGTGATTTCTTTAGCTACATGTTGAATGATAAGAGCATAGCACATGTTTACCATTGAGAATCTGACATGAATACTTCAATAGACCATAAACCATCAAGGTAGTATACTCGGCATGAGTCCAAGCATTGTGAGGTTCATTCGGTGTGTAAGCGCGATATACATGACTCATCATTGAGAATGTTAACTCAATATTGTTAGGAAGTTATTCATCGAGACTATATACTAAGAATTTACCTAGAGCTATTAGTTGTTGGTTTTTCAACCTTCGGGTGGAAACCTTTGTAAGTTGTTGTTGATGTAGGTGTAATAAGAATTATACCCTACGATTTGTAAATTAAACAATCCTTTATATGTAATATACAAACATAAATAGACATCATAGGTTGTGTAGATTATAACTGCAATTTAATTACTTGTCCACACCATAACACTAGTGATATGATTCATTCATTAGACTTTGTCTGATCCCCTCCATTTCCTCCTCTTTATATTTACCACATGTGGTCGGGTCAATAGGTGAATCGGGCAAGACAAGGTGTGTGGAGGAGATTACTTAGCGCATTAGAGATTTATTTTGCTTATAGTCACTCCTTTATGTACTTATATTATGTTATCAGTCAGACTCTTATTATGTATTGTCATTTTGAGATTTTTACCTATGTCAAACATTCCATGTACCATGTTCATTTTGAGATTGTACTATGGTGGATTACTTTCAAAATTTATATTTTATTTCTTTCTACTATGAGATTTGAAAGTATAGAATGTTCTAAATTTTATATTAGTCTCTACATCATGTAACTCTTAAAAACCCAATGATTCATATTTCTTACACGATGCATGTTCAAATGCCCTTTAGGCCTTGAATCAATGTATTTATGGGTACGGGTTGTTACATGTGGTATCATAGCTTAGATTACGCGATTCCTACAAAATTAGAACGTACAAGAGAGCGTATTTGTAAGTTTAAACACACACACACACATGACACATCCAATATATTTTGACTCATAAGATAGTTGTTAGTTTGCCCCTTATGTTAGCAAACAACTATGAGTTAAGATAAATGTTAATATTATAATGGTAGGGTTAAAAAATAAACCCATCACATTTAGTCCATAAAGAAACGTTAATAGAGGTTCCATAAACTAGTTAGCAATAACGAGTAAATTGTAGGTCGAAGGGTGAATAGAAGAAGAGTACCACTATCGCACCATATAAAATAAGTGCAATGTTGATAAGGCTTAACAGAGTCATGAAAGGAATTCATAAAATTAGATTAAATCTTCCCTGTTAAAGTGGAATCCCTTTTCTTGTATTAGAAATAGTTGCAAAAGCTTCAATTGACTTAAATTGATAGCTAGAGTTTTCTTACATTGGAGTTGGAGACTGTATTGGAGGATGGACTTGAATTAACCATTTTGGAAGAAGAGGGGCTAAAACCCTATGCACCTAAAGCATTGTTAGATGTGTTTGGGCTTATGTAACTTAATTTAATTTCACATACTCCAATTTAAGTGCATAACCGTTAGAAATGTTTTATAAAAGTAAAAAAAACTTAGATGTTTGATATTTTTAAAGAAAATAAATTAATTAATGATTTTCTATGAAAAGTTTAAACAAACTTTGTAGAAATTTATTAAAAAAATAGAAAGAATTTCTTAAATGAGTTAAAAACATCAGTGCTTGAAATCTTTGGAAAAGTATAGAATTTGAAGTTTGAATTGGTAACTCCTAAGTTTAAGCTTCAAAACATGAGAAAAGTTAATAAAAAATAATTTTACATAACTATTTTAAAGCTTTTATTTTTGTAAAAAGTTAGCATAAGGTGCATTATTGCACTTATCTTTTAATATGTAATTTGCTTTTGGACAGTGAAACTTCAGAAAGGAAAATTGAGAAAAAAAATTTAAACCTATTTTTCTAAAACCATTTCTATCGCACTTTGAAAAATAAAGTTAAAGTATCGTGTTTTGTTTAAAAATACACCTTTGTGAAGATTTCTTATTTATAAAGGAAAAACTAAAAAATATGTTTACATGTCCACTTTTCTAGGCTATGTTGAACCGTTTTAGATAAAACTTCAAATTGAAAAAAAGGTCATGAATTTTTCCAAAAGGAAATGTTTGTTGAAATTAGTAGAGAATTTTATAAGTTTACTTTTTTAACGAAAAATAAGATTGTGAATCAAAGATTTTAGAAAGGAAACAAAACAAACACTTTTCATTTGAAATTTGATTGGAGTTAAAAGAATTACTTGACCTATAAGTTTGGATCGATTAGCTTGAATTATCAATTTGCTAGTATGCTGAGGACCTGCTAATTACGAAGTTGTAAAGCATTGGAAGGTTTGGGGTAAAGAAATAAATTAAAATAGGGATTTAGTGGCATTTTCAATCAACAATCGAAGTAGAAGGGTAGGTTATCGAATTGAAATTTCTATAATAATAAAGAGAACACCACTTTATGTTTTTCTACCCAAATATGGTATGAGTTACCTAATCTTAGAACGAGAAGGTTTGGACTGTGTGATTAGGCTAAAAATTAATTAATCTTAAAGAAAGTAAAGAGTAAGCCAAGATATTTTACTGTACCAAAGAATGCTACGGAGGCAAGTAGTTTTCCTGGTTGGTCGGCTATAAGAAGTTCATTAAAGATTCCGCAATGGTTTCTGAGCCGCTAACACACCTTACCAAGAAGAATTTAGTTTTCTTGAGGAACTCGAAATGTGAGCATGCTTTTATTTAACCAAAGGAGTTGTTTATTGAGCGTAAGTATCTAAAGTGTTAACCCAAAAACTGGATCAGCACCTTGGTTTGAGTGTGAAAGCACCAGCCCTGTTTATCAAGGCAAATAAAATAGAAAAAGCAATAGCATAAAAGGTAAAGTGGCAATGGATTTTTATAGTGGTTCGACTGTTAATAAAGCCTATGTCCACTTTATAGATTCTTTTATTGATCAACTTCTACTACAAAAGAGTTTAGATTATGATATAATTCTCCTTCCCTAGATTAGATCAAGCCACCATTGTTAGAGACAAAAGGAGGATCTCAATTGTCCCTTAATGGTTGTTGTGTGGGAGAAGAAGAGTGAAGAAATAATGAAAGAGCTTCAGCAGAGATTAGATCCCCTTTATTATTGTAGGTAGAATGGTATTTATAGGGGTTAGAGAGCACTTGGGCCAGAGCCACTGTACCAAAAGCCTGTAGTCATCATGTAGAGGTCGCTTAGTAAGTTTGGGGGTGTTTGGGGCTAACTTTACGGATCGGTACCGATCCGAAAAGTTGTGAAATTTTTGAGTCTTCTCGATTTAGTTCTCTTCCTATCCCATAATTGAGTGCCTTATCCGAATATCAAGTCGTTTGGAGTTAGTTTGATCATCCATCTTGATAGATCATCCAATCCATCCCTTCATAGAAGATCAGTCCATAACTCACTCAATACTTAACCAAATGACACGAAATTTAGTACATGCAAGGTACATGAGTAGGAGAGCCTCCAAATCGGATCTTATGAGGATTCGAGCTAAGTATTTGGATTGGTGATGATCCAATTGAGTCGGATCGGTGGTGATCCAAACCCTTCGCTTATTTTTGAATCTTTTTTCGGGTCGTAGGAGATCCGGCCATAACTCACTCAACACTTGACCAAATGACACGAAACTTCATTCATGCAATATACATGAGTAGGAAATCCTCCAAATCGGATCTCATGAGATAGGGCCAGTCCTAGGTTGGTCGGATATGATCTGTCAAACTAGCTCAATTTGGAGGAGATCCATCCATAACTCGCTCAATACTTATCGAAATTAGACAAAACTTTGTTGGTAGCTTCTAGAAGATGTGTGGGACCTACACCATGGATCATAGGTAGTGGGGCCTAACCTAAATGGATCGGATGATCGAATGAGTTTGGATCTATGCCGATCCAAATTGGCTTGGCCAAATGACTTCATTTTGGATGTTAGCCTTCTTCTATGTCTTCTAAGTGTCTCTTCCAAATTTCAAGTTTATCCAAGTTGGTATGAGTTCTGTAGGTGCATTTTAAGTTGTTCCAGTCCAAAAGCGGGTAGATATTTGAATGGATCAAATAAGTCTTCACTTCTTGAACTAGGTTGCTTGGAATGTTACCAAACTTGATAAGTGAGCTTAGTAGAAGCATAGGAGTGCAACGCAAGTGGTTAGAAGGAACCATGAGCCAACATTTTGGATCGTTACCGATCCAAATGGATCGGATCAGTACCGATCCGAAAAGTTAGTGTAATTATGGGCCAAACTTCTTATGTTTCTTTGTCTCGTACTTTTAGGCCTTCAGGTCAAGTTTCGAGTCGTTCTGACTTAATATGAATGTTCTAACTCCTTTTGAATTTTGTTGGGTTAAAACCTAGTTAACACTTGCCCCTCTGTCACGACCCATTTTTCCGTACCGATTTAAACCGACTTTAAACCACACTTGTCGGCTAAATAGTACGGGAAGACGGATAGTGAAAGAAAGAAAGTAGGTAGAAATAGAAAAAAGATAGAAGAAAAGAGAACAAATCAGAATCTCACAGCGGAACGAATAAATTATAATATAAACAAATCTATACATGAAACCAAAACTGTTGCTTTATATAACATATACAGACTCTATATCAGAGTTACAACCATACAACTCAGACAGTTTATAACAATCCTGCCCTTACAACAATGATCACACAACAAAAACAACTGTGTATAAACATCTACGCCAATACGTCTCCCGATTCCAGCTCCTCTCCTAAAGCTTCCAGTCTTCCAGCTAAACCTGGAAATATGCTCGGTCTGACCCGAGCATATAGGAAACATACCAAGCCCGGGTCAGTCTGGTAAACCAGCATGAGAAACACACTCAACTTGATTATTAATGTTTGAAAACCCTTTGAAAACAAAAGCATCTCGTAAGACCACGCCACAAATAAACATGTCGGGTTTTTACCTTACGATAGCTAAAACATTTTTATATCAAAATCCTCTGATATTATAATAGGGTCTATATACAAATACTTATTTAAAATAGCTGAAATTGTTACATGATTAATTCTAGCATACTAGCCACAAAGTGGGTTCTACAATCAAAACCGTAAAAGGCACGTAGGGAAAATGGATTTTCAACTAATGACAAGGCACTGGGGTACCACCTGTCACAGTACCTGGTCTAGATCAGCATACCGAGGACCACGCCCGATCCCCTGCAACACAAGACCGGAACTATTCCATACTGGGTAATTCCGAGTAAGATCACCCCACGGTTGGGATCAGCAACCGCACCACAAAGCCGAAATAAAAGGGACATCTAGACAGGGATGACCTCACCCTAATGGGTGCGACCCACATAGCCTTGCTGCATAACCCCTGATTTTCAGTCATTCCTAGTTGATGAGGCTCGAGGCTAAGCGTTACCTTTTTAGAACATATCACTTAGAATGCTCATCGTCCACCTGACGATGTTCTGAAAGCATTCATCCATACAAGTCCGTTCCGGGTCCGAACGAAACCGAAGGCACTACTCCTACAACATCCATTTTGGAATCACCCTTAGGATTAATAGCGATTAGCCCTTGCACTTCATTGCTCCATCTTCGACTCCAAGCTCTTGTCTTCATCACGAAAACGTACTCGTTGGATCGAAGTGGTTTTTGGATTACAAATCCGATCCCGGTCTCTTCGAAACAACGTTCACTATTTTTCGGTAAAATCAACCCCGGTTCTTTAGAAAATACACCGACGAAATATAAGATCGGAGTTCACCTCCTATCCGTTAGTGGACGGGTCTCCTTATAATTCATCCTAGAGAACAAACGAGTTTATACGTACGGTATAGCACCTCGAACGGTAATCGTACCACATAATTCTCGAGTCTCCTCTAGATATTTCCAAAGTTAGGTTTTGTCCAGATTTGATAGTCGGTTATTTAACTATCAAAACAATCAATCAATTCAATTCAACCAGGTTATTTCCCGTTACAACCTTTAAGCCCTATTCACCTTTAAAAATACAAACGGATTTCACTTTACTCAGAAAACTTATTTCATTTGAAATATATATGTATATCCAAAGCATTTCTTTCTAAATCATACATATAATTTTTCAAATATTATTTCAAGTTTAAATAAATAAAATACTCTTTATGAAAGTTATTATAAAATATTATTCAAAACAACATTTATATTAAATAGATTTATATTAATGAAAATATACTTAAACATAAATTAAATAAAAATTAATCTTTAAAGGGTCATTACAAAATAGTTTAATACTTGGAATAGTTTAAATATTACATACTTACAAAAATTATACTTTTAAATAGATTTCCAAAAATACATAAACTGCTTTTTGATAAATTCCAAAATATATATCAATTCTTTTAAAACATTTGCAAAAATAATATTTATTTTTAAAACAAAAACTAGTTTCAAAATCAATCCAAACAGAATAAGGCTTATCAGTCTCAACGGTACTTATCAATTCACAATTCACAGTTTACAGTCACACAGATATTCAATTCAATCAGCTTCCATAGATCGACTCACATTTTATTTTCAAATTTAATTTACTGGCAAATAACAGATATATGCATGAATAACATATCAGAGATCATCTTTGCTAGTAACAACTACACAGATAATATCGGATAGATGGCTTATACTATTCAAAGAAAATAAATTAACTATTTAGCGGAATGGTGTCCATTTTCCGCCGACCAGATGTCAAACAGTTTAACAAATTTACAATAACACATCTAATTTAGTTGGGAACAGTTCAACAGTTTGGCCGTATAAAATCATTCAATGACATTCATTTCAAATTTGGTAATTAAATTATATCTGCACAACTTATAAATTTTCTTTATTTAACTTCACATCTGTCGTACGACGGCGTACCATCCGTCGATACGAACCACCTTCTTTATAACACACTATCATATGTGAAATTAAAGAATTATTATCCCTTAAGAACTTGAATTATTTCCAAAGTATAAATACTTGTTTCCTTTAATTATTTCAATTAAACTTCACTTATTTAAAAATCCAAGAATTTATAAATAAATTATTTATTTTTTTAAAGCTCGATTACTTAATGTTAAAATAACTTTTTTTAAAATAACTCAAGTTAATTAGGCTTACAGTAAAACAACTTTAACTTCCTTTGTCAATATACTTCAAATAAATCTTTACATTTAAGGAAATTGGTTTTAACCCGTTATACCTTAAATCAAAGGCTTATGGTAAACTTGGAAAGTTAGATACATTTTGTAACTTTACACAAGCATTTACCTTATAACTAGTTCTTTCAATAATTTAAAATTCACATTCATTAAATTTTTCCCAAGCAATGTTAATGTGCCGAAGCCCAGACTAAAAAAACGAAAACACGACAGGAGGTAACAACCCGTTCCCCTCCCCTATCTCCTTCTTACCTTCCTCTATTCCAGAATCACCACACAACCACTCGAATTCGACGCTTCGAACCGGAAGATCAACTCCGGTCATCTCGACCTTCCAAGCGAACCTCACTGCAAACGCAACACGACATCACCCTGGAATTGAACCCCAACTCCTCATCTAACCCAAAACTGCCACAGCTAACATCTCGTGCACATGGTGCACGTGCACACTCACTTCACTGGCCATCTCATCGCCACACCATCGCCGACGAGTCTCATCTTGTCCTCTGATCTCATTCGCCACCTTACCGAAGCCTGCCACCCTTCAGATCGAAATCGATCAATTCCTAAACCTCCAGAAACCCGAAAACCCACCCACCTCAACCGATCGACGAACTGCACTCGCCATCCCCCTCTGATTTCCTCACTTCCTCCACCGATCGGAAGCTCTTTCGTCATGCTACCACCCTGCCAAACCTCACAAACTCCGGTCGCGAACTCTCCTCCCAAAATCATCGCGATCCCACCATAGCCGAATCCATCCTTAAACCCTAAAATCGATCGACTACCCCAAACCAAGCCCAAATCGAACAAACAGCCACGGTAGTCACCTTCCCTAGGTCCTCCTGCTCCCTCCAAACAAGGCCGCACCACCTCACGGTGACTAGGTCGACCGAAAATGTTTTTTGAACGGAAATCGTTCATCTATCAATTTCTTAAGATATAGATCACTAAAAATTATAACTTTACCACTAAAATTCATATTTTCATACAAGAATCAAGACTGCATGTTTGAATCCTAGAATTAAAAAAATTAAATTTTCACCAAAGTTTGATTGTTCACTGTAAAATAGAACCCTATCGAACTACACAACATAATTTGCTCACAGACTATTTTTAACTAATACTATACTAGAAAATGAACATATTCCTAGTTTACATCAGCTTGCAAAATGGACTAGGTGAAGAGATATAGATTTTTGAATTACTGGGGTGAACAATATTCACAGTTTAATAGAGCACAGAACAATTTCATTACCAAGTTAAAGGATTAATGTTTCTCATCTTAAACATTTGCTTCCAGATGCCTTAAAATTGAAGTTGAAATCTTTAAACTGAAAACTTGAAACTTGCTTTTGAATCCTTCTGGTGGTTTGAATTTAAAAAAAACAGGGAATGTTTCTTAAGCTTCCAGACAAGTTATAGAGTAGCTTTTCTTCTTCTATTTAATTCCAATTGCTTAACAATTTTAACAGAGATATTGTTTAAGCTACTTGTTTTTAAATCTTTAAAACCATCACACTGATTTCAAATACTCAGTCCACGTACAACTTGCAATCAACAGGGAATGGGCAGAAAAGACTATTTGGCGGTTGAAATAAATTTTAGCTTTGTTGAGAAGATTTGAAAAGAAAATTAAAAGCATTGTGTTAGATTTATCTTCTGTATCCCTGCCAAAATGTAAAGGTGTTTACTGCCAAATATATTAGTATGTTTACTGATTCAAATTTTAGTACAACTTACCCATAGTTTCCAGAATTTGCTAAAAACTGTTTGCTACTTGTTAACGTTTTCTGGTTTCTTACTTACAGTAAATAATTTACAGCCTTTCTCTTATCATATATTTATAATAATGTAAACCATACACTATTAAAAGCATATGCAAGTATATCCAAGATTTTAAATAGCCCATAATTTACATTATTTGCCAAAGTAATGTTTGTGTTGTTTCTATACTTTGTTAAAAACTGTTTTTGTTAACTGTTTTTCACTTAACAGTAATTGACTTGCAAACTACCCTATTATAATATTTATAATATAAACCATACAATGTTTAAAGTATATGTAAGTACAACTATAAAATAAATTAGCACATAATTAATGTTGACCAAGTAGAAATGTAATTGTCACTATTACATTTTTAAACAAAAATAAGAAACTAGATTGAAATAATATTTAAGGTATGTACTCTTATACATTTTAAAATAAAGGTGAGAAACAAATGAATTAAAATAACACTACCCATATACATAAACAAAATGAAATCATTTTAATGATGTTGGATAACCCAAAGTTGATTATGGCCTTATAAAATAAATGTTTGCATTTTGTACAAATTTTAGAAATGAGACTTGTCATTTTAGATAATAGAAAATAATACTTCATAAAACATTCTCTAGTTAACTTGATTTCTTATACATATGTTATAAAATAGAATGACTTTCAATATTAAATACCCTATGTGTTATAAAGCTTCATAGTGGTATAAAAATTATTTTTAAATCCTTCTTGTATATGTTGTAACCATATACACAATTTCATTTATAATATAGATATATATTATTTAGAAATATATCAAGTCATTTATTATCTATGTATATATAGTTTCTCCCAATTATATATACAACTTCTCTTTATTATACTTAAGTGATTTTTATACACCTCAATTTTATTTATAACGTTTTATCAATTAAGTATTATAAATTTTCCTTATTCAATGTATATCATTATTTTAGAAATATTAATACTTCTTTTTATTTAGTATAGACAACATTGTTTATATACCCAAAATCAAAAATACCCTTTTTACTTTATTATCTATTTAATGCCATGAATTCCTATTCACATTTAATATATATACATATAAATTTTATTTGTTCCAATATGTAAAAATATATGCATTTGATTTTCAAATAAATTTAAATTCTCTAATATAGTTTATCTTTAGAATAAAATATACACATTTAATCTTTAAACAAAATGCATATATATCTCCAAAACAATCTACACATATTTTATCCAAAACAAAATATGCATATTGTACTTTTAAACCAGAATATACATATATAAGAAATTCCATTTAAATCAATCTATATTTTAATATAGATTTGAAAATTTAAATTATATTGATTTTGGAAAATTGTATACAATTATTAATCATTGATTAATGGGAATATTGTATATTAAAATACAATATTATTGAATATTATAAATTAATATTCACAACTCAGAATATCCAAAATCCTAGGTCGTTACATCCCTCCCCCCTTAAATGAATTTCGTCCCCGAAATTCCATAGCTAATTTAGTAAAATTATCTACACAGATTAGAACAGATCAATAACAATCCAAACCAGTAAGCACATAGATTCAAACCGTATATCAAAATATACATTACATCTAGTACTAACCCAAATATTCCTACAAGTGCTATGATCATCCATACAAGCATACCTATATATACAGATATATATATTGCCCTACCAAACATTTAACACCTAACATCCATGACGTCCAAGGGTCATAGACACATACAAAAAGCACACACTACCCAAAAGAAAACAACCTAACCAACTATGGACTCTCACTACCAGAGTCCTCATTCTCTGGTCCCGATAACTCCCTAGCTTCCCCATCACTATCTGGAATCCAAACATCCTCGGGATTAGGTACTATAGGAATGAAACCAGTAGCTGGCCCCTTAATGTAACGACCCAGAATTTTGAACAAATTAAATTGAAAATATTTAATTTATTTTAAATATTTGAACGATGATTTAATTTGAATTCCCGATATAATTTTGAAATTGGCGATTAAATTATAAAATTTAATCTATTGAAACTGGATAAAAATTTGAATCTTCAATTTTAAGCTGAAGAAAAATATTTCGAAAGCTTTTATAATTCGTATTGATAATTCTGAAGATAATAGAAGCTTCAGAATCGAAGTTGAAATTGATTTGATCAGTTTTAAATTTATATCGTTCAACCGATATTTAAAAATAGCCATCCGAGGCACAGTCTCGGAATTCAACGAAACCAGTTCCATTGGATCCGTAATATTGAATTATTATCGGATTTCAAATTTCGTATTGATTGGAATTGTTATGTGAGCACACGATAGATAAACGCGTTGAAATTAATTCGAATTTAAATTTAAAAGTTGGTCAAATCTCAACACATTGTCTTCCCCATGTTACGCCTTCAAACACGCCGAGATTCACGAAGCAATCGTGCCAGCCATACTTCGTTCAATTTTAAATTCCCCTCCCTCTTCATAAAAAAATCAAACAAAACTTAAATCAAGCGAATTAATGGCAGAGAGCCATTTCCTCTTCAAATTCAAAACCGAAGCCTGAGGAAATCAAATCGATCGTTCGATCGAAAGTGGAGGGGGAACTCAGCCCTGTAGGAGTCGCTCGCGTACGTTCGATTGGGGGAGTGAGTTGGGGTAGCTCGATCTCGACTAGGAGACGTCTGTAGCAGTTCGAACTCAGGGGGAGGCTCGCGAACGCGAGTTCGAGCGGGGCGATGTTGAGAGTTGGCGTTCGAGCGTCAATATGGCAGCAGCGACCTAGGGTTCGTGGCGAATCGAGGCAGTTCGAAATTGAGGTGGGGTCGCGTCGCGAGTTGCTCGCGTGGAGGCTGGAGGCGGAGGCGCTCGTGGGCGTGGGACAGTGGTTATGGGGGACTGCGATGTCGAGCGCGAGGCCAGGGTGAGGCGTTCACGGTGGTGCGGCAACGACTGCGAAGGGGGTTCGCAATGGAGGAGGATAGCTGGAAGAACTCGTTCGCGAGAAATTGTCGAGTCCAGAGCGTTCGATTTGGATGTGATGTCGGGGAAGCATTCGTCGATCAATCGATGATGGCCTTGGTTCTTAGTTTGCAGTAAGGTATACATATATTTTACCAAATTATTTTCGAATTTAAATCTGGTTTTAACACATGTTTATACAGGAAAGAAAAATTACATATTCAGTAAAATAATTTGAAAAGATTAAAACAGAAAATATGAAAATAAATATAAATGTTTTAGCCCATTAATCTTTTAGAAAAAAATATATATCCAAAGGATAAATGTGTTAGTTCACTTTAGTTACCGAACAAATTATTTAAAAGAAAGTTAGTTTAAAAATTTAAACTGGTTAATTAATTTATCAAATAGGAAAATTTATTTGTTTGACAAATTTGAATATTAATAATTGTATGAAATTGTTTATACAAGGTTCAAAACAGGGAAGAAAACAAATTGGAAATGGATGCAAAATAAAAAGCAAAGGTGAGATCTTCTCACTCAAAATGAATTGCAGTTTTTGACTGATTGATTTGATTGCTATTGGATGTGATATTAGATATAGTAGGATATATCTATATATATATAGCAATATATACATATTGGCATATGTATATATTGGATTGATGATTTCCCGCCTCGTATAGCGGATGAGACCCTATTGCGCCGTTAGTAAGCGGATATTTTTATAAAACCCATATACCGCGATATTCCACCTTGAAGTGGAATTGGTATTGTGCTAACGTCTGTGGATGCAGGGAAACAGGTTGGAGGGATCCAACTGGATTCCTCACCAGTATTTATTTATTTACAGATATTGATGTATATTCTGTTATCATATTGATATATGATGTTTGTTGTTGTGATTGACTAATTGGTGCTGTTGCATCATCGGATTCATTTTTGAAGCTTAAAAATAACGACTTTTACTATAAAAGGATTTTTAAAGTGATTTATGAAAATAGACGTTTTATTGAATTTTTGAATTGATTTATTTCAAATGAATAAACGTTTAAAATCTTAAAGTTATAAAAGTTAAGATTTTTGGTGAAATTTAACCAAAGTGTGATTTTTGAAATAAATAGTTGATTTATTTACAAAATGGTTTAAGTTGGGATTTTTGAATAACTATAAACGATTTGTATAAAAAGATTTATAAATTTGATAATTTATAAATCAAAATATTGGACTTATAAAATGAATTTTTATAAGTGTTAAAAAGAAGTATAAATGGATTTCATAAGTGAATGAAATTAATAGATTTATATTGTGAAGTTAAAAAAATGAATGAAGTTGTAGAATAAAGGATTAATAAGTAATTTACTTATAAATTCGATTTTTGCCTTTAAATGGAATATTGATCGAATTTGTTCATAAATGATTCTTTTTAAAAGTTGAAATCGTTATAAAGTACAAATGCGATTTATAAACGTTGTTTATAAATCCGAAATCACTTATTTTTATAAGTGAATTTTAGAAGTTAATAAAATGAGATTTATAAACCGGAGTTGTTATAGAAAATAGAAAAATGGAATTTATAAACGTTGTTTTATAAATTCGAAATCAATCAAATTTGATGAATTTAATATAGAAGTTATTAAGGGAATTTTATCCACGATTTTCGATAGTGGATAATTCTTGAAGTATAAATGTGTAGAAATGATTGAAATTTGGTTAGTGAAGTATATTCACGATTTTGGACAGTGAATATATTATTAAGTAAAATGGATCTGTTTTGGGAAATTGTTACTGAAATAAGATGAAAACGATTTAACAATGTTTTAAAATGTGTTAAATATCGAAACCATAGATTTCAACATTCATTGTTGAAATAGGCGTTTTCGAAAATATAAGGAAATAATGGACTATAACACTGTTGTTATAGTAAATGATTTCCGAAAGGAAATGTTTTTATATAGTATTGGGATTTACATATCTATCTTAAAAATTCGAATCCCTATACTAGTGATTTTGAGTCGTCGTAACGATGTTTTACGTAACATTCGTTTTGACTCAAATAAATGTTGTCAAAGTAAATGATTTCCTTAAATAATGAAATATATACTTAATTTGATTTAAGTATATTGAATATTTTCAAATGTTGAAAATAAATAATTTGTGAAATACTTATTATTAAATAAGTATGGAAATGCTTTTCCAAAACGAAATGAAACGTTTTTGAGAATTTATCTTTGTAAAGATAAATTGAAATTGAATATTGAAATCAATTTGAAAATCGTATATCAGTAGATATTTTGAAATATAAATTCACTATGTAATTTATAAAGGAAACGGAAACTGTTTAGAAAAATAAATATTGATTTATTTTTGAAGTGTGGAAATTATATATCTAGTAAAGATATTTTTGAAGATAAAATAATTTGGGAAAATTATTTGGAATCTGATGATGTTGCGCATCTTTATTGATAGTTAAATAACCGACTATCAATAATTACCTTAGATAGGTATTTGTTGTGAATTGGATGAATTTGAATGCCACACTTATTTTTAAATAAGCGCTCACTATTCGGGTTAGCCGGGAAAGGACCATGGGGTCGTATAACCCATTCCGAATATGTGATACGTCGTAATGAATTGCATTTGAAGACCGGTGTTGAAGACCGGATATTTTTGAAAACGGAAGGATTACCGTCGAGTTACTCTACATCGGCTGATCTTCGGTTTAGAGGTTTTATCACCCTTAGTGACGGGAAGTCCGGACGTGATTAGAAATTTATCCGGATGTGCAAGGGCTTCGTGAGAAGTGCCTTCGGTTCTGTTCGATCCCAGAACAGACTTGTATGGATTGTTTGTCTGACGTTACAATTTGAGATATAAAGATGATTTCTTTCAAATACATTTCTGTTGGTGGCGGAGAATTTATTCTCTTAGCTTAACACCCTTCTCTGAGACGTACGAGCTCAGAGGTTATGTAGTTGAAATTTATCAGCGATATACTCCCAATTTGATAACGTGGCATACTGAGTGTTGCTGTGAAATGATCAGTGTTTGATCATTTGCGATATGATCATTTGTTTGATCTTATATCTTTGTGATCATAGGTTGATCATTTTTGTTTGACCCGAAGCAGGGCTTTGTAGGAAGCATAGGTTTGTGGACGAGACTTCGTCGAGCCTTACATCCCGGAAATGGTCAAAACAGGAAGGATGCGGCAAGGTTCTAGGGAGTAGCGCCCCTTAGTGTATGTCATTCCTTCTGGATAAAGGTGGTATCATGGTATGGAGCCCAGATACTTAACCTATGTGGTTGCTGCATTTTTACTATGTGGTTTGTTGCGAATCGGGGATCCTCGGGAAGATCGGTGACGATCGGGGGATGGCATACGCGTGTCAGTAGTTACCTATTTTTGCAGAGGTAACCCGGCCTTGTGTTGGCAGAGATCTAACCGTAACGTTAGGTTCTCGGGTCGTCTATTCCAGGGACGTACCCATCGTGGATAGGAAGTTCCTTAGCCTGACCATTTGTTGGAAATCCAAAGAAACAATACGAGACTTGTACGGTTTTAGTTGTAGAACCTGCCATTCACTTATGGTGGTCACCACTGTTTGGATGGTAGCTATAGTAGGCATAGTTCGGAATGTCTATGCTGGCTAAGATTTATATTATACTTTCGAACTGTTTTCTACACTATGCACTATTAATAATATCAAAAATGATTTGATTTTGCGTAGTAAGCATCTTTGACTATCATAAGAAGAAATCTCCTCCAATTCTGCGTTTGCATTGTGTGTGTGGTGGGAGGTCTTATGGTAGTTTCATTTTCCAAAAGCATTGCGAATTTGTTTTATTTTCTTTGTGAAAAATAACTGTTTTACGATCTCACACCAGTCACCATGACTGACTCGGAGTTTATTGTTTCCCTTCTAAACTCTGGGTGCCCACTAATTTTCCACACGGGCAGCCTAGAGTTATATTATCAGGATATTCTGGATATTCTGGAGCCATGGAAGCAAGCTGGATGGCGTAACGTATCACATATACTTTGTCTATTTATTCCGCTGCGTATTCTGTATGAGGACAAGTTTATATAACTGTCCATTGTTGTATATGACTCTGATGATTGATGTATGTATAAACTGATATAGCTCTTTGTTTTAAAAGACTAGTGTTTATTTATTATATATTGTTCCGCTGCGATATGTGAGATTCTGATATTGTTTTCTGTTCTGATGTTGTTCTTCTCTATTTTCTTTCTTCTCTTCTCTCTTTCTTCTCTTTTTCTTCTATCTTTTCTTCTTCCTCTTCTTTTAAACATTAAAGTTCGCGTTTCCGCCATCCGATTATTCGGCAGTTGCTACAGTGGACGTAGCAGTGTCGGGTTTTCGGAAGACGGATTTGCGGGTCTTTACACTTAACAACTTCTCCAATCTCCCAAATGATAGCATCGTCGTTCTTTGATTCGGGATCCTCCTCCACTTCGAATTCCTCTTCGTCGTCGAACTCCTCTTCTTCGTCCTCAACTTCACTTCCGAAATCCTCTATAGGATCTACTTCCGGAGGCTGAGGCTGCTCATCAGGCTCTATTTGTTCTTCGGGCTCTTCTTCATATAAGGACGGTTTGCTTTGTTCTGCCAAGATTCTTCTGACCTTATCAAAATCACCATCTCTTCTTGCCTTAGCCAGGGCTCCACGGCAGACGCAACGGGTTCTCTAAAATCAATACCAAAATCCAAAGGTGAGATCTAAGGTTTAGACCCCTATAGACTACGAGTATATCAAGATATATACTTCAAAGTTTATTCCCTTTTTAAATTCCTATTACCCAAGATTCTATAAAATCATCTTCCCAAAATAATTTAAAGATATATTTGAAAAGTGATTATAGGTAGAGAAAATACACACATATATATAGTAAGTTTATAAACCCATTATTTCTTCAATTCCTAAATCCATATATATATATATATATATATATATATAACAAATAAATTTGTTATAAGGTTTTAAATTCTCAAATATCCTTTTCTGGAAATCCATAATTATGAAAATTACCTTCAATGGTGGAAAATTACCTTCAATGGTACGACGGCGTACCATCCGTCAATACGAACCACCTTCTATATAACACACTATCATATGTGAAATTAAAGAATGTTATCCCTTAAGAACTTGAATTATTTCCAAAGTATAAATACTTATTTCCTTTAATTATTTCAATTAAACTTCATTTATTTAAAAATCCAAGAATTTATAAATAAATTATTTATTTTTTAAAGCTCGATTACTTAATGTTAAAATAATTTTTTTTTAAATAACTCAAGTTAATTAGGCTTACAGTAAAACAACTTTAACTTCCTTTGTCAATATACTTCAAATAAATATTTATATTTAAGGAAATTGGTTTTATCCCGTTTTACCTTAAATCAACGGCTTGTGGTAAACTTGGAAAGTCGGATACATTTTGTAACTTTACACAAGCATTTACCTTATAACTAGTTCTTTCAATAATTTAAAATCCACATTCATTAAATTTTTCCCAAGCAATGCTATTGGGCCGAAGCCCAGACTAAAAAAAAAAGAAAAAAACGACAGGAGGTAACAATCCGTTCCCCTCCCCCATCTCCTTCTTACCTTCCTCTATTCCAGAATCACCACACAACCACTCGAATTCGACGCTTCGAACCGGAAGATCAACTCCGGTCATCTCAACCTTCCAAGCGAACCTCACTACAAACGCAACAAGACATCACCTTGGAATCGAACCGCAACTCCTCGTCTAACCCAAAACTGCCAAAGCTAACATCTCGTGCACATGGTGCACTGTACACTCACTTCACTGGCCATCTCATTGCCGCACCATCGCCGACGAGTCTCTTCTTGTCCTCTGATCTCATTTGCCACCTTACCGAAGCCTGCCACCCTTCTGATAGAAATCGATCAATTCCCAAACCTCCAGAAACCCAAAAACCCACCTACCTCCACCGATCGACGAACTGCACTCGTCATTCCCCTCTGATTTCCTCACTTCCTCCATCGATCGGAAGCTCTTTCGTCATGCTACCACCCTGCCAAACCCCACAAACTCCGGTCGCGAACTCTCCTCCCAAAATCATCATGATCCCACCATAGCCGAAACCATCCTTAAACCCTAAAATCAATCGACTACCCCAAACCAAGCCCAAATCAAACAAACAGCCATGGTAGTCACCATCCCATTTAGACAAGGCCGCACCACCTCACGGTGACGAGGTCGACCGAAAATGATTTTTGAACAGAAATCGTTCATCTATTAATTTCTCAAGATATAGATCACTAAAAATTATAACTTTACCACTAAAATTCATATTTTCATACAAGAATCAAGACTGCATGTTTGAATCCAAGAATTAAAAACATTAAATTTTCACCAAAGTTTGATTGTTCACTGTAAAATGAAACCCTATCGAACTACACAGCATAATTTGCTCACAGACTATTTTTAACTAATACTATACTAGAAAATGAACATATTCCTAGTTTACATCAACATGCAAAATGGACTAGGTGAAGAGATATAGATTTTTGAATTACTGGGATGAACAATATTCACAGTTTAACAGAGCACAGAACAATTTCATTACCAGGTTAAAGGATTAATGTTTCTCATCTTAAACATTTGCTTCCAGATGCCTTAAAATTGAAGTTGAAATCTTTAAACTGAAAACTTGAAACTTGCTTTTGAATCCTTCTGGTGGTTTGAATTTAAAAAAAAACAGGGAATGTTTCTTAAGCTTCCAGACAAGTTACAAAGTAGCTTTTCTTCTTCTTTTTAATTCCAGTTTCTTAACAATTTTAACAGAGATATTGTTTAAGCTACTTGTTTTTAAATCTTTAAAACGATCACACTGATTTCAAATACTCAGTACACGTACAACTTGCAATCAATAGGGAATGGGCAGAAAAGACTATTTGGCGGCTGAAATATATTTTAGCTTTGCTGAGAAGATTTGAAAAGAAAATTAAAAGCATTGTGTTAGATTTATCTATTGTATCCCTGCCAAAACATAAAGGTGTTTACTGCCAAATATATTAGTATGTTTACTGATTCAAATTTTAGTACAACTTACCCATAGTTTCCAGAATTTGCTAAAAACTGTTTGCTACTTGTTAACGTTTTCGGTTTCTTACTTACAGTAAATAATTTACAGCCTTTCTCTTATCATATATTTATAATAATATAAACCATACACTATTAAAAGCATATGCAAGTATATCCAAGATTTTAAACAGTCCATAATTTACATTATTTGCCAAAGTAATGTTTGTGTTGTTTCTATACTTTGTTAAAAACTGTTTTTGTTAACCGTTTTTCACTTAACAGTAATTGACTTGCAAACTACCCTATTATAATATATATAATATAAACCATACAATGTTTAAAGTACATGTAAGTACAACTATAAAATAAATCATCACATAATTAATGTTGACCAAGTAGAAATGTAATTGTCACTATTACATTTTTAAACAAAAATAAGAAACTAGATTAAAATAATACTTAAGGTATGTACTCTTATACATTTTAAAATAAAGGTAGAAACAAATGAATTAAAATAACACTACCCATATACATAAACAAAATGAAATCATTTTAATGATGTTGGATAACCCAAAGTTGATTATGGCCTTATAAAATAAATGTTTGCATTTTGTACAAATTTTAGAAATGAGACTTGTCATTTTAGATAATAGAAAATAATACTTCATAAAACATTCTCTAGTTAACATGATTTCTTATACATATGTTATAAAATAGAATGACATTCAATATTAAATACCCTATGTGTTATAAAGCTTCATAGTGGTATAAAAATTATTTTTAAATCCTTCTTGTATATGTTGTAACCATATACACAATTTCATTTATAATATAGATATATATTATTTACAAATATATAAGGTCATTTATTATCTATGTATATATAGTTTCTCCCAATTATATATACAACTTCTCTTTATTATACTTAAGTGATTTTTATACACCTCAATTTTATTTATAACGTTTTATCAATTAAGTATTATAAATTTTCCTTATTCAATGTATATCATTATTTTAGAAATATTAATACTTCTTTTTATTTAGTATAGACAACATTGTTTATATACCCAAAATCAAAAATACCCTTTTTACTTTATTATCTATTTAATGCCATGAATTCCTATTCACATTTAATATATATACATATAAATTTTATTTGTTCCAATATGTAAAAATAGATGCATTTGATTTTCAAATAAATTTAAAATCTCTAATATAGTTTATCTTTAGAATAAAATATACACATTTAATATTTAAACAAAATGCATATATATCTCCAAAACAATCTACACATATTTTATCCAAAACAAAATATGCATATTGTACTTTTAAACCAGAATATACATATATAAGAAATTCCATTTAAATCAATCTATATTTTAATATAGATTTGAAATTTTAAATTATATTGATTTTGGAAAATTGTATACAATTATTAATCATTGATTAATGGGAATATTGTATATTAAAATACAATATTATTGAATATTATAAATTAATATTCACAACTCGGAATGTCCAAAATCCCGGGTCGTTACATTCCTTCCCCCTTAAATGAATTTCGTCCCCGAAATTCCATAGCTAATTTAGTAAAATTATCTACACAGATTAGAACAGATCAATAACAATCCAAACCAGTAAGTACATAAATTCAAACCGTATATCAAAATATACATTACATCTAGTACTAACCCAAATATTCCTACAAGTGATATCATCATCCATACAAGCATACCTATATATACAGATATATATATTGCCCTACCAAACATTTAACACCTAACATCCATGACGTCCAAAGGTCATAGACACATACAAAAAGCACACACTACCCAAAAGAAAACAACCTAACCAACTATGGACTCTCACTACCAGAGTCCTCATTCTCTAGTCCCGATAACTCCATAGCTTCCCCATCACTATCTGGAATCCAAACATCCTCGGGATTAGGTACTATAGGAATGAAACCAGTAGCTGGCCCCTTAACAACTTCTCCAATCTCCCAAATGATAGCATCGTCGTTCTTTGATTCAGGATCCTCCTCCACTTCGAATTCCTCTTCGTCGTCGAACTCCTCTTCTTCATCCTCAACTTCACTTCCGAAATCCTCTACAGGATCTACTTCTGGAGGCTGAGGCTGCTCATCAGGCTCTATTTGTTCTTCTGGCTCTTCTTCTTAAAGGACGGTTTGCTAAGTTCTGTCAGGATTCTTCTGACCTTATCAAAATCACCATCTCTTCTTGCCTTAGCCAGGGCTCCACGGCAGACGCTACAGGTTCTCTAAAATCAATACCAAAATCCAAAGGTGAGATCTAAGGTTTAGACCCCTATAGACTAAGAGTATATCAAGATCTATACTTCAAAGTTTATTCCCTTTTTAAATTCCTATTACCCAAGAATCTATAAAATCATCTTCCCAAAATAATTTAAGGATATATTTGAAAAGTGATTATAGGTAGAGAAAATACACACATATATATAGTAAGTTTATAAACCCATTATTTCTTCAATTCCTAAATCCATATTTATATATATATATATATAACAAATAAATTTGTTATAAGGTTTTAAATTCTCAAATATCCTTTTCTGGAAATCCATAATTATGAAAATTACCTTCAATGGTGGAAAATTTTCCAAAATATTAGTTTAAAAGTTTTCTAAATCCCTTTAGTAAATAAACTCAATAAAATCCATTTTCCAAAGATTCTAATTCTAAAGGGTTCAGTTTCTAAGGGTATGTTCAAGTCAAAAAGGGCAACAAATGAAAATACACAAGGTTTACAACTAAGTCCACTAAATCCTAGACGATAAATTATTATCATCTCAACTAATCATTACAAATACCATATATGTTTAAAAATCATACCCTTTTATATAAAAAAATATATTTTGGGTAAAATTATTTCATCTACCCCTTTAAAACAATATTGTGTCCATTGGCCTGGTTCAAGTGTTTAGAGATTCCTATCAATAACGTTAGCTACTCGTATTGGCCAGAATCCATATGCCACTCAACCGATCAATTAACACAATATAAAACCATTTTTATATAACCAACAAATACGCGCTCTCGTATATATACACTCAGACTTAAACAGGTTGCTACAGACTCGAATCCTAATGAGCAACCCACCCGAACCTAGGTATTCACTCAACCTAGGCTCTGATACCACAATGTCACGACCCATTTTTCCGTACCGATTTAAACCGACTTTAAACCACACTTGTCAGCTAAATAGTACGGGAAGACGGATAGTGAAAGAAAGAAAGTAGGTAGAAATAGAAAAAAGATAGAAGAAAAGAGAACAAATCAGAATCTCACAGCGGAACAAATAAATTATAATATAAAAAAATCTTTACAAGAAACCAAAACTTTTGCTTTATATAACATATACAGACTCTATATCAGAGTTATAGCCATACAACTCGGACAGTTTATAACAATCCTGCCCTTACAACAATGATCACACAACAAAAACAACTGTATATAAACATCTACGCCAATACATCTCCTGATTCCAGCTCCTCTCCTAAAGCTTCCAGTCTTCCAGCTAAACCTGAAAATATGCTCGGTCTGACCCGAGCATATAGGAAAAACACCAAGCCCTGGTCATTCTGGTAAACCAGCGTGAGAAACACACTCAACTTGATTATTAATGTTTGAAAACCCTTTGAAAACAAAAGCATCTCGTAAGACCACGCCACAAACAAACATGTCGGGTTTTTACCTTACGATAGCTAAAACATTTTTATATCAAAATCCTCTGATATTATAATAGGGTCTATATACAAATACTTATTTAAAATAGCTGAAATTGTTACATGATTAAATTCCAGCATACTAGCCACAAAGTGGGTACTACAATCAAAACCGTAAAAGGCACGTAGGGAAAATGGATTTCCAACTAATGACTAGGCACTGGGGTACCACCTGTCACAATACCTGGTCTAGATCAGCATACCGAGGACCACGCCCGATCCCCTGCAACACAAGACCGGAACTACCCCTTACTGGGTAATTCCTAGTAAGATCACCCCACGGTTGGGATCAGCAACCGCACCACTAAGCGAAATAAAAGGGACATCTAGACAGGGATGACCTCACCCTAATGGGTGCGACCCACATAGCCTTGTTGCATAACCCCTGATTTTCAGTCATTCCTGGTTGATGAGGCTCGAGGCTAAGCATTACCTTTTTAGAACATATCACTTAGAATGCTCATCGTCCACCTGACGATGTTCTGAAAGCATTCATCCATACAAGTCCGTTCCGGGTCCGAATGAAACCGAAGGCACTACTCCTACTACATCCATTTTGGAATCACCCTCAGGATTAGTAGCGATTAGCCCTTGCACTTCATTGCTCCATCTTCGACTCCAAGCTCTTGTCTTCATCACGAAAACGTACTCGTTGGATCGAAGTGGTTTTCGGATTACAAATCCGATCCTGGTCTCTTCGAAACAACGTTCGCTATTTTCTGGTAAACTCAACCCCGGTTCTTTAGAAAATACACCGACGAAATATAAGATCGGAGTTCACCTCCTATGCGTTAGTGGACGGGTCTCCTTATAATTCGTCCTAGAGAACAAACGAGTTTATACGTACGGTATAGCACCTCGAACGGTAACCGTACCATATAATTCTCGAGTCTCCTTTAGATATTTCCAAAGTTAGGTTTTGTCCAGATTTGATAGTCGGTTATTTAACTATCAAAATAATCAATCAATTCAATTCAACCAAGTTATTTCCCGTTACAACCTTTAAGCCCTGTTCACCTTTAAAAATACAAACGGATTTCACTTTACTCAGAAAACTTATTCCATTTGAAATATATATATATATATATATATATATATCCAAAGCATTTCTTTCTAAATCATACATATAAATTTTCAAATATTATTTCAAGTTTAAATAAATAAAATACTCTTTATGAAAGTTATTATAAAATATTATTCAAAACAACATTTATATTAAATAGATTTATATTAATGAAAATATACTTAAACATAAATTAAATAAAAATTAATCTTTAAAGGGTCATTACTAAATAGTTTAATACTTGGAATAGTTTAAATATTACATACTTATAAAAATTATACTTTTAAAAAGATTTCCAAAAATACATAATCTACTTTTTGATAAATTCCAAAATATATATCAATTCTTTTAAAACATTTGCAAAAATAATATTTATTTTTAAAACAAAAACTAGTTTCAAAATCAATCAAAACAGAATAAGGCTTATCAGTCTCAACGGTACTTATCAATTCACAATTCACAGTTTATAGTCACACAGATATTCAAATCAATCAGCTTCCATAGATCGACTCACATTTTACTTTCAAATATAATTGACAAGCAAATAATAGATATATGCATGAATAACAGATCAGAGATCATCTTTTCTAGTAACAACTACACATATAATATCAGATAGATGGCTTATACTATTCAAAAGAAATTAAATTAACTATTTAGCGGAATGGTGACTGTTTTCCGCTAACCAGATGTCAAACAGTTTAACCAATCTACAATAACACATCTAATTTAGTTGGGAACATTTCAACAGTTTGGCCGTATAAAATCATTCAATGGCATTCATTTCAAATTTGGTAATTGAATTATATCTGCACAACTTATAAATTTTCTTTATTTAACTTCACATCTGTCGTACGACGGCGTACCATCCATCGATACGAACCACCTTCTTTATAACACACTATCATATGTGAAACTAAATAATTATTATCCCTTAAGAACTTGAATTATTTCCAAAGTATAAATACTAATTTCCTTCAATTATTTCAATTAAACTTCACTTATTTAAAAATCTAAGAATTTATAAATAAATTATTTATTTTTTTAAAGCTCGATTACTTAATGTTAAAATAACTTTTTTTTAAAATAACTCAAGTTAATTAGGCTTACAGTAAAACAACTTTAACTTCCTTTGTCAATATACTTCAAATAAATCTTTATATTTAAGGAAATTGGTTTTAACCCGTTTTACCTTAAATCAACGGCTTGTGGTAAACTTGGAAAGTCAGATACATTTTGTAACTTTACACAAGCATTTACCTTATAACTAGTTCTTTAAATAATTTAAAATCCACATCCATTAAATTTTTCCCAAGCAATGCTATTGGGCCGAAGCCCAGACTAAAAAAAGAAAAAAACGACAGGAGGTAACAACCCGCTCCCCTCCCCTATCTCCTTCTTACCTTCCTCTATTCCAGAATCACCACACAACCACTCGAATTCGACGCTTCGAACCGGAAGATCAACTCCGGTCATCTCGACCTTCCAAGCGAACCTCACTTCAAACGCAACACGACATCACCCTCGAATCGAACCCCAACTCCTCGTCTAACCCAAAACTGCCACAGCTAACATCTCGTGCACATGGTGCACGTGCACACTCACTTCACTGGCCATCTCATCACCGCACCATCGCCGACGAGTCTCATCTTGTCCTCTGATCTCATTCACCATCTTACCGAAGCCTGCCACCCTTCTGATCGAAATCGATCAATTCCAAAACCTCCAGAAACCCGAAAACCCACCTACCTCCACCGATCGACGAACTGCACTCGCCATCCCCCTCTAATTTCCTCACTTCCTCCACCGATCGGAAGCTCTTTCGTCATGCTACCACCCTGCCAAACCCCACAAACTCCGGTCGTGAACTCTCCTCCCAAAATCATCGCGATCCCACCATAGCCGAAACCATCCTTAAACCCTAAAATCGATCGACTACCCTAAATAAAACAAACAGCCATGGTAGTCACCTTCCCTAGGTCCTCCTGCTCCCTATAGACAAGGCCGCACCACCTCACGATGACGAGGTCGACCGAAAATGATTTTTGAACGGAAATTGTTCATCTATCAATTTCTCAAGATATAGATCACTAAAAATTATAACTTTACCACTAAAATTCATATTTTCATACAAGAATCAAGACTGCATGTTTGAATCCTAGAATTAAAAACATTAAATTTTCACCAAAGTTTGATTGTTCACTGTAAAATGGAACCCTATCGAACTACATAGCATAATTTGCTCACATACAATTTTTAACTAATATTATACTAGAAAATGAACATATTCCTAGTTTACATCAGCATGCAAAATGGACTAGGTGAAGAGATATAGATTTTTGAATTACTGGGATGAACAATATTCACAGTTTAACAGAGCACAGAACAATTTCATTACCAGGTTAAAGGATTAATGTTTCTCACCTTAAACATTTGCTTCCAGATGCCTTAAAATTGAAGTTGAAATCTTTAAACTGAAAACTTGAAAGTTGCTTTTGAATCCTTCTGGTGGTTTGAATTTAAAAAAAAACAGGGAATGTTTCTTAAGCTTCCAAACAAGTTATAGAGTAGCTTTTCTTCTTCTTTTTAATTCCAGTTGCTTAACAATTTTAACAGAGATATTGTTTAAGCTACTTGTTTTTAAATCTTTAAAACCATCACACTGATTTCAAATACTCAGTACATGTACAACTTGCAATCAACAGGGAATGGGCAGAAAAGACTATTTGGCGGCTGAAATAAATTTTAGCTTTGTTGAGAAGATTTGAAAAGAAAATTAAAAGCATTGTGTTAGATTTATCTGCTGTATCCCTGCCAAAACGTAAAGGTGTTTACTGCCAAATATATTAGTATGTTTACTGATTCAAATTTTAGTACAACTTACCCATAGTTTCCAGAATTTGCTAAGAACTGTTTGCTACTTGTTAACGTTTTCTGGTTTCTTACTTACAGTAAATAATTTACAGCCTTTCTCTTATCATATATTTATAATAATGTAAACCATACACTATTAAAAGCATATGCAAGTATATCCCAGATTTTTAACAGCCCATAATTTACATTATTTGCCAAAGTAATGTTTGTGTTGTTTCTATACTTTGTTAAAAACTGTTTTTGTTAACTGTTTTTCACTTAACAGTAATTGACTTACAAACTACCCTATTATAATATTTATAATATAAACCATACAATGTTTAAGGAATATGTAAGTACAACTATAAAATAAATCAGCACATAATTAATGTTGACCAAGTAGAAATGTAATTGTCACTATTACATTTTTAAACAAAAATAAGAAACTAGATTAAAATAATACTTAAGGTATGTACTCTTATACATTTTAAAATAAAGGTGAGAAACAAATGAATTAAAATAACACTACCCATATACATAAACAAAATGAAATCATTTTAATGATGTTGGATAACCCAAAGTTGATTATGGCCTTATAAAATAAATGTTTGCATTTTGTACAAATTTTAGAACCGAGACTTGTCCTTTTAGATAATAGAAAATAATACTTCATAAAACATTCTCTAGTTAACATGATTTCTTATACATATGTTATAAAATAGAATGACTTTCAATATTAAATACCCTATGTGTTATAAAGCTTCATAGTGGTATAAAAATTATTTTTAAATCCTTCTTGTATATGTTGTAACCATATACACAATTTCATTTATAATATAGATATATATTATTTACAAATATATAAAGTCATTTATTATCTATGTATATATAGTTTCTCCTAATTATATATACAACTTCTCTTTATTATACTTAAGTTATTTTTATACACCTCAATTTTATTTATAACGTTTTATCAATTAAGTATTATAAATTTTCCTTATTCAATGTATATCATTATTTTAGAAATCTTAATACTTCTTTTTATTTAGTATAGACAACATTGTTTATATACCCAAAATAAAAAATACCCTTTTTACTTTATTATCTATTTAATGCCATGAATTCCTATTCACATTTAATATATATACATATAAATTTTATTTGTTCCAATATGTAAAAATATATGCATTTGATTTTCAAATAAATTTAAATTCTCTAATATAGTTTATCTTTAGAATAAAATATACACATTTAATCTTTAAGCATATATATCTCCAAAACAATCTACACATATTTTATCCAAAACAAAATATGCATATTGTACTTTTAAACCAGAATATGCATATATAAGAAATTCCATTTAAATCAATCTATATTTTAATATAGATTTGAAAATTTAAATTATATTGATTTTGGAAAATTGTATACAATTATTAATCATTGATTAATGGGAATATTGTATATTAAAATACAATATTATTGAATATTATAAATTAATATTCACAACTCGGGATGTCCAAAATCCCGGGCCGTTACACCCTCAAAGTATGCCTTTTGAATGAAAGGTGTGCTTAGCTCCAGAACAATTTCCAGTAACAAGTCTTTGATTGTTGAGCTTTCCAACTGAGCCTTAGTGAACCATCCAGTTCCTTTGGATTCTTTCGTCAATCGCAAGTTTTTCCAAACCTGTTATAGCCTAAGACTCTTAGATTCTACCTAACTGTAATCTATACATCACAATTATTCTGGTTTCATTCGGAGTTATTACATCACATGTCTTTAGTTACATTTCACATTTCTAATCATCCCGTGTTCATCCGAGATTTACATCATTACCACTCAGATTTAATTTAGAGTTATAATATCATATATCAAAATCTCACCATATATTGAAATTACATCATATCATATCATATATCAAAATCATCCTGTGTTCATCCAAGATTTATCCATTTTATTCTATTTATAAGGATTCAAATCCTTTTCGCAAAATCAAATCTGTTTTAAACTTCGATATCTCTGGACCGTTTAAGTTTAATGCGCAATCTCTCTGTATCGTTTAATGTTTAGTTTAAGGGATGGTCTCTCCGGATCGTTTGTTGTTTCAGTTCAAGGGAATGATCTCTCTAGATCATTTGCTTATTAAGTTAAGGGGGGTTAAGTAAGCCCATCCGCTCACTCTATGGTTAGGGGGCTTACTTCTTGCACTCCAGTCCAGTCTCTTTGGTCGGGACTCTATGGCATTCGATATCATATAAGTCGATCCACTCGATCTCTGGCAAGGGGACTTGCACCTTGCACTCCGGTCCTGTCTCTCCGGTCGGGACTCTATGGCGATCAAAATTAGTCATCACATTAAATATGGATTTTAAAATTTTCAATTTTCAAATCAAAGCAAACAAGTAGAAATTAAATAAGCATAATTCCTAAATGTTTATCCTAAACATCCGACTCAAAGCGTGGCAAGGGACCAATCTAGGTTTTTTACATGTCCAAGTGGTCTGAGATTATTATGCTAAGCAGTCATCCCATATATCTGACTCAGAGCGTGACTAGGAACCAATCTAGGTTTAGCACATGTCTAAGCAGTCTTGGGTCATTATTGTTTTTGCCGCTAATACACGAAAAGAAAAGCGCAAAAAAAGAAACATAAGCAAAGAGTAGCAGCCAGATCTGACTTCCCATCCATCCTGGTTATGGGATTATCTGTCTTGGCCATATCTTTGGGCATTCCTTGAAGCATCTGCTGTGGGTGGTGGCTGCTCTGGTTGTGTTATCACAGCTCTGTTCCTCACGTACTACGTCAGCTGGTTGTTTAGAAGTAGTTCTTCTATCAGGTCGTGAAGGTGTTGGCACTCATTCGTTTCATGTCCGCCCAACTCATGGAAGATGAAAAACTTTCTAGACTCTTTCTCTCAATCAATGGCCTCTCTTCTCGGAAGCTTCCGATATGGAATTTTCCCCCTAGTGTCAAGGTATATCCTTTATAAGATTTCAGTCAGCTCAGAGTAGGAAGAGAATTTGGGCTCCCTCCTTTGTCGTTTTGGTTCTCTAGAATTATCATCAGCTTCTCTTTTCCGTTTGTCTTTAACAAATCCTGCTCTAGAGGATCCCTTGCCATCTACAGCATAGATTTCGTCGTCTTCAACTTCATCTTCAGTGTCAGCATCCTCCTGGCGTAAATATCTCTCAGCTTCGTAGTAAAACTCAGCAAGATCCATTGGTGGATCCTCTTAAGTGCAGCCCTGAAGTCGGTGTTGCTTGCGACTCCAGTCACCGCGCCATCAAACTCACTGATGGGTCTGGCCTATCGACCGCGACAGCTGCTGCATTGAACCTTGTTTTTTTGGAGCAAGATGGGTGTGTAGCGTGACACTACACAGCCGATTAGTAGTATATATATAAAATAATATTGTTTCGATCAACAGGCCTGATCGATGGCTCATAGCACAATCACAGTAATCATACTAACATCCAAAGACAAGATAGTGCAAGAGTATATACAAAGATAGCATAACAAAATACCAAAATGGAGGACAGAGCTCGGGACGCATCAAGAATCTACCAGCTAAGGCCATGGCTGCTGGCCCGGGGGATAAGCCGAGCTGCTCCCTTGCGATTCGGCCGGAGAAGAGCTTCTTTGAGGAAGACGGAGTCTAAAAGGAGCGGAAAAGCTTTGAACCTTGTTAAATAACTTCTCAAGGTCTCCTCAGGCCTTTGTTTCACATTTTCCAACGTCATCACATTCTTCGGTTGTGAGACGTGAACTCAAAAATTTCTAAAAAATCTGCACACTAACTCGGTCCACGTGCTAATGGACCTATTCTCTAGTTGTCTAAACCACATCGTCGCCAAACCCGTCAAGTATAATGGGAAGTACCGCCCCATTACTTCCTCAGAAGCACCCAACACCTCCATATGTCGGATATATCTCATCAGATGAATCATTGGATCGGTCTTTCCGTCATACATTTCCAGCACAAGAAGCTTGAATTCGGGAGGATTTCTCGCGTTTCGGATATTAGCAGTAAACAGGTTTCTGTTTACATCTTCCAAACCCTGATCTATGGGTCCTCCTCTAACCAACCTTTTTACAAAATCAACAGTTTGATTTTCACCATCCAATGAAGGTCTTCGTCCGAAAGCGATGTTCTGCCCCCGGCCTTGGTAAGGGAAATCCGGCGCATACTACACTGGTTGAACACTAGTGTTCTGCCCTACTCTCCCAGTCTCATTCTGTCCTCCACTCCTCCAGGGTAGCCCTGGCACATATTCCTCTACCGGTTGCACTATAGTATTCGAATTAGCTCTCATACCACCAGTTCATGGGGTTTCAACAATCACTCCATTCTTTGCCCTTTCGGTGCCTACTCCAATATTGATCCCATCATCGGCATTGGTTCCTAGGTTGACACCCATGTTGCCCCCAAGTATCGGTTGCTCTAGGTCTGGAGGCAATGTTCCATCTTGTTCTAATCCAAATCTAGCAGCTCTTATATTGTTTCCTAGGGTCTGCAGCTCCTGCAATTTCTTGTTGTCCCATCCTTTGGAAGAATCCCTCCATCATCTCCTGTTGCCTAACCAAGATTCCATCCTGCATCTCCTTCATCGGCCTTTCCATTTCTTCTTTAGCTACATAGTTGGATTGGTGAGAATATGAGGATACTTCCTGACTATCCCCAGGCTCTGGTTGACTTCTTCGGTTTTAGATCTAGTGTTAGGCCTCTTCATATTTCCCTAATCTCATATTCAAGTTTTCGGATCTACCTTTGTTCTCAGTGAAAGCACCAAAATGTTAACCCAAAAAATGGATCAACACCCGGGTTTGAGTGTGAAAGCACCAGCCCTGTTTATCAAGGCAAATAAAATTAAAAAAGCAATAGCAAATAACAGAAAAGTTAAAGAGACATGGGATTTTTATAGTGGTTCGGCTGCTAATGAACCCTGCGTCCAGTTTATAGATTCTTTTATTGATCAACTACTATTACAAAGGAATTTAGATTATAATATAATTCTCCTTCCTAGGTTAGATCAAGCTACCATTGTTAGAGACAAAAGGAGGACCTCAATTGTCCTTTAATGGTTGTTGTGTGGGAGAATAAGAGTGAAGAAATAATGGAAGAGCTTCAATAGAGATCAGATCCCCTTTACTCTTGCAGGTAGGATAATATATATAGGGGTTAGTGAGCACATGGGCCAGAGCCACTTTACCAAAAACCTGTAGTCATCATGCAGAGGTTGCTCAGGAAGTTTGCGGGTGTTCGGAGCTAACTTTTCGGATCGGTACCGATCCAAAAAGTAGTGCAATTTTTGAGTCTTCTCAATTTGGTTGTCTTCCTATCCCATAATTGAGTGCCTTGTCCGAATATCAAGTCGTTTGGAGTTAGTTTGATCATCCATCTTCATAGATCATCCAATCCATCCCTTCGTAGAAGATCCATCCATAACTCACTTAATACTTAACCAAATGATAAGAAACTTCATGCATGCAATATACATAAGCAGGAGAGCCTCCAAGTCAGATCTCATGAGGATTCGAGCTAAGTATTTGGATCGGCGATGATCTAATTGAGTCGGATCAATGGTGATCCAAACCCTTAGCTTATTTTTGAATCTTCTTCTGGGTCCTAGGAGATCCAGCCATAACTCACTCAACACTTAACCAAATGACATGAAACTTTATACATGCAATATACATGAGTAGGAGATCCACCAAATCAGATCTCATGAGGTGGGGCCCATGCTAGGTGGTTCGGATCTGATCCGTCAAACTAGCTCAATTTGGAGGAGATCCTTCCATGACTCGTTCAATACTTATTGAAATTAGGCAAAACTTTGCTAGTAGCTTCTAGAGGATGTGTGGGACCTACATTATGCATTGCAGGTAGTGGGGCCCAACCTAAATGGATAAGACGATCCGATGAGTTTGGATTGATGTCGATCCAAATTTGCTAGGCTAAATGACTTCATTTTTTGTGAGTTTTTTTATGTCTTCTAAGTGTGTCTTCTAAATTTCAAGTTAATCTGAGTTTCTATGAGTTCTATAGGTTCATTTTAAGTTGTTCCAGTCCAAAAGGCAGTAGATATTTGAATGGATCAAATGAGTCTTCAGTTCTTGAAGTAGGTTGCTTGTAATGTTACCAAACTTGATAAATGAGCTTAGTAGAGGCATAGGAGTGCAATGAAAGTGGTTAGAAGGAACCACGAGCCATCATTTCGGATCGGTACCGATCCAATTGGATCAGATTGGTACCGATCCGAAATGTTAGCATAATTCTGGCCAAACTTTTTATGTTTCTTTGTCTCATACTTTTAGGCCTTTAGGTAAAGTTTTGAGTCGTTCTAACTTAATCTAAATGTTCTAACACCTTTTCAATTTTGTTGGGTTAAAAATCCAGTTAACATAAAGTATTAGTTGTTTTAACATCACCAGAAGAGATAGACGATTTGGATTATTTATTGATGGATGTCGTTGATCCGACATTTCAGGTAATGTTACACCACATATATTTCTTTTGGCTTAGGAAATCATAAGTACCATGCAAGTAGGTTGTAATCTTACAGATTATGTTCTATGGCGATATTTCTAAAGTACCGATGCTCGAGTTGTCGTCGTAACTAAAAGTACATTATTTTGGGGATAATGTGTCATGAGTTCCATATCATATTCTCTAGGCTAGGACATCGTCCATTTTAGATGTTCCTAGATGAGTTTTGGGTATGACACTATTTAAGTATTGTACATTATGTCTATTGGATTAACATGGAAAGATACAGTTTTATATTAAGTTGTCTTGACCATTAAATGGCCATAGTACGAGAAGTTATGTTTGGAAAAGATCTCATTAATAAGATTAGATTAAAGAATAGTAAAAATTTGGAAGTTCAGACTGCAAAAGATATCCTAGATGAACTTGTAACTAAGATTACACAAGGAATGACTAAATCAGGAATTTGAATTCTTATTAAGTAAAAAATACTATAATTTGCGCACATTGAGAATGTAGAGGCGATTTTCATGAAAAATGAGATTTGAAAGATTTTCGTAAGATTTTGAGAAGAGAATCGTAGGATTCTTTTCAATTATCCCTTGTATTCAAATGGGATTATTTATTTAACAAAGCTATCTTGAAGAATTGAATTAACAGTATATAGTTTGTGTTGCATAACGGTTGCATATGAATGATATATTATGCAGCCAATTACCTTTATTGCTAACACAATTTTAGGTTAGGATTTCACTTAAATTTACAACTCAACTAAGACTTAGGATTTTGGTTGTGATGTCTGAATAGATTAATTAATATGATACTTTACTGGAATGCTTGAATAATTAATGCTTGTGTGCTAATGAACATAGAAAAATTCTCACAAACCGAGAGTGTGATACCGTGGTATCATAATTGTTGAAGGATTGGAGAAGAAAAATCGTATATGAAATGATACAGCTTAAGTTAAAACCAAATTAGAAAAGAAATGCTATATTTACAATTTACAAGATCACTAGATTTTGATGTCCTTATGTAAAAAAGATGACTAGCAAGAGATTCAAATCAAATTTGATGCTATGTGAGACACCACCCACTTTCAAGTTGTCTTACCTTTTTATCCTAAAGATGAAATGATCAATATACCATTGGGTTGATTTAAGGTATTGTGTATGTGTATTGAGGGTTGCATAAGGCTATGTTTCCGTTAGGGTATAACTGTGCTCAAGTTATCGGTTATGATGCAAGTCGACATCATTTTATCCGAGCTGGTAGCAAGGATTACAAAAGTTTGTCTATGCATGTACATTTATAGTAGTTTGGATTGAATCTTCTTATTTGTAGTAAATTCGATAATTAAAGTTGGAAGAATGATCCTACTAAGTGTACTTGAGAGCGCGAGGAGAAAATCCTAGGCACCAAATCTCTTTTATGGTACATTTCCATTTAAGTTAGTATAATTACTTGCACCCATAGTATTTAGCTTAGTATATCACATAGGTAAGAGTATTTGGATGCTAGGAATGGTTGTGGACATGTCACTTGGACATGTTTTAGATGGTGGTTGCTAATGGATGTATTTTATTAGTTAGTATTACACATATGGGCAAATATGTACATGTTAACGTATGACATGGAATCACCTTGTCCAATTTATTTTATCAGTTATATGCATAATGGTTGTCGCATTTTGCAAATGTATTTATGGTTGTTTATCCATATAGAATGCAAGTTTATAGGGTATTACATACATTTTGGATACATGGCATAAGCAGTTGCATTTTAGGAGGTCAACTAATTTTGGAGATCGCTTAATTTTATATTACCTCTACGTACATATACATTCCATACCTACATGTACATGCTGCATTAAAAATTTGGAAATAAGGACAATATTTGCGAATGGTTGAGTAGATGGTTGTGGATGTTAGTTACATGAGTGAGTTGCATCTTCCATCTCTTAGAATTTTGAGGAAGAAATTCTTTTAAGGAGAGAGAATGTAACACCTCATTTTTTTAATAAAAATAATTAATTAATTAAAAATGATGTTGTAATTTTACAAAAGGCCGAAAAATTGAATTTTTACAAATGAAGGAATTTGAGGATGACTTTTCCATTGCGTTAAGCACATATTTCTACCCCAAATTCATGTATAAAACATCAAAAATGAACATCGTATGAAGGAGATACGGACTATCTACCGTAGCGTGCATATTGGGTCCAACACATATTTTGAATTAAGTTTAAGAAATAATTACAAGAATAAATCATAAACTTATTTATTAAGTAATTAACTGAATTTGTGTGAATTACTCTAAATAGGGTACAATGGTTTTATATGCATTAAAAGAAAAGAAGAAAAGGTATTTACATGCACAAATCTAAAACCGCATCAAGTGAAATCATAATGATGGAATTATTGCTATAATTAGTGAAAGGATATGTTACGTATTGTTAAACTAGTTTTTTGGTCCAACATCAAAATATTTTGAAAAATATACAAGCCAAATAAAATTCTGAACATGCCCATAATAATAATAATAATATATCTAAAATGTCCAAAAAATATCCAAGTTTCGAATCATCATTCTTTTATATACAAATGATATGAAGTCTGAACACATATGCAATATTTTTTATCCAATGGTCAATATGCAAAAAGTAAAAGTCATCTCCTTTGTTAGTCCAAAAAGTCAAAAACAGAGTCAATATGCAATTTCCTTTTTCTAAATGTGCTTAAGTTCAAAAGTCTAAGCTATCTTCTTTTTCGTTGGCCATTAGAGGATTTCTCAAGCTCTTAAAAAAGCTTAGAAATGTAAGTCCTAAAAAAGTGCTAAGAAAGGGAAAGAAGAGAGGAGACCCTTTTATGTGGAGTAGGTCTCTATTTATAGTGGTTGAGGAGGGGCATAGCTTTCTTGTATTAGCCGATTAAAGTTGATGTGGGTTAGTGACTTGGCAAGATGGACGGTCTTGATGTGGCTCCGTGTCATAATCTTGAGATTATAAAAGTTCTATTATCTTGGACATGGTATTAACCAAGGTGGCATGATTGTATATGAGCACCTTAAAGCTTTATTACATAGAATTTCCTTCATATCGATATACTGCCTCTTCACTTGATTCATTGCTATCCTTTGGTGTTGAATGTTGCTCATATCTTCCCTTTTGCATATCTTTGAATTGATTTGTTTAGTATGGTAATACTATTGTATTCCAATAAATATTCCTTATCGTGTAATCCTTAACTTCTCCTTTTATTTAACATTCCTCTCCAATTTAATAATGTTTATTTTTTGGATAGCTCTTCTGTAATGATGATAGCTTTACTTTTCATCATACGTTAGCTTGATTCCTCAAAATGCGATAGCTTCTTCATTCTTGACTTGTGGTAGCTTCTCTCTATTCTTGACTGGAACAGCTTCTCTCTATTCTTGAATGGAACAACTTCTTATCCTTGACTTGCGATGGCATATTGTTACTAACATGTGATGGCATGCGATAACTCTTATAACACGACAGCTTTATAAATATCAACTTTCGATAACTTCGTGGTGTCAACTTGCGATGACCATAATTATATTAACTTGTGATAGCCCACTGCCTCAACCTACAATGGCCCATGGCTATCAGCTTGCTCTAGCTTGTTGCTTTAACTTATGATGGCTTATAGCATCAACTTGCAATAGCTCTACTTCATGTGCACAACTTCAAAGTTATCCCAATGTGCACAATACATTCGATAGTCCTCGTTCCTCAATGTGCACAACTTCGAAGCAAAAGCTTTCAAAATGTAATAGTTTAAAAGTGTGATAGCTCAATACCGCCAACCTTCAGTGGTCTCACACGTTATCCATTTTTGGAAATTCTGAATGTAACACTTGCCCCACATAAGAAGTCTTTTTTATGCTTTAGCTAAATTAAGTTTTTACTCTTGCGTTGCTTCTTCTCTTCTTGAGTTGTTGTCCCTTGTTGCTGTATTTCTCATCATTGATTGCTTGCGCTTCTTGAATTATAATAAATTATGGTCTTATAACCATAATTTTCCTACAAAATGTTTTATTCAATAAAAATTCCAAAACATAGAGGGTTTTGCAATCTTTTGAATATATCTCCATTTGCAACGATTGTTTTTATTGTAAATGTTCTTTTTGGTGAATATTTCCCATAAATTTGATCGAAGATACCTTTTGAAATATGAAAGACTTTCGTAACTTTATTTGTCAATCACTTGATACAAAGACCGAATACATATCTAATAAAGTATGATTTTCCAAAAATAGATTTTTGAAAGTAAGGAAACCTTATTAAAACCTTTTGAAATATTTTTTATCAGCATTAATTGACATTATCACAAGGTGGAAATTTCTCATTGTCTTCAAGGAATACTCTTTATTATTTCTTATTTTGAGTTTGGTTGTTCATCGAGTCTAGAGTTTAGTTGATTGTCCTTCTTTAGACGATCGCTTTCAAAGACCTTATTTGACCATCAAAATCGCATTCAAAGACCTTCCTTGGATGGATGCTTTCGCTGGGCCTAGCGACCAAACCAAAGGCTTAATTGACCATCACATGCTTCGACCAGGCCTTACGATGGGATCAAAAGTTTCTCATCCATCTACCTTGGCTGGGTGCTTTAGCTAGGCCTTGAGGTGGGAACAAAGCCTTAATCGACTACCACTCTTTAGATAAGGGTTGCAACAACCCGCATATTGAACGATAATATATTTGAACAGTTAATTTAAATATTAAGTCGCTATTGAATTAGAAGTCTAAAATGAGACTTTTCACATACGGTCAAATTAGGACTTGAGACCACTTCCATTGAGTCCAGATTGACGTTGCGAATCAGAATGAGTATAAGTATAGATATATTTTGATTGATGGATTTATAGCTGGTAGCTTGCGTTCGATTCGTAAATTGATCCAACAGCTAACTTTTATATATGATGGAATTAGGTCTCGAAACCTTTTGCATTGAATCTGAATGGCATCCAATTGAATGAGTATAAGGTTCGATATGTTTGGAGTTTGGAATTTCGGGGATGAATAGCGTCGGATGAAGAGGATTGGGCTCAGCCCACTAGTTACCCTCACTTAGCTTATATGTAGCTATGCTCTTCATTATTTCCATTTCACTTTTCATTCCACATTATCTCCTTCTCTTCTTTTTCTAATGGCCTCTTAATCACCCCTTAATCATCTCCTTAATCCCCAAACCCTAAATCTATTAAATAAATTTCCTAAAATCAAATAAAATTCACCATAATTCCTCTCTTCCAATTCTCCACAAAACCCACGAAGGAATTAGCTTGGATCGAAGTATTTGTGTTCGTATAGAAATTTAAAGTAAGCAAGAATTGGGTTTTTGGTGATTAGAGCTTGGGTTGGGTTTAGTTAAGGTAAGTAGGATGATTCTCCTAACTAATTTATGTGTTATACTTCATATATTTTATTATGAATGATTATAGAATTATATGAAGTGATTTAGAGATTGTTTGGGTTGATTTGGGTTTATGTTTATGTTTAAAACATGTTTCCCTTAGCTAATTAATTGTTTAAAACATAATTACTATGTTTGAAAATAGTTAGTAAGCTATGGAATTGATTTAGGATAATTGTGTAAAACCTACCTATTTCGAACCTCAAAAGTCAACACTAATACATCCACGGTATTCAAGTGCCGAGCATCCAAGTGCCGGAAAGATAGATTGTTGGGGTGAAAGAAAATAAAAGACAGAACAAAATCTCACATCGTGATGAATAATATATAATATACAATAGAACTTTACAAAAAGAAGGCTTAAATATACATACACATCAAGTAGAGTCGACTAAACAATCATCAGCCTTGATAGTTATAATAGCCTGTCTTTACAATTGTTGATGAATATAATAAAAAATGCAATGGAAATAAAAAAAGATACGTGAATACAGCTTCGAAGCATCTAGCTCGTCTCCTGAAGCTCCAAAGCATCCAAACTAGATCTGTAATATGCTCGGTCTGACCTGAGCATTATTAGAAAATAACACCTGGATCAGTCTGGTAAACTGTCATGAGAAACACAACTCAAAATGGATTTTAATGTTATAAAACCTTTCAAAATAAAAGTATCTCGTAAGGCCACACCGCACATAAGCATAGATGGGTTTTTACCTTATGATAACCAACCATTTATATTAGAAAATCCAATGATATTATAATAATGTCTAAGGGCAAAAATATCAATAATTAAGTAGCTGTGATGCTCGTGAGTGTACATCACAACAATAAGTATATAATAAAAATTCATTAAGGCGCAGTCTCTAGTTGTGTAGGATTCCATGGATGTTCCCTCAGTACTTCGAGAACGATCCTCCCGCACGAGGATCAGAGTTATCCTTCCGAAGCAACAATACATGCCTAATGATGTACAATAGGAAATACATAGCTGGCCACGCAAGGCTGAACGCATCGCTCCATGCATGCATAACAATTGTAGGTAACTCAAGGAAGGAGACAACTGCACCCTCATGGGTTAGCTAAACCCTTGGCCATGCATCCTATCTCTGGTTTTAGTCATTACCGCTGGCGAGGCTATGTCTGGAATTCCAGCTCATGCACCGCCACCTGAACAGATCTCGAAACAACACATGGATTCTCATACCTCAACAGGTCTCGGAACCACACATGGGTTCCCACATCTCAACAGAGATCTCGGAATCACACATGGATTCTCACACCTTAACGGGTATCGAAATCACACATGGATTCCAACATCCAAAACAGATCTCGAATCTCCTCCAAGCATAGAACCCATATATAGTTTTGAAGTAGTTACGGTTTCGAGTCATCTCTTACAAGTACACTCCCCCGCTTACTGGATGTTCCAAAATCAATCGATCAATTTTTGGAATGCTCAATACTGGTTCTTTTGGAAATAATCAGACAATATAAGAGCGGGGATCACCCTCTAACCGTTTATGTGGACATATCTTCTCATCAGTTGTCCTAGAAGAACAAAACGAGTTTATATGTACAGTATAACACCATTGACGGTAACTGTACCACATAATCCCCATGTTTCTCCTAGATATTTCCAGAGTTAAAATCCTTCGGTGTTAAGTAGGAAATATTTCCGTAACACCAAAATTAAGAAGGATTACATATCTAGGCTAAGATTTGATAGTCAATTATTTAACTATTAAGTAAAAAAAATTAAATCAAACAAATCAGAGATTTATTTCCTATGGAAACCACTAAGCCTCATTTTCTAAGTATCGAAATACAGTGTTTTGTGAATATACTTATCATGTTGAGATAAGTACGTGGAAGTGATTTCCAAGCATTTACAAAGTGATTTTTATTAATGGAAGATTAGTTAAATGCATTTAAATCAAATAAATCAGAGATTTATTTCCCATGGAAACCACTAAGCCAGCTATATGATACATAGAAAATATAACCATATACTTATCTCAATGGTATAAGTATATTCACAAACTATTTCAGTTTCAAAACTTGGAATCATTTCCATATACTTATACAATATTCACAAAACATTTAAGAAAGATTTCTTCTTTCTAAAATCTTATTAAATGGATCAAAATGATTGTTATTAAAACAGTGATAACAATAACCCAAAATACTATTTTTTCTATAAATATCTCCTTTATAAATCTCCAAATCCCTTTATAAAATTTCTTTTATAAATCTCCAAGTTTATTTATAAAATTATGTTTATAAATCTTCAAAATCATTTATAAAACTCCATTTTTATAAATCCCAAAAATCTATTTATAAAATACTCTTTCATAAATCTCCAATTCAATTTATAAAATATTCTCTTATAAATCTCGAAAACCCATTTCAAAGCTTTTCCTTTTTAAATCTTTAAAACATTTAAAAGTCACTTTCCTAAAATCGCTCAAAAGCCAACTTCGTTTCAAATTCCAAACCTCCTTCCAATTTATAAACTCCTTTAAATACATTCTTTTTATAAAAGAAATCCTTTTATAAACAATATATTATTTAATTAAAATAAAAAAAACTTTAACGTCATAAACATAAATTTAAAAAAAATTAAGTAATATAATAATAAGTTTTAAAACATTTTAAAGAATATAACAATTAACTTTTAAAACATTTAAATGAAATAATAATCAACCTTTAAAATATTTAAATAAAAATAATAAAATAACTTTAAAACAACTTTCAAAATATAATTAATTAACCTTTACGCAACATTACTAATAAAATAATTAACTAGTTTTAAATAATCAATAATAAAATAATTTATTATCTTAAACAACATAAATAAAATAATTAATTTCAAATATAAATATAACAATTAACTTTACTAAAGAAATAATTTTACAAAACAGTTTGTAAAATAGAAATTTAACAAATGCTTTGTTAAAATAATAATTTAATAAAACATTTTACTTCAAATTATAAAATTTGAAGTTAGTTTAAATCCATAACTTTCCAAATCCACAAAATGGCTCAGCGACCACTATGGTACTTAAACAAGTTACTATTAAATTCAATTTAACTTCTCAAGTTAAATTACAGGTATTTGCATAAACAAGCATATATGTAAATCGAATCCATAATTAACAGTCAATTGTTAATGCATACTTATCCAGTATTAATCAACTGGCACTTAAATGAATGTCTAAATTAATATAAGAGCAGAACGAGGAATTATTCTGCTAAACAAATGTCATTCAAAATAAACTCTTTCATTTATTATTAGACCGTGTTTATTTAGCCAAATAGATAACACCAAGGAAGTATGCTTAAATTAACTACATTATTATTTAAATAACGTAATTATATTAAATCGGTATTATTTTACCACTTTATACATTATCCATTTTCAAAAATGATAATTTATCCAAATCAAACAGCCAGCAAATATAACATCCAAGCAGATAATAAATAATTTTTATCTACTATAGAACATACTGATTAACCAGAAATGTGAGTTTAACTCATCGAAATTCCAGTTATCTTCAAAGCATTCCGGTTCCATCTTCTCAAACCTAAGATTCTCCTGCTCTAACTCTTCTAAGCTTCGGCCATGATCATCCACTTCCCTTTAGACCAACAGAGGTCTTTCCGCCACCACCATCGTTCACATCGAGCCAAGGTGGACCCGACCCTACCCTCTATCTCACCTCCGACCTCCTCACCAAGAAAGTAACATCGCCCCTCCACCTCGACCTAGCCACGGTCGCAACTCACCACACGCTGCCGCATGTCACCAAAAATGCTCCACCACCTCGCCTTGCTTCGCCGAACGTGAATCCACCCTCTACTTCACCCAATTCCACTCCAAAATCCTATGATTCCCAACCGTACTCACAAACAACAATATGCAAACTGACGAGCATCTCAACTGTAGCCGCGACTAATAAAACCCATACCATTCTATAGATCTAGCCAAGAACTCCAAGATCCAAACTTTTTAATTTTTATAATTTATTTTGAATTGTTTTGATTTAAAGAAGAGGTGGATCTAATTTTCTTTTTGCTTAATCAATGGCCGTAGAGAATAAAAGGAAAAGTGTTTATTTTCTCAATTAGTTAAGTGTTATGTTAGTTTTATTTCGAATTTTTCGGCATCTCGCCGGAGTGATTTTTAGTCGCGTATGTACTTCGAACAATAAACCAAAAATATGGTCGCATTCTAAACAGCGTCGTGACCTCAAAACGGTAATAATATATACTGGTTATCGATTTCTGAAAAATCACAAAACACCGTCGTTTGCTGAAAAATTATCAAACGATAATTTAAATATTTTCCAAATTAAAAATTATGGAAAAACCAAATAAATTAAATTAAAAATACGTCAATAAAAATCAAGTAGTAAAAATAAAAATAATTTTTTTGATTATTCGTTCGAACCATTTATTGTTGTAAATAAATTAACAAAATGAATTCACTGTTATTATTTATTAATTTAAAAGGCATTAAATCCATTAAATAAATATTAGATTCAAAATCCCGACATTTAAATCACTATTCCAATATTAAGTTCACAATTTACATTCAAATAAATCCCTATATTTGAATTTTAAGCTATTTGACTTATAATACTAATATTTCAATATTAAAATTAATTAAATATTCAAAATCCAATAACAAAAATTTCGAGTTATTACAAATTGGGTGAATAGTTATGATGCTATTATTTGATTTGAGGTTAATTAAGTAATGTAATGATGTGTCCATCATTAGAAAATATTTATTAACTTATTTGAATTGATTTGCAAAATGTCAAAAAGCTAATTTAAGTGATTTGTGAACTCTATACTTACTATTAAATTGTTTAGAGACCCAATAAGCCTAAATTAGTATTTATAAAATGGTTTCATGATTTTATAAATGAAGTATATATTTTATAAAATGGATATGAGATTTTATAAAATATTAAAAAGGTGAATACTTGATTTTTAATGAAGTGATTAAGTATTTTAAAGGTTATTATGTGATTATAAGCTAGTACGATATTTTATAAAATGGTTTCTGATTTTATAAAATGATATAAAGAGATGTTTCACTCTTATTAGAAGAATTACTAAAATGAGTAATGTTTGGTTGAGTAATAGTTGAATTGCCTACTGGATATATATGTGCGTATACATGCACAAGTGGGTATACGTGTACTTAGAGTTAAGCAATAATAATAAAAACTCTAATATTGTAATTAGAGTTGTGATAAGAGTTATGTTTGTAAGAGGTGGATATTCATGTAATAGATTGTATATGCATATAGGAATGTCCATATGTATATATGGTTATGTTAGTTTCGTGGGAAAGTACCGGGTTAAGTAATTGCCTTAGTGAAGCTTGAATGTATTTATGTTGTGATGTGTGTGGTTAAGTATACGTGTTTGCTTAAACATGCACAAACGAGTGCATCGACAAACGTATGGGCTACGCACAAGGCCGCGTATGTTGTTTTGGCATGTTAGAGGAAGAAGGGTTGTTGAAATCACCTGTAGAACTCTAATCGTGCAAAGAGTGGATTTGGTATCGAAACTAATTTTCAATTACTTATGGAATTCACTTCTAAAATGTCAATAAATGAACTTCGGTAGATGTCGATGGGATGGAGGCCGGCCCTGGTAGCAAGGCGACTCATTGGACGAAGCGTCAATGGAAACAACGTGCGAATCGGCATCCATTTGCGGAATCTACTCCCTGCCCAGAAACTGTCAGTTTAGTCGATTGACCTAGTCCATTCAGTCGATTGATCAAGAGGAAAATAGTCAATCCTGGTTCAATCGACTGAACGGCTCTTCAGTCGGTTGACCTGCTGTGTGTTGTGCAAACTTCAAAACGCGATAACTTCCGCATGCGACGTGAGATTGAGGTGAGGTTTGGACCATTGTTCATCATTTTTCAAGGGCTACAACCTAAGAAATTTTGGTGGGTATCGAAATACTTTGATTTTTGGACCCACGTGGGACCCACCCCAACACGTATTCCAACTGTAGATTTTGAGGTAGGTCGGGAGAGTATATACGATGAGTACTATGACATTGAGGTCATGCATTCCATTTGGAATGTGATTTAGGTTAGTATGGGGTTTTGTTAGAGTTGTTAGGTGGATTTTTAGGCCATGGCGACTGGAGCCGTGCATGGCATTTCCATACGTTATATACGGAGTGAGTCCGTACTGTAAGATTTTGACCTTAGAGTAATATACGATTTGTTGGTGTAGACTTGTTATGACATACCAAGGGTATGGACTTATAACCTACCCAAGAGTATGGACTTATGTAACCTACCTAGGTATCGACTTTGTTGTGGAGTACCTAGAGTGTTGTTGATAGCCATGACACACTCGACATGGTCTTAGAGGGACCGTGAACAGCTTTATCTTATTGTGATCGTTAGGATGTTCCCACGTTCTTAATCTATAAATGATTGGTCTTAGCAATAGTGACCATACACATTGTGGCATACCTATAGCAGTTGCGACCGTATGCGTTGAGGTGTATCGTATTGATCTTTGCAATAGTGATCGTTATTTTGATCATAGTATTTTGTACTATATTATTAGTAGTTTTGGGCTAATGTAGTGCAATAGAAGATATTGTGCTAACTTTTTGTTACAGGACAAGAGCAGGTTATGGTATAATCCCTTACTTTTGAGATGGATTTACAGTAATTGTTTATAGGTAGTTCGAATTTCCCCTAAGCCACGTTTGTTAAGAGGGCCGACTATGATTTAGCAGTTCCTATTTATTTGTATACAGTTTTAATATACATTATTTTGAGATAGTTCTCCTCACTCCAGACTTTATGTTTGACCTGAGTTTTTTTCATTGTCTGCTTATGTCATGACAACTTTTGGATACTCGACTGAGTTGTTCAGGAGTCAAGTGCTTCTGGAATATGCTAGCAGAGTGCACGACTAGAGCATTTTGGAGGCGTAGCATCGGTGTTTTGAGATATTATACTTGTTATTTTATTGTACATAACAGACCTATCATTTATATATGAGACTGTTGTATCAGATATTTATCCAGGACCCCGGGTTTATTTTAGGATTGATGTATTCTTACTATGCTATACTGATATTTATTTGTCAGTTGCTTCCGCTAGTGTGATCTTTTATATATCGTTATTTTATTCTGTTCGTGTATATTCGATATATTATATTTTGTCATTCCTTTGTGCCTAATGAAATTTTAAGTATATATATCTATGTTCAAACATTTATCTACATATTTTCTTTTAGTTTACAAAATTAATGGTATATATATATATATGTTTATGAACCTGTAGGTTAGGTCATGAGTAAAAAAGAAAGGAATGTTCTTATGTATAAAATGACAAGTGTAAATAAGCTAATTTATTATCTAAATTTAACCCATGCATACATTTATCATATTAAAAAGTAACTTGAAAAGGAAGGAACGAAGTGGCTTGTGAAGAAAGGGATGAAGTAGCTTAAGAGGGAAGAAGAATAGTGGCTTGTGGAGAAAGGAACTAAATGACTTAGGACGAAAGAAGTGGCCTAGTTGCAAATAAGATCATCTAGTGTGCTTAGTGGAAAATATTGCACTCACAGATAAGTGGGTATTCTCTCTACTTGAAAAAAAAAGTAAAGGCATGCAAAGTAAGGAGGATCAAGAGGAGTGAATTAAAGGCAGCACCCACACAAAATTGAGCTGATAAAAAATATTTAAATGCATGTATTTTTGTCATTCCATAATGTGATAATTAGATTGTTTAGCATTTATCATGTTGGTTCGAAATTGTTAAAACACTTTTCAGTAATTCGGTCATAACTTTTGCAAATCTAATTGGAATTTGGATTTCTTTAATGTTTTGGAAAGCTAACTCAAAGAGCTACAACTATTATGCTTATGAGTTTTCCAAATTCATATATCTTGAAGCTAAAATCGAGGTGCAAAGTCAAATTTATACCCAGGCCGAAATGATTAGGAGGATCATCCAAAATCATCTTGTAGTATACTAACCATAACTTCTGATTCCTGAATAGATTTTATCAAAATTTATCTTGTTGGAAAGCTAGTTTAATATTCTACAACTTTTATTTTATGTACTTTTTAAATTTCAAAAGCTTATTTCCCCTAATTCATAAAATATTTTTGAGATTTGTCAAATGGTCGAAAAAGATAATTATTTTTGAAAAATCTTTCATATCTAATACCTCATAAATGATTTCCTAAGTTGAAAGTTTGGATTTTTTTCAAAAGAAAAGAGTTACTTATATTGGAAGACGATTTACAAAGTATAAAAGTATTTTGGGAATACTTTGCTTCAACTTATGAAAGAGTTTTTGCAGATCATTTCGTCAATGATGGTTACCTTCGGATGATGGATGTGCGGTATATGACTGTAGACCCTGAGCAGTGCACTATTAATCTATGTTGGTAATGAGTCAAGTAGAGTGTGTCCTTACTTGGTGTTTGGACGTCGGCCGCAATAGGATCTAATCTAAACTGAGTGTGCTGTTTAAATCCATGTGAAGTAGACTGAGTGTCAATATAGTATAAGATTGTAGATCTTGGGTAGTGAAATTTTACTCTATGTTGGTAATGAATCAAGTAGAGTACGTCCTTACTTGATGTTTGGACACCGCCCGCAATAGGATCTAATCCAAACTGAGTGTGTGGTTTATATCCATGTGTAGTAGTCTGAGTGTCAATGCGGTATAAGACAGTAAATCTTGGGTAGTGCACTATTACTATTTGTTGGTAATGAATCAAGTAGAGTTCGTCCTTACTTGGTGTTTGGATGTCGGGCGCGATAGGATCTAATCCTAACTGAGTGTGCGGTTTAGATCCATGTGGAGTAGAATGAGTGTCAATGTTGTATAATACTATAAATCTTGGGTAGTGCACTATTACTTTATGGTACATATTGGTACTGCAACAAGTACAGTACGTCCTTACTTGGTGTTTGGATGGTGACCGCGATAGGATAAAATATCCTAGGATCTAATCCAAACTGAGTGTGCAGTTTAGATCTTTGTGAAGCAAACTAAATAAATCTAATCCAAACCAAGTGTGCAGTTTAGATCCCAGTTAAGCAAATTAAGTAAATCTAATCCAAATTGAGTGTGCAGTTTAGATTCAAATGAAGTAAACTGGATGTCCATGTGGATTGGGATGCGTATGCTCTTGGCTTTTGGCGTAAGAAAAGATCTAGTTCAGGCCTGATCCTATAGTTGGTACGTTGGCATTCACATTAGTACTATGACACAATCCACTTTCCATTTATAATTTCTTTTGTGTGTATATATTTCTCTATATAATTAGATTGTAGGACAAGTAGATGTTGAAAAAAAATTGGGAAAGAATAAGAGGAAAATACCTCTGTGAGTATTCCTTATGGTGTTTTATTGCAAGATGATTATAATAACTTGGTTTAATCAATAACTATTCACTACCCTGATGTTCACTTATGATATTGACTGTATTGATCCTATCACATCTCAGCCGATTAATTTATAAGAAATGCTTTATCTTATTGATATATTATGTGATTGTTGGGTAGTTAGTAGGTAGTTTCCATCCTTAGTGTATCACTGAAATGTCTCTAATTATATGATATTCGATTATATCTTAATTTAAATTTCGAACTCCGATTTAATGAAATTATTTTGAAAAATAGAAATACCTTCAAGCTAAACCACACATGGATACACAGTATTACTTTTATTAAATATTTGGCTTTCATTATATTTTTCGCTCCACATAATTACTGGGACGAAATTCTTGTAAGGGGAAAGAATGTAAGAACCCATAATTTTTTAGTTTTCGAATTCGAATATTTAATTGTAACAACCTTGAATTTTGAGAAGCAATTAATCAAAGTTTGTGATAGTTAGGAAGTATAATATGTTTTTATTTAATTATTTCAGTGCTAAAATGAGAATATACATATTGTTTGAAAATAATTTCATATGCTCAACTTACTTTACAAGTCCAAAATTCATTAAGGCTTATCTAGACTTGCTAACTCCAGAATTTTCCCATGGCTTCTTAAATACAATTCATATTGGTTGATAGCTTCACTTGGAAGTTTTGTTTGATAACACTGGTTGGAAGTTTTGATAGCTTCTCTTGAAAGCTTTGTTTTATAGAGTTGCTTGGAAAGCTTTTATAACTTCTCTTAGAAGCTTTGCTTGGCCTATATATATATATATATATATATATATATATTTCATTTGGAAAGGTGGATAACCAATTTCTCAAGTTCAAACAATCTTTAGAAAACACTCCTACTTATTTGGACATATCTTTTAAACTACTTATCCAAATCAAGTGATTCTTTTTTCATTAGAAACATATCGCAATAAGGAAGAAGTTTTATTTAGACCACTTGGCTAGATTCAGAGTGGACGATTATCAAAAAATTTCTTGGCAGTGAAGTTATTTTTTGGTCCAGATTTTATTTGTAGAAATACATACCTTTAGTTTTTAAGCCATAAATTTCGAATTTCTTATCCAAATTGAATGATTCTTTCTTTGTTGGAAAGAAAATTCAAAAAGCAATAATTTTCATATGTATTATATTCTCTAGTTCGAAATTTATCCTTGTCAAAATTGGGTTGCAAAATAGATCATTTTCTAGTCGAAGTCTTAAAGACAAAATATATACTACATCTTCCAAAAATCATATTAAATCCAAAAATGATCTTGTCGACCTCAAATCTTCATCGAAACCACCCTTATTTAACCTTCTATCCATGTTCAAACAAGTGGTGTGGCATTCCTTGGAATATTTTGGAGGAAAGAGGAAAGAAGGAGTACAGCCGTGGGCATGAAAGGGAAAGGTGGAGCTAGTCTTGGTTGCTTTGCTTTTAGTATTGGTTGGAAGGGTCTAGGTTTCTTGCTTTAGCCTAGAAAGGCTTGGACATAGGATTAAAGACTTGGCTAGATGTTGGTTAGATATTTAAAATTTCATTGAATTATGTAATGTCATATCTGCCAGTTTAATGCAAGAATAGTGATCATAACACATGAAAAGTTTGATTTGAAACCCTTGGCTTTTAAAAGTAAATAGCTAATTCTAAAATAATTACTTCACTTGTATGCTTTTTATAACAAGTGACACGGTCTATATTTAGTATATGAATGCTTGATTGAAAGTATATGTGAAGTTAGAAAAGTGTTTATAAATGTTCGATAGAATAAAGTGTTAATTATCATTTCTTGCTGTGTTTATTTCATAGATTGATTTTAAGACATGTACTCGGCTATTCTTGTGGGAATTTCTCTTCTATATGACTTGGGTTGGGTAGAAATAATTGTGAGCATTTAACAGCTAACAACTTGTGATTAGAATTTCACAATTTGACAATAGGGTGTTTAATGTTTGATTATGGTAGATGATAGTTGCATAAGAACCGAGAATGAACATCTTATGATTAGAATTTTCACGATTTGATTATAAGATGTTTGAATATGATAAGGAATTAATTATAATAAAAGGAATTTATTCTAAATCTAGAAAAAATAGATATATATCTTCAAATGAAATGTTTTCCAAAGAGATATTTAGATGTTTTGGAAATAAATATTTAAAAAAATGCTTTCCTATATTTTGGATATAAAAGATATTTTGGGAATAAACATTGGTTCTAAATGCTTTGGATCAAAAAATATTTGTAAAGCTATTATTTCAAAAACTTAAATTCCAAATAAAAAGTAAGATTTGATATAAAAGGTATATATATATATATATATATATATATATATATATTACTTCAAAAGGATTTGAAATGAAACTAGGAATTTAGTTCAATGAGATTATTTTCGAAAGGATTATGCTTTGAGAATAATGAAGTTAATTATAAACCTAAATGCAAGGATTAAGTCTAAGCTGGTAGATTTGGAAGCTACATTTGCATGTTATATGTTATGTAGCTAGGATATTGCATTTATGTTTGTGCATATAGGCTCTTTGAGTCTTATTCTTAGTAGGAGAACTACATTGGCTTGATCCTGTATCTAATTGTATCTAATTGGCTACCCAATTAGATAGAGGTACGTAAGCAGTCATAAGTGGTAGTGAAGTAACCCCAATAATAATATAACATTTTTCTGTATATTGTTTGTTATTTGTTTTATGTTGATATATCTTTCCTGCTTTCCAATTTATTTCGCATCGACATGTTTATTGAGTTCGCGGAAATGGATATTACTGTCTCTCGCATCAGAGTTGCGCAACGGTAAATGTATTAAAGAACATCATATATATATATACACACACTCTGATGAGTTGTATTAATTGGAAGTGTATCCTATACATTTCGCAATGTTGAATATCTATCAAATATGTTGTGTATTAAATTGGCAGTTATCATTCATAGTTTTAGAATGGATGGGTTTCCAGCGATTTTGACTTGTTTGAAAATACAGGTCGTTTCAAAGGCTCCTCTTTAGTGTGGCGTCATTGATCCCAAATGGTATCATTGGCGGCAAGCTTGCTTTGGAAAAAATAGATGAATAGTGGCACCAATGAATTACGACAAAGTTGAGGCATATAACATGCAAATGTATCTTGTTGTAGTTAGGCAAAGTGTTTGTGCATATAGGCAAAGTGTCTCTTCAATAGTATTAGTTCTAGTATTGAAAACTCTATAAGCTTTACTTTAATTTGAATATCCAATAAAGATTCCTTTATCTGATTTTGCATCTAATTTATCCAAGTTATCTTTAGTATTTAAAATAAAACATTTACTACCAAAAACTCTGAAGTATGATGCTTTAGGCTTTTTACTATAGAATAATTCATATGGTGTTTTCTTAGTTAACGATCTTATTAAAATTCTATTTAATATATAACATGCAGTACCAATTGCTTCATCCCAAAAAAATTTAGGTAAATTACTATCATTTAGCAAAGTTCTAACGCACTCCTGAGTCATCCTATTTTTATGTTTTACCACCCAATTTTATTGTGGTGTTCATGAAAATGAAAAATTATGAGTTATAGCTTTCTTATTACAGAAATTCTAAAATTTTCGTTTTCGAATTCTACATCATAATCACTCGATTTTAAACATTTCAAAAGCATGTCTTTTAAGTTTTAAGAAAATCATCCACGTAAACCTAGAATAATCATCTACGAGTATAAATACATACTATGATTTATAGATTGTATCTGCGAGGAAGCAAAAAGATCTAAGTGAAGAAGTTCAAGGGGTTGAGAGGTAGAAATCATATCTTTTGATTTAAAAGAAAATTTTCTAAGTTTTCCTAATGATATGCATCGCATAAATTGTCAACTTTAAAGTTCATTTTGGGAAGACCTCTAACTATATCATTTTTAGTAATTTTAGATGTTAGTTTGAAATTCAAATGACCAAATCTTTTATGCCAAATCCAAGGATCACTTGATTCAACCAAAAGAAACAAATTATCATTTGAGATTTTCATACTTAATATATAGATGTTTCGTTTCCTGGTACCTTCAAAGATAATGTTTGACTCATTATCTTTTATGTGACATTTATCTTTTACGAATTTAATTTTGAAACCCTTACCACACAATTGACTAATATTCAACAGATTATGCTTTAAATTCCTAACTAACAAAACATTAGAAATAGTAGGAGTTTTAGAATTACCAACATTGCTGATGCCAATCACATATCCTTTAGAGTTGTCTCCAAAATTTACTGATCCACTATCTTTGTAAACTATATCTTTCAAAATCTTCAGATTTTCAATCATGTGTCTTGAGCATCCACTATCTAATATCCATTTGTCCTTTTTGATTTGTAGAGTTTGATCATCGGTTGTCTATTCATCAAAAACCATGTAACACATCTGTTCCTGCAATTCATACCTTTTCAAAAGACCATGTAATTTTTTATTATGAATAGATACAAATTTATGAAACAACATTATGATGATTTTGCAGATTATATTTTTGAAAATAGTGTTAAGAATATTATCAAAAATTGCCATTAAAACTTTTTCAAAAACCAGATTATGAATACTTTGAAAACCAATGCTCTGATACCAAATGTGAGTTAGCAAAATAGAGATTAAGGCTAAATTAACAATAGAAGAGGGTGAATAGTGTTTAATGGATTATATGAATATTTTTCAAATTATTTAAGATTCTACTTGGGATGATGTAATAAACAATCATAGAATCAAAGTGCAAATAAAAGTAAATGCAGCAAAAGTAAAAAGGAAAGGACATACCAGGATTTTATACTGGTTCGGAGTTACCCTACATCCAGTCCTACACAATTCCTTGTACAGATTTCTTTTCAACTAGGAAATGAAAATACAATTTCAATTTCAAGGCTACGAGACACACCCTCCAGAATCCCACCCTCTGGGTAGATTCATTTGATTTACGGGCTACTAAGCACACCCACTAGATTTACAGGCTACTAAGCACACCCAATTGATTTTATGGGCTACAATCACACCCACAAGTATAGTAGTATGATTTGATAGAGCTTTATAGACTCTGACCTTCAATCTTGATTACAATTGATCCTATAACTCTTGAATAGCAGTTTAATCTTGGTTTAAGTGAGAGAGATGAGAGAAACCAAAGAGTAGATGAAGGAGAATCAAACTAGTGATGATTGAACTTGATTCTGGTTGAATTTCGGCAGAGTTTGGGTTATTTTGATTTAGAAATTGAGAGAGTAGAAGGAGGAGAGATGAATAAGAAAATGGTGATTAAAAATTCTTTTGGAAATCTGGTATTTATAGAGGAACAATTGTCATATTAATTCATGAAGAGATATGACGAAAAGACACTTCTTTTGAAATTTAAAATTTAAAAAATCGGTCACTATGTCGACATACATACATAGAGTGTGTAGACATACTCTTTTTAAAAATTGAAAAACTTTAAAACATTATTTTGAAAACTCGTTGTTTTGTAAAATATTTTGATACTTTGTAAAATCATTTAAGCATAGTTAATACATATTTTAGTGATAATAAAAACTTTATATAATAATTTTGAAAATTTTAATATAATGTAAATAATATATATAAATCAATATAATTATAACTTATTAAAGTTTAAACAAAAATTCAATATATATATATATATATAAACACTAAAATAATATTTTTATAAGTATAAGCGATTGAAAATCATTTTGAGAAATATTTTGAAAAGATTATTTAAAACTAGGATATTTAAAAAACAATTTAAAATAAAATTAGAGAAGGAGAGAGAGATTATGAAAGTGCTATCAAGGTGGAATATCTTAAACTCGTGAACTCTTCAATACTCACGAGTCTTCATTCTTCAACTCTTAAAACTCTACATCAGCATCTTGAATCTACTCTTGAAACTGTATAGCCTTTTTAATCAACACTTGTCTAATATCATGTATTATATACTATATATAACTTAACAAAACATTAGTATTTAGATTTTGTACAATGTCTATAGTTGTTATCATCAAAACCATACCTAAGGTACTACAAAACCTGCTTGCCTTAGGATTCTAACCTTTAGTTTTCTCAACAAATCATAGGCTTTTAAGCGATGGACAACACTATGTTGATGGTACCATATATAACTCGTAACCCGTTATCTTTGTCCTAATCTCATCTCGGCCTTGAGTTTTCTCAACAAATATAAAGAGATTATTCGCTCATACCTACCATTTTATCACTGTCTAAGTATAATGCATATACCTTGAGTTTGGTCAACAAATACGTGCATGTATCTTATATCGTCTAATCAATATATTATTAGTACTACACATAATATCCCTAGCTTGAGTTTGCTCAATAATTAACGACTATGTAATTAATCTAATAATGTATAAAGGGTAGATGATAACTTTATATATTAGAGATTAATAATCTTTAGTATATACATATGTTAAAGTAATATTCGGAAATAATGTAGTTCTTATTAAATACCATGGTGATTCAAGTGGCGAACACATCTGAAATTACGATATACATACTATACATATGTACTCATTCCAAAAATCTATTATGGGTTTATTTCAGTTCCTCCTACATTATTTTAAGCATATGTAGTAATATAAGTCTAATTGTTTATACCTATTATCCCGCCTTTTGTCAAGGTCATGATATTATTAACTTGGCTAGAAACGAATGGTTACCGGCCTTGAGAAGCAATTGTATATGACACTATGGACGATGGTCGAGTAGATCCAGACCGGGACCCAATCGAAGTGCAATCAGTATGAAGTGACAGGCATAACCCCATGATGCTATGTTCCAAATTTCAAGTCGATCGAAGTTCATACGCTCGAGTTACGGAAAAAGCAAGGATTTATATGGATCGATCGGGAATGATCCATAAAATAGCTCAAATCAGCAAAGATCGATCGATATCTCAAAATCCACAAGGCCAGTTCACTTGAAACTTCAGAGCATCTATATATTGAAGGATGGATCCCACAAAAACAATCGTAGTCCAAAACTGTAAGGTTCAAGAAGTGCCAATCGTTTTATGTCGATCCTTCCTAACGATCGGTGTAACTCAGCAAGCAATCTAGATGCAATAAAGATTAATCCATATCACAAAATCTACAACTCAGAATGACTTAATATTTTAGGATCAAGGCATAGAGGCATGTGGGGCGGCCCACAAATGATCGTAGGCAATCAAAGGCAAAAATAACGATCGGTATAATTTATACCGATCGTTCCAAAACAATAAGTTATGTTCACTGATCATTATGGTGGGCCTCTATGGACCAGAAGAGCCATCTTCCAAAATTTTAGCGAAATATCTCATCATCTCACCCTATAAATACAAAGCTATTGACTTATTTTCAGGATCTTTACGCTGCTTGTTACTCTAGACTCCATTGTAATTAAGTGCTAGCTTTGTTCTACTATTGTAATCGGATTCAGAAGAGAGTAATAAAGGATGATCTTCAAAGTGGACGTAGGCGTACAATGCCAAACCACTATAAACCTCTGTGTTTTTTATTACTACTTATTCTTTATTGCTTACTTGTTCTTTTACTTAGTTTAATTTTGCTTTTCTTCATTTACTTCTCTACAAAAACTATTCTTGGGTGTTTGTAACCATTTTTGGTGCAAACATTTTAGTGCTTTCACTGAGAACCTTGATTCTGAACTTATTAGGATCCCTTTGTTGCTACTGGATTGCATAAATTCCCTGAATGAGATCTATAGTTATCTTCAGGAAGTTTGCTCGTTCTACTCAGATTTGCAAAAATCTATGCAAAGCTATCAACAATGGTGAGGAACACTAGATCTACTTCTCAGAACAAGGAAGGACATGAGAATGCTAGTATCCAGCAAGAAGGCCCGAGCAGTCAACTAATGGATGTGAATGCTGAATTAGTTGAAGTCCAGAATCCAATTGATTCTATTACGAGAGCTGAATTCCAAAATCTGATCAGAGAACTAATGAATAGCCGTCGAGAATTAAATCAGCAGATTCAGGCCAATATTAATCTAATGAACTAAGTCAGTCAGCAACAGTGAGGAAAAGCTAGAAGGGACCCTACCCCTTACTCGGCATAGGAGAGTTATAGTTCATCGGATGAGTATCACAAGCATAGGCATCGCAGAATAGACGTATATCATGCAGAAACTTCAGGGCGTCAACAGGCAGACCATCATGGTCTGCCAGGAACGATCAGTGTTGATCCCTCCACCAGAGAAGGGAACTTACCTATGCATGATGGGATTCAAACTAGAGCTGCTGCAGCCGATTTTGATGATGGAGTTTAGGTAAATATTGACCAACTGCTTCCTTGGAATGACGATGAAGTGAATTTAAGGAGATACACATTGAGAAGATGTTGAACCAAGAAGGCGTAGAATGGCTCGTTGACAACGACTAGACCATTCACGTGAGGTGGAACATGATCACCGCTTGACGCCAACTATCCAAACGCCGAACTTGTCGCCTATGGTCAAACAGCTAGTGAGAGAAAGCCAAGGCTTGACCAATGATTACTGGGAATCTCGAGAAGTCATACCTCATTCACTGATAATGTCTTGCATGCATAATATCCAAGGAGGTTCAACTTGCCTTCGAGGCCTGCCTATGAGGGAAAAACTGACCACAGGCAGCACATCATGAGATATGAAAGACCTATGGATTCCACACGAGCAGATGATGCAACCAAGTGCAGAAATTTTACTATAACTCTCATTGGAATAGCAACAATGTGGTTTATAAGGCTACCCCCACAACCGATCTTTAGATTCGATGATTTGGCAATAAGGTTTGTGGAGCAGTTCTGAATGCACACAACTCGCCCCAAGGATGTAATGTCCCTGTCCAACGTGATCCAGGCTCTAGGCGTATCATCGAAAGATTATTTGGAGAGATTCCACACATCTATTACGGAAATCAATAATCCAAATGACCATGCAATATTGATGGCCGGGACAAGAGGGATTGATCTAGAATCTAATTTTGACGATTGGTTAGCCGGCAAACCACCCGCAATGTTGGAACACTTTTACGCAAAGGTGGCTCAATATTTAAGAAAGGAGGAAGCTAGATCCTCCAGGAAGAAGAATGTAGCAGAACCAAGTGGAGAGGGAGTACAAAGTAATATTAAAGTAAAATAGTTTGATGAAAGCTCTAGAAAAGTTCACGTGAATGTCCAGAACAAATCGAATCAGCAAAAGAAAGGTGGAGATAGGAGCCGAAGATGAAAGAGGGACTCTAGAAGAGGAAAACCCAGGGTTTCGATGTACAACACTTACATGCCACTGAATACATCCTTGGAAAATGTCTATTTGTCTACCTGCAATACTATGCAGTACAGGAAGCCGCCTCCAAAAGAATCAAAAGAGAAGCATAAACAAACCGAGAAATATTGTCAATTTCACGAATGTTATGGGCATAACACCAATGAATGCCGGCATCTCCAGGATATTATGGAAAAGCTAATTCGAGAAAGGAAGTTACAGTAGTTTGCAAAAACCCCACAGGATAGTGGGCAGGGGACATCCGACCCTAACCGAGGACAAGCACCGCACAGGGCTGTGAAACATGCGCGGACTGGTGGAAGATTAGTTATCAATACAATAGTCAGAGGACCACATCTTGCTGATAAAAGTTTGCATGAGATAGAGCACTATGCTAGCGCAATTAAGCATGTGGATTTTGAATGATGTTCAAAAACGGAGGATGGAGCTCTGGAAAAATAGCAACGGACAATGGCAGATGATATCGTGTTTAGAAATAGAGATGTAGACAAGGGGGAGCTCCAACGATCGACCCAATGGTCATTTCGGCCATGATCGGCCCCGCTTTTGTGAAAAGATATTGGTTGGCTGTGGAAGTTATGTAAATATAATTTTCAAGAAAGCTTATGATCAGATGAGGATGGAAGCAAAGGATTTGAAACCATCTAAAGCCCGCATTCATGGCTTTACTGGTGCTGCAACTGAAGTAGTTGGTTATATTGAATTACCTATAAAGTGGGGAGAAGTTGACTGTAGGAGAGTGCCGACTTTTCCTTTTATCGTTTTGGATGCTGACTCTACAAACAATGCTTTTTGGGCCAATCGTCCCTAGCTGAGTTCTGGGCAGCTCTTTCCTCATGGTGTTTGGCTTTGAAGTTCCTAACAGATAATGGTGTTGGAGTTGTTCATGGTGATCAGGCGACTGGACGTGCTTGTTATGTAGCTAAGTTGAGGGATGCTCATTGGAGGGAGAAAGATAAGGGTGTGGGCAAGTCAGTCTGCATCCAAGCCACTGAGGATTGACAACTAGCGCTTGAGCCTTGGCTTGGGCCCCATAGTCAATTCTATGGAGATATAGATCTGAGAGATGATGAGAAGGAGCCCAAAGAGGCCAAGGATGCATAGGCTAAACTGGCGATTGACATTGCAGCTAGCCACGGCGACCCGTCATGGGTCCTTAAGATCGGATCATAGCTCAGCCCCCCGATGATGAAAGAACCTACTGGATTTCTCAGAGCGAATCTTGACATGTTCGCTTGGACTCACTCAGAAATGTGTGGGATCTCGCCTGCCATTGCGAGCCATGCATTGAATATCGACCCGAGGTATGTCCCGGTGAAATAAAAAGGACGTAGTATGGATCTGAAGATATCTATCACTCTTAAAGAGGAGATGAATAGACTCAAAGACAATGGGTTTATTCGCGATGCCCTCTACACTAAATGGGTATCTAATCCTGTACTTGTGAGAAAGGCAAACGGGAAATGAAGAACATGCGTTAATTACTCAGACTTGAACAAGGCAGTCCCAAAAGGTAGTTTTCCCTTCCAAGGATCGACCAGCTGGTAGACTCGACCGTGGGACACAAATTGCTATCTTTCATGGATGCTTACTCAGGATATAACTAAATTCTGATGCACATTCCCGATGAAGAGCACACCAGCTTCGTTACCGATATTGTTATATTGCTATGTGGTGATGTCGTATGGGCTAAATAATGCAGAAGCGACCTACCGACACCTAGTTAACAGAATGTTTAAAGATCAAATCAGAAAAACGATGGAGGTATATGTGGATGATATGCTCATGAAATCACGATAGTCTAGCGACCACATTAGTGACATGGCAGAAATGTTCGACATCCTCCGACATTATAAAAATGAAGATTAATCCTCTAAAATGTTCCTTTGGCGTTGCATCAGGAAAGTGCTTGGGTTTCATCGTTAATGCCCACGGAATTGAAGTTAATCCCAAGAAGATCCATGCTATTTGCAATATCCAAGCGCTAAAGACTATCAAACAAGTACAAAGCCTGAATGGGAAGGTCACTGCCTTGAGCCGATTCATTTCCAGAGCTACCGATAAATGCAATCCTTTCTTTGACTTGATTAGGAGAGGAAAAAGGAATTTTGAATGGACATAGGATTGTAAAGACGCATTTCATGCTTTGGTGAACCACTTGGAGAGACCTCCCATCTTATCAAAGCTAGTGGATCATGAAGATTTATATGTCTACTTAGCCATGTCGGTACACACTCTAAGTGTCGCATTGCTTTACAAAGAGAACCGAATTCAAAGACCGGTCCATTATGTTAGCAAGCGATTGACAGAGGCTGAAAGGAGCTATCTGAAGATAGAGAAACTAGCATACTACTTGCTGATTACATCACAAAAGCTTCGCCCTTACTTTCAAGCACACCCTATTAATGTTTACACCGACCAACCGTTACGACAGGTCTTGCAACGACCTAAGATGTCTGGAAGGTTACTCAAGTGGAATATCGAACTTAGCCAATTTGATATCACTTATCTTCCTCGGAGGACTATCCAGGGTCAGGAACTAGCAAATTTTATAGCAGAATTTACTGCACAGAATGATTTCCTAAAGAGTAGTGAAATCCCTACCATATGGTGGAAGTTTTATACAGATGGAGCATCCAACGATTGTTGTTCTGGAGCTGGGATTGTGTGTAACTCCCAAAAATCGGTCAATTTGCTATGCTTTAAAGCATAATTTCCCTGCAAGAAACAAAGAAGTCGAGTATGATGCTCTGATCGCTGGACCTAAACTCGCCAGAGAACTGGGAATAAAGTCTCTTGAAATGTTTTGTGACTCACAATTGGTAATATACCAAGTCAGGCGAGATTATCAAGGTAAAGGACACCGACTAGCTCCATAACTTACCCAAGTCCAAGAGTTGTTGACTGACTTTGAGTATTATGACATTACGCACATTCCTCGAGATCAAAATAGAGAGGTCGATTCATTGGAAAAGTTTTCTAGCACCGGGGATGCACAACAGATGGGATTGGTTTCTATCGAGGTATTAAGTACTCCGAGTATAAGTCTGATGGAAATTGACCGGGTATTAGAGATGGAACCCGAGAAGGAATTGTGGATGACTCCGATTAAAGATTATTTACTATAGAAAGATCTTCTCGAACGAAGGAATGAAAAGCGACAAATCCTTCATAAAGCTTCACGGTATATTATACAGGAAGGAGTTACGTACAGAAAGGGTTTCTCCATTCCCCTTCTCTAGTGTATCGCTTATGATGAAATAAAATGAGTCCTAAAGGAAGTTCATGAAGGGGAATGTGGCAATCACACTGGGGGGAAACTTTAGCAAAGAAGATACTCCTTTATGGGTATTATTGGCCGACCGTTAATTGAGACGCTGTCGATTATGTAAGGCAAAGCACAAGTGCCAGATATATGCGAAAGTTCCAAGAGCTCCACCGAAAGAAATTACATAAATGATCAACCCATTTCCGTTTTCCATGTTGGGTATAGATATTATCGATTCATTACCGATCTCTAATGGCGGTGAAAAGTACGCTATTGTCGTAGTTGATTACTTCACCAAATGGGCCGAGGCGGAACCTTTAGCAATGATCACAACTAATAATGTAATCAACTTCATTTTCCGGAACATCATCTATCGTTTTGATCTTCCACGAACTATTGTAACAGATAATGGGACTCAATTCGACAGTACTGAATTTAAAGATTTCTACCATCGGTATCATATTGAAAAGAGGTTTACGGTAGTCGCTCACCCTCTAGCGAATGGACAAGTTGAAGTTGTGAACAAAATCATAAAATCCATTCTGAAAAAAGCGTTTGGAAAGAGCTAGAGGCAAGTGGGTGGATGAACTCTCGACAACACTGTTGGCTTACAGGACCACCCATAAGTCCACGACTGGCCATACTCCATTTGCCTTCGCTTACGGCTCCGAGGCCGTTACTCCTGTTGAGCTCGAAATTCCTTCTCATCGAGTAACTTATTACGATCCTAGAACAAATAAAGATCTCCTTTTGGAATCTCTAGACTTTATAGATGAGAAGCATGAGGAAGCTGATTTGAAGGCAGCTGCACACCAACACCAAGTCGCCCGATGCTACAACACTAAAGTCCGATCTAGAACCTTTGAAGTTAGATATCTTGTTTTAAAACAATTTTTTCCTATCCCATCACATATGAATCCAACTTGGAAAGGACTATATGTCATTGAGCAGAGGCTTGGAGAGGGAACTTTCAAGCTAGCGACTATTGATCGCATCACACTTCCAAGGGCATAGAATAGCGAGCATTTACGATGCTATTTCACTTCGTTTTCCTTTTTCATTCAGTTGTATTTAATTTCAGGATTTTCTTTAGCATTTGGTTTTTCAAATATGTTATAAGAAAAATTATGTCATTTCTTTCCATTCGGCAATAGAGCTTTGAATTTTCCATCATATATGTGAGTTGCCATTGCAGTACATGTTAGTTGCAATATACGACCAACTAAATCCCACTGTTCGATGAGACTGACATAATTTGGGAATGATTGAGATTCGATCGGTCACTTAATGAGTCAAACCCCATATTTGATGGCAGAATAACTGCCTAAAGAGAACCGAACTCAACAGTTTTCTGAATAACTCATGTCCCCAAAGTGCGGATATAAGTATAAATGCTTAGTGGGTGTGACCGATCATCTATGGAATAACTCATGTCCCCAGAGTGCAGATATGAGTATAGATGCTAAAAGGGTGTGATACGACCGCCTGTTAACTAACTCTTTTCCCTAAAGTGTGGATATGAGTATAAACAAATAGATGAATGCGGTTCAACCATTCATTAATCCATAAACTCCGCCTAAAACCGACAGGAGGAGTATAAAATCGCTAGGGATGGAGTTCGACTGTCCACTATCTATCTCTGCTAACCTAAGACTGGGGGCAGGATTATAATTACTCAAACCACTGAATTCGACGCGTAACACTAAGGCTCGAGCCCAGTGTTTGATACAACCGAAGGCCATGACCTCAGGGAGGCCTTGGGATGGATAAGTCGAATAGATATCCAACCCAACGAGCAACGAATCACAAATAGATTAAATGGAAAACGTAATAGCTCGATCATCTAAACAAGCATGTACGAGAATCCTACACAAGAATAAAAGAATTCTTATTCACATTAAACTTGTTGTTTACAATACAAGTTTATCCAAAATGTGAAGTAAAAGCAAGGGTCATACCCGAACAAGCACGACCAACAAAAAGAAAAGGTAGCCATCCAAACTATTTATACATCACATCAACCCAACGATTATTTCTTGGATTTCCTCTCTTTCGTTTGTTTCTTGGGAGTGGCTCCATCCGAACTGCCACTCGATCCTCTCTTTGATCCTTTTCCACCTCGACTTTTCTTCGAAGATACATCTTCAATTATGTGGATTGAGGCGGCATCATATTTAGAAGTAGAAGGGATCAAGCCACTCTCAACACTAGAACCAAGGGGGACCTCATCTTGTGGAATTGTCCAGCTAGGAGGGATATCTGGGGGGGATAGAAATGGGCTCAGCTTTCACCTTCTTTTTCAACAACTCTTCCTTCTCAACATGCTCTTTCATGTTAAGCTCATTAGTAGGGTTGGAAGAGCCCGTGATTAAGACATCCTCGTTAAAAGGAATTTCGTGGTGTGTGTCGCCTCCTTTCTTGAACAGTGCCTCCATGAATTGATCATCGATTATGAAGGTTTTTTCCTGAGAACCCAGAGCAGCGACTGAAGTTGTAACTTTAATGGATTCTGTCATGGCCACTTGCAATCCCAATTGAGGCTCTTGAAAGGGAGGAGAAACAACACCTGACAGATTTAAAGCTGAGAAAAAATAGGCGAAAAGGTTAGAAATATAAACTGATAACACTCCAACTTTTTGAAAGACGGAAGATGTCGACAAAATACCTTCCTCGGTGTGGCTCCCAAGTTGAGCCGAAATACCCTCAGAACTACATTTAGGAATTGGAGAAAGCTGAGGCTTATCCGGATCATACCCGGGGATGGTTGAAGAATCTGACGTGGAACTAGGGATAGCCTGGGATACTAGGGGCAATTCAGTTGTAACGTCAAGTTATGCCGACCCAGATCCTTCAGCTACTTCATGAAAAGAGGCGGCAGTAGATTCTTTCTGAAGTCTAAATTGGATATCATGCAATATATTGGATTCTCGCCCAATAGCATATCACCTTCAAGCCTAGACAGGTCAATTTGCTCAGTATTAAGGAGTCTCTTTCCCTCTACAACTAGAAATTCCCACGTGCGCTAAAGCTGGTAGGGGTAATCACCGCCAAGCCATGTTAGATTACTATGCTTGAGAACATTGGCGTTGTAAACAATAAGAAGCGGGTCAAGCTCGTTCATCATCTCTTCCCTAACCTTATCCTTGGTAGCTTCTATTTCGTTTTGAATGAGTGCATCAACATCTTTTGCCCTTTCAACGACCGTATCTCTCATAAGTCTAACAATCACCAGCTCGTCACAAGCATCTTGAGCAATTTTCTAAGCATCATCTTTCTCTTTGTTTGCGTACTCAAGCTTAGCCTTAAGTTCCACTATCTTCTTCAAGGCTGAAGATTCATTACTTCGAGCTGTATCTCTCTCGGGTGCTATTTCTTGATTTCGATGATGTAACACCTAGACAATATGAATATGACTGGATTTCATCTCCTCTACAGATTTGATGGCAGCATTATCTTTTCCCTCGGCCTCTACTAGGGAAGTCCTAGAAGCCTCTAACTCATTTGTCAAAGTATTGATAATTCTTTTATTTTGAGCTTCCCGGCGTTTTAACTTTTCAATTTCCGTTGCACGCTCGAAAAATACTTTCGACATTTTCTCTGCTGCTTTCATCCATTCACAGTACTGCTTATGGATATCTGTAACATAGTCGATAGTCATTTTCTAGACATGGTCTGGGAACCTCTTTAGATTAGGAGGAAAAAATAACCCTTCAAAGCATAGGTTTAGAAACTCTTCTCGAAGTTGTGCCATCCGAGCAACTGAATCAATCATAGAATCTTCCGCAGCGATTTTGACTTTAATACTTTCCTTATCGGGCCTGTGAGTAGCAATATGTTTGCTATGGCAACAATGATCACTGGACCACTGAGAGTGAGAAGGCCGTGGAGAAACTGAGACAGGAAAGGGACCATGAGAGGGATCGACAGGTGGGTCTGACGATCAGTTGGCTTATCGGAACCCTTTGGAGGAAGGGACCTAGATCTTGATCGATGTTTATCTTGAGAGGGTTTATCCCCATCACCCCTATCTTGATGACTATAGTCCCAACTGGAGTAGTAACTAGGATCATAATACTCCCGACTACCACCTTGACGGTATGAACTAGAGTGTGAACCAGAGGATCGGTGGTGTATATCCCGAAGGGAATCAAACATGTTCGTTTTCTTCACCATCGTTTCTGCAAAGGAAAATAGAAGTCAATCAACTTTAAGCATTAAAAGGCACAAGTTGAGCATAATGCAATGTTGAGGGGTGCAAGTGTGTGTGCAAGTGTCCTTGTGTTACCCCTCGACAAACCAGGTGCAGGTGCTTTGCTTATTGAAGTAACTTCCCCTTTAGAAATTGGAATTTCAATGCCAGCTCTGGTGGGAGATTCTGACCGATCAATACTCATTCCAGTGAAGTGGAAAGCGTCAAGTTCATGCGATATTGGAAGAGCAGACAAAGAATCAAGCAGTAGACTTGAACAATCTGACGGTTGAGAAGAGGATTCATCTTGAACAACTTTAAGAGCTATCAACGGTTGGAGTTGATTAGAAAGGCGACTTTTGGGAAATTTATAAACAATTTTTTTTTCTTTTATTGGCAGCCAAAGTCTATGAGGTCTGTGAGGATCTAACCTCCACTCCAAGACTAGATTCGTTATCATTACGACCGGGCACATCGCTTTTATATCCTTCGACATCAATACCGGTAAATTCCTGAGCACCCATGGGTGGGGGCATGACAGGATCGATTCGATTGCCCCTTTGACCGGCTACAGCCCATGGTCTTACCCTTGCAGTTTGAGCAATTTTTGTTAGCCCTATGCTGAGGCCCTCTTCTATCAAACAAAAAGTAACAAGGCGTTCGTCCATAAGAAGTTATTCGATGTTCCTATCTTCAGGTGGTGTATTTTTTAGAGCCGTGACCGCCTCCTCATAAAGATTACCACCAGCCCGAGTGACGGTGCTTGTAAAAATAATTACTTAGTCAAGAGTATGGCCTGAATATCTGTTTTCCACGCTAATATAAAGATGGTGAATAACACTAACGTCTTTCCAGCCATTGTCGAGCAAAACTGGGAGGATATCAAACAAAGAACCACTCGCTTTTAAAAGTGCTTAATTTATTCCATGTGCTAGTTAGAATCTGACACTTCTTTGCTGACTCAAGAAATGCAAATGAAAGACTCCATGTCCGTTACTTGAAAGAGAATATGAACCGAATGTCATCGATGGTCGGAGGATGATGCAGAATACAATAAATACCATATAAATAAAATTGAGAAGAGCGTAGCCATTTGGATGAAGCTACGCTGGAGCTATCCTCAGATAATGGAGAATTTCCTGGATGTATGAACTAAATGGCTGGATGCATCCGGCTAAGCACATGAATTTGTTGCACGCCGTATATCCTTCTGGAGGTCTATGAGCCCTATCATCCTACGACAGAACCAATACATTGTCAAAGGAAATTCCATGCCTTGCATAGATTCGGCGAAGAGCATCTTCCTTAATTTTTGAGGCTACGGAATCAGGAGGATCCTCCAGAATAACTGCATCCTCTAGAGTGTCGGGATCAGGATCAACAACCTCACGTGGAAGAATGGGAACTGCAACAGAAAAATTAAACTATGGACCTGGGCTTTCTTGTTGTTCTGAATGATGACTAAAAAACGGACTATCGAACTCGATTGCAGAACTTGATCACATGTCAGGATTATCCTACCGAGAAGATGATCCAGGTGGCATAGTTGCAAGACGTCCAAAACGTCTAGAACCCATTACTATTAAACTAAGTAAAAATCATGATCAGATAAAGTAACCTACAACCCCTAGTGCATAGTGAGTGCTAGTGTGGTGCGGTGAAGTGCTATACAATACAGTAATAAGTTGTACGGAATTAAAAATGGAAAAGACCACAAGACTTCGAGGTTCAACTGGAGAGACTGTCGTTCCAGACCGTCAACCATTTCTTTGTGTCATTAGGGAACGATGCAGTTTAAGTTTCACGATCAATTGTCAGCAAGTGAAAGTAAAATTTTTATATTCAAGTCACTGATGAGCTTCAAGAGAACAGTTGAAGGCATTGGTTCATGTCAAAGTTCAAATGTTATATATTATCGAATATGCAGTTCAAGTCCTATACATATGAGTTCACTTGAATGTGCAAGGCCGAAGCTCATCATTAGGTTCAAGTTTATTTAATTAGGTTCCAGTTTTAAGGTTCATGTGCACACAATTGATCATTCACTTTAGCATCACTGAGCGTTCATCATGCCTCGCTACCGGTCGTTCAACTTAACTCTCCTAAATCGATCGTTCAAGCCTCACCCTGACCGATCGTTCCTAGGCCTAGTCCTAACGATCATTCCTGATCGATTCATTCCCACCAATTGTTCTCCTAAGCCTTCTAAACCGATCATTGTCTCAACTCCATCCATACAATCGTTTTGCCAATTGATCCCTTCGCTTCAAAATTCACTAAGTCTAAAAGCTCAACCGCTACTCTAAATTCTCCAACTCCAAAGCACCACTGATCATTCAAAGATGATCATTAAAAACTCAAATGATAATATCACTCCATAACGATCGGTACAACATCACCATCACCCACTCCGAAGTCATCTGAGTCCAAAACTCTACCGATCGTCCATGGACGAACGATCGTCATGCGCTGATCCGCATCATTTCCCACACTCAGCTACTCCATCTTCCCCAATTCCCATCCTTTCCAACTTGATTTAGATCGAACGACTCCACCAACTAAACTAACTAACATGGGATTTAAGGCGGTTGATGTCTCATCCTTGAATCATAAAGCGAGTTCAAGTCATTCTACCTAAGTGTCAAATCTGAGGGAAAAAGGTAGACTCGAATTCGATTCAAAATGAGATCTGAAGTAACAACAATGGATAAGAGAAGAAGATGATCGACTAAAGCTTGAATGAAGATAAGATGTTTCTTAGTTGGAGAATTCCGATCGTTGTTTGAAGCAATGGAAGAAAAGAGGGAGAATGATTCGTTCTTTTTATTTTCTGGTTGAAAGTTTGAACAATACGAAAGTGAGAAGTGGAGATGGAAGTTGCTAAGTAAAATGCTAAGAAATTAGACTGATCGTTCTAAAACGATCCAAAATTCTGCAAGCCTAGAAATAATCAGGCAAGATTATAAAAAATGGTTGAGGATGAAAGTCTTATAGGCATAGCATATACGGATTGTTCAACCCATGAGATATACCGAAGGTTCAAACTATGATTCCTACCGATCGTTCCACTACCAAGAACGATCCGAAAACTCTTTATGTGAACTAACGATCGGTAATATCATAATATATATATATATAAGATGACAACAATCATACAAGGATGATCGTAAATTGATGAGTACAAAAATCCATTCAGAGATAATGATCAGCCTTGATCATTAGTTTTTTATAATAAAAAACGATTGTATAAAGGCAATCAAGCTTTCCATTTAATGAATAATGATCAGTTGTGGATGTTCACACAAGACAAGGAATAACTTTGAAACTTGACAATGACCCGTGGACATGCAATCGTGACCCGGGGTCAGGTATGGACACATATATGAACCAATATACATTCTAAAGTTCAATTTTTTGAAATCGATGGAAATTGAATTCGCACCTGAAATCAACCAAAGGAAGATCAAACCAAATTGTTATGGCATGATAATCACTAGAAAAACAACAAGATGATCATCGATAAGCCATGATCTAGTATTTATAATGTTTGAAATCGACCAATAGTCATAATGAATGAAAAGAGATACGACCCTCAGCAAGAAAGCGACTCAACAAAACGATAACGACCATTCAACGAACTAATTGGAATCTATTTTCGATGATTGAAGTTTGTGACTTTTCAAAGCATGTCATGTTCGAACAAGACATACTTTGGGGTGCAAATGTCATCCCACCTTTTGGCAAGGTCGTGATATCATCAACTTGGCTAGAAACGGATGGTTACCAATTTTGAGAATCAGTTGTATACAATACTATAGATGATGGTCAAGCAGATCCGGACCAATCAATAAGGAGTGACAGGCTGTAACACCCCATATTTAATTAGCTAAAATTAAATAAAATAATGTAATGTGATGATTAGGGGATTGAGATTTGTGATTAATAGGGGTAGCCGTGCCATGTTAATGAGTAAATCAAAACAAGATAACATGAAATAAAATAGACAAAGGGAATAGACAATGGAAAAGTTGGAATAAGAATATTCTTATACCCTAAACCCTTAGGAATTTATGCGTACATTCATTTCATTATCAAAAATTAAACTAAGAGGCTAGCCACCATTAGAAGCAACTAGAGGAAGATAAGAGAATCAAGGGGAAGCTTAATCAAATTAAAATCCATTCAAATCTCAAAAGCTAAGGTGAATAATGACTACATCTCATTTTTAATTGTTTTCGGTTTTAAGATGAATCCAAAGTATTTTGCATGATTATGCCATGTTTTTGAATGCTTAAATGTTTACGCTTGCTGATGATTTATGCTTGTTCGCATATATTTTATGATATGTTTTAATATGAAAACACTATTTACTGACATCCAAATGCCTTGCGATTTTAGATATGGGTCAGAAATGGTATTTTAGATAAAGGTTTCAATTTTTATAATTTTCTGAATTAATGTGGATTTTATATTAATTTTCTAGTGAAATAAAATGATTTAATGGGTTTAAAATAATTTACGGTTAAATTATATATAATTTGGGTCTGAAATTTATAGATGGTAGAAAACATATTAAAAATATTTTTCTGGAATTTTTGTAGAATTCTCCTAAGTGTTTGATGAATGTATAAAATTATTTAAGGTATGAGACTTAAATGTTTTATATATTTGTAAAAGGAGAAGGGGCATTTTGCAAATAAATTAAATTATTTATTTTTGAAATTTTGGCAGTGCTTTTAGAAAAGAAAATAAGCAACCAATAATATTTTGACAAACAAGGCAGGTTATTTGAAAAGAAATTCTTTTTAAAGTAAAAATCAGTTTTTACATGCTTTTAGCATGTTTCGCCACTTTCGGCACAGGGAGTTCCGACCAACTACTGCCGCCTCCATGCCATCGAAACCAATGCACATAGTATCAATAACTTGGTACAGAGTGAATTGGACTAAGGCGGAAGGCACTAGGTCAAGACTAAAGGTTCCGAAGGGGTCGAAGCGTGTCTTTGCTTTTAAATGAAAAATGTGCCTGCTTTGCTTTCGATAGTATAGCTTTCGTCTGGGTTGGCTTTCAGCTTAGTCAAATGTTTTAAAGGAATGGTTTCGAATGGGTTGCACCTCTTATTTTAAGTAAATGCTTTCGTCGTGGTCGAAGCCTTTAGCTGTCGGTTTTCTACCTTTCGACATCAGTGGATTCGAAAGGTATATTTTGTTTTTAAAACTAAATCGCTTCTCCAATGCTTTCGGAAGGTTGGTTTTGACACCATCACTTCTTTTCTTAGGTAATGCTTTCGAAAGAGTGCTTTCGACTTAAATGTTTTATGACCCTTTTGCTCTGTTGAAGGTAGAACGCAAATGATTTCGAAGGAGTTAATTTTTAATGGTTTAGAAAGGTATTTCCACATATTTACTTGAACCCGAAGGCTTTCGAAAGATTTGATGTTTTATTGCTTTCGAAATGTTTTTTTTTAAATGGTTTCGAAGGGGTGGTTCCCCATTGGTTTCGAAAGGTTTGAAAGGAAAGGTTTCCAATGTATTCGAAAGGTAATGTTTAAAGGTTTTGAAGACGGATGTCTAAGGTTTTAATGCTTTCAAAGGAATGGCTTTTTAACATTTTCGAAAGGAAGATTATAAATGGTTTCGAAAGGAATGTTTTGACCTTTCAAGCTAGTTGAAAGAAGGGTTTTACTTGGTTTCGAAAGAGGTACTTTCAATGGATTCGGAAGGGGTACTTTCAAAGGTTTGAATGTTTTCATCAACAAAGATTTTAGGAAAGTATATATATATATATATATAGCATGGGAAGGTGATTTTTGAGTAAAGCATAGAGTATATATTTTCCTTGTTTATGTTTGGTTTAAAGGTTTTAAATCAATTTGAGATGAAAAGGTTTTCAAGGAAAATTTAAGGGAAGATTACCCTAAGTAAAATGATTTAGATATTAGAATACCAGATAAGACTGGTATAGGGTCATGTCCTATACATTAGCTATTAGCCCCAACTAATTTAGTCCAAAATTCCAGTATGTAGGGCTTTGTCAAAGGTAAGAAAAAAATTATGATTACACACAGAAGGGAATATATTTTCGTATACAGATAGGTTATTGGTGAACCTGCAAAACCATTAGGATCAGGTGACCCTGGGAGATGTTAAGTTAGGGACAAACCGTCTAGAAGAGGAGTATCTAAAAGATAGTTAGGGATAGACCGTCCAGAAGAGGAGTGTCTAATAGGTGTTAGGTTATTTTGATTATATTGTCTGGTAGGCCCGAGTCAACCAAAGGTTAGTGGTTAGCCAAATAAAACTATAGTGTTCGGACAGATAGTTCATTTATTACCTGATATGTATGTTTACATAATAATGCTTTACAGTTCTAACCAGTTTTGGTTTTAAGATAAAGGTTTGCAAAAGGTATGTTTTAAAAGGATATTAGAGAGGGGAAACCTGTTCCGCTAAGCGGCGTGGTCTCACTTAATATCAAATAACCAAGATGTATAGTATTGTTCAAACCAGGCTTTATTCTGACTCAATGTTTTTGTTTTTACCCTTAAACTCTCGGGTGCTCAAAATTGATTTGAGTAGGCCGAGGGTTGAGGTTTTATAGGTTTTAGTAGGTTGACGAATAAAGCTTCTGGAGACGAGCAGGTGGCCGACGGATGGCTATTTAGGAGTTGTTGTTTTGTTTTATTCCGCTGTTTGTAATTAAGAAAATTATGTCTTTATAGTACTCTGGTTAACCAAGGGCGCATCATCATATATCGCACTTGGCGTATTTATGTAATAATTATATTTTATCTGAACCTGGGAAACGATTATGGGATTATGTAATTTGAATGTGAAACATGTGTTTTGAAATGTAATCACTAAAATGTTGTTTTTGAAATTTGTGATTTTATTTCATATTCAAGTGCTTTTGATATTATGGATACCATTAACATAGCCATATTTAGTCGTCGGAAGCTAATACTATTGATGACTATAGCATCTGTAGCGCTTAGCTTTGGGCCTCTAAATAGGGGATGTTATAACTTGGTATCAGAGCATAGGTTTATGAAAAACTTTAACCAAAAATGATTTTTGAAAACATAATCCTAAGGAATTAGAGTAAAATCGGGGTATGGGATAACCCCATAGTAACATACTTGTATTTGCTATACATGAGTATACGCTATTTCTTTAGTTTCCTATCTCTCTTAGGCTATTCTTCTGTATCTCATAAGGCTTGAATACAGATATGGACGCTAGAAGTGGAAGAGTGAATCTTGGAGGAAGCACCACCACAAATAGAAATGCCAGACCGAATACCAGAAGAAACCAAGGTCGGGCACAAGCAGGGAATATTGGTGCTGGAGTCCCATAAGTGGATATGGGAGCTATGTATCGGTTTTTCGTGAATATGATGTCGGCGGTGTTGCTGTTGGAATGTTTAGTGGAAATGATGGAGTTAATTTATTAATTTTATTTTTTATTTTTTCCAGAATTTGAACTTAAACAGGTAAAAAAATGCAAATCACTTGGAGTCTTGTTTGAAAATAGTTTCAGAACTTCTTGACATAGCTGTAATAATTTGATCACAACTTGAATAGTTTTACTTTTATTTTAGAAACTTATGAATTTACAAAAGGCTAATTGATAGCACTACAACTTTATTGTTTTGAGTTTTTGCCGATTCATTTTGAAAAATATTGAAAAACAGAAATCTTTTTAGCACATTACTTGAAAAGTATTCTTGATTTACACAAAAAAGTTATAGTATTTCAGTCATAATTTTTGATCGATTTTTCATTTTGACTTGTAACCAATTTTGATAAATGGGATTTTTGAATATTTGAAACTTTCATGTTTTGTGCTAAATCAAATTACGGAGTTAAAGCTTTCAAATAATGGTCTCAAATGGATTGAATTTTCAAAATAGGAATTTTCAATTGCTTTGGTAGAGTTGTTATCTCTCATTGTTTTTTCCATAACAAACAAAGTAATGGTTGGGGAAATGTTTGTGTTTTTGCTTCAATATAAATGCCTTTGCCTCTAACTAATATAAATGGTCTTGCTGAAAATTTTAAAAATCAGTTTGAGTGACTTTGAGAAGTAAAAGTTTTGCCTGTGTTCTTATATACCACTATATGTCCCCTTGGTCAATCCAAATACAAGTGGTATCAAACATCATGTTGAAATCATATTTGCATTTGATTGATTATTTTTGACCGATTTTCAACTAGCACACATCTTCACAAAACCACTTGTAGAAAATTAATTTTCACATATTTTTATTTTTTTAAATAACTTGGGTTTTTACTTTGATAAAAATACTCTTGTTGATTTTGGTGGATTTGCTCTAGAAAAGATAATCGTTGACTAATTGAACCTTTTTGAAACTTATCAATATTATTAATAGTGTTTGAGAAAGTGATGGATAACGATTAAATTATATTTCATCACAAGAGGAAGTATAATTTAAAATTTCATGAAAATTAAACAAATTTTAAAATATTATTTAAAATATTACTTATTCCATGATCATTTCTATCACTGTTACCTTTCTTTCAATCCATACACCAAAATTTAATATAGTGTGCAGAAGTTGATTTTTTCAAAACAATGAAACGTTTTTTCTAGATAATCCTAATCCAAAGTATTCACTCTTATTTAAAAGCCATCGCGGTTATGCATGGGTGAGTTACTTTAATCTTTATATATGTGCTTCCATTCTCATTAAAAGTCCTCACCGTTATGCATGGATAGGGCTCATATAAGAGAGGGATAAATATTCAAGTAGATTCTAATCTCATTTAAAAGTCCTCACGGTTACGCATGGTTAGAAAACACTTGCCATTTATTTTTGAATAACTACTAACCTCATTTAAAAGTCCTATCGGTTATTCATGGTTAGAAAGTGTTTAATATTTTTTTAATATTTAAAAGGGATAATTCACATGTTTCTGCTTTATTGAAAACATTAAACTGTTGTCAATGTATTACATTTCTCTAAACCATATTCATATCATTACTCTAAAGTGGAATTAGTTTCTAATAAATAAAATATTATGATTTTTGTTTTATTAATTGGAATTTGCGTTATATATTTCCCTCTTTATTTGATCTTATAATTTAAATAAATATTCATTACTATTTCAATTAATATTATTGTTTTTTATGATAATGAAAGGGGGAGAAAGGTTGTTATCCCACTTTTTAGCAAAACTAAGATATCAAGGAATTAACTGAAATCCAATGATTACTCATCAAAAATATCGATTATACATCACAGGTTCACTATGGATGTCGACGAATTTTGTCCGAGTCCGGAATGAGCTACAATCGACAAGACATGACAAGCAAAGCTGTGAAAGCCAACGTTTCAAGTTTCAAGTCAACCCGAGATCGTAAGCTCAAGATATGATCGATACAAGATGAGGAAAACACGTCGTTCGTATCGATCTCGACGCCTTGTTTGAATCGATCCAAAGAAGTGCTGTTCGTATCCATCGAGGAAAGTCTGATTTCGAATCGATCATGATCGAATCAATCCATGACCGCACTGTTCGAATCAATCTTGTTCGTATCGATCCTGGGCCTCGTATCCATCATGTTCGTATCGATCATGATCACTTCGCCTCGCATCCATCGAGTTCGTATCGATCAGATTGATACCCTATTCGTATCCATCGTTTACCCATATGTTCGAATCGATCCAGGAAGTCCTGTTCATATCCACTGATTTGTTCATTTCGTATCGACCACTTACACATGCTTCGTATCGATACGAAATCTCCCATCGATACGAATAGAGCCACAATTGATCGATTCGAACAGTACAATGTGATCGATACAAACAGCGTCGAAGCAATCGATGCAGACGAGGTGCAAATAAGACTCGGTCAACTCGGCGAGAAGGGTGGACCGATCCAGGAATTTCGTGCCACATCATCCTGCACGCGCGTGCTTTTGATCGAGTCGACGAGATCGATACGAACGTATCGAGTCGAACGAAGCAGCCAACTGAAAATCCCAATTCGTATCGATCGTATCTCCTGATCCACATGTCCAAATGCTATGAAATTTTCACAGGAGCTTACGTTTAAGATGAAGAATGTCCACACCAAATTTCGACCACATTGGATGAAATCCTGATCGATACGAATTACGTTCGTATCGATCACGGATCGAGCCGAAACTTCATGGGCTCGGTCGCATGGGCCCACTCACGTACCAGAAGAAGTCTCCCGAAGTTTGAGCGAGATATTTACATGGAACGCCTATAAATAGCACCCTAATGCTTACCGAAAAAGGACTTTTGGATCCAGCAACGTCTAGACTCTGACAAAATCAAGATTGAACTCAACTTTATTGTTTGTACTCGAAAATTACTGCTGTAATCCGCTGCAATCAACGAAGAACATCAATAAAAGATTAATTTCTGGAGTGGACGTAGACCGGAGATAGCCAAACCACTATAAATCTTGTGTCTCTACCTATTTCTTTCCGTTTTAAGTTTATTATTCTTCATTTTTTATCCTCTACATTACTTAGATCTGTAATTGGTGATCGTTTATTATTGATCTGTATTCATACACTAGTGCTTTCACGACATTCGGGGTTTGTGACAAATTTTGGCGCAAACACTTTGGTGCTTTCACTGAGAAGAACCAGCACCCACTATACCAGATTGGGTGTTCAGATTTGAAAGCGTGAGGAATTCAGATTTGAAAGACAATGACCCGACAAATGAGTAGAAGACAAAGAGCCGAGAGAAGCCAACAAGGGGGAAGCCAAGAGGCGTCCTCTGGAGCTGGAGAAAGACCAGCTTCGATCTACATTAGCAGGGATGAAATGGAGGCTATGGCGGATTCAATTCATGAAAGGTTGTTGAAGAGTCAACAAGAAATGATGCAAAACTTCTTTGATCGAATGAGAACAGCCGGAGCACATAATTTTGGACCGACTACAGTGACTGCGAATGTAGGACAAGGAGCTAGTGCTCCGGAGACCAACGGAGGTCAGATCGAAGACCTGAACGAAGAACCTGAAGGCAATCAACAAGGACCTGGGGGCAGACCCTCGGGATCTGACATTGAAAGACCCACGGATGGAGCTCAACAGGCTAGAGCCAACTCCAACATGAATGAGCCACACGAGGAATATTACTCGGAATACCCATCGAGACCTCGAGGGCAAGATAGAAGCATGCCGAGGGGACGACCCCAGGATGGAGACGAAAGAATGGCTGGATTAGTGCGACGGATAATGAGGGGAGGACTGTCAAGCGGGGGCTTAGAGGAAGTTAGCCGGAGTCCGTTCACTCCGAATATCAGAAATGCGAGAAATCCTCCAAAATTCAAGCTACCCATGTTGGAACCTTATGATGGAAAGTCGGACCCGACCATGCATATTACCAGATATATCAGACATATGGAAGTGCTGGGAGCATCCGAGGAAGTGATGGCACGATGTTTCCCTTTGTTCTTATTAGATTTGGCTGCGCTTTCGTTCAGGCAGCTGGAGAATGGATCAATCAGAACATGGAGTGAGCTAGTGGAATGCTTCATGAGACTGTCTAGGGTCCACGTGACGCGACCCAAGAGTGTGATGACCCTAGCTTCGATAAAACAAAGGGCCGGAGAGTCCATAAGAGATTTTTTACTACGATTCAATGCGACGGTGGCTTCAGTGGATCGCCCGAATCCATTGATGATTTTGATGGCGGCAGTAGCCGGAGTTGCTGAAGGCACAGAGTTTAAGGATTCTTTGGCAAGGGATCCACCGTAAGGTCTTGGAGAATTCTATCATGAGGCTGAAAGGTTCATTCGGCTAGAAGATTCACGCACCGAGAGGCGATAAGCGAACGCTGTGCAAGGCGACGGAACCTCCAAAGAACAGTCTAAAGCAGACAAAGGGAAGCGAAAGCAGGACGACAGATACGATGGTCATGATAAATGAAATAAATTCCGAGAGCCTAGATTCAGACAATACACGGACTTGACGACAAGTCTGGAACGAATTTACACAGAAACTCGGGGGCAGCTCCCCTATCGAAAACCACCCAGGAGAGATCCCACAGAATGGGAACGTAGAAGTGAAAAGTACTGCATATTCCATGAGCTGGAAGGGCATTCTACCGATGAATGCCGCCATCTAAAGGATGAGGTAGAAGAGCATATCAGATGTGGTAGATTGCCACAATACACCAGAGATCGGACAACGGCCGTAGGACCTGAGCAACTACCGCCTCCACCTAACAGGACTAATCTGGAATCAGGATCACGACTCGTCATCAATTGATTATAATGGCAAGGGCCAGGTTCAAGATTTGGACTTTGGTCTATTAGATTCCTTAGATTTGATTTCAAAATAAAGCAGCTATTCCACTTACACATGTACGAGAGCCGGAGAGATCCCTAGGCATGCTCTGAGATGGTAATAGACCGCTCTGCCCGGAGAGGCAATGCCTAGTTTTTCCTGTTGTTTGAGATTGAACATACGGAACTTGAATTTAATAAATGAACTTGAATTTCTCGAAATAAACCTTTGACCGGAGAGTTAAAGGATGAATATTGAAAACCAGCTTGAAAATGATCGCTTTATGACCCTACCTGGAGAGACGAGGTCCGGAGTGCAGGAAGTGAGTCGCTTTGCCGGAGAGTGACAAGATCGACCCACTTAACGTCGTTCCCCATTCACCGGAGAGTGATTGGATCAGGGTTTGATAAGAGCCCGGAGTGGCTGTGATCGGCCTAGGATTTAGGCCAAGACATCGCTTAATGTTCAGAGACGCTAAACCAGAGTGCAGGGGGTGTTGCCGCTTCGCCGGAGAGCGACAGGATCGGCTCACTCGACGTTGTTTCCCCTTCACAAGAGAGTGGCAGGATGGGATTCAGCAAGAGCCCGGAGAGGCTATGATCGGTCCAGAAAGACCAAGACATCGCTATATGCCCTCGCTGGGGCCAGAGTGCAAGGGATAGAAAGCAATGCCGGAGCGCAACAGGATCTTTCTATTCGATCGCTACGTTTGGAATGGACTTAGCAAGGGTCCGGAGTGACCATCGATAGTCCGGAGAAGCAGTAGAATTTGATTACTAACTTCTGCAAGTGGAAATGGATACTAATCCGGCTTCGAACAGCCACAAACTTAATTGACGATACTATAGCTGTGAATAAAATATGAGCTCACAGCATTCGATTTGGAGCTATTCAAAACACGCCTTTTGCCAAAAGGCATGTTTTGGGGGGCAAAGTGTTATCCCACTTTTTAGCAAAACTGAGATATCAAGGAATTAACTGAAAACCAATGATTACTCATCAAAAATATCGATTATACATCACAGATTCACTATGGATGTCGATGAATTTTGTTCGAGTCCAGAATGAGCTACAATCGACAAGACATAACAAGCAAAGCTGTGAAAGCCAACGTTTCAAGTTTCAAGTCAATCTGAGTTTGTAAGCTCAAGATATGATCGATACAAGATGAGGAAAACACGTCGTTCGTATCGATCTCGACGCCTTGTTCGAATCAATCTAAAGAAGTTCTGTTCGTATCCATCGAGGAAAGTCTAATTTCGAATTTATCATGTTCGAATCGATCCATGACCGCACTGTTCGAATTGATCGTGTTCGTATCGATCCTGGGCCTCGTATCCATCATGTTCGTATCGATCATGATCACTTCGCCTCGCATCCATCGAGTTTGTATCGATCAGATTGATACCCTATTCGTATCCATCGTTTACCCATATGTCAAATCAATCCAGGAAGTCCTGTTCGTATCCAATAATTTTTTCATTTCGTATCGACCACTTACACACGCTTCATATCAATACGAAATCTCCCATCGATACGAATAGAGCCACAATTGATCGATTCGAACAGTACAATGTGATCGATACAAACAGCGTCGAAGCAATCGATGCAGACGAGGTGCAAATAAGACTCGGTCAACTCGGCGAGAAGGGTGGACCGATCCAGGAATTTCATGCCATATCATCCTGCGCGCGCGTGCTTTTGATCGAGTCGACGAGATCGATATGAACGTATCAAGTCGAACGAAGCAGCCAACTGAAAATCCCAATTTGTATCGATCGTATCTCCTAATCCACAGGTCCAAATGCTATGAAATTTTAATAGGAGCTTACGTTCAAGATAAAGAATGTCCACACCAAATTTCGACCACATTGGATGAAATCCTTATTGATACGAATTACGTTCGTATCGATCACGGATCGAGCCGAAACTTCGTGGGCTCGGTCGCGTGGGCCCACTCACGTGCCAGAAGAAGTCTCCCAAAGTTTGAGCGAGATATTTGCATGGGACACCTATAAATAGCACCCTAATGCTTACAGAAAAAGGACTTTTGGATCCAGCAACGTCCAGACTTTGACAATATTAAGATTGAACTCAACTTTATTATTTGTACTCGAAAATTACTGTTGTAATCCGCTGCAATCAACGAAGAACATCAATAAAAGATTAATTTCTGGAGTAGACGTAGGCCGGAGATAGCCGAACCACTATAAATTTTGTGTCTTTGCCTATTTCTTTCCATTTTAAGTTTATTATTCTTCATTTTTTTTCCTCTACATTACTTAGATCTGTGATTGGTGATCGTTTATTATTGATCTATATTCATACACTGGTGCTTTCACGACATTCGGGGTTTGTGACCAATTTTGGCGCAAACAAAGGTTAAGATTTTGTTGATTGAGTAATAACCTTACTGATATTTGAGAGTATTTTTATTATTCAAGAGTTGTTTTAAAATTATTTTTGAAAAGGTAATTTTTCATTTTCAATTGCATGCATCTGTGTAGGGGGAGCATCTAAATAGTTGAAGATTTAACACATCATACCAAACACATTTATTTAAAATTAATATATGTTTGTTATCATCAAAAGGGGGAGATTGTAGAATACGATGGTTTATGATTTTTGTTTGATGATAATAAACATATATATATATATATATTAAATGTGTTTGTTATAGTACTATTCCGATTTCATAGAATGAGATAAATATTTGCTAAATAAAATAATTGAATCAGAATTTTTATTTGAACAAATATCTATTTCAATTTCAAATAGTACACATTTAGCTTCCACTGTATTTACATTTTCAAATATAATACAACTTTCACTACCACTCACATATATACAACATTTCTATACTTTTATATACAATATCTCTCTTACTCTCACTCACACTTACTTGAGTTTGTTTTGGATGTAGATCTTGATTTGCTTGCTCCGGCTTATGTCCAGCTATCTGTTATACCTGCCAAATAAACAACGTAGTAAATTGGAAAAAAGAAACGAACCTAAATTGCAAAAATTATGATTGTGATTCCTCGGTCTATGGATTTGTTTTCTCTTCATATTTTAGACAGTGTCATATATAGGTGCACGACAACGAATGATATGCATAGTGGATCACTGTGAATATCATAAGGCCGAGCCTCAATCCAATCTCATGGACAATTGCGAAGGTCAAGCTTGAAGGCTCAAATCAGTGCAAATGTGCACCAGGTCAAGCCCAAGCCGTATCGGGCTCAACTCAGGTGCACGTATCATAAAACAAATATATAAGTGTAGGCAAAAGGAATGACCAGTGCACAAGCAAATTTAAGAATGCACACGGTTCAGGATGGCTGGAGACATAACAATAGTACACATGCATATACAAGTACATGCTCATTCACAAACTCAGACATACAAATGCAGTGAAACAAGAGAAGACTAAAATAGCACAACAAAATTCAACATGCTTACATATGTATTTAAGCAAGGATAAAGGTGCAATAGCAAAATGACACATAAGAAAACTCAGTCAGGTCTAAAAGCAAGACCCACGAATGCATCGAGCAATGAGACCAGATCAGACATGCACACTGTCAGATAAGAACTCAAAAATTGGAGACACACACACTCTTAAGCAAATACAGACGAGGAAATACATGTGCATCAGTTCAACAAAAACAAGTAAACACATGCACTCAGAGATCTTAGCAGCAAATATACATCATCGTTCAAAATACATTGATGAAATGTGCAAGGGGAAATACATGCACACAGGATAGATCCAAGTATAAACTCAACAAAGGAATGTAGAGTGCACATAAGTTCTCAACTAAGAAAACAGCCAAGTGCATGTGTATACATGTACATCAAGTATCAGTTTCGAGAAATAGAGCCGCGGACATAGCAAACAACTCAAACCAGAAACATCAAGCAAGATACAACATTACCAGAACATAGTTTATCATCATTGGACAACCAACAAACAGTAAAGCACACAGAGGCAACTCAGAGATACAAACACCAGCAAAACATTTCAACAAGGTAACATACGCACAAGCATCCAGGTCACAAATGTTCAGGTAAAGGAAACAAGCTTCAGCAATTTCAGGCAATGAAGCAAAGTCGTGAATGTTACAGATTAGAAGTAAACGAAGAATTCAAAGCCACAAGCAGTAAACAAAAGTTCAACAGAAATGGTAATAATGAACTAGTCATAACCGAAATCAGAAATTCAAGCATGGTCAAAGTATATTCAAATATTTATCGAATAATGACTAATTCAAGATTCCATCAAGTCATTCAATCAAAAATCCAGGGCCGAAGTTAAATTCAAAATCAAACTCTAAAAAGTTCAAACCAAAAGGATATATGAAAATATAGGAAATTGATTCCTATAAGTACCCAACATCATCATCGGCATTAAATCAGTCGAGTCATAAGCAAAATAATCTAAATCGGAAAATTCAAAATCATACCAAAGCCACACTCGAAGAATTACTCGACTCATTGAAGCAAATGCATGTAATCAAGGCAAGGCAATCGATCAACGAAGCAAATCAAGGAGAAACCATCACTTCAATCGATCAATTGGAATCGGCACTTCAATCGAAAAGAAACCCTAATTCTGAAGAACGAAGAGAAAGAGGAACGGATGACATGGACTAAAAAGAGATACGGGCTGAAGATAAAAATAGAAAACGACATTATGTATGGGCCTTTGTTTAGTTGGGCTAACTTGAACTAGTATTTGTATTTAGGGTTTCTATATTTTTCTTTTATTTTATTTTATTTTTAAATTGTTAAACTCTAGTTATAACTAGGTTACGAGCTACATGGCATAGTTTGAGAATTCACAACTCTGTGGCAGAGTTGTGGCAGGGTTTTGAGCATGAGGTTAGAACAAACAGGTAAGCGATATTCGCAAGTTTACAGGATCTGTAAGCGGTCATTTTTTTAATTCCTAGTAGAAACCTTGGGAGCATTAGTAGGCGGGTTTTGCCGAAGCTGGGTAAATTTGTGTGTCATTTTTATTTCCACAGTTACTCTGTTATTATCCGTGCTATAATTTTTATTTTTTGTTATTTTATTATAAACCCTATTCACCCCTCCCCCTCTAGGGTTAATTCGATCCTACAGGTTCATATTGTAATTTAATATAACGGCTCAAACTATGGATTAAGAGACCCAAGGATCAATTCCACTTGCAGCTCATTACTTATTGTAACGTTTAATTGGGAAATTCTATCAATATAGCCTTTCGTTAATAAGGTGTGCTCGTCCGCACATATGCTCTTTGTCATCTATGTATTGAACAATTTCTTAGTAATCTTGTACCTTGTAGAATGAGATTGCTCCTAAAACACTACTTTGAGACTATCAAAAATTTGACAAACTGACATGTTTTCATGCTGTGTTTGTATATTTTGTCTAATGTAGACAGCATGTAAACTTGGACAATTTCTAGGTTCCCAACCCATTTTTTTATAAGCAACTAGGCAAACCCGTGCTACGCACACGGCTATTGTTAAAAATATTAGATATTAGAATTATGTGATAAAATGAATTATTTTTACAATGTTATAGCTGTTATTGATATGGAATCATGGTTGATTTGAACATTTCATATAAATAAGTTACTAAGCCTCCTTTTCTTATCCTATAGTTTTCATCTATCATGTAGTGCAATTTTTTTACACATATTTTATATGTTAGGATTCTGTCTACCTGGGTTAGTTGAACATATATTATTATCACTAAGTTGAAATATAGAAAGTTTAACATCATCCACTAAACTACATAGAAGGCATTAGGATAATCAATAATATTAAATAATAGAATAGAGAACCAAATATTAATGAAGACTATTATAATATGGTATGCCATATTCTATTTATCTTTTGAAAAATTAGGTAATGTTTATGACACTTCCATACAAAAAGTGCATTCTTTCATTGCATTTATGAGCGTATCTGTCTAAAATATATCTTTCAATATATTACTGCTTCATATTCTTCATTTCAAAAATGATTGGCTGGAGAATGCATTTGAAGCTTTATTTACTTTATAAGATCTAGTTAGGAAGCCTGAATGCCTTCTTACATAGACAATGAATGTGATCAGGATTGGATGGATTAAAAAGCTGTCTTGGAATTTAACCGGTTCCTGTAACCATAATATGTTCATAATTTAATGTATTACAAAGTTTACAATATATGGGTACATTTTAAGATCACTATAAACATATATCAACAAATAAATAGGCATAAAGAAAGCATCATAAGTTATAAATAACTATATAAAGCTCTAAAGTTGGTTTGGGATACCATCCCCTTGAGTTAATGACCACGTAAATAAAGCTCTAATAAACTATATATTTCCAAAGGCACATAACAGAGATTCCATACTCAAAGCATGTCATGCTTGCAAAATTAGACAAAACATGTTAAAATCAACACAGACACAAAAAGAAGAATGGCATCCGCCTCTCTTTCTTGCTTTCAAAGTTCATCGTCCTTGACTTAATCGATCTCAACTCTGCTATCTGTCTTTCCCTATCGTGATTCTTTACCTTATCGATCTTATTCGCAACTGGTAAAGGATCGACTGCCATCTTATCGTTCTCAATCCCGCTGTCTCGATCTTCGAACAAGAATTGGATCAACTCAAAGAAAAGAAAGGATTTTTGTTACAGATGTGGTGATTATAATATTTTGCTTCTCAATGTCGTGACCCTGTTAGGTGCTTTGCTTGTGGCACGTTTGGTCAACAGAAGAATGCTTGTTCGTCCAAACCTAACATCTCTATCTCTACTACATCTTTGGTCGATCATGGCTTTCAATTTATGCTAAAGTGTATGTTGTTGAAGGGGATTTTATTGGATCATCTATGGCAAAAGAGAAATGAGGGAATTAAGTATTTAGAAGACTTGTTTTTCCATTTTGACATTATTAATCCACCGAATATTGGTAAGGGTTATAGAGAAAGATTTGGCGATCTAGAGGAATATTTCGGTAAATTCGAATCTTCTCCCAATAATTCCAATTTAAAAGATGAGAAACTTGTTGTTTTGAATAAGGGTGAAAAAGAGTTTCCTGATATTGTCATGAGAGAAATGATTCTAGGATTCGATCCTATTATGTATGACCCTACTATTGCTCTTTGTAATAAGTTTTGATTAATAGTTTCGAGTCTGTCACAGAGGAAATTGGAAAGGATTTTGAACCGAACAAAGGATTTATTCAAATAAAGAGCAAAAAAGCTAAATCTTATTCTCGCAAATGGATAATTTTGAGATACATACTGCTAAAAAATTCGAGTGTCTTGATTCGGTGGCTATCCCTGATTTTAATTCTATTAGGACTGGAGTTGATAGTGGTATGGTTGATCATTCTTCGTCTGATAGTTCTGTTGCAAATCAAATGAGAGTAGTGAATGATAGTAATGATTTCTCTGCTGATAATAATGGTGATAGTTTTGAGGACAGTTATCTCTTGAGTGATGTTTTGATAGATTATGACTTTGTTGATCAGAAAATTATGTTGGATGAAAGCAGAGATCCTGATATTCGAATAGAAGTTGATCAGTTTTCTAAATCTGATGAGGTTTATTGTATGGATTTGTGGTCGAAAGTATTGGGCGTTGATATGCCGTATGTTGTTGATTTTATTGATCAGAAAGTTGTGTTGGATAATAGCAATCTGGATGGAGTGTTAGTTGATAAGCTTGGTGAGCCACTTGATATTGATTGTTCTGTTTATTCGGGTGATGTGTTTAATTTTGAGCTTGGTGATTTTTGTGATTGGATCATGTCATCTGAACTACATATTGATGAAGTTAATGGCTTGGAGTTAGAGGTTTTTTTGTATTTTGATAAGTTGTTTGAAATTTCGTCTGAAGTGAATTCAATCTTGTCTATCGTTGTCATGGCTAACATGCATGCTGATACAGATGTGCATGGTGCACAGAAATTGATTCTTGTTGATGACATGAATTCTTCAAGCCTTATTCCAGATGTTGATATTTTAAGTGAATAAAGTTTCAAATGGTGTGATTGGAGTCCCTCATAATGTTGATTTTAGTGCCTATAATGGTGGTGTTGCTCATGACAAAAATGGTGATTCTGTCGATTCTTCTGTTGTGAGTTTGGTTGGAGTTGATAATCTAGAGGAGGTGCCTTCAGGTTATGTGGCAGTGAAAGGGTCTATTGGTACGTGTAGGGGTTTAGTAAATGGTGTGGGTTCGTTTGTTTTGGTGGGGAATTGTGACAACAGTGATTCTTCATATTTGCATGCGAGTGCAGATGTTAATGTAGTTTTGGATGACACCGTTGATGATGTGGCTATGAAAAAGTGAATAATGATTTGGGTTTTAATACGTTGGGGAAATCTGGTCTTCTTACTGATGTTCATTATTGTGAGTCCGACAGCAATTCTGCTTCTTTTTCTACTTCATCGAAGAGAGGTAGACGATGGAAGTCTGTGGCAGCTAGCGGATCTGTTCATCGTAGTGCCAGGATTCGTTGTAGCCATTCTTAGTCTACGGGTAAGTTACTCGATTCGAGTATCGTGAGCGGTGCTACGAATTCAGGCTCAGGTATGCACTCTGATTTTGGTAGTACGTATTCATCATACGCTTTTGGTAGTTTATCTTCTTCTGAGTTTAGCCAGTTAGCTAGTGATACCGCTTTCATTTATTCTGATGTTGAGGTAGATCTTGAGTTTATTAGAAGTAGGGAATTTGGTAGGGCTAGATCTGTTGGTATATGAGGATTATTAGTTGGAACATCAGAGGATTGCATGATTTAAATAAGTGTGACAAGGTTAGAGTTCTTTTTCAAGACTATTCTATTGACATTGCTCTTCTTCAGGAAACTAAAATTGAATGTCCCGATATTCGGTTTTATAGAAGATTAGGTGGTTTTCATTTTAGGAAATAGGCTTATTTACCTTCTGTAGGCGCTTCAGGGGGTTTACTGATTGGGTGGCGGGATAACTATTTTAATTTGCTCCAATGTATTTCCAAGCAACACTCTTTGCATATTATTCTCATTAATCTTGCTGATAATTCTTTGTTAAATATTTCTAATGTTTATGGGCCTAACTCAAAAATTGTTCATCGGATTTTATGGAATGAATGTTTAGAGTTTATATCTTTAGCTCCATGATCTTGGATTTCGGGGGTTGATTTCAATGTTACGTGCTTTATAGAAGAGCGATCGCCATAGGGTGATTACTCTACTGTGGAGGAATTCGACCAATTTATTATTAATTCTAATTTGATTGAGATTCCTCTTTCTAATAGAGATTTTACTTGGAGTAATACTAGGGAAAACCCATTATGGCTCTTCTTGATAGGTTTTTTGTTAGTGACGAAATTGAAGATAATTTTCCTATTTGTATAGTTTCTGGTTTTCCTTACACTTATTCCGATCAATGTCCTATTATTCTCACATGTTAACATCATAGGGTTATTAATAGATCTTTCAAATTTGAAAAAAATGTGGTTATTAGAATCCAACTTTTCGAATTTAATTAAAAATAAGTGGATTTCTATGAGTTAGTATAATATTAGAAATAAGGATAATTCTGCTAAAAAAATTGTTCTAAAACTTAGGGATCTTAGGACTTTTCTTAAAAACTGGAATAAAAATGTTTTCGGTAGTATACAAATTAAAAATTAAAATATTCTTTCTGAGATGCTTAAATTAAACAAGATAGAAGAAATTAGACAACTAAATTTAGGTGAGCGTAAAGTTCTAGCTAATTTAAAAGAAGAACTTAATTCTATTTTAGAGAAGGGGGAAGTTATGTGAAAACAGAGATCCAGAATCCAGTGGATTAACGAAGGTGACAATAATACCAAATTTTTTCATAATATGGCTAAGGGTAGAAAACGAAGTAATACAATTAATTCCATTATTGCAAATAATGAAGAATTAGTTGCAAAGAGACCTTAATAAGTCTTTTACAGACTATTATAGAGATATTTTTGGTAATATAAACAAACATAGAATTAATGTTAGATGGAATGATCTTTACCCAACTGATTCTAATATAGATCTTTCTGAATTAGATAATCCTTTTACTGAAGAGGAAATTCGGAAAGCTATCAATGACATGCCCGGGGATAAGTCCCCAGGGCCGGATGGGTTCCTTATTTTCTTTTATAAAACGTTCTGGAATGTTTTAAAATTAGGTTTAATTAATATGTTTAACGATTTCTATAATGGAAATTTGCAACTAGGTAGATTTAATTTTGCTAATGTTATTTTATTGCACAAAAAAGTAGGTGCTAATAACTTAAAAGATTTTAGACCTATTTCTTTAATTAACTGTTCGGTTAAAATTATTTCTAAAGTTTTAGCTAATAGACTTAATATAAGAATGAACGATTTAATTGACTGTTCTCAATCTGCTTTTATTAAGGGGAGAAATATCACTAACGGTGTGGCTGTTGTTCAAGGATATATTAATCACTGTTGTAAGAATAATATAACCTATGCGATTTTAAAATTGGACTTCGTAGAAGCTTTTGATTCGGTAGATTGGGATTTTCTTGTAGATATTTTTCATGCTAGAGGTTTTAGTTATAGATGGATTAACTGGTTCATGAATTTGCTTAGAACTAGTAACTCTAGTATTATGGTTAATGGTATTTTAGGTAATAAAATTCGGTCTAAGCGAGGTTTAAGGCAAGGGGATCCTTTATCGCCTTTATTGTTTAACTTAGCCGCAGATGTTTTTTCTAAGATTATTAAAAAAACGGTTAATAATGGATCCCTGGGGAATGTGGGTAACGATATATCGCGTAACGGTATATCTGTCTTTCAATTTGCTGATGATACCTTGCTTTTTTACTTTCCATTTACCTAGACACATTATTACTCTCAAGTTTATTTTATATAGTTTTGAACTTCTATCAGGTTTAAAATAAATTTTGATAAAAGTTCTGTTTTTGTTTTAAATGATTTTGAAAAAGTTGATTATTTAGTTGCTAATACACTTAATTGTAAAATTATGAATTTTCCTTTTAACTAACTTGGTTTTGTGATTAGACCTAATAAACCTAAACATGATGACTGGTATATAATCATAGATAAAATCAAAAATAGGATTTCTAATTGGATGGGACATTTATATCGAGAGCGGGTAGATTAGTTCTAATAAATTCTGTTTTATCAGCTTTTCCGATCTATTGGATGTCTATGCATATTTTTCCAGATTGGGTGATTGATAAAATAGACAAAATTAGAAGGGATTTCTTATGGAGTGGGGAAAACTCTAATAGCTGCATTAAATGTTTAGTAAATTGGGAAACTGTTTGTAAATCCAAAAAGGATGGTGGTTTGAGAATCATTAATTTTCCTAATATGAATTTGTCATTACTAGGTAAATGGTTATGGAAGTTTAAGGATATAAATGATAATGCTACTTGGAAAGAAATCATTTCTAAATACTACTATAATAATAGTATCAATTTATATCAAATTACTCCTTTTGTCATTCGTAAACTATCTAATTTTTAGAAATCCATTTTAAAATGTCATGAGATTTTTAACTTGGTACTAATACAATATTTCATTCTGGTAATAGTACTTCGTTTTGGCATGAACGTTGGATTTCTGTTATACCTCTTAGGATTGAATTTAGAGAGTTATATGAAATCTATAATTTAAAGTATGCTTTAATTATAGAAGTTTTTTCTCCTGAAAATGACCCTCCTTGGAATTTTAGTTTTAACAGAATTTTAGTAGGTTCAACTGTTAGGCAGCTTTCTTTACTTTATGCTAGATTAAATCTTTATAATATTAATAATGATAATGATAATATTAGTTGGGAATGGGATAAGATTAAGAAATATACATCTAATTCTTTTTATAGATTTATTAATTTTTCAGGTGTAACCAATAACTCTTTTAAATTTATTTGGAAATCAAATGCTCCTCCTAAATCTAAAATTCACATGTGGTTAATTATGCACGGAAAACTTAATACTATAGAATCTTTAAAAAGAAAAAAATACAAATTGATAATAAATGTTATTTTTGTAATATGCATTTGGAAGATATTAAACATGTTTACTATGATTGCATGGATGCTTATTTCATTCTAAATAATACCCTTAAAATTTTTAACTTTAATATAATAACTAAAATTACCGATTGTGAATTCTATTGGAATACTTTTAGATTTAGGTTCAAAAAGGATAATAGATTCTTACTTGACACTTTATTCATTATAACTTGTTGGTATATTTGGTTTGAAAGAAATCAGAGAATTTCTAATATAGTCACTTTAATAAATTGATTTTTATAATTTCTTCATTTTGTTTTAATTGGATATCTAATCCCAAATATAAATTAGCTAAAAACAACTTATTTAAAGAATATCTTAATAAGGTTAGTAATAATATTAATCTATTTAAACATAATAATAATAATAATACTTTTAACATTAATAATTGCAGTATTAATATTTTTTCAAACTTAAATGATAATTTCACAGTGTATCATAATTTACTTTCGATCAAAGGTCCATAAGGATAATTCTAGATTTGTTTTAGTTATTGAATTAGTCATTGTTTGTATTAGTTTATAGACCTTTTAGTTCTTTAGTTTATAGACCTTGTAGTATTAGTCTTTTTTCTATTCTTTACTTTATTTTGTCCTTTTGTCTTTCTTTTGTTTCTTTACTTCTATATCATTTTTACATATATATGCATATAAATTTCATTTATATACATATATTTGTATCATTCTAACTTTTTTCTTAGTCACTTTTCAAATATAGGTCTGGACTAGATAGGGTATTAGCTTCTCTTTGCAGGTACACAGTATTGCTGATTGCAGGATTGCTTATTGCAGTAAGGGATTCTTCTCAGCACATCAGGTGGATTCATTCTTCAGCTAGTCGCTACTTCCAGTTTTTCGAGTCTTTAGAGCGGAGTTCTCCTTTCAGGATCTTCAGTAGTTCCACTTCAGATTAATCACATCCTCATTCCTTCCGTGTCAACAGCATTGAGCTTTCTTATTAGAGGGTGTTGGATTCTAGTATCATCGGCTTTGTGTTTTTCATTAGTTTTTTAGGTACTTCTAACACCTTAATATCGGGCGGTGGCCATGCCGGAGCTCGATATTGGGGTGTAATGGACAGTGGCCTTGGCGGAGCTAATTATAGGGGTACTTGGGTTTTTTACTTTGATACTTGTACTTGGTTTTGCTACCTGCCAAGCATGTTGGCAGCGTCTTGCTTTGTGATACACACACACACACACACACACATATATATATATATAGTTGCATGTGTGCTCTCCTCTATTTATAGAGGATCACACATTTTTCTCAAAATAAATCAACACAGACACATCATTTAGATACATGTCAACTGATTAAATAAATAAAATAAAATAAAATAAAAAACAGTGCAAAAGGCATTCATTCCTTTTGAAACGTATGTTTAACATTTTAATCATTTTCTGCATATTGGACATAAATTAATAGTCATTGAAACTTTTACTTATGTAGATCGGTCTATAATAACATTGTAAGTGGCTACATATACAATCGGAGAAAGTTAGTAGATTTGAACAGTAAGGCTGAATCTATTCCTCTAAACTTTAAACCTTGAACTCATTTCATTAAATTAAAAATAAAATAAATTATGCTTCACAAATTAAGAAAGCTTATAAGTCCAAAAAGTGTGAACGTAAATTTAGCATTTTGTATGAATAGTACATGCCGCACTTTTCAACTAACAATCATGATGAAAGATCAAAGATAAAAAAATAAACCTTTCACGGTATGTATTCTATGATTTATCAACAGAAATGTTGAAATATATATACAAAAACTCTCATGGAAATTCCTCTAAACAAATTTAAGATATTACATTATTCAGAGAAGCAATTTTAAATAAGCCTTTAAAAGCAATTGAAGTCAAATTATACCCTCAAATGATAAAAGATATTTATAGATATAGAGTTAAATGAGTTTCCCAAAAATATAAATATGGAAAAAACTTAGAAATCAAATATAGTTTTATTCCCAATGCTGCTTGCAGATTTTATAATTGGAGAAAATCTGGGAATTTAGGCATAATAATTTATATCAAAGTTAAATTGTGTGTTCAAAAAAGAATTACTCGGAGAAAAGTAAAAAAATGGGTATTTTCATTTAAATAATAGGCATATTATCACAATGATACAAAAAGACATATATACATTTATTCAAGCAAAAACATCATTGATTCTATTGTAAAATTTACATAACAGCTCACAAAATATTATAACAAAATTAAATTTTGCAGTTTAAAACATCCTAAAAGATATGCACAACATAATGATATATTTAAAATCGCTATATGAATACCAAAATACTCATTATATGCGATGACCCAATAAAAAAGCCAATTTTTATCACAAATAAACAAAAATAAATGCAATTGTACAAAACATGGCTTTTCGAAGAAACAACATCAATGTTGGAAAACTCATAGGATTTTAAATGAATTTAATTTCATGCATGTAACCGTTAGTTCTGCAACTTGGACGAACTGAAAAACAATCACATATCGAATACATTTAAAACCATTCTTTAATTTCATTGGCATAATGAAGGTAAGATATCATTATGTTCAATCTAGTATTTTTGAAATGGTCTTATAATAGATGTACTTTTTAGAAAGATTTCCAATTGTTCAAGAGAGATAGAAATCGAGATGATGAAGTTAGTAATTTAACCATCCAGACCTTATAATATGTTGATTCTCATATATATATATATAATATTCATATATGTGAATTATATCATTGTTTTTGGTAAATAAATTGAATAAACTTATTGTAATTATATTGCCAAATTTTCTATTCGGCTTTATTCTAGCATAACTTATCATAAATTACGAAGAAATTACAATAACGTAGATGGGTACTTAATTTATAATAATGCACTTCTATTTGGTCCTAAATTGAAGCAAATGAATTGCATTAACAACAGGCGGACAAAAAATCCTCTATTTTTTACCTAAACATCTAAAAGTATGTGTAAGGCACATATTTTTATTTTTGTTCTTGAAACTTATTATTGAAGAAAATATGTCGCAATGCGTGTAATTAATTAATTATAGTGTGTGATCTTATATTGACCTAGTGTTGTTATTTTAGTGACTTGGGTCGGAAATTAGATGTCGTTAAAAAGATGTATATTTATTTTGTTCTCGCATTAGAGTTATGAGGAAGAAAAGAAAATACGTGAAGTACCATGAAGCAAAATTAAACCATTAAATAGTATAAAGTGAAGGTAAATCGCTAGAATATCAAAAAGTGAAACTGAATGATGTAATGAATTGCAAAGGCACAGGTTCAACAAACTTACACAAATCTTGGCTTTTTCTAGTTCAAGAATAGCTCGAGTACATGATGTTTTATTCGTTTGAAGTTGTTCTTTGAACTTGAGAATATGCCTTGGTTCTCCATCTTCATTATCAGTTAACTGAAAATTCACCCTCAACAAATAACTAACAACTGCTTACATATAGAAATAGAGCATTTGATGAAATTCTAAAAAGTTATCAAAAATACCAATATATATACAAGGAAAAAGAAACCTTCATCTTAAGTTTGAAACCTGGTATAAACCTACTTCAGCATCTCTGCTTTGATAAAATGTAGGGAACTTTTGCAAGCAATCAACATTTAGTAATTGATAGCATGAAGCTTTCCTAAAATTTAACGATTGAATTTGTGCACATTTTTATCTCAGTAATTTTATTATAGGTTTTCACCACCAAAAATATATATATTTCATTTCTTCTACAAAATTATCACATTGCTGAGGTTGAGCTACATTTCCATAGTTGCAATTATGTAACATCCCGCCTTTTTGTACGCTTTAAGCAGACACACATGATGACTCAAACCATACAGAAGGGTGGATTGTTATTGGGGTGAATAAGAAAAAGCAGAGAAAGAAAAAAAACAAAACAGAATCTTGCAGCGGAATGACAAAATATAATAATCAAATAACAGTTCATGAGGCTGTATACAAAACATTTGACTATACTTATACAATACAAAATCAGAGTTACACATATCAGAGATAAACAAATAATGCAGCAGAACAGTATGAATGCAGTGGTATAAATATAGTAAGTAATAGTAGTACAAATCTTTGTCTTCGTCCTCCAGAAACAAGTCTTCGAATCCTGAAATGCTCAGGCTGACCCGAGCGAATTGAAAAGACAAAACACTCGAGTCAGAACTAAAAGATTTAATGTGAGTTAAATCAATGGTAAATAAATATGAGTGTAAACGGCATCGGAGATGTTTACGAGGTTTGACATCTCTTATCTAGTGTCTAACGTGAGTGCAGTAACTTAAGAGATGTTCGGGATTCAAATCTCCTAAGGATCCGTTACCCCTTAACACATTTTTATAATGCCAATAGTCTATACAGTACCGTAACTCCCCGTAAACTGGGGCCGCCAGAGGATACCCCATAGGTACGACATAAAACAAACTTGTAGAAGGTGCGCTAGGGTAAGTGACACGGCACAACTAGGCAATGCCAGGGTAGATATACCAATTACACTTCCGGACCGATGGTAATGCATAGCAGCTACTACCTCCCACCTCGGAACACACTCCCAAATCAAAAATCGAGGGTGGCCACCAAATCAATTGCAAAGTCAGAATATAGTATTGAAGGAGTGTGCCCGATCGGAGGAATGACCTCTCTTGGCCCGTCAATTGCTCATGTTTTAGCCACCTTAAGCTAACTCATGGGATTCAGGTCCACGTATATACCTCATATAGGATCGTCGCCAAACATCCTACTTCATTCTGGAATCTCCACCGCGTACATAGTTGTCAAAGTGGTTTTCGATATTGGCAGAGAGCATGACAATATCCGATCCCGGTCTCTTTAACAACCAATCGCTAATTACACACCGAATGGTTCTTTTACATTTCCAAAATCATTTCATAATTGATATCAAAATATCATATTCAATTCAAATCATATCATTTTCGAAATCATTACTTACTTCCGAAATTATATCACATTTGAAATCATAGTTCGAAATTATATTTCCTTCAAAAGCCATATTTCCAAAATAGGCTAAACTCTCATTTCAAAATATCATATTAAACCAAATGTGTTATTTAAATCCCAACTTAGGTTATTACATCATTAACCATATTCACTTAAAAATCGAGAATTTGAATATAAACCCATCCATTTTACTTAGTTTGGAATTTAGAAGAAAATAGTTTTGAATAGTTATAAATAGTTAATATAGATTTAAAATAGATTAAATATAATTAAAATAGATTAAATAGCTTTAAAATAGATTAATTAGATTTAAAATAAGTTAAAACAGGTTAATTAGTTTAAATAAATTAAATGGTTTAAAATAGGTTAAAATGATTTAATATAATTAATACAGGTTAAAATAGTTTAATACTTTGAAATCTTAATAATTAGAAATTTTGAAATAATATATTTTTAAAATAGTTTATATTAAAACATGAATTTGGAATTAATATCAAATTAAACTATTTATTTCAATTCAACACATTTGGACCATTTCAATTTCCAAGTCAACAAACCAAATTCCAAACCTTTCAATTTAACATTTCAATAAACTATTGAATTTCATATCGTTTCAATCTATGTTCAAATATCAATTCGGATTACTTCAATTTCAAAATATTTCAAAGTATTTTCAAGCAACTTCAATAACTTAATTTCGATAGAATTTCATTATACTTAAAAGTTTAACTTTAAACTTCTAATTTAATTTCTTAAAGCAATTCCTTTTAACCAATTCACATTTCAACACAAAACTCGATTTTCCAATAATACTTCAATTTATATACATCAAATTTTTTTATCAAAATACCATTTAATTAAATTCGAAAATTTAGGATTTTAAAATCATTATAACCAATCCGGTGTCCGTATATAATTTTCTACCCTAGGGTCAAGTGATACAGATATTTATCATTTCAATCCGCAATTTAAAATGTTACGGTTATATATATCATTTCAAACCGCAACCCTGAATTTAATAACAAAGTCCATAAAATCGCTCGAGTCTATCATTTCAACCCATAACGATTTTTCCTTAATCTATAGATCATTCGGGTATATATCATTTCAACCCATAGTGAACTTGCAGTTTATAACGATATTAAAATAAAACATCCATTCATCCAATATCAACAATCAACATCCATTACAAACATCATCCAAATCAATCAATAAATATCAATATAGAACTGATAATCAATAACATGTATTTAACTGGCAATTTATATTCAATAATAAATTAAATAACGATTTAATTCAAATAAATTCAAATTAACTGAGATGCTGATTTAAAATAGACCGAACAGTCATAAATAAATTTCTAATCATATTATAAATTTAATTTAACAAACATAAGAAATTTTAGAAGTTGTGAGTGGGTTAAAACACTCACTTTTGAATTTAAATTGAATTTAAATCCAATTTAAGCCCAAAATTTGAACGGTCTCAGAATTCGTCCAAACTAGCGTCAAAATGTCTAGGATTTCGATACGATCCCAATGCAAGAAACCGCGTATGAAACGGACCTCTTATGTGAAAGTTGTTGATGTTAGAGCGAGTTGAAAAATAAATTCAAATAAAATAAAATACCCAAACGCATGCTGCCACGTCAACGTTAAGCTATCTCAGGAACATGTCACCTTCAGCAAAATGAAACCCTTCCAACCTCTCGAGCTCAAACAAGAACCGACCGCCACCCTTCACGCGTATTATCGCGACGCCACGGCCACAACCACCTAGATCCATCACCGCCATTGAACTGCTCTGGCCAGGGCGCCTTTCTGGTCCACGCATGCAGACGCGCGGCCCCACCTAGCTCCTCCTCATCTATGTCACTTCAAAGCCCAATCACGGTGAGTCCAAGCCACCTTGCGACGAACGGCCATATGATCTATGACCTGCATCGTGCCACCTTCCCAACGCCACTCCCCGATCGTCGTATAGACGAAGATCCGCCGTTGGATCGAGATTGTGGCCTATGAACGGCCGAGGTTCTTCCCGATTTTCTAGATAAACGATGTATTGAATTGAAAAACGAATTGCAGAATTTCCCTGCGCTCGTCGAGAGCTTCAAATTGATATAAAATTCGATATTGATTGAGGATTTTTAATTTTCAATTTGATTTTTGATTTGGATTTGCAATTTGGGAATTAGGGTTAGCAGCCATTGGGAAGAGAGAAACAAATGGAATTGTACGTACTGAAATCAGGAATAAGAAATGACCTAGGGTTTATAACGATCTAATTATAGGCAGAGCTGAAAATAGAAAGAATGAGCTAGATTGGTTTGGAAAGTTGAACGATGAACGACCCGCAAAGCCCGTTTCGCCTCCGGAACGAAAATGGGTAATTCTATATATCAAGATAGATGTTTTGGATAGTTTTAAACTCAATGAAATAGGTTTTGAATCCTAATTCAATCGTATGAAGAAGTTATGATAAAATCAGCTTATTTCAAATTGATTTCAATTAAATTGATTTCTAGGCGTTTCAAGTCCATACGATCAAACGACAAGTCCGATCGTTACGAAACTTGAAATCCTACAATAATTCACCGTTACGGATCTGATGAAACAGGTTTCGTCAAAATCCGAATCAGTGGCCAAAATGGCTATTTTCACACTAATTAAATAAATTAATATTAAATTAATTAATCACCTTTTAATTCAATATTTATAAACTAGCAAATTTTTCATCATTTTTTATTGCACAGACATTTCTAATAAATTAAATAAGTTTACTTGTCAATTCGGTGTTAATTATTTCAATAATTACGTTGTTCAATTTCAACTATGGTTATATCCAATTAATTAAAATTTAATTTCAATAGATTGCTTTAATTTGATTTCAACCTTTATATTAAATCAATTATTACGCAAATAACATAGTTAATATTTGTTGATACCTTATTTCATTAATAGACTACATTTCTATATTTTATTTATATCAACTACTATAATTCAATTATATTGAAATTTTGTCAATTGCGCTCATTAATTAAGATTATAAATCCAATTAATTATTTTATCTTGGTTTCATTCTTTTATTACATCAATTATTACTTTATGAATAAAAATAACATTTCTATTCATTTTGTTCCATTCACAAATTTCAGTCATTGTCTTAATCTCATTAATGTAACACTAAATTTCATTTAATTTTAATTGATTTCCCATTTTAATTTAATAGACCAAAATAAACAGGTAACTTATAACAATCGTTACCATAACTTTTAATTACACTTATGAATTCATTCTACACAAACAAACGTTACAATTCTTATATAATACTGATCTTATTCAATCACCATTTATCACGCTATTTTATACATTAATTCAATATTTACATTTTTCTTTTCTTTCATTTAATTTATAGCCAAGTATAACAATTTACATTATTTTATTGTTGGAATTTCATTTCAATTGTTAATAATTAGCCTTAATTAAATATTGTTACAATTCATTCTAGTCACTAATTTCATTAATAAATTAAATTTTTTATTTCTTTCAATATTAAATCACAAAATTTAATCAAATTAACAAATTAAATTATCGCAAATTTACGAATTGTTATAAATTATCACATAGGAAAAGTGTATACATTATGATGAAATCACGCATGCTATCAACACAATAGGTGCATGAAATTTGTGTCACCCGTTTCCCTCTTGCTGTATATATCTCTTTTATAATTAAGTTAGCAAAATAATGAACATTTTCAATCTGTTTGTTTTCTATTTTCCTTACTTTTTTGTAAACATTTTAGTGTTTACTAAAATAAGTCAAGCAGAATGATCATCCATCTCTTTCACTGTAAATCATAAATATACATTAATAAATAATGACGAAATGTGAATTGCATTACGTATTAATAAGAAAATTAGATGGAAGGGAGGTGGATCTTCAATCCTTTGACAAAAACTTGATCTATTTGTATGTGTGTGCGTGATTCCTAAGTTAAGTCATAAACTTTTGGATATACATCTATTAATTATTACTAAACTGAATCCAATGAGTTATTACTATTAATTATAGATAAAAGCTTGATCTATTTGGATATATATCTTCAATCCTCCATTTAACAACATGTTTATGTTTCTTCTTTGATTAAAATATGCCAAAATTCCTATAAAGACTTTGTTTCTTCCTACTATGACAACAAAATATCATAGCTATTATTTAGAAAGATTACTTGGAAACAATGTCTAAGTCACACTTTTATTATTTTTATTTCATTCTTGCTCAAAGGCCCCTATTTATTTAGTTATGTCTCTAACTTAAATTGATAATGTCTTATTTTTATTGTATGTAGGAGAGACCTTTAAAAAATAAAAAAACATAGCAAATTTGGTAATAATAGCATTGAAATAAACTTCATACCCAGCCAAACTCTAGGAAATTCGTTATTTGACTATCTTTACTTTAATACTTCACTTTTGTTCAAGCAATTATTAAAATAACAAATAACAGTGGTGACTAACGTTGTTGAACGTGTTATATGTCCTGAACTGACTGTTGTATTTCGTTTCTATTACAATCATGACATTTTTAAAATAGTGCACAAATGAAAACCAAGTACTTAATGCTTTGTACTACAAAAAAGAAAAATAAGTCTTACTTATAGGTGGTGCATTATTCTTGATTCCATAGTGGTCATCAAATTAGTAGCTTAGATTTCATTTTCTTTTTCCTAATCATCATCTTCATACTTGACCAAGCTATCTGCAACTTTAATTCAATATATTTCATAATGAAATCAATTAGATCATTTTGAAAATGGCAAATTATAAAATATAATACTAATTTCTGCTTTCAAAGTGTTATTTCCACTATGTATAATATTCTAGCAATCAATTATTTTTGCATATAATCATATAAGGCTAACAATTGCTTTCATATATAGAAATGGAGCATTTGATGAAATTCTAAAAAGTTATCAAAATACCAATATATGTAAGGGAAAAGAAATCTTCATTTCAAATTAGAAACCTGGTTAAAACCTATTTCAGCATCTCTGCTTTGATAAAATATTAGGAAACTTTTGCAAGTAATCAACATTTACTAATTGACTGCATAAAGCTTTCCTGAAATTTACCAATCGAATTTGTGCTTATTTTTATCTCAATAATTTTATTATAGAGGTTTTCACCACCAAAATTATATATATTTCATTCCTTCTACAAAACTATCACATTGCTAAGATTAAGCTACATTCCGTAGTTGCAATTATCACATAAGAAAACGTATGCATTATGATGAAATAACGCATGTTATCAGCACAACAGGTACATGAAATTTGTATCACCAGTTTCCTTTGTGTTGTATATATGTCTTTTATATTTAAGTTAGCAAAATAATGAATATTTCAATCTATTTGTAATCTGTTTTGCCTACTTTTTTATAAAACATTTTAGTGTTTACTAAAATAAGTCAAGTAGAATGATCATCCATCCCTTCCATTGTAAATCATAATTAAACATTAATAAGTTGTGATGAAAATTAGATGGAAGGGAGGTGGATCTTCAATCCTTCAATAAAAACTTGATCTATTTGGATATATATGTGTCTGTATGATTGGAGTGAATATAATAGAATTATGATGTAAATTTATGCCTTAATGTAACATAAATTAGAGAACATAAGAAGAAAACTATATAACTAATGCAAGCATATCTACGTGAAATAATAACAATAAAATTTATTTCCAAACTATATCCAAAATAGACTTGTATTTTTGTAGAGTAACTTAAAAAGAAACAATTATGCTATTTTGTAACTGTTTGGATATATTTAACCAACTCAAATGGCCATATATGCTTCACTATTCCGTTGATGAATGTCAACTTACAAAATTGAATATTTAAATAACCATATACCCCAATAATTTTGGTATTTTGTAAAGGCGTAAAAAAGAAAAAGAACATAAAATTATAGCCGAAATGGATCAGAGATGAGATACATAATTTTTTATGGTGTTAAACATAAATAACGAAAATATGTGAAAATAATTTGAATATCTTCAACCATGGAATCGGTCACATAAGAGGAACATGGACTGTTGATTTTGCATTCACTTACATAAAAAATCAGTTACACCAAATTATCAAAATATTATACTAAAACTGTCAAAGATAACTTTGCTTATGTTAAAAAATCAATGTTACATTGTGTTGTTACTAAGTTTAAAAAAATAAAACAACATAGCTAATTCAATACGTACTGGTGTCAATAAGAAAATAATTTAACCTCCAAAGTATCAGCCACCCATTTTTGAATAACCATATGGAAGCAAATATTTTTTTCGTAGAACACGGCTATGAGACATGTTAGTGGTAAGCAATTCATGTCCAATATGATGAAAGAAGACAATTAGTAATCAAATGAAATACCTTTTATTTAGCAAATTCGATTTGACTAAAAAAGTATCGAGTACCGTGGGAAAAATAGAACATAAATAGTTTTAAAAAAAAATCTTTGTAAGCTCTGTCATCCATGTAATACAATGGTAAGCTTAGTAAATTCTCACAGCATTGGGCATATTATGACTTAGATATACATTTTGGACATAAGCAGTTAACTTGACATATATTTGGTTGTGTTAACCTTGTTTTTAAATGCTTTTATAATAGACATGAACAATCAGTATATGATACTCTCGATATACATAAAACATGATAACTATTAACAAAGAACTGGCTTTCAAGTTATTTGACATGAGATCTTACAAAATTAATTCATACATTATTATCAGCTTCATATTTTCTTTTACGGTTAGTTTCAAGTTGTTTGCATACAAATTTAATCAACCAAAATACCCTAAAAGTAACCATAAAATGATAAACATGAAGTAGAAGTGACCCAAAATGAAATGACGGTGACCAATGTTATTCATATTATGGTATTCATTCTACTTTTTGAAAGTAAAATTTTACTTGCATAAATTTCATTTGCAAATATTAAATATTTCCTTATTCTACTCCAGAAATAGTAGGTTAAAATAGTTGAAAAAAACCTTTCAAAAGTAGCAACTACAGTGGATGTTGGGAATGAAAACAATGGAACATATTATGAAAACGAAAATAAGGGGTAAAAAAAGATTTTAGGACTTTGAAGTGCAAAAACTAATATTGAAAAACCAGTACTTTAAAAACAAAGGTGAACTGGAAGGGGTTGGAAAATAGTTTTCAAAAAAATTAGATCGTGTATCAATTTTTTATAAATAGTTTTAGGTGTGATTAGAACTTCCACATATCTACCTAATAAAAGTTTGATGTACCTTTCCTACCAACTAAGCTCATTTTATTATGACGATTGAGAAGAATTGACTTCGGTAACAGCCACGTACCAAACTTCATTGTTTCATAAGATCCAGTTCCTGTTTACACAAATAATTTTTGAGTCAAACAAAGGAAAGTATGCATTTTTAAATGTACTGAACAATAAAATGTAATCAATAAGCATTTTCTAATTGCTCTGCGCAATAGTAGTTTTTTGGAATATGCAAAGAATGGTTACTGCTTTTTAAAAACATGGATGACTCGTAAGATTTACGTGGTTGGTATTATGGTCTTTCATCCATAATGATATTATAGATTCCCATACTAAGTTCATCCTAAAAAACAACGTCACACAATTTTGGTAGATAAATTGACTGATAAAACAAAGATATGAACTTTGAGAAGGTAGTGATAGCGTTAACCGATGCACATGCAAAAAGAATCGTTGAAATTTAAGAGGACGTTAGTGTGTTTGCTCAGTTCAAGATAATTATTGCTTGATTGGTTCGATTATTAAGGCATTTGATGTGGGTAGACATAAACTATAGGAATATTTTCAGTATAATTTTGGCGGTTTAGTTTATCGATATAAGATGATAGATCTCAAGATAATCCTTTGCCCTCATAAATGAAATTCGATGATTATGTACAATCAAAATTTGTATTTATTGATGGATCCACAATAGTATGCATATTTTTACCAAAGACGATGTATGCAATATCAGCTAATTTATCAGACATATTGAGAAAAAGCACTCATATAACGGACACCATAAAGGGTAAAGTTCAATATGCTAGCTCTAGTTTGCTAGTGTTACATGGAAAATATTTTCAACAGCCTGTTATGTATACACAACCGATCCCATTATAATAGTAACCTTGAAAACATGTTGCCAAAATTGGTATGCACACATGTTCGTAATGAGCACAACCTCTTTATTAATAGATTGCAAATGGCTGCCAACACCAACCTTGAAATAACTTTCCACGTACTTTGAATCTTATCTAACAGAAATGGTATGATATTAAGATATATATTTTATTAAACAAAATAAATTGATAAGAGATTATGATAATCATCGAAGAAGGAATAATATACAAAAAATCGAATTACAAAAAGGTTGCAGCACAGGCTGTATACCCATTAATACGCTAATTTTCTTCCCCTCACAAAGTAACCCCATTTCATTGATCTTGAGAGCATGAACTGAAGCATCAAAGGATGATTAGATCATCGAGCAACCAGACATAGTATGTAGGCTCAAATCTAACCTTAGCAGTAAGAGGTGGTTCAATAGCACAAATATGAATCCAGTCAAAACATTTGTGCACATGAAATTGTTGGTGACTATGATGTCAAAATGAATATAAATAAGAATTCAGAAGGTGCATATGTGATTGTTGGGTTGGTACACAGATAATTGTCTCATTATTCTAAAATATAGAGTTTCCTTTTCATGACATTCCGTTATCTTTGATATGTGGGTAATGGTACCATAGTAGCGTTCAATTCATTATAGTCCAAGTTATATTTCTAGTTAATCATTAGCAGGTGCTATATATGAGATCATTTGGAGAATTTCAGTATAGAGGAATAAGCTTTAAAAATAAAGAATAAATAAAGAAAAGAAGCCATACCATGAAATCAAAAATCAAACAGGAGTTGATCGCTTGAATGTGAAAAACAAATTTGATTCTCAACTTGTTGCACTCAATATCTACTTCTGAATAATTTTAAAAAATATATATATATGAGATTATGAGCATTACTTATCATGTTCTGAAGGCAATAGTAACTTCAAAATCCACTGAAACCCATAATGATTAACCAAACATACAATCTTATAATCCACTTACCAAGCATTACAATCGTTTGAACAAATTTAATTGGCTAAGCAACTGCAGAAGAATAGCTTGATAAATTCAACCTAATGATGAAAATGCTTCCAAATTTTCATAGCAAACAAAAAATGTTTGTTGATTTGAACAATGTAGGGATGCCTTTGATGGGAAACTAGATATATTAGGCTTTACTATTTTACAAAAAAGCAAGGAAAAAATAGCGTGAGAAACTTACCATATTAGTTGCTTGGAATATGTTCATAATCGGCCTGGTAGCATAATCTGAGAGGGAAGCGTAGATGGAATGACGACTTTGGAGATGAAATCATTGAAGGATTCAAATCAGCAAGATGGTAAGCCAATGTAGAGGGTGCTTTCTTGGTAGGAGTAAACGATGGATGAGGTCAGTTGCAAATCAGTAGACGCTTGGCCATCGTTCGAGAGAAGAATCGGGGTTGAAGGGGCCGACGGAGGTAAGAGGGGAGGTGAAGATCACAGATGGGAAAAGGCACAAATTTGGGGGACGTTAATATCTAGGGTTTGGAGGAAAAGGAAGTGGAGAGCTTTACGAATAAGAAATAAAAAACTACGACTGTTCATGTAACGACCCGGTATCTCGAACCATCCGCATCCGCACATGTCGGACTTGAATTGCTCAAAACAACAGATTTCTAATTTTATATTTGGCAAAACTCAGCATATATAGTAAATAAATCAATCACATAATCACAGACATAGAGTAATATAACAATAAGCAGTGGAAAAGATAAATAGCAGTTCATGAAGCTACCATATAAACAATAGAGTTTGAAATAAAGTACAACAGAATATCTCAAATACAATGTAGTCTCGAATACAAACAGATGACAAGTCTGAACAAAACAACTAGATAGCTGAAAGCTGAACAGGTATAGATGAATCTCCAAGTGAAGCTCCAACTCCAAAGGTGAGTCTCAAATGCTGTGACACTCAGTCTGACCCGAGCATAAAGTAAAATACAAAACACTCGAGTCGGGATTAACATTCTTATATTAATAAATTCAACTCAAGTGAAATGTCAACTGAAATCAAGTAACTTAAAGGATGTTTGGGATTTCCATCCTCTAAGGATCCGTGGAACTATATACTATGTAGTAATATACGCTATTATAATATGTCTATAGTAAAGTAAACTATTAAAATAGCGTTAAGGCGTTACCCATATCCCCCTTAACACATTATATATAATGTCGTAGTCTATACAGATACTGTAAACTCCATTCGCAAGTGGGCTATCAGGGAGCACTCCATAGGTACGACACAAAACAAACTCGCAGAAGGCGCGATAGGGAATGCGACAAGGCACTCGAGGCAATGTTAGGGTAGATATACCGTTTGCAGATCCAGACTGGTGGTAATGCATAGCAGCTACTACCGCCCACCTCGTGACACACTCCCAAATCAAAGGTGCACCCAATCAAATCACAAAAGCAATGGAATGGTATCGAAGGAATGTGCCCGATCGGAGGAATGACCTCACTTGGCCCGGCGTGGCTTCTGTTTTAGCCGCATCAAACTGACTCACAAGAGTCAGGGCTATGTAAATACCATATAGAATCGTCACCAAACCATCCTACTTCATTCTGGAATCTCCATCACGTACACAGTTGTTAAAGTGGTTTTCGGTATTGGCAGAGAGTATGACAATATCCGATCCCGGTCTCTTTAACAACCAACGCTTATTTCACACCGTGGTCATTTCCTTTCATATCAAAATATCATATTCATTTCAAACCATATCAATTCAATATCATTACTCACTTTAAATAATATTCATTTCCAGAATCGTAGCACCTTTCAAAATTATAACACTTTCGAAACCATAGCACTTTTGAAATCATAACACTTTGAAATCATGACACTTTGGAACCATAACACTTTAAACCCATAATACTCTGAAATCATGACACCTTGGAACCAAAACACTTTAAAACCATAACACTTTGAAATCATAACACTTTCCACCTAAACAGTTTAGATGTTGAAAATAGTATATATATTAAAATACTTTATAAATTAAAATAGTTTATATTTATAATAAAATACTTTATAAATTAAAATAGTTTATATATATAATAAAATACTTTATATAATAAAATTTGTTTCCTCCAATTTCGCAAATCGATTTAAATCATCTTAAATTCCAAAAGTTCAATTTGAATCAATTCCAGTTTAACCATTTCAATTTAAAGTTCAAAGACTCAAGTTTAAATATTCAAACATTTACAATATAAATTTCATTTATATTTCAACATTTAACTTTATTTTATTTCAAATTGGAAAATATTCGCTTAACCATTTTAATAACAATTTGTTTGGACCCCAATTTATAAATTTAAATCAATATTAAATATTCAATCTCAATTTTATTTAAAGTTGAGAATATTCATTTAATCACCTTCTATCAAATCAAGTTATAAATCATATATTTCAAAACCTCAAAAATCAATAAGTTTAAATCAATTCTTATTTAAATTCACTTATTAACCAATTTAAATTCCAAGCCAACATTAATTTATCTCCCAACCTTTATTATTAAAGTTTATATATATATATTAAAATATTAAAATAAATACCTCAATATATTATATACTAATTTAATTAAATTTAATTAAATTAAATCTTATTATTAAATTTATTTTATATTAAAATCTATTTTTATATATTTTAAAATAGTATAATTATAAGTAAAATCTTAAAAATTATATTTTCAAAACTAACTTATAAATTTAAAATTTCCAAACATATAAATTTTAAAAATCTAAAATTTGGACATGTATAAAAATAACATTTATATATTATATTCTAAAAATAAATATTTAATAAAACTATATATTTCCTGTCAAAAATTTGGAAATCATTTTCAAAATATAGACCAACGGTGTCCGTATATAATTCTCTATCCTATGGTCAAGTGATACAGATATTTATCATTTCAATCTGCAATTTAAATTATCTACGGGTATATAACATTTCAACCCGCAATCTCAAAATTCAAATCAATGAAAATCGCTTGGGTTTATCATTTCAACCCATAACGATTTTCCCTTATTCTACAAAATCGTTCGGGTAAGTATCATTTCAACCCATAGGGAATTCTACATTAACAGGGAACTTGCAGAGTGAGAATAGTTATGATAATAATATAACATATCAACAACAGGCATATATCATAAGTGATAAATTAAATAAAATATAAACAACAGGATGTGGTGTCATATCTAACAGGTGAACAATTACATATAATAGCATATCATATATAGCAATTATAAAATTAATAGTTAAATCTAGCAGCATATTTCAATTGCTGTTTCAAGTGAAATCAAATTTAATAAATATAAGAACGTTAATCGTGAGTGGTTGCTCACCTTTCGAGGCTAGAGAAGATAGATAACACGACAAGCTACGATTTGGATCACGATCTAGATTATCGACCGCTCCAACAAAAAATCTCAAAGCGAAGTAAGCTGAACACGTATTTGACGGACAAAGCTGATATTTAATGAAGTGATGAAATAAATCAGAATCTGCTTGATATAGACTGAAACGAAATATATATTATTTTATTATATTATTTTCTTAAATCGATATTAAATTTGGTACTCATATTTAAAATAATATATATATATATATACACATTTTCAAATAAATACTAAATCTACACACATATAAATAAAAGGTTTATATATTTATTAAAAACCCAAACTCTGGTATGCTCATCTACATATAAATTAATGTATAAACATATACAAACTCGCATACATATTATATTTAAAATTGATATTAAAACATTTTAACATTTTAAACAAACCCATATATATATAATGCATTTTAACATTGTGATATCTCAGAATTTCTGGCAATATCAATTTAAAAATCTGTGTTGAAATTAAATTGATTTGATAATATTTGTTAATAAGATTTGAATTGATTTAATAATCTTCTTTTAAATAAATATTTAACTGATAATTTATCTTTTAAAAACTAATTTAATTTGTTTTCTATTTATAATGTGTATATATTTGTATATATTGTAAATAGATGAGCTTTGTTTTAAATTTAATCACTAAGGCATATTTTATAATTCTATTATTTTTGGTAATTTGGAAATTTTGATATATAACTTTTCAAAGCTATTTTATAAGTAACTATATGATTATAAACATAAGAAACTATGATTTGGAATTTAAAGATAGAGTGTTTTAATATTTTAAAATAAAATCTATTTTTATTTACATTAGAGTAAAGCTTTACCTTATTGATATTTGATTTATATATATATGTTATGATGTAATCTAGATAATAATATTTAAACTAGATCATATTTATCAATACTAAATATAAGCATAAAATAAAATATGAATATGAGTAAATGCTTGATACTTAAACTTTAAAAAGAAGTAAACAATAAATAAATATATTTATAGAGAAATACAAGACAATAAGTATTTAAGTTAGAAATAAATATTTAAGTTAGAAAATAGAAACAAATATACAAGTTAACATTATAACTATAATAACTATAACATGAACACTTGAGATAATTCTGGAAAACATATGTTTGCAATGCAAAAAGGGAAATATATGTTTATGTAAGCACTTAAGTGAACACTTAAGAAAATTCTAGAGGTATATAGTCTTTAGAAATATATGTGCAAGGCTAAAGAAAAATCATATAAGTACAAGAAAATAAGATAAAAGGGAAACAATAAAATACATACAAGTTGTACTTGATAAAATTATAACAACTTTATAGAAGCATATAGAGTAGGAATACATATAGTTGCAGGCAAGAAGAAAACACATAGGTATATACGAAATTTATAAGGGGATAAGTATGACCATACATACAAGATGTACAAAATAAAATAAAGAAATGGGTTGTGTAAACATGATAAGGAATAAGGCATTTAATGCCATCATCTCTAGTACACTAGTAAGATCATATCAGCCTCCATTAGAGAAGAAAAAATCTCTGACCCATTGTGTACAAATAAAGATATCAGCCTGTACACTTGTTCATATATCAATCTCTTTTTCATTTTCGTTCATAAAACAAATGAAAACCAAAGCCTGCAAAGCTTCTTCTTCAACCTGAGCTTCAAACTAAAGCAAGCAAATACATCTTTGTTTTAAATATTAGTCATCACTACTAGATCCAGTAACAAGCTTCAGCAACTCAAGTTTTAAAAGCAAAAGCATATTCAAGTTTAAAGCTCAAAACTGTTTTCAAAATCAAAAGTGCTATGTTCTTCATTTGGACAGGTGAGTAACATTCTTTTCTAAAAGCTTAAGTATCCTTAAAATCTGGTTGCATGTTAATTCTCTGGAAATAAGAATGTTCTGTGTGATTTTATAAGTGAATTATCTAGATGTATGTATGAGTGCATTGCTGTTGTATTTGTGTATCTCTGTTTACAGTTTCATGCTCAAGTTTTATGATCAAAATTTATATTCTCTTGAACCAACTGTTGTTAGGACTTAAGATCCAAACAAAATCTGTTTATTTTATCGAGAAGTAAAGTTTAAAAATTTGATTTAAATAAATTAAAATTTGAAATCTGCTTTGGAAAACTCAGTAGAACAGTGCAAGTTAATTTATGTTAAATTTCAAACATATTAATTCACTGATCTAAGTATATAAACTGAAAGCTTATTCAAAATTATGATTTTTTAAACTATATTCACAATTTTTAGTACTAGCGTGAAGGTGCAGTTCTTGTTTGAACTGAAATGTTAAATTGGGTGTTTCTGGTGATTTCCGTGATCGGAGAGGAAGGGGTTTCCACTGATGGTAGTGAAGAGGTAGAGGAGTGTAATGCCCCAGAAATTCATGAAACCTTATTTTGGTTGAATTTTGAAAATATATGAATTTATTTGTATAGGAATGTATGGAATTAATTGTGTGCAAGTGTGTGTGCATGTGTGCACGTGCACACTGATATGGCACAAGGAAGAACTCCAAATTTCCTGAAATTAAAACAAGAACTGGAAAAGCCTTACAAACATGATTTTCTAATGAAAATTATCAAACCAGACATGGATATTTGATTTCTAGATTTATATGGATTATTTTAGAAAATAAGACAAAGCAAGTTTTGTTTGAACCAGTAAACAGATTTACTTAATTTAAACCCAGGATAAATTAGATAAGGATTTGAAACATGTATGCACATATATGTGTATGTCTTTCTGAAACTAAGGGGGAGTTAAGTAAGCCTAGATAAGATATGTATGCATATGTACATTTCTATATGTACTAAAAGTATTAAAAAGAAATAAGCAAGGGAAAGCATAACATTAAAATAGCAAAAGACATATTGCAAGCAAAACAATTGCTTTAGGCAGAAAATAGAAAGGAGGATTTTTAGAAAATAAACAAGTGACAATGTCACACAATTGTCATGATTTAGAAAGAGAACAAAATAGATATTCTGGAAAAGAAAAAGGGTGAGAATAAGCAAATGAGAAATGCAAAATGCATGAGCACTGGCCAGGGCAAGAATGAGATTTTACATTTGTAAAACCCTAGAAAACCTATCTTATAAATCAAAGTTTAAACCAGAAAAATCACTTTCTACCCGAGACATTTAAGAAAAACAAAGAAGAAAAATATTGCAAGAAGAAAGGCAAAGTTTCAAAGAGTTTCTTCTCTGGATTAAGCAAGAGGAGCATTTTTCTGTGAGTAATCTCACTAAATCCCATGGCATTAAGTCCTGTTATGAGGCAGCCAAGTTTATGTTATTTTCCTACATATTTCTGATCTTATTACTATGGTTTTAATGGATGGTTTAACGGGTGTTTATGAATGCTTTTGATTGCTTTGATGGTTGAGTATTTGCTCTGTTTGGTTACACCCAGAAATGTTAAAGTATGAAATCATGAAAGTAAATAGAGAATACTTGTAACTGGTTTAGATATGGCATGAAAAATATAGAAATCAAAATGTATATGAGTTGCATTACACTTGTGTAAGTGCTGAGGCTCAAATGAAAGATTCAAGGGTGCAATGGAAATATCCAAAAGTGCTGACCCTTGATCAAATAGAAAACCCATGAGCCAGAAATCTTGTTTAAGCTAGATCTTGAATTTAGTTCAAACATGGTTGCTTATGAAACAATAATAACCCACATGCCTAGGCCCTATTCACAGTTGCAAATATTCTTGTATTTTCTTTGAGCCAGAATATTTGAGAAGTATGATTTCCCCTGGATATGAATATTAGCTTGCCTTTGAAGTATGCTTGCAAGTTTTATGTAATGTTTCATGTACACTGTGATTTAATCACCTAGCTATCTCATGATAGGATCAAACATGAACACTTAGTAAATAAACTAAGGATTGTGAGCCAAGAAGACTGCTGGAATGCTTGTTATATTTAAAGTATGCAAGTTGGCACATGGTTTGTTTAAGCCCTGAGATCTTTGTGCAATATTGTGAATTATTTTATTGCAATGTGTCCCCGTGATTCCTTTATGGCAGATGAGGCTAGGAATTAATTTGGTAAATGCAACCCTAAAATGATGAAGTAGGAACTTGAGTTATTCCTAGGTTGGTTGGATTGGAGCTATGATAGTTCCTGAGTATCTCTGCTTGACATGTATGTTTGCATAGTTGAAAGTGTGTACATAATTAGTTTTAATACTGATCATATATGCACAATATATCAGAAACAAGTCAGGCAAATTGATTAAAGAAGTTATGCCAACCTATACAAAATGCTTATGTCTCACTTATCTACTTAATATCATGGAATTTTTGATATTGCTCATACCAGATCTTGTATCTGACCCTTGTTTGCTTATGGCATATGGGGTGTCTCATTTAAAATGGGGCAGCCTCTAATGCTCTTTCAGGGAATGCTGGTTCTAAATAGGAAGCTGCTATGGCTAATGAGAATGATTGGATAAGCATGCTAAATTAGAATTAAATAAGAGCTTAGAATGAACTATTTGCATGTAATCTTGGAAGTTTTATAATTCTGCTTTTGTTGTTATGTAATGATCTTGAATGTTTGGATTTTATTTAGTTGTTTCAATTGAATCAGGTAATGTATTAAGATTGGGAAAAACAAAAGACTTAGTTGAATCTTATGCAAGAAAATATCTTTGAGTATTATGGTAGAAATCTGTAGATGATATATGCCTATATTTGAGAAATGGATACATATATATATATATTGTGTATTAGTCAATCTTGAGTCACTTAAAAGCTTTAAGTTTTGAGGTTAAAAATCTGAGTTTAGCTAGAAGTAATATTTCAAGAATTTTGTGACTATATACAGAAGTGTTTTGATAAAAGAAACAATATACATATTTTTGTGCACTATATAAAGATGTGTACATGTTTTAAGGGATTTTTCGAGTATCTTGTATCTGAATTTACATTGCAATAGCCAGGCACTAATGTTTTGATGACCTAGTCATAAGGTTAACCCACCTCAAAAGGAATGAGGTCTGGGTTGATCAACATGACCAGAGTTTTTGGGTTTAAAGGAAGAAAATGTACTTTGTAAAATCTGAAGCTTTCTTTGCAAATGCATGTACAAAGACATTTTCAAATACTTGAGCAATTCACTTTTATTTTGAGTAGCTTTCTTAGTCCAGAGAGCACAATACATCTGATATGCACACATATTACTTAAATACTACTTTTGTTAAATGACCATAAAATCTGGATTTTCTAAATCCAGTAAAGCAACCTTTAAATTAGATGCAAGCTGAGGTAACTCAGGGATTAGGGAATGGAATTGATTCAGAGAAACACAACTATATAAATTGTGAATGAATCACTCAACTGGCTTGGTTATAAGTAAAGGAATTTGTGATAAAATCACTCATGTTGAAAATGATAAATGTGTATATCATTTTTCTTTCTGGCTTTTGATCAAATATCAAACAATTAGATTAAAACTATGATGACTTGCTATATAATCTAAGATCACTTTGCTAAGTTAAACTAACAGGCAATCACCAAAAGAATGATCAAAATTACTAGGCATAAATCATATATGATTATGAGATTCACTCTCATGACCCAAATATCAAAACAAAGGAAAATGAGCTATGTACTGGTTGACTAGAAATTCAAATTCAATCAGGATGCACTCTTGCTTACCAACACTCTGATCCAAGCAAGAGGGTCACATACATCTTCACATGTATGTGAATATATTTATTAATGAACTGATATAAATATATTAGTAGAAAAATTAGGATCCTGGATAATTTAATAGAAAGGCAAAATGACTCTTGGAAATTTATTAATGTAAAAAAAATAAAAAATCCTAGTAAAAATTTGGTAAAATAAATAGGGTCATTTCATTTGGTATCAGAGCTATGTTAAAACTATACATAGCTAAGAATGGTTGTATTGATTGATTGAAGTACTATAACCATATGTATGTACTGTTTGTTTGTTTGAGTAAAATAATAATTCAGATAGAAAGTTATAGCAAAAGAAAAATACTCATGATAAACTAACCCTATCTACCCATACCCTAGTTATCCAATCATGGTAGGAAGAGGATCTCATCACAATGCAGGATCAAGTGCACCACAAATGCTTGATATGCAAGACTTTATGAGGGCTTTAAGGGATGGAGTAGGGCAGAGACTTGAGAACCCACATGAGGAACTTTCAAAACTATTAAATACTTGTACCAATTTGGGAGGCAAGAGCTTTGAAGGGACTGAAAATGTGATGGAAATTCAAGCATGGTTGAGAACACTAGACAGAATTTTCAATGACATGCAATTGGATGATCAAAGGAAGAGGCAAGTGGCCTCAAGACAACTGAAAGGTGTGGCTTTAAGCTGGTGGGAGGTAGTCATAGCTAGGAGGATTGAGAATGAAATCACTTGGAATAAATTCAAGGAGATGTTGGAAGCTAGATTTGTTCCAGCATCAGCCAAAACTCTATTGCTTGAAGAATTCATCAGATTTAGGCAGGGAACCTTTAATGTGACTGAGTATACTCAAAGGTTTGAGGGCTTGTCTAAGTATGGAGCTATGCTTGTGGCTGATGAGGCATCAAAGAATGATAGGTATATTAAGGGTTTAAACCCAGGGCTTAGTAGGGCTATGTTGCCATATGCAGATAAAACCTTTGATCAAGTCATTGATCTGGCCTTAAAGTTTGAGCAACATGACAAGGAGAGGGAGAAGTATATGAGTTTTAAGAACAACAACAAGAAGAAAAATAAGGGAAGGTATCACCCCTATGACAAAAAGAAGGAGGAGACAGAAAGCAAGAAAACCAATGATACTAAGGCCACTGATACAAAAAGGAAAATAGTGTGTCATCATTGTGGAAAAGAAGGACATATCAAACCAAGGTGTCCAGAATTGAAGGGAGGAGCTTTCAAGTGCTACCTATGTGGTAAGTAGGGACATATCAAGAGAAATTGCCTTGAGTATAAACAGCAAGGGAAGCTAGCAAGTTTGGAGAGCAAAAGCAAATCCATAGTAGAAGCTATTGCAGAAAACCATGGTCAAGTGGAAGGTACCTTATTTATTTGTACCCTACCCATATCAGTAGTGTATGATACATGGGCAACACATTCTCTGATTTCCCATGAATTAGTTGCATTGCTTAAATTAAATTGCATACTGGTTGAAACCCCTTTGTTAGTGCAAAGCCCATCGGGAAGTTCTAGTGTTTTAAACATGATTTGTGTGGATGTGGAATTAAACATAGGAGGAAATGTTTTTATTTCCAATTTATATGTTTTAAATTACCCAAATATAGGTGTTATATTGGGTGTAGACTGGTTAAGGCAATACAAAGCCATAATTAATTTAGACTCATCCACCATATCATTACAAAATTCTAGAGGCCAAAGAATCACAATTTTGTGTGAAGTAACCAAAGAAAGGAAATTATATCATTTGATTGACTTAGATAAGGATTCCAGTGAGCCTTCTATTGAAGAAATCCCCATAATTAACAAATACTTAGATGTGTTTGGAGAAGTTAAGGGTGTTCCACACCCCAGACCAGTGGAATTTCAGATTAGTCTCATACCAGGAGCAAGTCCAATTATTAAGAAACCCACTAGGATGGGGCCAAGTGAGTTGAAGGAGTTGAAGAAACAGTTAGAAGAATTGGAAAGTAAAGGATTTATAAGACCAAGTAATTCATGCTGGGGGTGCTCCAGTAGTGTTTGTAAGAAAACATGATGGTACTTTAAGGATGTGTATAGATTACAGGGAGCTAAACAAAGTCACTATCAAAAACAAGTACCCCTTACCTAGAATTGATAATCTTTTTGATCAACTTAGTGGAGCAAAAATATTTTCTAGGTTAGACTTGGCATCTGGATTCCATCAGATGAAGGTTAAGGACTCAAGTGTTAAGTATACAGCCTTTAACACTAGGTATGGTTTATATGAGTTTCTTGTCATGCCATTTGGGTTGACAAATGCCCCATCATACTTTGTAGACTTGATGAATAGGATATTCAGGGATTATTTAGACAAGTTTGTATTGATTTTTATTGATGATATTTTGATTTATTCTAAAACAGTAGAGGAACATGAAAATCACTTACACCTTGTTTTGTCTAGATTAAGAGAAACAGATTTAAAAGCAAAGTTTTCTAAGCGTGCATTTTGGAAAGAAGAAGTGCATTTCCTTGGGCATGTTATATCTGCCAAAGGCATTTCAGTGAACCCCAATAAAATTGTGGTTATCCAAGCATGGAAAAGACCAAGCACAGTAGGAGAAGTTAGGTCATTTATGGGGATGGCAGGGTATTATAGAAGATTTATAAAGGATTTTTCTAAGATGTCATCACCTCTTACCAACCTAACTAGAAAGAACCAACCCTTTATATGGACTGAGAAATGTGAGCAAGCCTTTAGTAAAATCAAGGAGGCCTTAGTCAATGCACCAGTGTTGAGAGTACCAGAGGGAAATGAGGATTTGATTGTTTATACTGATGCAAGTGGTTCTGGGCTAGGAGCTATATTGATGCAGCAAGATCAAGTTATAGCCTATGCATTAAGACAATTGAAGCCACATGAATCAAGATATGCAACCCATGATCTTGAGTTGGCAGCAGTGGTATATGCACTAAAGCTCTGGAGACATTATCTTCTAGGTGCTAAGTTTATTTTATACACTAACCATAAAGCATTGAAATATCTCTTTTCACAAAAAGATTTGAATATGAGGCAGCATAGATGGGTTGAGTTTCTAGCAGCATATGATTTAGACATACTTTATACTCCAGGAAAAGCTAATAAGGTTGCAGATGCTTTGAGCAGGCAACATGCAAAAGTAGCCATGTTAATGATAGAAGAGTTTAGAAATTTATCTCTACTTACTGATTTGGAAATTGAGGAAAACAATGAGGTGAACATGGAGATGATTGAAGAAGGGGGTAAAGGAAAATTAAGTTTGATAACTTTGCAATCAGATTTAATTTTGAAAGTGGGGAAAATGCAAGAGGAAGATACAGATTTATTAGAAAAGAAAACTCTAATAGAAAAAGAAGAAGAAGTAGCAAACTACCATACTGATAAGAATGGTTACTTAAGGAATAAAGGTAGGATATGTGTTCTAGAAGATATAGGGTTGAAGGAAGAGATACTTAATGAATACCATAGGAGTAAATATTCCATACATCCAGGCAGCACCAAAATGTACCAAAACCTAAAAAGGGATTATTGGTGGAGAGGGATGAAATCAGATGTGGCCAAACATGTTGCAAAGTGTATGACTTGCCAACAAGTCAAGGCAGAAACCCAAAGACCCTCAGGCCTATTGCAACCTCTAAGCATACCACAGTGGAAGTGGGAAGATATATCAATGGATTTCATAGATGGTCTTCCTAGATCAAAGAGAGGAAATACAAGCATTTGGGTAGTAGTCGATAGATTGACTAAAGTGGCACACTTTATACCAGTGAAGGCAGAAAGAAATGCACCTAAACTAGCTCAAATATTCATGAAAGAAGTAGTAAGGTTGCATGGAATTCCTAAAACTATAGCGAGTGATAGGGACACAATCTTTACATCCAGATTTTGGAAGAGCTTTCAAGAAGCCATGGGGAATGAGTTATGCTTGAGTACTGCATACCACCCCCAATCAGATGGTCAAACTGAAGTAATAAACAAAGTTTTGGAGGATTTGTTGAGGGCATGTGCATTGGACTTTGGAGGTAATTGGGAAGATCACCTCCACTTGGCTGAATTTACATATAACAATAGTTATCAAAGCACCATAGGCATGGCACCATTTGAAGCCTTGTATGGCAAACCATGTTTGTCACCAATATGTTGGGTTGAAGCAAGAGAAAGGGCTGTCTTAGGGCCAGACTATATTAAGGAAACCACTGAAAAAATTGAGCTTGTGAGGAGAAAGATGGCAGCAGCTCAAGATAGGCAAAAGAAGTTTGCAGATGTAAGGAGGAAACAGGGGGAATATATAGTTGGTGACTATGTTTTCATCAAAGTTTCACCTATGAAGAAGGTGTTAAGATTTGGCAAGCAGGGAAAACTTACCCCAAGATATGTTGGACCTTACAAGATTTTGGAAAGAATAGGTTCATTAGCTTACAAGTTAGAGCTACCAGAAGAGATGAGTGCAATGCACAATGTATTTCATGTGTCACAACTTAGGAGATGGGTGCATGATAAAGAGGAAATTCTAGAGAAACCCACTCAAGTTCAAATAAATCCAGATTTGGTCTATGAGAAAGAACCAGTGGGGATTTTAGCTAAAGAGGAAAAGAAGTTGAGGAGCAAAACTCTGAAATTGGTGAAGGTTCAATGGAGCCTAGACCCTAATGATTGTACATGGGAGTTAGAGGATAAGATAAAGATGGATTACCCTAAGCTTTTTGCAGTGGAAGATAAATTCTAATTTCCTAAAATGTTTAATATGTATGGTTGTTTTGACTGAATTGTTTGCTTGTGCAATGTTTGATAGATTTTATAAAAATCTGGAAATGTTTAAAGTGAAAATGAGAAAATTGTGAGGACACAATTCCTAAAAAGGTGGGGTGATTGTAATGCCCCAGAAATTCATGAAACCTTATTTTGGTTGAATTTTGAAAATATATGAATTTATTTGTATAGGAATGTATGGAATTAATTGTGTGCAAGTGTGTGTGCATGTGTGCACGTGCACACTGATATGGCACAAGGAAGAACTCCAAATTTCCTGAAATTAAAACAAGAACTGGAAAAGCCTTACAAACATGATTTTCTAATGAAAATTATCAAACCAGACATGGATATTTGATTTCTAGATTTATATGGATTATTTTAGAAAATAAGACAAAGCAATTTTTGTTTGAACCAGTAAACAGATTTACTTAATTTAAACCCAGGATAAATTAGATAAGGATTTGAAACATGTATGCACATATATGTGTATGTCTTTCTGAAACTAAGGGGGAGTTAAGTAAGCCTAGATAAGATATGTATGCATATGTACATTTCTATATGTACTGAAAGTATTAAAAAGAAATAAGCAAGGGAAAGCATAACATTAAAATAGCAAAAGACATATTGCAAGCAAAACAATTGCTTTAGGCAGAAAATAGAAAGGAGGATTTTTAGAAAATAAACAAGTGACAATGTCACACAATTGTCATGATTTAGAAAGAGAACAAAATAGATATTCTGGAAAAGAAAAAGGGTGAGAATAAGCAAATGAGAAATGCAAAATGCATGAGCACTGGCCAGGGTAAGAATGAGATTTTACATTTGTAAAACCATAGAAAACCTCTCTTATAAATCCAAGTTTAAACCAGAAAAATTACTTTCTACCCGAGACATTTAAGAAAACAAAGAAGAAAAATATTGCAAGAAGAAAGGAAAAGTTTCAAAGAGTTTCTTTTCTGGATTAAGCAAGAGGAGCATTTTTCTGTGAGTAATCTCACTAAATCCCATGGCATTAAGTCCTGTTATAAGGCAGCCAAGTTTATGTTATTTTCCTACATATTTCTGATCTTATTACTATGGTTTTAATGGATGCTTTAATGGGTGTTTATGAATGCTTTTGATTGCTTTGATGGTTGAGTATTTGCTCTGTTTGGTTACACCCAGAAATGTTAAAGTATGAAATCATGAAAGTAAATAGAGAATACTTGTAACTGGTTTAGATATGGCATGAAAAATATAGAAATCAAAATGTATATGAGTTGCATTACACTTGTGTAAGTGCTGAGGCTCAAATGAAAGATTCAAGGGTGCAATGGAAATATCCAAAAGTGCTGAACCCTTGATCAAATAGAAAACCCATGAGCCAGAAATCTTGTTTAAGCTAGATCTTGAATTTAGTTCAAACATGGTTGCTTATGAAACAATAATAACCCACATGCCTAGGCCCTATTCACAGTTGCAAATATTCTTGTATTTTCTTTGAGCCAAAATATTTGAGAAGTATGATTTCCCCTGGATATGAATATTAGCTTGCCTTTGAAGTATGCTTGCAAGTTTTATGTAATGTTTCATGTACACTGTGATTTAATCACCTAGCTATCTCATGATAGGATCAAACATGAACACTTAGTAAATAAACTAAGGATTGTGAGCCAAGAAGACTGCTGGAATGCTTGTTATATTTAAAGTATGCAAGTTGGCACATGGTTTGTTTAAGCCCTGAGATCTTTGTGCAATATTGTGAATTATTTTATTGCAATGTGTCCCCGTGATTCCTTTATGGCAGATGAGGCTAGGAATTAATTTGGTAAATGCAACCCTAAAATGATGAAGTAGGAACTTGAGTTATTCCTAGGTTGGTTGGATTGGAGCTATGATAGTTCCTGAGTATCTCTGCTTGACATGTATGTTTGCATAGTTGAAAGTGTGTACATAATTAGTTTTAATACTGATCATATATGCACAATATATCAGAAACAAGTCAGGCAAATTGATTAAAGAAGTTATGCCAACCTATACAAAATGCTTATGTCTCACTTATCTACTTAATATCATGGAATTTTTGATATTGCTCATACCAGATCTTGTATCTGACCCTTGTTTGCTTATGGCATATGGGGTGTCTCATTTAAAATGGGGCAGCCTCTAATGCTCTTTCAGGGAATGCTGGTTCTAAATAGGAAGCTGCTATGGCTAATGAGAATGATTGGATAAGCATGCTAAATTAGAATTAAATAAGAGCTTAGAATGAACTATTTGCATGTAATCTTGGAAGTTTTATAATTCTGCTTTTGTTGTTATGTAATAATCTTGAATGTTTGGATTTTATTTAGTTGTTTCAATTGAATCAGGTAATGTATTAAGATTGGGAAAAACCAAAGACTTAGTTGAATCTTATGCAAGAAAATATCTTTGAGTATTATGGTAGAAATCTGTAGATGATATATGCCTATATTTGAGAAATGGATACATATATATATATATATATATTGTGTATTAGTCAATCTTGAGTCACTTAAAAGCTTTAAGTTTTGAGGTTAAAAATCTGAGTTTAGCTAGAAGTAATATTTCAAGAATTTTGTGACTATATACAGAAGTGTTTTGATAAAAGAAACAATATACATATTTTTGTGCACTGTATAAAGATGTGTACATGTTTTAAGGGATTTTTCGAGTATCTTGTATCTGAATTTACATTGCAATAGCCAGGCACTAATGTTTTGATGACCTAGTCATAAGGTTAACCCACCTCAAAAGGAATGAGGTCTGGGTTGATCAACATGACCAGAGTTTTTGGGTTTAAAGGAAGAAAATGTACTTTGTAAAATCTGAAGCTTTCTTTGCAAATGCATGTACAAAGACATTTTCAAATACTTGAGCAATTCACTTTTATTTTGAGTAGCTTTCTTAGTCCAGAGAGCACAATACATCTGATATGCACACATATTACTTAAATACTACTTTTGTTAAATGACCATAAAATCTGGATTTTCTAAATCCAGTAAAGCAACCTTTAAATTAGATGCAAGCTGAGGTAACTCAGGGATTAGGGAATGGAATTGATTCAGAGAAACACAACTATATAAATTGTGAATGAATCACTCAACTGGCTTGGTTATAAGTAAAGGAATTTGTGATAAAATCACTCATGTTGAAAATGATAAATGTGTATATCATTTTTCTTTCTGGCTTTTGATCAAATATCAAACAATTAGATTAAAACTATGATGACTTGCTATATAATCTAAGATCACTTTGCTAAGTTAAACTAACAGGCAATCACCAAAAGAATGATCAAAATTACTAGGCATAAATCATATATGATTATGAGATTCACTCTCATGACCCAAATATCAAAACAAAGGAAAATGAGCTATGTACTGGTTGACTAGAAATTCAAATTCAATCAGGATGCACTCTTGCTTACCAACACTCTGATCCAAGCAAGAGGGTCACATACATCTTCACATGTATGTGAATATATTTATTAATGAACTGATATAAATATATTAGTAGAAAAATTAGGATCCTGGATAATTTAATAGAAAGGAAAAATGACTCTTGGAAATTTATTAATGTAAAAAAAATAAAAAATCCTAGTAAAAATTTGGTAAAATAAATAGGGTCATTTCATTTGGTATCAGAGCTATGTTAAAACTATACATAGCTAAGAATGGTTGTATTGATTGATTGAAGTACTATAACCATATGTATGTACTGTTTGTTTGTTTGAGTAAAATAATAATTCAGATAGAAAGTTATAGCAAAAGAAAAATACTCATGATAAACTAACCCTATCTACCCATACCCTAGTTATCCAATCATGGTAGGAAGAGGATCTCATCACAATGCAGGATCAAGTGCACCACAAATGCTTGATATGCAAGACTTTATGAGGGCTTTAAGGGATGGAGTAGGGCAGAGACTTGAGAACCCACATGAGGAACTTTCAAAACTATTAAATACTTATACCAATTTGGGAGGCAAGAGCTTTGAAGGGACTGAAAATGTGATGGAAATTCAAGCATGGTTGAGAACACTGGACAGAATTTTCAATGACATGCAATTGGATGATCAAAGGAAGAGGCAAGTGGCCTCAAGACAACTGAAAGGTGTGGCTTTAAGCTGGTGGGAGGTAGTCATAGCTGGGAGGATTGAGAATGAAATCACTTGGAATAAATTCAAGGAGATGTTGGAAGCTAGATTTGTTCCAGCATCAGCCAAAACTCTATTGCTTGAAGAATTCATCAGATTTAGGCAGGGAACCTTTAATGTGACTGAGTATACTCAAAGGTTTGAGGGCTTGTCTAAGTATGGAGCTATGCTTGTGGCTGATGAGGCATCAAAGAATGATAGGTATATTAAGGGTTTAAACCCAGGGCTTAGTAGGGCTATGTTGCCATATGCAGATAAAACCATTGATCAAGTCATTGATCTGGCCTTAAAGTTTGAGCAACATGACAAGGAGAGGGAGAAGTATATGAGTTTTAAGAACAACAACAAGAAGAAAAATAAGGGATGGTATCACCCCTATGACAAAAAGAAGGAGGAGACAGAAAGAAAGAAAACCAATGATACTAAGGCCACTGATACAAAAAGGAAAATAGTGTGTCATCATTGTGGAAAAGAAGGACATATCAAACCAAGGTGTCCAGAATTGAAGGGAGGAGCTTTCAAGTGCTACCTATGTGGTAAGTAGGGACATATCAAGAGAAATTGCCTTGAGTATAAACAGCAAGGGAAGCTAGCAAGTTTGGAGAGCAAAAGCAAATCCATAGTAGAAGCTATTGCAGAAAACCATGGTCAAGTGGAAGGTACCTTATTTATTTGTACCCTACCCATATCAGTAGTGTATGATACATGGGCAACACATTCTCTGATTTCCCATGAATTAGTTGCATTGCTTAAATTAAATTGCATACTGGTTGAAACCCCTTTGTTAGTGCAAAGCCCATCGGGAAGTTCTAGTGTTTTAAACATGATTTGTGTGGATGTGGAATTAAACATAGGAGGAAATGTTTTTATTTCCAATTTATATGTTTTAAATTACCCAAATATAGGTGTTATATTGGGTGTAGACTGGTTTTGCAATACAAAGCCATAATTAATTTAGACTCATCCACCATATCATTACAAAATTCTAGAGGCCAAAGAATCACAATTTTGTGTGAAGTAACCAAAGAAAGGAAATTATATCATTTGATTGACTTAGATAAGGATTCCAGTGAGCCTTCTATTGAAGAAATCCCCATAATTAACAAATACTTGGATGTGTTTGGAGAAGTTAAGGGTGTTCCACACCCCAGACCAGTGGAATTTCAGATTAGTCTCATACCAGGAGCAAGTCCAATTATTAAGAAACCCACTAGGATGGGGCCAAGTGAGTTGAAGGAGTTGAAGAAATAGTTAGAAGAATTGGAAAGTAAAGGATTTATAAGACCAAGTAATTCATGCTGGGGTGCTCCAGTAGTGTTTGTAAGAAAACATGATGGTACTTTAAGGATGTGTATAGATTACAGGGAGCTAAACAAAGTCACTATCAAAAACAAGTACCCCTTACCTAGAATTGATAATCTTTTTGATCAACTTAGTGGAGCAAAAATATTTTCTAGGTTAGACTTGGCATCTGGATTCCATCAGATGAAGGTTAAGGACTCAAGTGTTAAGTATACAGCCTTTAACACTAGGTATGGTTTATATGAGTTTCTTGTCATGCCATTTGGGTTGACAAATGCCCCATCATACTTTGTAGACTTGATGAATAGGATATTCAGGGATTATTTAGACAAGTTTGTATTGATTTTTATTGATGATATTTTGATTTATTCTAAAACAGTAGAGGAACATGAAAATCACTTACACCTTGTTTTGTCTAGATTAAGAGAAACAGATTTAAAAGCAAAGTTTTCTAAGTGTGCATTTTGGAAAGAAGAAGTGCATTTCCTTGGGCATGTTATATCTGCCAAAGGCATTTCAGTGAACCCCAATAAAATTGTGGTTATCCAAGCATGGAAAAGACCAAGCACAGTAGGAGAAGTTAGGTCATTTATGGGGATGGCAGGGTATTATAGAAGATTTATAAAGGATTTTTCTAAGATGTCATCACCTCTTACCAACCTAACTAGAAAGAACCAACCCTTTATATGGACTGAGAAATGTGAGCAAGCCTTTAGTAAAATCAAGGAGGCCTTAGTCAATGCACCAGTGTTGAGAGTACCAGAGGGAAATGAGGATTTGATTGTTTATACTGATGCAAGTGGTTCTGGGCTAGGAGCTATATTGATGCAGCAAGATCAAGTTATAGCCTATGCATTAAGACAATTGAAGCCACATGAATCAAGATATGCAACCCATGATCTTGAGTTGGCAACAGTGGTATATGCACTAAAGCTCTGGAGACATTATCTTCTAGGTGCTAAGTTTATTTTATACACTAACCATAAAGCATTGAAATATCTCTTTTCACAAAAAGATTTGAATATGAGGCAGCATAGATGGGTTGAGTTTCTAGCAGCATATGATTTAGACATACTTTATACTCCAGGAAAAGCTAATATGGTTGCAGATGCTTTGAGCAGGCAACATGCAAAAGTAGCCATGTTAATGATAGAAGAGTTTAGAAATTTATCTCTACTTACTGATTTGGAAATTGAGGAAAACAATGAGGTGAACATGGAGATGATTGAAGAAGGGGGTAAAGGAAAATTAAGTTTGATAACTTTGCAATCAGATTTAATTTTGAAAGTGGGGAAAATGCAAGAGGAAGATACAGATTTATTAGAAAAGAAAACTCTAATAGAAAAAGAAGAAGAAGTAGCAAACTACCATACTGATAAGAATGGTTACTTAAGGAATAAAGGTAGGATATGTGTTCCAGAAGATATAGGGTTGAAGGAAGAGATACTTAATGAATACCATAGGAGTAAATATTCCATACATCCAGGCAGCACCAAAATGTACCAGAACCTAAAAAGGGATTATTGGTGGAGAGGGATGAAATCAGATGTGGCCAAACATGTTGCAAAGTGTATGACTTGCCAACAAGTCAAGGCAGAAACCCAAAGACCCTCAGGCCTATTGCAACCTCTAAGCATACCACAGTGGAAGTGGGAAGATATATCAATGGATTTCATAGATGGTCTTCCTAGATCAAAGAGAGGAAATACAAGCATTTGGGTAGTAGTCGATAGATTGACTAAAGTGGCACACTTTATACCAGTGAAGGCAGAAAGAAATGCACCTAAACTAGCTCAAATATTCATGAAAGAAGTAGTAAGGTTGCATGGAATTCCTAAAACTATAGTGAGTGATAGGGACACAATCTTTACATCCAGATTTTGGAAGAGCTTTCAAGAAGCCATGGGGAATGAGTTATGCTTGAGTACTGCATACCACCCCCAATCAGATGGTCAAACTAAAGTAATAAACAAAGTTTTGGAGGATTTGTTGAGGGCATGTGCATTGGACTTTGGAGGTAATTGGGAAGATCACCTCCACTTGGCTGAATTTACATATAACAATAGTTATCAAAGCACCATAGGCATGGCACCATTTGAAGCCTTGTATGGCAAACCATGTTTGTCACCAATATGTTGGGTTGAAGCAAGAGAAAGGGCTGTCTTAGGGCCAGACTATATTAAGGAAACCACTGAAAAAATTGAGCTTGTGAGGAGAAAGATGGCAGCAGCTCAAGATAGGCAAAAGAAGTTTGCAGATGTAAGGAGGAAACAGGGGGAATATATAGTTGGTGACTATGTTTTCATCAAAGTTTCACCTATGAAGAAGGTGTTAAGATTTGGCAAGCAGGGAAAACTTACCCCAAGATATGTTGGACCTTACAAGATTTTGGAAAGAATAGGTTCATTAGCTTACAAGTTAGAGCTACCAGAAGAGATGAGTGCAATGCACAATGTATTTCATGTGTCACAACTTAGGAGATGGGTGCATGATAAAGAGGAAATTCTAGAGAAACCCACTCAAGTTCAAATAAATCCTGATTTGGTCTATGAGAAAGAACCAGTGAGGATTTTAGCTAAAGAGGAAAAGAAGTTGAGGAGCAAAACTCTGAAATTGGTGAAGGTTCAATGGAGCCTAGACCCTAATGATTGTACATGGGAGTTAGAGGATAAGATAAAGATGGATTACCCTAAGCTTTTTGCAGTGGAAGATAAATTCTAATTTCCTAAAAAGTTTAATATGTATGGTTGTTTTGACTGAATTGTTTGCTTGTGCAATGTTTGATAGATTTTATAAAAATCTGGAAATGTTTAAAGTAAAAATGAGAAAATTGTGAGGACACAATTCCTAAAAAGGTGGGGTGATTGTAATGCCCCAGAAATTCATGAAACCTTATTTTGGTTGAATTTTGAAAATATATGAATTTATTTGTATAGGAATGTATGGAATTAATTGTGTGCAAGTGTGTGTGCATGTGTGCACGTGCACACTGATATGGCACAAGGAAGAACTCCAAATTTCCTGAAATTAAAACAAGAACTAGAAAAGCCTTAAAAACATGATTTTGTAATGAAAATTATCAAACCAGACATGGATATTTGATTTCTGGATTTATATGGATTATTTTAGAAAATAAGACAAATAAAGTTTTGTTTGAACCAGTAAACAGATTTTACTTAATTTAAACCCAGAATAAATTAGATAAGGATTTGAAACATGTATGCACATATATGTGTATGTCTTTCTAAAACTAAGGAGGAGTTAAGTAAGCCTAGATAAGATATGTATGCATATGTACATTTCTATAAGTACTGAAAGTATTAAAAAGAAATAAGCAAGGGAAAGCATAACATTAAAATAGCAAAAGACATATTGCAAGCAAAACAATTGCTTTAGGCAGAAAATAGAAAGGAGGATTTTTAGAAAATAAACAAGTGACAATGTCACACAATTGTCATGATTTAGAAAGAGAACAAAATAGATATTCTGGAAAAGAAAAAGGGTGAGAATAAGCAAATGAGAAATGCAAAATGCATGAGCACTGGCCAGGGTAAGAATGAGATTTTACATTTGTAAAACCCTAGAAAACCTCTCTTATAAATCCAAGTTTAAACCAGAAAAATTACTTTCTACCCGAGACATTTAAGAAAACAAAGAAGAAAAATATTGCAAGAAGAAAGGCAAAGTTTCAAAGAGTTTCTTTTCTGGATTAAGCAAGAGGAGCATTTTTCTGTGAGTAATCTCACTAAATCCCATGGCATTAAGTCCTGTTATAAGGCAGCCAAGTTTATGTTATTTTCCTACATATTTCTGATCTTATTACTATGGTTTTAATGGATGCTTTAATGGGTGTTTATGAATGCTTTTGATTGCTTTGATGGTTGAGTATTTGCTCTGTTTGGTTACACCCAGAAATGTTAAAGTATGAAATCATGAAAGTAAATAGAGAATACTTGTAACTGGTTTAGATATGGCATGAAAAATATAGAAATCAAAATGTATATGAGTTGCATTACACTTGTGTAAGTGCTGAGGCTCAAATGAAAGATTCAAGGGTGCAATGGAAATATCCAAAAGTGCTGAACCCTTGATCAAATAGAAAACCCATGAGCCAGAAATCTTGTTTAAGCTAGATCTTGAATTTAGTTCAAACATGGTTGCTTATGAAACAATAATAACCCACATGCCTAGGCCCTATTCACAGTTGCAAATATTCTTGTATTTTCTTTGAGCCAGAATATTTGAGAAGTATGATTTCCCCTGGATATGAATATTAGCTTGCCTTTGAAGTATGCTTGCAAGTTTTATGTAATGTTTCATGTACACTGTGATTTAATCACCTAGCTATCTCATGATAGGATCAAACATGAACACTTAGTAAATAAGCTAAGGATTGTGAGCCAAGAAGACTGCTGGAATGCTTGTTATATTTAAAGTATGCAAGTTGGCACATGGTTTGTTTAAGCCCTGAGATCTTTGTGCAATATTGTGAATTATTTTATTGCAATGTGTCCCCGTGATTCCTTTATGGCAGATGAGGCTTGGAATTAATTTGGTAAATGCAACCCTAAAATGATGAAGTAGGAACTTGAGTTATTCCTAGGTTGGTTGGATTGGAGCTATGATAGTTCCTGAGTATCTCTGCTTGACATGTATGTTTGCATAGTTGAAAGTGTGTACATAATTAGTTTTAATACTGATCATATATGCACAATATATCAGAAACAAGTCAGGCAAATTGATTAAAGAAGCTATGCCAACCTATACAAAATGCTTATGTCTCACTTATCTACTTAATATCATGGAATTTTTGATATTGCTCATACCAGATCTTGTATCTGACCCTTGTTTGCTTATGGCATCTGGGGTGTCTCATTTAAAATGGGGCAGCCTCTAATGCTCTTTCAGGGAATGCTGGTTCTAAATAGGAAGCTGCTATGGCTAATGAGAATGATTGGATAAGCATGCTAAATTAGAATTAAATAAGAGCTTAGAATGAACTATTTGCATGTAATCTTGGAAGTTTTATAATTCTGCTTTTGTTGTTATGTAATGATCTTGAATGTTTGGATTTTATTTAGTTGTTTCAATTGAATCAGGTAATGTATTAAGATTGGGAAAAACCAAAGACTTAGTTGAATCTTATGCAAGAAAATATCTTTGAGTATTATGGTAGAAATCTGTAGATGATATATGCCTATATTTGAGAAATGGATACATATATATATATATATATATATATATTGTGTATTAGTCAATCTTGAGTCACTTAAAAGCTTTAAGTTTTGAGGTTAAAAATCTGAGTTTAGCTAGAAGTAATATTTCAAGAATTTTGTGACTATATACAGAAGTGTTTTGATAAAAGAAACAATATACATATTTTTGTGCACTGTATAAAGATGTGTACATGTTTTAAGGGATTTTTCGAGTATCTTGTATCTGAATTTACATTGCAATAGCCAGGCACTAATGTTTTGATGACCTAGTCATAAGGTTAACCCACCTCAAAAGGAATGAGGTCTGGGTTGATCAACATGACCAGAGTTTTTGGGTTTAAAGGAAGAAAATGTACTTTGTAAAATCTGAAGCTTTCTTTGCAAATGCATGTACAAAGACATTTTCAAATACTTGAGCAATTCACTTTTATTTTGAGTAGCTTTCTTAGTCCAGAGAGCACAATACATCTGATATGCACACATATTACTTAAATACTACTTTTGTTAAATGACCATAAAATCTGGATTTTCTAAATCCAGTAAAGCAACCTTTAAATTAGATGCAAGCTGAGGTAACTCAGGGATTAGGGAATGGAATTGATTCAAAGAAACACAACTATATAAATTGTGAATGAATCACTCAACTGGCTTGGTTATAAGTAAAGGAATTTGTGATAAAATCACTCATGTTGAAAATGATAAATGTGTATATCATTTTTCTTTCTGGCTTTTGATCAAATATCAAACAATTAGATTAAAACTATGATGACTTGCTATATAATCTAAGATCACTTTGCTAAGTTAAACTAACAGGAAATCACCAAAAGAATGATCAAAATTACTAGGCATAAATCATATATGATTATGAGATTCACTCTCATGACCCAAATATCAAAACAAAGGAAAATGAGCTATGTACTGGTTGACTAGAAATTCAAATTCAATCAGGATGCACTCTTGCTTACCAACACTCTGATCTAAGCAAGAGGGTCACATACATCTTCACATGTATGTGAATATATTTATTAATGAACTGATATAAATATATTAGTAGAAAAATTAGGATCCTGGATAATTTAATAGAAAGGCAAAATGACTCTTGGAAATTTATTAATGTAAAAAAAAAATCCTAGTAAAAATTAGGTAAAATAAATAGGGTCATTTCAAGGAGTTTGGAAAAAATGCCAGGCAGTTGATCAAAGCACTGTGGCGTCAACAGGAGATCGAGGAAGTTTTTAACCCTAGTTTTGGGTTTGATCGGAAATGAGTTCATCCCATCGCCTCTGGTGGATCGAGTTCCACCAGATTCTGGGAATGGTGGCGTGGTTGTCTGACGAAGTCAAGGACGTGGTGGTGCGATGTCCAGTGATTGGAGAAGTGAGGTTCGAGACTTTTTCTGGTGATGATTGCTGGTTCCAGTTTCTGTTGAATGGCTTGATTTCGTTTGTGAGCTTGTGTTTGAGACAGGGATGTTAGGATCGATGTTGTAGGTGATCGTGGATGTGTGGGAAGTATAGGCGATGGTCGGAGCCTCGCCGTGGATGGTGCAGGGTGCACGATGCATATCTGGAGTCTGATGAAGTTGTGTTTGAAGCAGAGTGAGTTGGTCGAGTCGATTTGTGAGTTGCTCGAAGATTTTTGGATTTGGCTCGAAGCAGTGTAGGTTTTACTCGGGGGAATATAGGGGTGGCTCGGGTCAAATGTTTTGTTACAGGTTTCAACTTTCAAACCTGTTCTGTTTTTAAATCTTGAAAATGATTTTTAAATATAAAGCAGAGTTTAAGCTAAGTGTAAATCAAAGTTCAAATCTGAATTTAAGTTAGTTTAAATCTCAGTTTAAAATAAATAAAGTTTTATAAAAAATTAAATGTTTTAACAACTTTGAATGTTAAAGTAAAATTTAATGATTTGGATTCATTAAATTATTAAGATAATTAAAAATGGATAATTAATTTTTATTTAATTAATGATATGGATGATTTATTAAGTAATCAAGAGTTCTAAATTAATTAATTAAAGTTCAAGACTAATTATTTAAGGAATAATTAATTTGGAATTAAAGATCATTAATTTGATAAGATTAGATTTTAAATTAATGATTAAATGTTAATTAATCAAGTAATTAAAGGTTAATTAAGTTACAGTTAAAAACTTAAATTAATTAAATAATTAGTGGTTAATAAATTGGTTAGTAAGGATTAATTAATTTTGAAAATTAATAATGATTAAATCTAAGTTTTAAATTTCTTAAGGAAAGAAATTAAGAATTGTTAATAGTTAATGAAGGTCATTAACTTAAGATTTGTTAAATAATTAATTAATGTGATAAATTTTAATAATTAATTAGATTAATTGATTAAGATAATCATTTGTGAAAATGTTTAAGTGTAATTACTTAATGGAAGTAATTAAGGAATTAATTACTTAATGTAATTAATTGAGTTTAAATTTGATTAGTTTAAGTTAATTAATTAAGTTTAATTAATTTTAATTAATCACTGGATGATTTGTTAGCATAATTACTTAAATGTAATTAATGAAGTGTAATTACGTAGTGAAGTAATTTATGGTAATTACTGTAATGTAATTAATTGAAGAGGATTTAAATATGGGAGTAATTTGGATTAAATTACTTGGTGTAATTAATCAAGGGGTTAATTAAGATAATTAATTAAGGAGTAATTAATTTATTTAATGAAGTAATTAAGGGTAGTTAATTACTGAATGAGATTAATCAAGAGTGATTAATAATTATAGTTTAAGTAAAGATTAATTTCTTTATGTAATTAATTTAAATAGAATAATTAATTAAAATGTAATTAGGGATCATTAAATTTATATAATTAATGATGTAATTAAGGGTTGATTCATTAAGACTAACTAATCAATAATAAGTGATTTTGAGTAATTAATTAATGTAATTAATTAAGGATTAATGTAATTAATTTTAGTTAATTAATTAATAGAGTAATTAAAGATTAATTACTGTATTTGGGTAAGGATAATTAATTTGTGAAATTAATTAAAGGAAAATTACTTGAATGTAATTAAAGGATAATTAATCAAGGATGATTAATTAAAATGGAAATTAGAGAATGATTAATTAATTGATTTGAAATTAATTAATGGTTAAGTAAGCAAGATTTATAATGATGAAGTAATTAATTTAATTTACTTTAAATTAATTAGAGATAAGGTAATTAATTTAATTCATTTTAAATTAATTATAAATTGTGTGATTATTAATCCTTGCTTATGTATGGATGATATTGATTTCCTTGAATGGTTTGAAATCTCAGATATGAGATAAATAACGCTGTGTGATATGGATGCTTTGGTTGAAGTGAATTTTCTACTGTAATGATAATGTGAATTATCTATCTGTGATATTGTGAATTATCTATCTGTGTGTATATGGATAATGAAATGAATTATTTTAACTTTAAAACAACTTGGCCTTAAAAGATACGTTTTGGATTTCGATGAGACCGGGATCGGGTTTCCAGATTTGGATATCCGAAAACCACATCGATCCAAATTAACGATAGGTCGTGAATCTCAAGTGAAGATGAAGATTCAGAGTGTAAGGGTTATTATCGTTAACTCTGAGGGAGATTCCAAAATGAGTGTAACGAGATAATGCCTTCGGTTTCGTTCGAACCCGGAACGAACTTGTATGGATTGAATGCTTTCAGAACACCGTCAGGTGGACGATGAGCATTTTAAGTGATGTGTTCTGATGAGGTAATCGTAGCCTCAAGCCTCATCAACTGGGAATGGCTAAAACAGGGGAGGTGCAGCAAGGCTTCGTGGGTAGCCCCCACTTGAGAGTAAGGTCATCCCTGTCTAGATGTCCCTTTTTATATCGGCTTAGTGGTGCGGTTGCTGATCACAACCGTAGGGTGATTTTATTCGGAATTATCCAGTAAGGGATGGTTCCGGCCTTGTGTTGTAAGGGAGTGGGCGTACTCCTCGGTATGCTGATCTAGGCCAGGTACTGTGACGGGCGGTACCCCAGTAGCCCTGCCATTGTATGGAATCCAATCTCCAATAAGCGATCTCGGATTTGATTGTATTACCCACATTGTGGCTAGTATGCTCGAATTTAATAGATGTAACAATTTCAGCTATTTCTTATTTACTTGAAAACCCTAGACCTATAATAATATCACTGGATTTCCTATCAAATGTTTGGTTAGCGTAAGGTAAAAACTTACCCATGTTTATTTGTGGGGAGTCTTACGTGATACCTTTGTTTCCAAAGGATCTTCAAAGTTAAGCAACTTTAACCTGTTACTCACACCAGACCCATGTCTGACCCGGAGTTTATTTCTGTTTTTCCTAAACTCTTGGGTACTCAAATTTTTACGAGTAGCCAAGGGATTTAGGTTAGCTTTGATGAATTGTGGAGGAGCAATGGAGTAGGAGGCTTCAGCGTTATAGATATGTTTAGTGTTCCGCTGTGTTGGTATCTCTGTGTTGTATCTATGTATTGTATTGAGTTGTATTAACTAGACATGTGTTTATAACTATCTAGTATGTGATGTATAATCTATGTAACTCTAATTGATGTTGTAAACTATGTAATATTTATGTGATTAATATAATTTATTCGTTCCGCTGTTGAGATTCTGATGTTGGTTCTTCTTTCTTCTCTATCTTTTCTCTTTTCTATCCCTTTCTTTCTTCAAGATGATACGACTTTCTGGTGGTAGAAAGTTGGGTCGTTACAAACATAGTACCTAACAGGACAGAACCCAACTCATATATGACCTTTCATAGATATTATCGACATCTATTATAAAATCAACATATCCTTTATTATAACTCAAACCTGTCTAGCTTTATATATATAACATTTCATATACAAACTTATATAAACTTTTCTATATAAACAGACGTTATAATTTTTACTTATATATATAACAAATAGAACTTATGCAATATACATCAATGCATCAACTTACATCTAAGAAGATAGTAGGCAAATATATTCAAATACACAGAATATAAACTTATACATTATTATTTATATACAACCGTAAAGTACTTAGTAAACAAACTGGTTTATATAACGTATATAAATATATATATGAACATTTACCTTTTAGAGTTCCATATGAATATACATATATACATATACGCATACACTTTCTAAAAGCAAAAGGTAAAGAAAAGAAAACAGGCAAAGTATATACATGCAACTGATATACATATATACAAACAAATTATATATATAATTTTTTTTACCTAACCTATATATATAAACAGGTATATATATACAACTAAACGCATGTATGCAGGTTGTATTTATGAACAACCATATGTATTTAATCACGAGATGGCATTTATATTTATAATATAAAATAAAAACTAAATATATATATACCTCAGTATAAATATGCGAGCTGACAGGGAGAGAGGCATCAGTGGAAGGGATGGCTGAAGTTGTTCTCGGCCTTGGGTTGCGAGTAAGGCAGAGGAGGCGGCTGAAGGTTTGGGCGAGTGGCGGTGGTGCAGTTGAGTGGAACAGAGGCGGATCTAGGGGAGAGAGGACAGGGAGGATGGGTTGCGTGGCTGGAGCATTCGGTTGGGCTGTGTTCGGCCATGGAAGCACGGGCGAATGGGGTTGACGTGGAGTGGTGCAAGGACGTTCGAGAGAGAGGGAGAGCGGGAGATGCGGTCGGTGGAGGAATGTGGAGGCGGTTGTTAGGTGAGGGTTTGGCAACGAAGATCTAGGTTGCTAATTGCAACAACAACATATATATCGGTTTATATATTGGAACATATATATATATATATATATATATATATATATATATATATATATATGTAGAAGCGGCACAGAGAAAGGAAGAAGAAGAATAGGGAGGAGAATGGTAGGCGAGATTCTCTGAACAGAAGAATAAAAGAATGCCTTCATATTTTCTTTTTGAAGAGGCAGAACGAAATGAATAGAGAGTAAGAGAGAAGGTAGACGAACCAAAATGAAATGAACCGTCATATAATTGAATGTAGTGGGAATATCAAAAACCATATACGTTGAATTTCAGAAAATAATAATTGCTAATGGCTGCCAGTTTTCAACTGGGATGAATGAAAGGACACATAACCCAAAAGGCCCAAATACGGAACCGATACGACAAATCGTTTTGCCGATTTTGTCGCTTACCGGACACCGAAATGCACAAATGAATATATTGCGGAGATCAGCACGATGAGACGAACAGAATAGTACACAAATATGTGCGATACAATCATCCTACCAAAAGTCGATATTTTGCTGCAAAATTACTGCAAATTCGTCGAAAATAAGATAAACGGGGCTAGAGAAGTCCAAATTTGGCGAAACGAAATATGACGACTCACTCAGAAAATGATTTACATTTTTATTGTATAAAAATATTCAGATTTCGAAAATATTTTATTTTCAACTAATTAACTGATTTAAATTGAGAATTACATAACAGAATTTACTTTCATATTTAGAAATGAAAATTTTCCATTTGCTATGTTTAAATATGAGCATACCAAATATCAAATTTTCATTGTTAAATTTAATCGTTTATTTTCAAGCAAAAATTCAGTTAATTACATTATTAAAACTGTTGAAATTTACGGGTCATTACACTCTCCCCCGCTCAAAACTTTTCGTCCCCGAAAAGGAATGGGGTAGGAGAATATGAACAACCAGAAAGAAAAGATAGATTAAAATTACAAAACACAAGAATTAATTCAAAACCCATTTAAATTTAAATTTGGTTTAATCCATTTTATTAATTAATATTCAACAGTTTGGTTTAATCCATTTTATTCAATCAATAAATAGTCATTAAATTCAAAGTTGTTAGTTCAAACTGTTAATTCAAGCCATATTAATTTCATTTATTTTTAAATTGGTTTATATTCAACTAATTGATTTCAATTAATTTTATTTAATCAATCAAATTTATTATGTTCACATTTAATTGCTTTCAATTCCATATATTTTCATTCAGTTGATTTGTTTTCAATTTATTAACATTTATTACAAAACTTTCCCAACAAAATTTGTTTTATTTAACTCATTTATTAAATCTAATTGATCTTCGGTTGAGTTGATTCCACCAAAATGCAATTTTAACTATTCTTAGGTCCATATTTATTTACTTAAATAGTGTTTTTCTTTTATTATTTAATTTATTTTACTTAACATATTTTGCAACATATATTAAGTGTATAAACATTTTATAACCATATATTATTCAACAAATAAAATTTCCTTTTTATTATTCAATTTTTTTTATAAATCTCTTAACAAGATATCATTTTTGGGCATATTATTACTTACATCATATTGTATATTATTCAATTACCTATTCTCATTAACACTTAACTATTCTAGGTAAGTTATATTAAGGTTCCGAGTGTAATTAAATACTATACAAATTTTCCTTTTATTTACAACACCTATATTAATCCAGATTTTAGCTTGAACAATTTATTGCTTAAGTTTTCTTCTTGTATAACCTTTATTTATACCCTAACATTTTAACCTTTTGAATATTTTAGGTAAGTTATATATATTAGAATGCAATTTAGTATTATACAAGTAAGTTTTATTCAAATTCAACTATTTCAAGTTGGTTTAATTTCATTTATCATTTTAGATATTCTAATTATTCAAAATTTCACTTTATTTCAATAATTGAAACCATTTCTTAGTATAAAATTTAAGATTCAAATTTTCGGTTTCACTTTTAACTGCTTTGAAAAAATTATATACATATATATTTTATTAATCAAATTATACACAAGGAAGTTAAATCAAATCCATTTTTCCAAAACACAAGTGTAGCAAAGCTACTAAGGGGCCTTTCCACTTCGAGACTCGAAAATGAATGTCGATGATGCTGCAGTTATCACCGAAATTATTTTCCAACGACAAATGAGGAGAGTGCTGATTTACTTCTTTTAAACTTCTTTGGAAACAATTTATATTTGAAAGTACTTTCAACTGATATAAATTCAAAACTTTGAAGACCAAATTTGAAAACACCAAAAATTTAAATTCTCAAATTCATAGTTTAAATTTATTGCATTTTCAAATCAAATAACCATGTTTATAAAATTTGAACACCTAATAATATATAACAATAGAAAAATGATTTAGTAGAGTTGACAAAATAATAAATGATAATCTAGTATTATCATTCCTAATAACTAATTCCTTTAACTATCAAATTTTAGAAAACTATAATTTTATAGATAAAATATAATCATACAAAATTTATAAATTTTGGAAACAATATTGTGTCAGTTTGCTCTTGTTCAAGTGTTTTGGAATTCCTATCGATAGCGTTAGCTAGGCGAATCGATCGAAACCCAAAATTCAAACTTAACAACTCAAACGACACAATATAAAACATTTTATTTTAATTACAAATACACTCCCTTACTCGATGATTCAAGAATGGATAGAGATTCACATATAGAGGGATCCTAATCAAAGAGAATTCTGACTAAGAAGATAGGCTTGAAATGAAGATAAGATAATTAAATAACAAAAGAGAAAAGATGGATAGACTTATATAAACGCGGGCGACCTTAACCGGGTAAACCGAGATTCCGAAATAAGATCGATGTGGAAATTCAATTTCCCGCTTGAAGGGAAATGAAGTGACTTCACACTTTACCAGGATAATTTCTGATTATCGGAGTGGAGTCAAGATTACAAGGGAATTACCCTGATCGTCTACTAGAGAAGGTTTGGGATTTGCAAGAAATAATAGCATCTAAACCGAGAATATAGAAGTCTCCGGTGAATCGACGCCTGTTGTAAAGGAGTTTCACCCCTTTACAAATCATATTAAGGTTGTCGGAACAGAAATGGAGCTATGGGATGCTCCAGTATCAAGAAGAACACAAATAGGGAGAGACGAGAATGGATTTCAGAACAAAGGGGAGGCTCCAAAATTCAAAGGAAACCCGAATCAAAGATGAAGGAATTCAAGCTCGAACGAAGATGATTCTGTAATTAAATCTACTCTATATGCTAAGTTTGCCTAAAACCTGGCTCTGATACCAACTGTAACGACCCAGTATTTCGAACCATCCGCATCCGCACATGTCGGACTTGAATTGCTCAAAACAACAGATTGTTAATTTTATATTTGGCAAAACTCAGCATTTACAGTAAATAAATCAATCAAAGAATCATAGACACAGAGTACTATAACAATAAGCAGCGGAAAAGATAAATAGTAGTTCATGAAGCTACCATATAAACAACAGAGTTTGAAATAAAGTACAACAGAATATCTCAAATACAATGTAGTCTCGAATACAAACAGATGACAAGTCTGAACAAAACAACTAGATAGCTGAAAGCTGAATAGGTATAGATGAATCTCCAAGTGAAGCTCCAACTCCAAAGGTGAGTCTCAAATGCTGTGACACTTAGTCTGACCCGAGCATAAAGTAAAATACAAAACACTCGAGTCGGGATTAACATTCTTATATTAATAAATTCAACTCAAGTGAAATGTCAACTGAAATCAAGTAACTTAAAGGATGTTTGGGATTTCCATCCTCTAAGGATCCGTGGAACTATATACTATGTAGTAATATACGCTATTATAATATGTCTATAGTAAAGTAAACTATTAAAATAGCGTTAAGGCGTTACCCATATCCCCCTTAACACATTATATATAATGTCGTAGTCTATACAGATACTGTAAACTCCATTCGCAAGTGGGCTATCAGGGAGCACTCCATAGGTACGACACAAAACAAACTCGCAGAAGGCGCGATAGGGAATGCGACAAGGCACTCGAGGCAATGTTAGGGTAGATATACCGTTTGCAGATCCAGACTGGTGGTAATGCATAGCAGCTACTACCGCCCACCTCGTGACACACTCCCAAATCAAAGGTGCACCCAATCAAATCACAAAAGCAATGGAATGGTATCGAAGGAATGTGCCCGATCGGAGGAATGACCTCACTTGGCCCGGCGTGGCTCTTGTTTTAGCCGCATCAAGCTGACTCACGGGAGTCAGGGCTACATAAATACCATATAGAATCGTCACCAAACCATCCTACTTCATTCTGGAATCTCCACCACGTACATAGTTGTTAAAGTGGTTTTCGTTATTGGCAGAGAGTATGACAATATCCGATCCCAGTCTCTTTAACAACCAACGCTTATTTCACACCGTGGTCATTTCCTTTCATATCAAAATATCATATTCATTTCAAACCATATCAATTCGATATCATTACTCACTTTAAATAATATTCATTTCCAGAATCGTAGCACCTTTCAAAATTATAACACTTTCGAAACCATAGCACTTTTGAAATCATAACACTTTGGAACCATAACACTTTAAACCCATAACACTTTGAAATCATGACACCTTGGAACCATAACAATTTGAAATCATAACACTTTCCACCTAAACAGTTTAGATGTTGAAAATAGTATATATATTAAAATACTTTATAAATTAAAATAGTTTATATTTTTAATAAAATACTTTATAAATTAAAATAATTTATGTATATAATAAAATTTGTTTCCTCCAATTTCGCAAATTGATTTAAATCATCTTAAATTCCAAAAGTTCAATTTGAATCAATTCTAGTTTAACCATTTTGAATTAAAGTTCAAAGACTCAAGTTTAAATATTCAAACATTTACAATATAAATTTCATTTATATTTCAACATTTAAATTTATTTTATTTCAAATTGGAAAATATTCGCTTAACCATTTTAATAACAATTTGTTTGAATCCCAATTTATAAATTTAAATCAATATTAAATATTCAATCTCAATTTTATTTAAAATTGAGAATATTTATTTAATCATCTCCTAGCAAATCAAGTTATAAATCATATCTTTCAAAACCTCAAAAATCAATAAGTTTAAATCAAATCTTATTTAAATTCACTTATTAACCAATTTAAATTCCAAGCCAACATTAATTTATCTTCCCAACCTTTATTATTAAATTTTAAATATATTATATATATATATTAAAATATTAAAATAAATACCTCAATATATTATATACTAATTTAATTAAATTTTATTAAATTAAATCTTATTATTAAATTTATTTTATATTAAAATCTATTTTTATATATTTTAAAATAGTAAAATTATAAGTAAAATCTTAAAAATTATATTTTCAAAACTAACTTATAAATTTAAAATTTCCAAACATATAAATTAAAAAAAACTAAAATTTGGACATGTATAAAAATAACATTTATATATTATATTCTAAAAATCAATATTTAATAAAACCATATATTTCCTTTCAAAACTTTGGAAATCATTTTCAAAATATAGACCAACGGTGTCCGTATATAATTCTCTATCCTATGGTCAAGTGATACAGATATTTATCATTTCAATCCGCAATTTAAATTATCTACAAGTATATATCATTTCAACCCGCAATCCCAAAATTCAAATCAATGAAAATCGCTTGGGTTTATCATTTCAACCCATAACGATTTTCCCTTATTCTAAAACATCGTTCAGGTATGTATCATTTCAACCCATAGGGAATTCTACATTAACAGGGAACTTACAGAGTGAGAATATTTATGATAATAATATAACATATCAACAACAGGCATATATCATCAGTGATAAATTAAATAAAATATAAACAACAGTATATGGTGTCATATCTCACAGGTGAAAAATTACAAATAATAGTATATCATATATAGCAATTATAAAATTAATAGTTAAATCTAGCAGCATATTTCAATTGTTGTTTCAAGTGAAATCAAGTTTAATAAATATAAGAACGTTAATCGTGAGTGATTGCTCACCTTTCGAGGCTAGAGAAGATAGATAACACGACAAGCTACGATTTGGATCATGATCTAGACTATCGACCGCTCCAAGAACAAATCTCAAAGTGAAGTAAGCTGAACACGGATTTGACGGACAAAGCTGATAGATAAGGAATTGATGAAATAAATCGGAATCTGCTTGATATAGACTGAAACAAAATATATATTATTTTATTATATTATTTTCTTAAACCAATATTAAATTTGGAACTAATATTTAAAATAATATATATATATACATTTTCAAATAATTACTAAATCTAAACACCTATAAATAAAATCTTAATATATTTATTAAAGACCCAAACTCTGGTATACTCATCTACATATAAATTAATGTATAAACATATACAAACTCACATACATATTATATTTAAAATTGATATTCAAACATATTAACATTTTAAACAAACCCATATATATAATGCATTTTAACATAGTACCTAACAGGACAGAACCCAACTCATATATGACCTTTCATAGATATTATCGACATCTATTATAAAATCAACATATCCTTTATTATAACTCAAACCTGTCTAGCTTTATATATATAACATTTCATATACAAACTTATATAAACTTTTCTATATAAATAGACGTTATAATTTTTACTTATATATATAACAAATAGAACTTATGCAATATACATCAAAGCATCAACTTACATCTAAGAAGATAGTAGGCAAATATATTCAAATACACAGTATATAAACTTATACATTATTATTTATATACAACCGTAAAGTACTTAGTAAACAAACTGGTTTATATAACGTATATAAATATATATATGAATATTTACCTTTTAGAGTTCCATATGTATATATATATACATTTACGCATACACTTTCTAAAAGCAAAAGGTAAAGAAAAGAAAACAAGCAAAGTATATACATGCAACTGATATACATATATACAAACAACTTATATATATAATTTTTTTACCTAACCTATCTATATAAACAGGTATATATATACAACTAAACGCATGTTTGCAGGCTGTATTTATGAACAACCATATGTATTTAATCATGAGACAACATTTATATATATAATATAATATAAACACTAAATATATATATATATATATACCTCAGTATAAATATGCAAGCTAACAGGGAGAGAGGCACGAGTGGAAGGGATGGCTGAGGTTGTTCTCGGCCTTGGGTTGCAAACAAGGCAGAGAAGGAGGTTGAAGGTTTGGGCGAGTGGCGGTGGTGCATTTGAGTGGAACGGAGGCAGATCTAGGGGAGAGAGGACGGGGCGGATCGGTTGCATAGCTGGAGCATTCGATTGGGCTGTGTTCGGCCATGGAAACACAGGCGAATGGGGTTGACGTGGAGTAGTGCAAGGACGTTCGAGAGAGAGGGAGAGGGGGAGATGCGGTCGGTGGAGGAATGTGGAGGCAGTTGTCAAGTGAGGGTTTGGCAACGAAGATTTGGGTTGCTAAATGCAACAACAACATATATATCGATTTTATATATAGGAACACACACACACACACACACATATATATATATATATATATTGTGAAGAAGAGGCACAGAGAAAGGAAGAAGAAGAGTAGGGAGGAGAATGGTAGGCGAGATTCTCTGAACAGAAGAATAAAAGAATGCCTTCATATTTTCTTTTTGAAGAGGCAGAACGAAATGAATAGAGAGTAAGAGAGAAGGTAGACGAACCAAAATGAAATGAACCGTCATATAATTGAATGTAGTGGGAATATCAAAAACCATATACGTTGAATTTCAGAAAATAATAATTGCTAATGGCTGCCGGTTTTCAACTGGGACGAATGAAAGGACACAGAACCTAAAAGGCCCAAATACGGAACCGATACGGCAAATCGTTTTGCCGATTTTGTCGCTTACCGGACACCAAAATGCACAAATGAATATACTGCAGAGATCCGCACGACGAGACTAACAGAATAGTACACAGATATGTGCGATACAATCATCCTACCAAAAGTCGATATTTCGCTGCAAAACTGCTGCAAATTCGTCGAAAATAAGATAAACGGGGCTAGAGAAGTCCAAATTTGGCGAAACGAAATATGACGTCTCACTCAGAAAATGATTTACATTTTTATTGTATAAAAATATTCAGATTTCGAAAACATTTTATTTTCAACTAATTAACTGATTTAAATTGAGAATTACATAACAGAATTTACTTTCATATTTAGAAATGAAAGTTTTCCATTTGCTATGTTTAAATAGGCGCATACCAAATATCAAATTTTCATTGTTAAATTTAATCGGTTATTTTCAAGCAAAAATTCAGTTAATTACGTTATTAAAACTGTTGAAATTTATGGGTCGTTACAGTTCATTTCACAAAATATTGAGGGGCCTTCTACGCTCTTGAAACCAAACTCAGTAATCATAGTATAGTATAGATTATTAATTCGGGATCAACATTTTCAATGGGTTTTTCTTTTAGAGGTTCAGTTATCGATAACCTTAAGCGTTTGTAGGTTAGTGCTATTCTAACTGCTCTTAGTCTATGTAGTTAGGTCCAATAAGCTTGTAATTTTCAGAAAACAACTTTGGCATGGACACTTTTCTGCAAATTTAATTTAAGTAGATTAGGGCATTTATGTATATCAAATGTTCTTATATTGTTAGTAAGGTTAAACATTATTTTTACTTTACTAATACACTCCAACTATACTTTTATGCTTATCAAAACCCTAAGAGCAAAAATAGAAATCTTTTGATTTCTCAAGTGGGGGTTAGAACTCGCTTACATTAGGATTCTGACCATGAGGAATAACAACAAATTATAAACCCGCAAGTGATAGATAGCACATTATCGGTTGTATTATATACAACTCCTAACCCATAGTCTTTGTCCTAATCTCATTTCGACCTAGAGGAATATCAACAAATCAAATAAGATCATTCACTCATACCTACCATTTCACGACAGCTTATGTACAAATGCATGTGCCTTAAGGAATAATAACAAATACATGCATATATCTTACCTCGTCTGTTCAGCATATTAATAGTATTAACATAACATCTTTAGCTTGAGGAATAGCAACATCTAAAGAGTATGCAAGTAATCTATTAATATGTAAATGGTAGAGGACAACATTTATATGAGAGACTCATAACCTTTAAATATTTATTTATTTGAGTGATATCAACATATGGAATATATATTTCTTATGAAATACCCTCATTATTTAAGTGTTATACACATCCGAAATCACGGTATACGCACTATACGTATGTATTTATTCCTTAAATCTAATTTGGCTTTATTGCAGTTCCACTATTTAATTAAATCATATTTTAATTAATTTTATTAATTAAATTATATTAAGTAAATTAATTAATTAATCAACATTTTAGTTAATTCATTTTAAATATTTTAAATTTGAATATACATATACTAACATTTATTGTAATATGCATATACCATTATCATGTATATTATTTATTATTTAATATTTAATCAATTTATATGTTAAATTTTTTAACTAAATCAAATTAATTTCGAAAATTTAATTATTAATTAGCTTAAACATTTTAACATAAAGATACATATATCATTATATATATATATATTAATTCAATTAATTAACTTTAGATTAATTAATTATTTAATTAATCCAATTAATTATATTAAAGTTTCAAAAATAATTAATTACTTTTTAAAAAATATTTGAAATTTTTTTTATGACATTTATGAAACTTCTTACATATTTTAACCTTAACCTTTAAAATTTAAAAATTATCAAAAATTTAAAAGCAAATTTTGAAAATTAGTCCAAGACCCAGAATTAAGTTGGGCTTTTATATTGGGGACAACCTTTGGGCTTGCTTCATCCTTCAGGCCAAACCAATAACTGGGTAGGGTAGGGTACTTGATTACCCTTACACAACCTTAGATATTACCTTTCAAGCCACCCTACTAAATGGGTAGACCTTAATAACTTAGCCCTAATACTGCTAATCTGGACTGAATAGACTATTGGGCTTTGATAGCATTGAAGGAACTACATAGGGTAGCTGTAGGATAAATCAGTGAACTTAAAAAAAATCTATTTTATAACTTATATGGTCTATGAAGTCTAAATTATTTAGATCTAATCTAAATAATTATGAATAAATTATTAATTTTATTTAATTTGTTTATAAAATAGTAATGATTTTATTTATAGACGCATACACACATAGGTGTGTGTGTGTAATGTATATGCGAATTAAATACACATATATGTATAGTGCATGTGCAACACATAGAAGTGTACACGTTTAGTGTGCCATAACAAACACATTTGTCCCTTTATATACATATTTATTGTCCATATTTAATTTATTATTTATATACATTTATATATGTGTGCGCTCATATATGTATAATATTTATATTAATTTTGCAGGCAAAACAAAGTATAGTTATTTTGCATGAGAAAGCCAGATTATAGTGGCCGTTTCACTTTACAAAGGATAAAGCGGGTATGAGGCATAAACACCCCAGCAACTATGGAAAAACAAGAAAAATCAGAAATAAATTACAGGAGTTGGGTAGAAAACCCAACTTGCTAAAAAAACATCCAAAACTAAGCTAACCTGCCTCATAAGAGGGAGAGTCACTGGCTGACTCAGAGCCAATCACATGAATGTATTAAAAATAACCTAACTAAGTTGAGGTCATATACAAGTTACTCAAGTTTATAAATAAAGTTCCTGCAATAAGTGGCATCCCCATGAATCTCAATGTTGTTTTCCCAATTTCACCTGTCGTGGAGAGAAAAAATCGCCTCCAGCTATTTCGTAACACAGATATCTTTCATCGCCTACATTATCGATCACATATTTGAAGTAAGTTTGTTCTTTAGGAGAAAAACGCATCTGTGAACGACGGTGGACCCAAGTCTTCTCCTTAGACAACGAAATTATAGAAGGGCGAAGTGGCCTAGGAAATACATAGATATGATCGTGATAGTCCCCGAAGCAGGACTAGACCCATCCAAGTCAACGATAGGAATAACAGAACCGTCCACTAATAAGTACTGCTTAAGTAACCGAACGCGCTTCTGAGGTCTCGAGAGAGAACCTTTCAGGGATAGGAATTTTGATATCAAACACCATTAAAAGAATGGGAAGTCGAGCTTTGGTAGAGTGTTTGCAGAGAGATGCTAAGTGACCGAAGGAGTGACATGTAGAGCATATGAGGGGCTTCCAACTGCACTCAATGTTTACAACTGCAATTTGGCCTAAAGCTGGCTGAACTGCAAGGATCGATGGCAATAGCCTATCTGGCTTTATCTCAATCAATGCTTTCACATATCCTAACCTTTTCCTCTTCATAGAAGCCGAATCAAAACAAAACAGTCTCCAATTAGGTTGGCAAGCCAGTCTATGCCAATCAAGAACTGAAGAACCGATGTGATTTTCATGAAATGAACCCAAACAAGGATTGAAACAATCCGTTCCTTGGCTAAGTCTACTAAAATAGTCCATCTAGTAACAATAAACGATTTGTGTGAATAATAATAGGGTCGACCTCTATGATTCTTTGTCGATCTTCTATGTCAGTGAATCCAAAATAGAACAAACTATTACCATATCTCATGGTTATACGACCCTTCAATCTCTATAGATGTTTCAAGTGATTTTTAAAGACAAAAAAGATAGGTTCTCATCTAAAAAGAAACTGATTAACTGGTCCTTCCAAAACAAGGAACCAGCCGCTATAACATTATTATGGGGTATCATTACTCCATCAACTCATTTGATCTCAAAAGTTCTAGGGTTATACACACTTATGTTATGGGATTAATTAGTGAATACCACATCTTAGGACTTGACTCCTTAGTGTTGTTGTTAATGTTTGTTGGCAATGAATTAAACATGGTCCTAAACACAAGTATATTTTCACTAGCCAAACAATATTTTTCACATCCACTAGCAATTTCAGTGGATGGATCAACATTCACCTCATAGCCTAACACACAACCAAGTAACCCATTCAATATATCAGGACCAGCCATAGAACTCAGAACATAATTTGAACTAGGTAGAGAACAAGGAATACTTTTAAACTCAAGATCCGCAACCAAAAAATTTCAGTACACAAAACAACAATGTTATTAACTAAAAGACAAGCATTATTTATAGGGGACCGCAAAGCACTAGGATGAATTTCAGAAGAGGAATTGGCATGAAAAGAAGGACGAGATTCACTAAAAATGGTTGTCGTTGGAGAAAACGCCATAGGTGATGAGGAGTACAAGCGGCCGCTTTGAGTACAAAAGGTGGACCCTTCATTAACAACAAGAGATCGGTTGAAATGCTTTTTGTTCTTATGATTCTTAGTCATCAAAATAAATCCATATAAACGAAACATGAGGGCAAGGAAGATAGAAGGGTGAGGGGAAGTGGAGGAGAGCAAGGATGTGCAGAGCGATGATGAATGGACGATGAAACTATGAACCCTAATTTGGCAATTTAAAATAAAGAACGAAGAAGGAGAGGTGGCCATTTATAATCAACATTTTTATTAATTTTGTTTATTCTAAAAGGTTAACCAATTCAAAAGTCATTTGAATTAATATCTAAAATATCTTAAGATGGTTGAAATTTAAAAACCATATCTAGATCTAAGAGAAAAAATCAATTTTAAATTTAAATTCAAATTGATATGTTTAAATATATCTATATACATACATACATATGTATGTATGTATCTATATGTTCTATAACCAATTAAAATCTATCATATTTGGTTTTAAAATATTTATTTATAAACTATTAACTAATAAATATAAATTACATAAGTTAAAAATTGTTCTTTCTAGCCAATTTTTTTTATTAGAATAAAAAAATATTATGTAAATTCGTATGGATTTGTATAACATTTTTATAATTATTAGAAATTCGTATGGATTTGTGGGAAAAGAAAAATAATTATTTTTTATGTATATGCACAAGGATTTACATTAATAACCTTTAAAAAAATTAGACATACATTGATAATTTTAAAGCGGTTTAATATATATATATATTATTTATATTTTGGAATTAAATTATATATATGTATAAAAAATCAAAAATATATATATGTAGATTAATTTATATGTATTGTATATATAATACTTACAAAATTCATATTTTAAATTTTAATAATTAGTTAAATATCATTTTTAATTTAGAATTTTTTATATAAAATAGATGAAATGCATATACATATTTTATACAAGGAATGGCTGCTAAGTCCCTAGAATTAGAAGATGACGGAAGAAAAATCCCTCCCAAAAAAGTTATGAAAATTTGGTCCCTATTTTTAATTTTTGACTAATTTATGCCGCTTTTGCCTTTGATTTCAATGCTTGGTTGATTTTCTAGAAGGGGACAATTTGGTAAAAAATAACAAAATAGGGACCTAATTTACATGAGTTTATTAATAGGGACTTTTTGTGCATGGGCTTTGAGAATAGGGACCTTTGGTCCAAAACCCCTATTTTATATGTATATATGATTTTTTAATCAATTTATATATGTGTGTATGTGTGTGTATATGCCAAATTCGACATCAATTATATACACACACACACACCAATACACACACACACACACACACAAATATATAAATTCATTATAAAAGCAGAGGTATAATCTATACTTGCATACTGATATAGATGAACATATATGATTGAAAAAGAGTTTAGGAATTATCGATAGATGAAGCCTAGTATTAACACCTTGAATGATTTGATTAAATTCTGTGTTTGCAACAGAACAGCTTCTAGAATTTGCAGAAGACTACAAGCTAACTCCACCTTTTGTGTTTTATTTTCTTTTGATTTTTTTCCTTTTGGGAATTTTGATCATGTTATGGAATGAAGGAGGACACGACTTTGTTTTAAGAGGGCAAAAAAAAACCATGTATGAAATGATGTGAGAAAGTGGTATTAAGTAGTTTTCAAATATAGTGACTTTCTCTTCTTTATTATCCCCTTCTTACCATTTCTTTTGCATGCTCTTTGCAAGCCACATGCTTCTTTTTGAATCACCTTTACAACCCCTTATGGCTGGCCATTTTAATGGGCTCTTGGGCCTTCAAAAGTCCATGACTCATTTTAGCAATTGTTTTAAATTGGATTTAAATTCTCGAATATCGTACATCGGTGCGCACATATATAACTTTTATATATGCACCCAGTTAAATACTAATGACTTCCAAAATCAAATAAAATTTTAATAATCAATATTCCACAAATATTAATTAATTTAATTAATTTACAACAACTATAAATCAATTAAATCGTGTGGTGTTTTGGATTATTCATCATTATTGTTGTGTGACTCAAAGGTTTAAATTAGGTCAGCTATTAGTATCAAACGATTCGATATTAATGTTCACACATCATCTTAGCTAGTGCTATGATAGTTTTGCTGAATTTATCACTTACACATTTTTCGATAAAATCCAGTTTCACTATTTTATGTGGTACTTGTAGTAACAATTATTTAGACCAGTACTCTTCATCAAAACTATATCATGACTTATGGAGTTTGGTTTTGGTCAAAATTCCAATATCATCCACATTCAACTTATTTAACCCAAACATAAAGTCTTTGGTTCAATAATAATAATTATTATTAATCGTACTGCTCTAGCTACAAACTTTGGCCTTATGTTGACTACAGTTGATTGCGATACTAACCTATGTAACTAAGGAGACAAATTATCTACTGAATAATGTTTCATTTCCAACGCTAACTCAGACCCAACTATAGTCATTCGATGGTTATCGTACCACTATTCAACTATAACCAAAGTGGTTTGATAGGCAACGTGCCACTATTTAACTATAATCAAAGCGGAGTGTCCACATTGAAGTTCAACTGTACTCTCAAGTCGAGAGAACCGTGTAGTATCGTCACTTTGAGATTATCCGTTTGACCCGAGTAATATTAACAAATAGAAATCTCTCGAGTGAGTCATTACATAGTCATTAAATAACTATCAATATGTAACCCTTTAGAGCCCCTAATAGCCATGAATAATACACTGCCTGTAACACCCCAGATTTTTGGTGACATTATTTAGGATATTTAATTAGCTAAATTAAATAAAATAATGTGTTGATTAGGGGATTGAGATTTTATTTTATTTAAGGGGTTGCCATGCCATTTAACAATGAATTAAGAAAAGAATTAAAATGAAATAGAGGAAGGGTAAAATAGGAAAGAGCCAATTCCTATATCCCTTAAACTTGGCCATGTATTCTCCTATACATGTTCACTTTTCATTTTCAAATTTTTTAAACAAGAGGACGACCACGATTAATAAGAAAATGGGGGAAGAAGATTAAGAAAATCTAAAGAAAAAGCTAATTAAAATCAAATCCATTCACATCTCAATCTCTATAATCTCTAAAGCTAAGGTGAATAATGTTTACATCTCATATTTATTTGTTTTCGGTTTTAAGATGAAATAAGAAATATTTTGCATTAGTTTGCCATGTATTTGAATGATGGAATGATTATATATACTTGTTGATGATTTATGGTTGTTCATATAGATTTTATGACATGTTTTGATATGAAAACCCTATTAAATGACATCCAAATGCCTTGCGAATTTTTATATAGACCTGAAATATTATTTTGAAGATGGGTTTCAATTTTCAGAATTTTTGTGGAATTTATATGAATTTTCTAGTAAAGAAAATGTTAATTTGGGTTATCAATTATTTACGGTTAAATAATAAAAGATCTGGGTCTGAAATTTTTATATGTTGGAAAATATATTAAATGAGATTTTCTGGAATTTTTGTAGATTTTTCCTAAGTGTTTTTAAAATATAAAATTATTTAAGGTATAGGACTTAAATGTTTTATATATTTATAAAAGTAGAAGGGTTTTTTACAAATAATCCAAATAATTAGTTTTGAAAATTGCAGCACTTTTTAGTGGTAAAGAAAAGAGGCAATCAATCAAAATTTGACACGTAAAGCAGATTAGGTGAAAAGAACTATTTGCTACATGCTTTTTACCGTTTTGTTGCTTTTGGCACCTGCTTCCGCCTTGGTTGGCTTTCGATTAAGTCCCTCCACCTTCAACTCCATCGAAACCAATGCGCATGGTATCAATATATTGGTACGTAACGAATTAGATAGAAGGCAAAAGGCATGAGGTCGAAACCATGGGTTCCGATCGAAGCACCACTTTGCTTTTAAATTAAAAATGCGCCTGCTTGCTTTCGACTTAGTTAGCTTTCGACTAGGTTAAATGGATTTAAAGGAAATGGTTCAATTGGGTTGCGCCTTTGTTTTTAAATAACTGCTTTTGACTAAGTCGAAACTTTTTCCTGCTGCCTTTTACCTTTCGACCCAGACTGGTTTCGAAAGGGTTGTTTTTGCTTTTAAAATATGGCCACTTCTCTAATGCTTTCGAAGGGATGGTTTCGACACCACCACTTCTTTACTTAGAAAATGGTTTCGAAACCGATGCTTTCGACTTAAATGTTTGAAAGACCCTTTTTCTATGATTGAAGTAAAACCCAAATGGTTTCGAAAGAGACAGCTTTAAATGGTTTCAAACAGATGCTTTCGACTTTAATGGGTTTCTGATCCTTTTGCTCTACTTGAAGGCATAATCCAAAAGTTTTTGACCGAAATAGTTTTCAAAGGTTTCGAAGGGGTAAATTTTTGAATGGTTTCGAAAGGTTTCCACATGTTTTAAATTGAACCCAAAGGCTTTCGAAAGGTTTAGTATTTTAATGCTTTCGAAAAGGTTTTGGTGAATGGTTTCGAAGGGTGGTTCTCCAGGGTTTCGAAAGGGTTGAAAGGAAAAGATTTTTCCTATGTTTTCAAAAGGAAAAATTTAAAGGTTTTAAAGAGGGATGTCTAATGTTTTGAAGCTTTCAAAGGAAAGGCTTTTAATGGTTTCGAAAGGGTCACTTTCACTGGTTTCGAAGGGGTTACCTTCAAGGGTTTCGAATGGGTTGTTTAAAGGTTTTAAAAAAAGATTTTAAATGTATTAATTAGGCAATATAGCCTAAGTATTTTCAAGTTAAAAAGGGTTTTTAATTTTTTTTGGAAGGATGTCCAATCCTCATTAAAATTCATCAACATTATTTTGAGTAAAGTATATATAACATGGTAAAATATCTTAGAATAAAGCTAAGAATATATTTTCCTTGTATAAGTAAGATTTAAAAGGTTAAATCATTTTGAAAAGGTTTTCAAGGAAAAAAATGAAGCGTAGTTAACCCTAAGAAATTGATTCGAACAGTTAGCCCAGTTTGCAGACAGTAAGCCAAATTTTCGAACAGATAGTTCATTTTCTACTTATGGACAGATAATCTATTAGTTACCTGATTATAGCTTAACAAACTTAGCTATTAATATCATTATTATATCAGTTTGATTAACCAGTTGGTTGTAGGAAGGGATTTGTAAAATATATGTTTTAAAGAGGATATTAGTGAGGGGAAACCTGTTCTGCTAAGCGACGTGGTCTTACTTAATATCAGTAAACCGAGATGTAATAGTATTATTCACACCCGACTTTATGTCTGACTCAATGTTTTTGTTTTCCCCTTAAACTCTCGGGTGCTCAAAATTGATTTGAGTAGGCTGAGGGTTAAGGTTTTCATGTTTTAGACATTTTGACGAATAAAGCTTCCGGAGACGAGCACATGGCTGACAGATAGCTAATTAGGAGTTATAGTTTTATCTTGTTTTAATTCCGCTGTGTATATTAAGTTAGATATGACTATATTGACTCTGATCAACCAAGGGGACATTGTCATATATTGCTCTTGGCGTATTTTGTAATGATTATAATTGATCTTTACCTGGGAAACGATTATGGGATTATGTAACTTGGATATGAATTTGTTTTGAAATGTAATCAGTAAAATGTTATTTTTAGAAATCTGTGATTTTGTTCATATTCAAGTGCTTTTGATATTATGGATACTATTAGCATTACCGTATTTTATCACCAGAAGTTAATACTATGGATGACCGCAACATCTATAGCGCTTAGCTTTTGGCCTCTAGATACGGGATGTTACACTGCCCAGCATTTGGAGACCATTACCTACTCCATCCTCGGCGGGTGTATCGATATCCTGTCTTGAAACATCTAGACTAGGAATATTTAAAATAATATATTATTTTTAATATGATAAATTTCTCATGATTACAACACATTGTAATTATTAACACATAACATATTATTTAAGAATTTTCTATTAAATATACCTAAATTAAAAAATTAATTAACATAACACAGTATGGTAAGTATATCAAGAAGGAAAAACACCTTTTATTTCGAACGAGATTTTATCATAGAGTTAATAATATACAATAAATTACAGATTTGCCCTTCGGACATACCATTAACCCTATCACCTTTTTACGACATATTTTTGTTATGGAGTATGTGGAACAGTTGGGGGCAAGGAATTCTACCTTCTTCACAAAATTTCTCGAACTCTTTTGAGGTGTATTCTGCACATCGGTTGGACCTTATGGTCTTTGTCTTATAGCCACTTTCACTTTCAAAAGCTTTAAATTACTTAAAAGCATCAAATATGTTAAATTTTTATGTAGGGAAATAAACTTGTGCTTTCCTAATAAAATCATCAGTCAAAGGTGCAAAGTAATTACTTTTTCCAAGTGAGCACTATTTTAGCAGGCTATATATATTTGTTTGAATTAGTTCTAATGGTTATTTAGCTCTTGTAATGGATACGTTTGCAAAGCACTTTCATGATTTCTTTCCAAATGAACATCGTTCACTCAACCGGTTCCTATGATTAATGGATCATAACCTTTACCGTATTTTTAGGTTTTAACAATTCTAGGCCCCAAAATTAAGATGCATAAATCTTAGATGCCAAATCCATAATGAGTGTAACGACCCAGAATTTCTGTCATTCGAAATTCGAATATTTAATTGATTTTAAATTTTCACAAGTTGATTTTATAAGTTGAATAACTTATATTTTGAATATAAGAATTTATTTGATAATTAAATCGTTAATTTAATATTTGAAATTGTAGACATAATTGAGATTTAAATTTAATGTGAATAAAAATGATTTATAAAGTTGAATTATTTCTATTTGAATTAGAATGATGTTGGTAAACTTTTAAAATTGAATTAAAAGTTAATTTATTGATTGAATATTTTAATATTTAATTAACTTGTAAAAATAGTCATTTTTGATACGGTCTCGAATTTCGACAAAACCAGTTTCATTAGATCCGTAATGTTATATTATGTAGGATTCCAAATTTCGTGTCAATCGGACTTACGGTTTAGCCGTGGGAAGCAGAAACACGTAGAAATTTGTTTAAGTAAATTTTAATTATAATAATTCGATTCGAAAATCTATCTTCCAAATACGTTCGAATTGGCTCCCAATATATATTCCATTGTGTTCGGAATAGGGGTAAAACATTATAAACGCCAGGCGGCACGCTTCGTTTGGAGTTCGGAAAATTTTCGGATGAATAATGTCGTGAAATTTTCTATAAAAGGACTTCATAATTTCATTTTTTCACTCAAAACCCTAATCTCCCAAGCCCTAGCCGCCGGTTTTGATTCAATAGCCGAAATCTAATGTCGATCCTCCTTCAAATCCTCTCAATCCACGCAGAATTAGACGAAGGCCTCAACTAGGAAATTGTAGTACTCGTCGAGAAGAGTAAATCCATACGGTGATGATCAAGTTTGGTGAGGTGGATCGATGACTAGGGCGCTGCATTCATCCATTCTTTGTGCACACTTATCTAAGTGAATAAGGGGCCGAGCTCGTCCATGCTTAGGGCGGTGGTGCACGGCGTGGAGGCGCACGTGACGACAGCATTTGATCAACTTCTAGGTGCTCGTTGGGGTCGCGGCGATTAGGGTTTGAAGGCGGCTAGATGGGTAGAGTTGTGTGATGTAAACGATAGGGAAGAAGAAGGCTTGCACTGCCCTGATCTCGTGAAGCAAATCGAACGACCAAGATTTGTTTAAGGTGTAAAATAAATAAAAAAATGTGTAAATTATATTATATAAATTCGTGTGATGTTTAAAATGCTATAACTTCTTCATACGAGGTCCATTTTTGACGAAACGAGTTGCGTTGGGTCCGTATTGACGAGCACTACATTTAAAGCTAGTTTGGAGTTAATTGGAGCTAGTGGAAATTTTGGGTAAAATTAAACGTCTGTTTAATTTTATTCGGAATAAAATGCTGCAACGTCTATTGTAATCAAAGTGAGTACAACTCACTCTTTCTGTCTCGCTTATATTTCATATAAGTGAGAATAAATTTATTTTATGCTGATTGATGATTGTATGGATGATATATGATATTATATATATATATATATATATATATTGGGTTGAATATATTTCCTGCCTATTTGAGCAGATGAGACCTTATACGTTCCCATGTATGAGTGGATGACCTTTTGTACACGTGTTTACCTCGAAGCGAACATTGTACATATTTTCTAATATGTATATTTGTTGCAGGTGACAGGTTGGAGGGATCCAACTGGATTCCTCACCAGTGTTGATTTTATTTACAGATATTGATATATATGCTGGTATCATATGATATATGATGTTTTGGATGCCAGGATTGATATGATTGATGTGATCACCTTGTTTAGCATTTTTGCAGCATTGGGCCTTATTTTGGAGATTTAAATATTAAATTGATGATTTCAATTTAATAAGGATTTCAAAGTAATTTTGAAAATATATGATTTTGGAATTGTTAAGGAAATGAACTTATTCTAAATAAATAAGAAGTTATAATTTTTATGTTATAAAAATTATGATTTTTGTGAAATGGGATCAAAATGTGATTTTTGATATATGAAGTTGATCATTTTGTAAATTAAGTTAAATTGAGAATTTTGATTTATTATAAACGGTTTATATATAAGATTTTTAAAATTGATATTTTATAAATAAAAATAATGGAATTATAAAGGAGTTTTATAAGTGTTAAAATGAAGTTATAAATGGATTTTATAAGTGAATAAGATTTATAAATTTATGAAGTTATAAAAAGGAATGAATTTGTAAATAAGAGAATTATAAGTAAATTAACTTATAATCGGATTTTGGCATGTAAATGAGATATAAACGAGATTGGTTAATAAAGAAATTTTATAAATTGAAGTTTTTATAAAATATAAATGTGATTTATAAACTTTGTTTTATAAATCCGAAATTCACTTATTTTGATAAGTTAGCTATGAAAGTTTTTTAAAGGGATTATATTCACGATTTTGGACAGTGGATAATCCTTTTAATTAAATATGTAGAAATAATAAATTTGGTTAGAGAATTGTATTCATGATTTTGGACAGTGAATAACCTTTTAATAAAATATTTAAATATTCAATCGTAAAATATGTCGGTTGTTACAGACTCCCCTCCTTAAAGAAATTGCGTCCTCGCAATCTTTAATAAATAAATAAGAAGTAACAACAATAAAAGCATATCAACACAAAGAGAAGAAATTTGAAATAAGAAGTTCACCTTAAGGAGCACGAGAGAGCAAGTCCGGATGTGTTCGCTCGATAAATTCTCTGGATTCCCAAGAGCAATCCTTAGGATTTGAGGACCATTGAACTTTCACAAGAGGAACATCTTTATTTCGAAGGCGTTTAACCTCCGAAGCTATGATATGAATAGAATGTTGCTCATAAGTCAAATTAGGCGAAACTTTAATTTCTTCAATAACACTGGGCTCAAGAACAGAATCGGAATATCGAAGGCATTTCCGTAGTTGAGAGACGTGGAATACGTCATGAATAGCAGAAAACTGAGCCGGTAATAAAAGGCGATAAGCCATGGAACCAATGCGTTCGGTGATGGGAAATGGGCCAATATATCGAGGTGCTAATTTTCCTGATCGACTGAAACGCACAACACCCTTCATAGGTAAAACACAAATAAACACAAAATATCCCACAGAAAATTCTAATTTCCTTCTTCGATTATCGGCATAGGATTTTTGTCTACTTTGAGCTTCTTTCATTCTATGCCGAATAAGGTCAATCTTTTCTGTGGCATCACGAATAAAATCTGGACCTAAAACCAGCTTCTCGCCGGCTTCAAGCCAACACGAAGGAGATCGGCATGGCCTTCCGTATAGTGCCTCGAAAGGTGCCATACCAATACTAGATTGGGAGCTATTATTATAGGAAAATTCAACAAGAGAAATATGGTCTTCACACCTTCCACCAAAATCAAGCACACATGCACGAAGAAGATCTTCAAGAGTTTGATTCACACGCTCGGTTTGTCCATCGGACTTAGGATGATAAGCGGTGCTAAAATTAAGCTTTGTTCCCAAAGCTTTTTGAAAACCTTTCCAGAATCCACTAGTAAACAATGGATCACAATCGCTAACAATAGAAGTTGGAACTCCATGCAATTTCACAATTTCCTTGACAAAAAGTTTAGCCAAAATAGGTACGGTTCGATTGGACCGAACGGGAATAAAATGGGCGGATTTTGTAAGTCTATCTACTATCACCCATAGGCTATCATGACCCGAACGAGAACGGGAAAGACCGTCAATAAAGTCCATGGAAATTTGATCCCACTTCCATATTGGAATTTCCAATGGCTGCAATAACCCACCAGGCCTTTGATGTTCGGCCTTAACAAGTTGGCAAGTCATGCAACGCTTAACAAAGTTAGCAATATTAGATTTCATTCCATCCCAATAATAAAGTCGCTTCATATCCGCGTACATTTTGCTACTACTGGGATGAATGGTAAATTTAGAATGATGAGAATCTTCTAAAATATCTTTACGAAGATCAATAATATTTGGCACGATAAGTCTACTAAATTTTCGAATACCGCCACGAGCATCAATATCAAAGCTTTTCAAACCTTCAATATCAATTTTATCCCTACAACTTTGGCTAAGAAGAACCAATTCGGGATCATGCTTTTGAGCTTCAAGAATGCGGTCTAAAAGAGAAGGATGAGCCTCAAGGCTACATAAAACAAGAGATGCACATAAATCGGATTCACGATCTCGAATCTCATAAGTGGATAAAGTCTCAAGATCATTCCACTCGGATATCATCATAGAAACAACCGCTTGTTGCTTACGACTAAGGGCATCGGCAACACGATTTCCTTTTCCGGGAGTATAAAGAATATCAAGATCATAAGATGCAAGGAACTCGAGCCAACGTTGTTGACGCAAATTAAGTTCCTTTTGAGAAAATAAATACTTCAAAGATTTATGATCTGTGTAGAGAACAAATTTCTCTCCCAAAAGATAATGACGCCAAATTCTAAGGGCGAATATAATAGCCGCGAGCTCTAAATCATGAGTGGCATATCTAGTCTCGACAGGCTTTAATTGCCTAGAAGCATAAGCAATAACACGTTCCCGCTGCATGAGAACGGCTCCCAGACCAACACGACTAGCATCGGTATAAACAATAAAGTCTTGTTTCCATCGGGAATCACAAGAATAGGAGCATCGGAAAGGAGTTCTTTTAATTTTTGAAATGAAGCTTCACATTTGTTTGACCAAATGTATTTAACTCCCTTCTTTGTCAAACTAGTGAGAGGTACGGAAATCTTAGAAAAGTCTTTTATGAACCGACGGTAATAGCCCGCCAATCCGAGAAAGCTACGAATTTCTGTCACACTCTCCGGTCTCTTCCAATTTTGAATTGCTTCAATCTGTGAAGGATCCACGGAAATTCCAGATTCAGAAATGATATGTCCCAAAAATTTCACACGAGATTGCCAAAAGTGGCATTTAGAAAATTTTGCTTTCAATTGGTTACTCCTAAGAGTTTCCAACACAATCCGAAGATGATTTTCATGCTCCTCTTCGGTCCTAGAATAAATAAGAATATCATCTATAAAGATGAGAACAAATCGGTCGAGGAAGTCTTTGAAAACTAGATTCATAAGGTCAACGAAATAAGCTGGAGCATTCATCAAACCAAATGGCATAACAAGCCATTCATAAGATCCATAACGTGCACGGAACGATGTCAAAGGAATGCTATCCTCTGCAATACGGAGCTGATGAAAACCGATTGCTAAGTCTAACTTTGAAAAGACTTTAGCACCACAAGCTGATCGAATAAATCATCAATCCGAGGCAAGGGATATTTATTCTTGATGGTGAGATCATTAAGCTTGCGGTAGTCAATGCAAAGCCTAAGTGTACCATCAGATTTCTTCACAAAAATAGCTGAAGCTCCCCATGGAGAGGAACTAGATTGAATAAATTGCTTCGCTTCCAATTCGGATAGTTGTTTACGCATCTCGTCATTTTCCTTATTGGACATACGATAAGGAGGACGAGTAATAGGTAGAGCTCCAGGGATTAGATTAATTCTGAACTCAATTGCTCGCTTAGGTGGTAATCCTAGAATGGGCTCAAATATGTCGGGAAATTCACGAACAATGTGAATGAGAGAAATGACATCTTCCTCGTCATCATGAGGATTTAGAGAATACAAGGATGCTTTCGAATTGGAATCTGAATCTTTCAGAACAAGAGAAATCTGCTTAACAGATTGAGGATGTCGAAGATATATGGTCCGCTCAGGACATAGGATATGAGCTTCATAACGGTTAAGCCAATCCATTCCCAAAATCATTTCGCAGCCTAAGTAACGCATAACATGCAAATCGACACGGAAAGAGTAATCACATAAAATAATTTCGACATCTTTACAAATTAAACTGAGTGTTGCGGATCCACCGACCGGATTCGCAATTCTCAAAGAAGTCATCAAGCCAATAACATCCAAAGACAAAGCATCAACAAGTTCTTTTGATATAAAAGAGTGAGATGCACTCGTATCAAAAAGAACTCGAATAGGAAATTCACGAAATATAATAATGCCATCAAGGATAGAATGAGAAATACCTTGACCACGAGAAGTGTTAGAAGGGGTTTGTACAAAATTTAGCTTGCCCTCCTTCTTTCCTTGAAGTTTGGGACACAAAGATATAGTATGACCCAAACTCTTGCAATAGCGGCAAGAAATAGACTTCGGACACTTGTTTGCATAGTGGTCCTTAGAACCACAATTGTAACATTCTCCACGACGAGAGTTGGGAGTATTTGCTACCGAAGTCATTTGCTTCCCTTTCTTGTTGGGATTAGGCTTGAATTTAAAAGGTCTCTTCCTGTTGATGTTTGGTTTGACCTCAGCATCACTATCTTTATCAGCCTCTTCGAGTCGAAGAGCAATATCAACAAGTTGATCAAAGGAAACTTCTAATTTTAGAAGTAATGGGTTTTTGAGGCTCTTGTTCAAGCCATACACAAACCTCTGATTTTTCTTCAATGGGTATTAATATACTCAACCCCATATTTAGATAGAGATTCGAAAGATGCAACGTAGTCCGTCACAGAAGATTCACCTTGAACAAGGTCTATGAAGCGTCGGGCTAAAGATACTTTTTCAGCTTCCGGTACGAATTTCAGCTCGAACCTTTCCCGGAATTACTCCCAAGTAAGATCTGCTTCACTATCTCAGAGATCAAAAGCTCGTACCAGTCTAATGCTCTCCCTTGGAGCATACTAGAAGCCACTTGGACTCGATGAAGATCAATAAGATTCATGCGAGAAAAGATGTGGTCGCATGTTCGAAGCCAAGCTTGGACTTCTATAATGCTCTCGGAACCTTTGAATGGATTTCCACCCAAGTTGGTGTAATCCACTGCACAAGCATGTAAACCCAGATTTAGGATGTGTGGGCTCAGGAATAGGTCCGGCAGCTTGAGCATTTCTCACAAGATCTAGAAGTTGCTGAGTAGACATAAATACTCCATCTTGGGGAGTAGCACTAGATTGACCGGCACTGGGACGGCCTGGTCTAACCATTTCTCTTCTTTAAGAAAGAAAGAAAAGAGGGAAAAAAGGTTAATCTCATAATGAATATCAAACAAACTTGATTGATAAAACAAGGCATCATAAAAAGAAATAGGATAGAACGGTACGAGGACTCGAATTAAATCCTATGGCACGATTCCTAAGAAAGACTTAGGACAATGATCCTTGCTAGATTATTCTACATTGTTTCGAAATTTTTCTCCGATACCAAGCTGTGACGCCCCACCTCTATGCTCACGCTAGCCAAGAACACTACTGGGTAATGCCGTCAACTAGCGCGAAGAATAAGGCTGTGGAGGAGCGACCCTCTGTGTAATTGCTTTGTGCGAGTACCGATATGTCAGATAATATAACTTACATTTCATTTCAAGGGGAAATCCGACATATCAAATACAAACTCAAAGCTACCACACAGTGGCTATGAGGCCTTCGGAATAGAAATAAACATAACACAAATCAGTCACAGACATTCATATCACAAAGGCGGAAACATATATGAATATATAACACAAAAAGGTGTACATCAGAGTAGTAGTCAAATAAGATCCACAATATCACAAAAGAATAGATACAAGTGCTAGACAAAAGAATAAGTATACATCATGGAGTCTATATCTCGAATGTATAACAACAAAAACTACAAATGTAATGTAGTTTGACAAAAGTCAGAAGATTCTCCCAGATAAGGAGTCAAGCAGAAGCACCTGTAACATCTCAGTCTGACCCGAGTATTATTTAATAAGAAAATAATAAACGGATCAGTCTAGCTATAAATATCAGATAAAGGAATGAGATATAAGCAGAGATACAATAAGAACGTATGATAATCAATAATGTCATACTAGAACAAATATGATTTAAACAACAACAAAATCATACAACATCTCATAAATCTCAAAGCACCAAAAAGAATATCATATTCTTTATTTTATTCACCAAACTTCAAATATTGGCAAACATATTAATGCCAATCAAAAAAGTTGGTGAAACACAAATTCTAGAAATCATCAATTAGAAATCCAGAAATCACAAAGGGGGAGGCCTATCACAAACGGGAGCATGAAAACTCACCAACACGTGTATCACAAATGGAACACTATTCCATGGTCGCTAACCATAAATTTTGAGCCGAAGCTCCACCTACGGCCCGAAGACCACGGGTCGCTACCCTGCCAAATTGAACCGAAGTTCCAAAAACGGGGATTGTAGTCCCCACACAAATAAATAGACATAGCACATCGCTAGTCTAAATCACAAAATGATCATCATCGATCAATAAAAAGTGTGAATTACACTAAGCCAGTAAATATAAGAGTTTAGCTTCATGTTCCATATCCACTAGCTTAACTTAAATATTTACGAACAAATTGTAGATTCCACTCGAAAATTGTCACAAGATTTTCAATCGAACAAGTCCATAAATTAACCGACGAAGAAAACGCAAGCGTTTCATACCACTTGTTTTGCTAAGCCGTTTAATTAGATTTTCTCATACGAATGAGGTAAAGGTTTGTATATACTAATAGATAAGAAAACGGTTTTATAAACGATCTTTGTATTAAAAATAGAGTTGAAATCATCTTTGTAAAGAGTTTGAATATTTACTACTAGTATAGAAACCTTTGTATTTTAAAGTGACAAAGCACAGAAATGATTGTAGAAACAATCAACCATCAAAAATTCACATACGAAGATGTGAATCAAATCCGGAGAAATCGATACCGAATCCATCAAAAATGGATATCCAAAAAAATCCTGAAAAAGAAGCCATCAGAATAGATAATCGATGATAACAACAAATCGGAAGATCACGAATCGATAAAAATAAGAATTCAAAAAAAAAATCAATTTTAGCTGAGACAATCAGGTCAGTCGACTGACCCAGGTGGTCAGTCGACTGACACTGGGATATATATTTTGTATCCCCAGAGTCAGTCGACTGATCCAGATGGTCAGTCGACTGATACAGACCCAGGCAATTTCCTGGGTCTGGTTCAGTCGACTGAACCTGCTCCGAAGCATTTTTTAGGTTCTGGTTCAATCAACTGACCTTCTGGTTCAGTCGACTGAACCTGCTTCAGGAGCATATTCAGCCTAGCCCCCTTTGGGGCAAATCCGATAACACGGATGGAAGCGGACGAACGAGCAACTTCGACTTAGGATTTACGCCAAACGACTACCCAGCCTTGTATGGCCCTCCGAAATGCTCCACTAACGTGTTCAAACATCAGAGATTGGATTTTTACAAAAATTGAACAATTCACCAAATCGATCCAATTTGAAAGCAAATGAACATAAATAAGTGTTAGGAATTCATACCCAACAACAACAATATCTATAGAAATAGATGTGAGTTCAAAAACTCACTTTTAAACCCGTAAACGATTAAGGAGAAGCTTGAAAGCAAAGGAAAATCAACTACTCTTCAACTTCAACTCTAGAAGCTTGTGTCTAAGCTCAAAAGAAGAACATTTCCTAAGTTAGGTTTAGGAAATTTCTGAAATTAAAGAGAGAATGAGTTGGAGAAGAAGAAGGAGATGCTTACCAAAGCTTCTCTTTGAATTTGGAGCAAGAATTTGTATTTGCAAAGAAGATTAGGGCTTAGGAATTCTAATTCTTTTTCTCTTCCCCCATTTTTCTTAAGCTAGAGTGTTAGGAAATATTATGAAGAAGTGAAGAGGAGTGAAGTGGAGTTGGTTGATATGTTGGGTTAATGGGCTGAAACCCAAACCCAAAACCCTAACTGAAAACATCAAAATTTTACTCACTCCAAACATATCTATGTTTATACTTAAAAAAGTTGTAAACGCCATTTTGGACTCAATGGAGGTGGTCTTGAGTCCCAATTCGATTGTTTACAAAAAGTAGCTTTTTGGACTTTAATCCGATTAACGATTCTATATTTAAATAAAATATTTAAATATTCAATCGTAAAATATGCGGGTTGTTACAAATTTATAAAAGATTAATTAAAAGGGCCTAGTGATTGCTTATGGTGCTAAATATTTGTTTGTTTGTTTTGATAGTTAAATAACCGACTATCAAATTTGGCCAAAATTTTAGTTCCTCGACTTGATGTGGGAACTATTTAGTCGTACACTTAGTACGTAGCCATCAGTGTAGGCTTGATTATTATTTGTGTTGAGGATGTTGATTCGTGTAGTGCGGAGTATTACTCCAATCTATCAAGCTTCCTTCTTGGCCGAAGGATAGCAAGTTGAAAGTTGGAATCGTGATAAGTCTATGAGACTTAGTTTCTATATGAGGTTGAGAAACGCTTTTGCGTTGTTGGTGCGAAGAGACCGGGATCGGATTTATCCAAAAACCACTTTGAACCAACATTTATATGACGATTGTGCAGGTTGTTCGATGATATTGATGTTTAGGATTTTCATAGTGAAGGACTGCTTGTTGATCATTTGGGGTTAAAAACCCAATATACATATAGTAGCAGTAGTCTCTTCGTTATGAAATATCCAATGCAAGGACTATTCGTTATGAAATATAGTGGTAGGAAAGTACCTTCGGTTTGTCCTGTTCCTGGACAACTTGTATGGATGAATGTCTGACATTTGCATTTTATGTGATCACGTACATTGGTTTTTACAAACGTACATCTTTTTGGTGGCGGAGAAGGCAACTTCTCTTAGCTTAACACCCTTCCTTGAGACGTACGAGCTCAAGGGTTGTATTTTTGTGAAATGCAATTAGTAGTCAACGGAAATGGCGAATGTGGCATTCAAAAGTGATATGTGATATGTGAAAGATAATCGTTACCTCTTTGGCCTCATCAACCGGAAATGACCGAAACAGGGTTAGATGCGGCAAGGCTAAGTGGGTCATTCCCAATTAGGATATGATCATCCCTTTCTAGATATATTTCTTTCCACTATGACATTCAGAATGTAAATTAATGTGGTTTGTATGCTATGAGGGCCCTCGGAAAAGGTCGATAACGACCGGGGGATGACATAATCGGTACTACCTAGTTATAAAGGTAGGACGGTCTTCTGTTGGTAGAGGAGCTTTGTGATGGTTCCTCGGGACATCCATCTAGAGGTGTACCGATCGAAAGGTAGTCCCTTCACCTGGTCATTTGTATGGAAATCCAACTCCGCTACGTGCCTGCCATTTTGTTTGTAGAGCCTAGTATGTTGTAATTTAATAATGGTAACAATTTCGGCTATTTTGATATTATTTGTATATACTAGACACTAGTATAATATCAGATGATTTGATATGAAAGGTTTTGGTTATCGTAAGGTAAAAACATGTCCGCGTTTATGTGTGGGCGTGTCTTACGAGATACTTTTGTTTTGAAAGGAAAAGTTTTGGTAATTTAATAAATTCAGTTGAGTGTGTTTCTCACGCTGGTTTACCAGACTTAACCGGGCATTCTTCCCTTTCAATGCTCGGGTCAGGCCGAGTATATTTACAGGTTCAGGTATTGGTGCTTTTGGAGCTTCAACAGGCAAGCTAGAGATCTTCATTTTCGTATACACGTATCTATTTTGATTATCCGCTTTGCGCATTGTTGTTGTTTTATATTATCGGCAATTATAAGGACATGTTATTATAACTGTCCAGGCTGATGATTAGTGATTGATTGTTAAACTCTGATTGATGTATGTATATACAGTTTCTGTTTTGTAAAGATCATTGATATGATATTATATGTTTTCCGCTGCGATGTGAGATTCTGTATTGTTCTGTTTGGTTCTATCTTCTCTCTTTCTTCTCTTTTCTTATTCTCTCTTCTTTTCTTTCTCATGACTTTCCATTAGTCTGTGCTTTTTGGGTCGGACATGTCTGGATTATTGTCGATTCAAAGGGTATGGATTTGCGGGTCGCCACATTTGGTATCAGAGCTTAGGCTTAGTATGTTCGTAGGCTTTGAGGTGTACTCAGTATAGATAAGGACAGTAGCACCCTAGATTTAGTTTGAGTGTATTATATATATGAGCGCATATTTTTTAGTGATATAAAATGTTTTATATTGTGTTTACTTATCCGTTGAGTTGTTTGTGAATTCTGGTCGGTATGTGGGACACCATGTTATCGATAGGGATTTATAAACACTTAAACGAGGCAAGTCGACATGTATTATTTTTAAATTGGGTAAATGAAATATTTTACCTCGATTATTTTTTGTATATAAAGGAAACCATTTTTAAGAAATTATTAAAGTGTATATAAATTGATTGTTTCGTTGTTGAAAATGTAAATATATATAAGTTAATGAAAGCTATTTGAATAATCTAAATAAAAACAACAATTGTAAAAGAATAAATTATATAAGAAAATGAATTATATAGTATGGAAATATTATTAATATGATTTACAATTGCAAAATAATCTTATCTATAAGAAATGAAACTGCATGAGTATATTATAAATATGAGTTGTAAATAAAAATGGATTTAAACTAAAAATTGACAATTTAAATCCCGTTGATTTTGATAGTTGTTTTTCAAAATTTAAAAGAGATTATATTATTATAAATCTAAATAAGATAAATGAATTTGGAATGAATCTTATATAAGTAAAGTAAAATAAGTGAAATTATATAGGTATAAATTTGTAAATGCGATTTATAAAAATAAAAGGTATTTTTAAAAGAATATAAAGCACTGAATTCACTACTGTTGCTGGGAAATAATAAGGGTGATGACTGCAGCATCATCAGTATCATTTTTGAGTTTCTGTGTGATGGATTTGCTACCAATAGTAAATTGAAAATTTAAGTTTTGTTGTGATAAGCAAATTTGAATTTAAAATCCAAGTTGAAATTGATAAATATAAGTGAAATGAGTTTTGGACTTATAATATGAAATAAAAATTTAATTTTAGTAAAGTTAAATAAATTAAATTGGATTTGAACTGGATTAGATAAGTTATTGAAATGGAAGTTAAACTTAAGTGGTAAGTGATTATATAATATGAATTTTGAAGTTTGAATAAATAAGTTGTGTAACTTATAAACTGAGAAAATGTAAGTAAAACCAAATGTTAAAATGGTTAAACAATTTTGTTAAGCAAAACAAAAATCTGAATTTGAATAGTGATATGAAATTTGACTTAAGTAAACGTTAAATAAAATGATTTTTGAAAATGAAATTTAACTCAAGTAAAGAAAAAGAAATGAGCTGATGAAATGAGTTAAATAAAATAGAATTTGAATTAAATTAGAAGTGAACTTAAGTTATATAGTGAAAGTAAATGCAAGTGAGAAAAAAATGAAATTTAACTTAAGTGATGTTGAATGAAGTTGAACTTGATATTAAAATGAATTAATAAAGTGAATTAATGAAATGAAGTAGTCAAATGAATATGAACTTGAGTTATATAATGAAATTCAACTTTAGTTGTTAAATGAATTGGCAATTGAATTAATGAATAAGTTGAATTGGACTAATGAAATAAATTAGTAAATAAAAATATGGATTAAAAGTGTTAAACCAAATTGAATGTAAGCGAATTAAATAAATTTGGTAATATTGAATATGAATTGGTTATTAGATGGATGTTAGTTGATTGAATAGAAATTCATTAAATGTTAATGGAATTTAATTAATGAAATTAAAAGCTAAATAATTGAATTCAAATTAGAAGTAAGTGAATCTAAATAGAATTGAATTTGATTTGAATTGGAAGTGAACTAAATGAATGTAAATTAGTGAATGTAAACTAATTGAATTTGAATAAATGGATGTTAGTAAATCCAATGTTAAGGAATCAAATGTGAATAAATTGAAAACCAATTCAATGAATATTAATGAGAAATGAACGTATGTTGATTTGGTTATGGATTGATTAGATAGATATTGGTTTGTTGGATGTAGTGGATGATAGTTGTTTGATGGATTGAATTTGTTGGTTTAGATTGCATTTGTTATATTGGTACATGATGTATATTGATAATAGATTGAACTTGCAAATTTACTCATTTAAATTTAATGAGTAAACGATTGAATTTTATTCGGTTGGGTGGTACCAACTAAATCGAGTACTAATTCCCATTTAATTCGTATTGAATTACCCAAAGCGGCGAAGAACATTACTTTCCATATATGTTTCTCATTTATTTGTTGAGTATTTAGTAGGTGCGGATGGCATATATTTCGCATTTGGAGCTCGCTTCCGTGCTATATTAGCTGTATATTGCTCGCTAATAATATATAAGGTACATATCTCGGATTACATATCGTATTTTTATTTTTATTTTCCCTACGGGATGCCTCATCCTCGAAAATGAGATGTATATTTGTGATATATTTATTGTGATTTTACTACGATCGAACCGCGCAAAGGAGACAATGGAGAAATTTTTTGAAATTTAAGGCGTTAGAAAAAATTTGAAAAAATTGGGAAAATTTTTTATAACTATAATTTTGATTTTGAGTTAAAAGTTAAACGATATTAGTTAGTTTTGAAAAGATAACTAAGTATGGATTTGTAAACTTAGAGAAGTTTTTCTAAGAAGTTTAACGAATGGATTTTCGAAATGTTAAAAGTTTAAATGATTTCGGTAATCTAATTTGAACAAATTGTTTTGAAAAGTTAATGGATTTTGTGACTTTTTCTTGCTTGGTAATTTCGAGGAAGAAATTCTTTTAAATAGGGGAGAATGTAACGACCCGGAATTTCTGTCATTCAAAATTCGAGTATTTAATTGATTTTAAATATTCACAAGTTGATTTTATAAGTAGAATAACTTATATTTTGAATATAAGAATTTATTTGATAATTAAATCGTTAATTTAATATTTGAAATTGTAGAAATAATTGAGATTTGAATTTAATGTGAATAAAAATGATTTATAAAGTTGAATTAAATTCTATTTGAATTAGAATGATGTTGGTAAACTTTTAAAATTGAATTAAAAATTAATTTATTGAAATTGAATATTTTAATATTTAATTAACGTGTAAAAATAGTCATTTTTGATACGGTCTCGGATTTCGATGAAACTAGTTTCATTAGATCCGTAATGTTATATTATATAGGATTCCAAATTTCGTGTCAATCGTAGCCGTGGGAAGCTGAAACGCGTAGAAATTTGTTTAAGTAAATTTTAATTAAAATAATTCGATTCGAAAACCTATCTTCCAAATACGATCGAATTGGCTCCCGATATATATTCCATTGTATTCGGAATAGGGGTAAACCATTATAAACGTCAGGCGGCACACTTCGTTTGGAGTTCGAAAAATTTTCGGATGAATAGTGTCGTGAAATTTTCTATAAAAGGACTTCGTATTTTCATTTTTTTCACTCAGAACCCTAATCTCCTAAGCTCTAGCCGCCGATTTTGATTCAATGGCCAAAATCTAATGTCGATCCTTCTTCAAATCCTCTCAATCCACACAGAATTAGACAAAGGCCTCAACTAGGAAATTGTAGTACTCGTCGAGACGAGTAAATCCATACGGTGATGATCAAGTTTGGTGAGGTGGATCGATGGCTACGGTGCCATGTTCATCCATTCTTTGCGCACACTTTTCTAAGTGAATAAGGGGCCGAGCTCATCCATGCTTAGGGCGGTGGTGCACGACGTGGAGGCGCACGTGACGACAGCGTTTGATCAACTTCTAGGTGCTCGTTGGGGTCGCGATGATTAGGGTTTGAAGGTGGATAGATGGGTTGAGTTGTGTGATGTAAACAACGGGGAAGAAGAAGTCTTGCACTGCCCTGATCTTGTGAAGCAAATCGAACGGCCCAGATTCGTTTAAGGTTTAAAATAAATAAATAAAATATGTAAATTATATTATATAAATTCGTGTGATGTTTAAAATGCTATAACTTCTTCATACGAGGACCGTTTTTGACGAAACGAGTTGCGTTGGGTCCGTATTGACGAGCACTACATTTTAAAGCTGGTTTGGAGTTGATTGGAGCTAGTGGAAATTTTGGGTAAAATGAAACGTCTGTTTAATTTTATTCGGAATAAAACGCCACAACGTCTTTGGAACCAAAGTGAGTACCACTCACTCTTTCTGTCTCGCTTATATTTTATATAAGTGAGAATAAATTTATTTTATGCTGATTGATGATTGTTTGGATGATATATGATATTATATATATATATATATATTGGTTTGGATATATTTCCTGCCTATTTGAGCAGATAAGACCCTATACGTTCCCGTGTATGAGCGGATGACCTTTTGTACATGCATCTGCCTCGAAGCGAACATTGTACATATTTTCTAATATGTATATTTGTTGCAGGTGACAGGTTGGAGGGATCCAACTGGATTCCTCACCAGTGTTGATTTTATTTACAAATATTGATATATATGCTGTTATCATATGATATATGATGTTTTGGATGCCAGGATTGATATGATTGATGTGATCACCTTGTTTAGCATTTTTGCAGCATTGGGCCTTATTTTGGAGATTTAAAATATTAAATTGATGATTTCAATTTAATAAGGATTTCAAAGTGATTTTGAAAATATATGATTTTGGAATTGTTAAGGAAATGAGTTTATTTTAAATAAATAAGAAGTTGTAATTTTTATGTTATAAAAATTATGATTTTTGTGAAATGGGATCAAAATGTGATTTTTGAAATATGAAGTTGATCATTTTGTAAATTAAGTTAAATTGAGAATTTTGATTTATTATAAACGGTTTATATATAAGATTTATAAAATTGATATTTATAAATAAAAATAATGGAATTATAAAGGAGTTTTATAAGTGTTAAAATAAAGTTATAAATGGATTTTATAAGTGAATAAGATTCATAAATTTATGAAGTTATAAAAAGGAATGAATTTGTAAATAAGAGAATTATAAGTAAATTAACTTATAATTAGATTTTGGCAAGTAAATGAGATATAAACGAGATTGGTTAATAAAGGAATTTTATAAATTGAAGTTTTATAAAATATAAATGTGATTTATAAACATTATTTTATAAATTCGAAATTCACTTATTTTGATAAGTTAGATATGAAAGTTTATTAAAGGGATTTTATTCACGATTTTGGACAGTGAATAACCATTTAATAAAATGAATGTTTTGAAAACTGATTTTTAAATGGAGTTAAATGGTTTGAAGGTGTTTTAAAATGTGTTAAGTATCGAATACATAGATTTCAACATTCATTGTTGAAATAGACGTTTTCGAGAAACAAGGGAAGCATGGACTATAACACTGTTGTTATAGTAAATGATTTTCAAAAGAAGATGTTTTGTATAGTATATGGGATTTATATATCTATCTAATTATCGAATCCCTATACTAGTGATTTAGGGTTGTCGTAACGATGTTTTACGCAACATTCATTTTGACCCAAATAAATATGTTTAAGAGAATGTTTTCCTTAAAGAATAAAATATATACTTAATCCTGATTTAAGTATATGTAATATTTTCTAAGTGTTGAAAATAAATTGATTTGTGAATTACTTATTATTAAATAAGTATATGGAAATGTTTTCCAAATATAGAATATTAAAATGGTTTTGAGATTATATAGTTTTAAAGATAAATTGAAGTGAATATTTGGAAAGTGATTTAATTTATAAAAGATTAATTAAAAGGGCCTAGTGATTGCTTATGGTGCTAAATATTTGTTTGTTTGTTTTGATAGTTAAATAATCGACTATCAAATTTGGCTAAAATTTTAGTTCCACGACTTGATGTGGGAACTATTTAGTCGTACACTTAGTACATAGCCATCTGTATAAGCTTGATTATCGTTTGTGTTGAGGATGTTGATTCATGTAGTATGGAGTATTACTCCAATCTATCGAGCTTCCTTCTTGGCCGAAAGATAGCAAATTGAAAGTTGGAAATGTGATAAGTCTATGAGACTTAATTTCTGTATGAGGTTGAGAAACGCTTTTGCGTTGTTGGTGCGAAGAGACCGGGATCAGATTTATCCGAAAACCACTTCGGACCAACATTTATACGACGATTGTGCAGGTTGGCCGATGATATTGATGTTTAGGATTTTCCTAGTGAAGGACTGCTTGTTGATCATTTGGGGTTAAAATCCCAATATACATATAGTAGCAGTAGTCTCTTCGTTATGAAATATCCAATGCAGGGACTATTCGCTACTAATCCTAGGGATTTCCCGATAGGATGTGATAGGAGAGTACCTTCGGTTTGTCCTGTTCCTGGACAACTTGTATGGATGAATGTCTGGCATTTGCATTTTCTGCGATTACGTACATTGGTTTTTACAAACGTACATCTGTTTGGTGGAGGAGAAGGCAACTTCTCTTAGCTTAACACCCTTCCTTGAGACGTACGAGCTCAAGGGTTGTATTTTTGTGAAAGGCAATTAGTAGTCAACGGAAATGGCGAATGTGGCATTCAAAAGTGGTATGTGATATGTGAAAGGTAATTGTTACCTCTTTGCCCTCATCAACCGGAAATGACCGAAACAGGGTTAGACGCGGCAAGGCTAAGTGGGTCATTCCCAATTAGGATATTATCATCCCCTTCTAGATATATTTCTTTCCGCTATGATGTCCGAGATGTAAATTAATGTGGTTTGTATGCTATGAGGGCCCTCGGAAAAGGTCGGTAACGACCGGGGGATGACATATTCGGAACTACCTAGTTACAGAGGTAGGTCGGTCTTGTGTTGGTAGAGGAGCTTTGTGATGGTTCCTCGGGACATCCATCTAGAGGTGTACCCATCGGAAGGTAGTCCCTTCACCTGGTCATTTGTATGGAAATCCAACTCCGCTACATGCCTGCCATTTTGTTTGTAGAGCCTAGTATGCTGGAATTTAATAATGGTAACAATTTTGGCTATTTTGATATTATTTGTATATACTAGACACTAGTATAATATCAGATGATTTGATATGAAAGGTTTTGGTTATCGTAAGGTAAAAACATGTCCGTGTTTATGTGTGGGCGTGTCTTACGAGATACTTTTGTTTTGAATGGAAAAGTTTTGGTAATTTAATAAATTCAGTTGAGTGTGTTTCTCACGCTGGTATACCAGACTGATTCGGGCATTCTTCCCTTTCAATGCTTGGATCAAACCGAGTATATTTACAGGTTCAGATTGGTGCTTTTGGAGCTTCAGTGAGCGAGCTCGAGATCTTCATTTTCATATACATGTATCTGTTTTGATTATCCACTTTGCACATTGTTGTTGTTTTATATTATCGGCAATTGTAAGGACAGGTTATTATAACTATCCAGGCTGATGATTAGTGATTGATTGTTGAACTCTGATTGATGTATGTATATACTGTTTGTACCAAAATTGGGCACAACACTCTTTGGATGTGTTTGAAGGGATAAAATGAAGAATACAAATGGAAACTGAGGAAGATCTAACAAACACACCAATTGATAAACAAGAAAATCACACAGAAACACACAAATTTAGAGTGGTTCGGCGTATGGCCTACGTCCACTATGAATTGGCTGACTTTTATTGATTTTTGCTTGCTGGTTACAACGAGTTACAATAGTAAAATTCGAGTACAATAGTGATTTCTGCAGAGCCTGGACGTAGAAGAGCCAAAAGTCCCTTTTTAGTAAGTCCCGGGCTGCTATTTATAGGCGTAGGCAGCAAATATCTCGCTCAGATCCCGGAAGACCTCTTCTCTCACGTGGATGGACCCACGCGATCGATCCCCGGTCATTTGAACTTGATCCGTGATCGATACAAATGAATTTCGCATCGATCAATATTTGGCCCAATCGAGTCGAGATCGATCATGAACATTCTTGAGGTTGCATGCAAGCTCCTGTGAAAATTTGGTGTCATTTGGACTTGTAGATTTTGAGTTATGATCGATGCAAGTTTGGATTTGTTGAAGGCTGTTAAGTTCGCATCACTTCGGTTTGCATCGATCCGTTCGCATCGCTTATGGGCACATGATGCCTGATGACGTGGTGCTTACTTTTTGGATCGATCCACTTTTTATGCCGAGTGACCGAGTCTTCCACTTGAATGTGCCTTGTTCGTATCGACCCAGGATATTCCCTTCGTATCACTTTTTGCACTCAACTTCGCATCGATCCCTCGCACCCAACTTCGTATCGATCCTTTACAATTGCTTTGTATCGATACGAACTTACGTTCTTTGTATCGATAACTCAGAGGCCATTTCGTATCGCTTATTGGTTGGGGTGTTGATTTCGTATCGATCTGTGGCTGATCGATACGAAGCATGTTTGGCAGTGGGTCGATACGAAGTGGACTCACATGTTACTGCAGATGGATGCGAAGTGGGTAAGTTCAGATAGATACGAAGCGGGTTTGCGTGGATGGGTACGAAGAGAAGCTTGTCTACTGATGGATGCGAAATGAATCGATGCGAACAGAGGGATACAAACAGAATGCTCTTCTCCCAGAATTTGATCGGCCCATAACTTGAGCATACGAACTCCGATCGACTTTGAAATGTTGGCTTCTGTAGCTTTACTTGTCCTGTCATATCAATTGTAGCTTGATCCGGACTTAGGCAAAATTTACCAGTATCCATAGTGACTCAGTGTATAACCGATCTTCAGGATGAGCTGTCTTTGGTTTCTAGTTAATTTCTTGGTGTCACGGCCTTGCCAAAAGGCGAGATAACATTTGCCACCCAAAGTACGTCTTGTGTGAACATGACGTGCTTTGAAAAGCTGCAATCTTCATTCTGAAAAGTTCGATCTGATCTGTTGAGTAGTTGTTGTCTTTTTGTCGAAAGATATAACCTTTGATTGATCTTCAGTAACAGAAATAATGAATTGTTGACTGCCAATTGTTGTACTGTGCACTGTTGTAACTGAGAATTGAATGATAGCAAACTGTTGTTCATTGTTGTAATTGTTATCAGGTGAGCATTCACTTTTCGTGACTTTGAAAAGTTTAATATTAGTCTGTCATACATGTACATATGTTAACCTAACTCCCGTTAACGTTCGCACGTCCACGAGTTGTTGTTAGTTTTTTTCGCATTGAATTCTGTATCGATCCTCTCCTGAATCGATGTGAAATTCGAGTTGCAACAATGCTTGACGGTTGCTTTGGAGTTTCTCTTCGTATCAGTCCTCTCCTGGATCGATTAGAGGAATTTGAAATTCTGTTTTCGTATCGATGGTGATCGACACGAATTATTTGACCTTTTAAAATAATTCGTATCGATGCATTTTTGATGGGTTCGAATGGTTCAGATAAGTCATTGCTTTGTGTTTCATATCGATAGCCTGATGGATACGAAAGGTTTCATCTCAGATCAGCCGTGGATGGATACAAAGGAGGTTCCCGAATCGATGGCCAATGGGTACGAACAGGCCACTTCGTATCGGTCATAGTGTAGACCTCTTCAACCGGTCAGTTTGTACTGGGATACGAATTGACACTTCCTTTGGGTCGAACCGATATAAATACTTTTTGGACTTAGAAAATTTTCACTTGCTATCGTTTTACTTTCTGCCTTCGTATCAATATAGCATTCGAGAAAAAAGAACGGTCTTCGTCCCCAAATTGAATAGCTCTTCATTCCTTTGAACTGACTATTTAAATTAGGTAGCTAAGCGATCAATTTCACTTTAAAATGACGAGACTCGAGTTTCAACGCCATTCCATTCATGTTTGTGGTTGATTCCGGTGATGCCAAGGCTGGAATTAGGCCAGAGCTTGGTTGAGGAAGGTCGTGGTGGCGTTCGTGTTGATTGAAGAAGATGAAGTATGGAGGGGTACGAGGAAGAGATCTATATCGATGATGGATGGTAGGCGAGTTCGTGTCGATCCGAACGCGACAACACTTCGTACCGAATGAGTGAATTGCTTCATATCGATGGATGGTGGGTATTCATGTCGATCATTTAGCTATGGTCATTCATATCGATGCAAAGTGATCGATGCGAATGCTGGACCTGATGTTCGATACGAATTAGAGGACTTTGATCGATACGAACTGAGTTTTGGGTGACCAATACGAAACGCCATTCTAAGATCGATACGAACTACTGCCTGCCATGACCGATACGAACTCATCCCTAGTGATTGACCCAAGTACACACCGTGATGGATACGAAATCCTTTACAATCGAGCATCTGACTCCGACGAGCTTCATTCTTGCATATCTGGACTTAACTGTTAAACTGCATATTTGACTTCCCTTCGAAGCTCATCGATGGAACTGTAACTTGACAAAATTTTGATGAACATTAACTTGGACCGATCTCTGAAGTTTGAGTGGCACGGTTGTGACGGTCAGCGATGACGGTCGCTCTGGTTGAATCTCTAAATCTTATCGTTTGAACATTTTCTCAAATTCTGTAGGATTTCTTAAGTATTATGTAGTATCGCACTGCACAACACATTCATGCATTTCACTTTGGGGAACACACGGGCTTATTATCATCTAATGATGGTTTTTACTGAGTTGATTAGTTATGGAACCCGGGAGTTCACAACAGCAGGAGGTTTAAAGTTCATCTCCTCAGATAATAGAGATGCCGGCCATCGCGGCCGAAGTCATAATTCCAGCTCCAAATGAGCTGCCAGGAGCAGTCTTTATTGCGAATCCTCAAGATTATGTACCATCCAATGTCTTCGAAGATATGTTGGGGAGAATCTGCCTAAGACACGGTCTATCGTTAGATGACGTTCTGCTACCAGGACTGAATGATAGGCCACATATTCCCCCAGAAGGGTTCACCGCCTTTAACAGACATTCATGCACAGCTGGAATGCTTCCTCCATTTAACCAATACATTCGAGAAGTGTTAGCTTCCTTTGGAATTGCTCCGTCATAGTTACATCCAAATGGATATGCATTGTTGAACAGTTTATTCATTGTTTTCATGGAGCATCTCTTTCGACCCCCGACTCCGAAAGATGTCAGATTCTTGTTCGATGTCCAGAGTCGGGGAGATAATCCCTCATTCACATTCCTAGAGGCAGTCATGAATTGCCAAGTGGTGACTGGATCCTAGACCAGGCTTAGCTACTTCAAGATGGAGTGGTTCTATGTTCGATGCCCGCCAGGGTTTGCTAGACGGTGATTAGTTAGACGTAAGTGCCGTAATTTTTCCAGTAGCTAACGAGACAGTTGTAGCTGATGCTGAGTCTAACATTTTCTTTCCTTTACAGCCGAAATTCCGCGACCCGAAGGTGCCCAATTTAAAGAAATAGTGCGGATCCTTCAAGGGGTGCCTGGTGAGATGAGAGAGATTGACTCGGTGCTGACAAATGAAAATTTGAGAGTCTTTGGCTGATTGATCAAGAACAAAGCATAAGACTTGAGGGACCACTTAGGATAGCCCCGACGAGGCATGGCATAAAGCGCCCGGGATTGTAATTGTTGAACAGGGCGATGAGGAAGGTACGCCCATCGAAGATGAACCCGTAGTCGGGCCCTCAGATAGTCTTCGACATTCAGAGGGGAAGAGGAAAGGCAAGGAAGTTGCTTATAAGCATCATAAGTCTTCAAGATGGAATCCGTGGCCATGTCTCTGTCGGCCACCGGTGTTATTTTCTCGGAGGCTCCTCCTCCACAAATGGAGAATCCCTTCGAGGGACTTGTGATATTCCAATTCCGGACTATGTGTCACTCAAACAAGACACCGGATTGGAAGGGCTCCACAGCGCTTTAGATTTAGGCGAGCCACTTCCTATGAGTATGGTGACACAACCGGTTGGTTGGGGGGTTTTGCATATGCATACATACACTTTCATGGCACTACATGATTTCCAATCACAAGTTATTCATTTCTGGAGATTATTAACTCTGGTTCTCTTTCTATTTTACAGATACGATGACTACGCGAGAATCTATGCTACGAAGCCTTCGCTCGGCACGCCAGTCATCCAGTTCATATTATGAGTCCCGTAGAAGGGAAGCCGATAGAGACCGCGATCGCGATTATTCTAGCCAGGAGCGTTATGAAAGGGAGAAGGACAGAAATAGAGAATATAGACATCGATCCCGGTCACGTTCTCCGCCTCCTCGAGCTCCGACACAACCTTCCGGCCATGGCAAACAACCCTTGGAACCCTCACGTCAAAGGCCGCCTTCTCAAGTACAAAGGTCCGATTAATAGCGCAAGAGGATGGAAATCGAAACTACCGCTGCCACTGAGCAAGCTGTCACTGAGCCCACAGGGGAGGGAGCGATCAAAATCGCCCAGTTAAAAAAAGATTTCCCCAACATTTTTTTGGATGGCTTCATCTTCCCTCCGCATTTAAAGAGAATTCCAATTGAGGCGGAATAAATTATGCATGATTACATCTATGTTGTTTATTGCTAATATCGGGAGTGGATGAAGACCACGGACAAAGCATCGGTGGTGGCCTTTGAGCGGGCAAAAATAATTGAGAAATTAGAAGCTGATCTTGCTCAAAAGAATCGCATAATTCAAGTGCTTAACAATGGGGCCGAATCTTCCAGGAAATCGGAAATAGAGGCCAACAAGAAAGCCGAAGAGGCAAATCAGTCTATGGAAAGGATGCGACAGACGCATTTTGCCTTGGTCGAGGAGATGGGCCATCGAAACACCACTGTTATGGCCGAAAGGGACGCTGCACTGAAGGAGCTTGAGGAGCTTAAGGACAAATTGGATGAAATCGTCAAAGAAAAAGATGATGCAAACAAAGCCGCCCAGGAAGCGTGTGAACGATGAAAGGGACGCGGTAGCGCTTAAAATTCAAGAAGCCGAGGCCAGGGTTGAGAATGAAGTGAAAGCGGTGGAGGCCAGGTTGGAGACTGACATCGAAGATCTTCTTATCACATACAACGCTAAAGTGTTGAAGCACCAAAACCTAACCTGCTTGATAACTATCCATCGCACTTGTATAATGCTTGGGGCCGCTTGGTGGAAGACGAGAAAGCCGAGCATCGAGCTGAATCTGTTGATGAATTTGAACTAGAGAACCGAGTGCTGAGTGAAGACGAGAGAAGAGTTCTCCACGACATCACTATTACATATGAAATGGAGAAACTCAGTACCTAGCACTTGGAGACTGGAGAGGGTTCTGGCATTGAGCACCATGATGCGGGTTCTGAAACTCTTGTGCTAACCCTGCCTGAGTCTATTCCTGCGATTGATCCTCAGTCTATTCCTGCGTATAATCCCGATCAACCGCAGTTGTCTCCAGCTCGCGAGCATGTTTTTGAAGCAGCTCCGCCACCCGTGAGCCAATCTGAGGAAGGTACTCTGAACATTTTTTGTGTTCATTCAAAGCTGGAAACGTAGATTGAAGTAATCGCTAAATTTTTTCTTTGTCTCTATTCAGTGATAGGAGCTACATCTGCCGCGCCTCCTGCAACTCAAGAGCCGCATCACGAGCAGGAGGCCATCATAACAGAAGCGACCACTACAATGGCTACTGCACCAACCGACGGAACACAGGGGAGCACGCTTACTTTTGATGAGCAGATGATGGAGGAACTTCTCGGTCATCATAGTGACCCCTTTGTCAGTCTGCCATTCATCATGGGTGGAGGTGCACCTGTGACCAGCTCCTCAGGCCCAACTGCCAGCATCTCCGCAGATGCCCAAACACTTCATGAAGAAGAAATAATAGCTGAGATCAATGTTGAGATGGAAGCGGCCGCGCAGGCCAGTGGCTTTGGAGGTGGAATGGCGGGACCCCGTCGTGCCCCTTTGCGGATGATTTCTCCCGATGGTACCATTATCGACACCGATGTGCCTCCTACTTCTTCCAACATCGATCATGTCCCTCCGACTCCACCTTCAGGAAGCATTCCAATCCATGTGAGTTTGGAGGAGGAAGTTACCATAATGCCGCCGACTGGAGATCAATTGCCAAAAGGCAAGGGCTTAAAGAGGCATCCAAGTGGTCGCTCCAATGGGTCAACGCTGAGGGGGAAGAAGAAGAAAGTGAAAGAATAGGCATGTCTTTTCATCTCATTTTTGGTAGAGAGATAGGAATTCCTTTTTTATTTTTGTAGGCCGTGTATAGATGCGGGTTCGGCCCCTGCTAGTAGGATTTTTTGGAATAATTTTGTACTTATCCTTCTTTTCTAAAGAATAGCCGAAATAAAATTTCATTTTGTCTTCAGCACAGTTTGCGTTTATTTCGTTTAAGTATTTCAGCGTTCGAGCTTCCATTCAATGTATTCGTGAAGCATCAGTCTTTGAATCGGACCTGAGTTTAGTTGTTGAGTTCTAAAGCTACGGCCTCAGGTCACGATCGAATCGTTAAGTCAAGTTCCAATACTGCACTGTCTCGATCAGTGGATAATACTTAAGTTATGTCCCCAGTTTCAGGGACAAATTGAAAAGATCTGTCATCAATCACTTCTTTCCTTCAATATACCGATCTTAACTTTGTGAAATGAAGCTGAAATAAGACGAGGCCGGGTGGTCGAATCACACTCGCTCATCAATTGATGGTTGCATCCACACTCTGGGGATTGCACTTGTAAGTCGGCGGTCGGTCGCGCCTGCTTATGGTTTTGAGATATGTTCACGCTCCGGGGACGTTAGTTATTTTACGGGTGGTCAGCCACGTCCGTTTGATATTTAAGACTTCGTCCGCACTCTGGGGACTTAGATCGATTCGTGGGTGGTTAGTCACACTCACTTTGCGTTTATACTCCGGCCCGCACTCCGGAGGCTCGGAGTTGTTCTACGGGTGGTCGATTCACACCAGGTTTGTGTCTAAACTCCAATCCGCACTCCGGGGATTTAGAGTTAGTCATTGTTTATACTCCAGTTCACGCTCAGGGGACTTAGAGTTAGTTGATGTTTTTACTCCGGTTCACACTCTGGGAATCTGGAGTTAGTTGACAGATGGCCAGTTACATCTGCTATGTATTTAAGAATTTCATTCGCACTCTGGGAACGACAGATGTATCAGGATCGTGGATGGTCGGATCACATCCACCTTGAGTTAACAAGCAAGGTCGTTAGATGGATGGGTCCATCCTCCTCGAACTTGGCTTAAATACGGGCGAAGTCATTAGGTGGACGAATTCACCCTCTTCGAACCCGTATTAAGGAGTTTATACTCCAGTTCGCACTCTGGGAATCTGGAGTTAGTTAAAGGATTGTCGTGTATCAACCCTTTTTTGGCTTCAGTGTGATGACTTGCCCCCGAGCTCGGGTTTCACATAGCGAGTGACCGGTAATATCACAGTCACTCCCTATTTGAATAAGTCCCACCATAGGATGGAACTTAGCTCTCCATGCATAGTGATGGTTGTATGACGCATTTCAAAACATCACAGCTCTGGCTCGAAGAGATTGCATTTTATTGCTGAAATAAGAAAATACGGCAAAGTCAGTTGCCTTATTACAAATTCAAATTTCAAAATGCATAAACAAATTGCAAATGAAAAGTAGACCGAATAAATAAACAGAACCTGTTATGTGTAGTAGCGTGAAGACTCTCGCGGTTCCAGGCTCTCGTCAGAGTAAGACCGTCAACGGTCGATAATTTAAATGTGCCATCTCCGAGATTTTGTTCGATGACATACGGCCCTTCCCACGTCGGCTTCATATGTGAAGGAACCGGGTAAATTCTCTTAAGGACGAGATCGCCGAGTTCGAAGGTACGGGGTTGGACCTTGGCATTGTATAATCGAGCGACTCGACTTCGGTATGCGGCTGCCCTCAAATCAGCCTCTTCTTGCTTCTCATCCAATAAATCCAGAGATTCGGTAAGTAATATAGCATTCGTTTTTGGATCATAATAAGTCACACGATGAGAAGGTACTTCCATCTCGACTGGAATAACGGCTTCTGAACCGTAGAAAAGAGAGAATGGAGTGTGGCCGGTGGTGGATTTGTGGGTTGTCTGATAAGCCCATAAAGCCATAGGAAGTTCATCGATCCATTTGCCCCCAGCCTTTTCCAGTCGTTTCTTCAGAATGGACTTTATAACTTTATTAACAGCTTCAACCTGTCCATTTGCTTCAGGGTGTGCAACTGCAGAGAATTTCTTCTAGATGTGGAAACGTTGACATAAATTCTTAAATTCAACACTGTCGAATTGGGCTCCGTCGTCAGTGATGATGGTATGTGGGAGACCAAATCGACAGATAATGTTGCGTACTACAAAGTTGATCACTTTCTTCATCGTGATAGTAGCAAGGGGCTCAGCTTTCGCCCATTTGGTAAAGTAATCAACTGCAACAATGGCGTACTTCGCACCACCTTTGGCCAAAGGTAGAGAACCAATAATGTCAATCCCCCATACGGCAAACGACCATGAACTGACCATCTGAGTTATTTCGGTAGGTGGGGCTCTTGGAATCCGAGCGTGTTTTTGACATCTGTCGCATTTTCTGGCATAATCCGATGCATCGCGATTTACAGTCGGCCAATAATATCCATATCGAAGCACTTTCTTGGCAAGAGCTTGCCCCCCAGTGTGATCACCACATTCTCCTTCATGTACATTATGCAATACTCGTTTGAATTCATCGTGGGCGATACACCGGAGCAAAGGAACGGAGTACCCTCTTCTATACAAGACTCCATTCTGAATAGTGAACTGCGAAGCCTTTCGAAGAACTTGTCTCTTTTCACTCCTGTGCTCCGGTAGGGTCCCATGCTCAAGCTAGTTTCTGAACGGAGTCATCCATGACTCCTTATCGGGAATGACTTCATACCCCCAGTCTGTTTCCATTCGACCGATTCTCGGGGAAGATAACGTCTCTACGGGAATGATTCCCATTTGTTGTGCTTCACCTGTACTGGCTAACTTTGCTAAGGAATCGGCCTTCTGATTGCGTTCTCGGGGTATGTAATAAATGGCATAATAATCGAACTGATCCAATATTTCTTGAACCCGAGCAAGATAAGCAGCCAATCTTTGGTCTTTGGCCTGGTACTCTCCTTGAACTTGACACATGACCAATTGTGAATCAAAATAAATCTCCACATCAATAATTCTCAAATCTATTGCGAGTCTCAATTCGGCGAGCAGGGCTTCATATTCAGCCTCGTTGTTAGTTGCATGGAAATTGAACTTTAAAGCATAGCATATAGATCGGCCTTTAGGAGTTTCAAGTACAACTCTAGCGCCTGAGCAACGGTCATTTGATGCACCGTCAGTATGCAGCTTCCAGATATATTTTGGAGATTCACTTGTTTCGGGCAAGTCCTCCGGGATAGTGAATTCAGCGATGAAATCTGCTAGGACTTGTCCGAGGATGGCTCGCCTTGTTGTGTAAGCAATGTCGAACTGACTCAGCTCGATATTCCACTTTAGTAACCTACCAGACGTCTCAGGCTGCGTAAGGACCTGTCGTAACGGCTGGTCGGTGTAGACGGTGATAGAATGAGCTTGGAAATACTGGCGAAGCTTCCTTGAGGCAATGACAATACAATAAGCCAGCTTTTCCAGCTTCGGATAATTTCTCTCTGCTCCGGTCAGTCGTTTGCTAATGTAATAAACTAGCCGCTGTATCCGGTCTTCCTCCCGAATTAGAGCAGCACTGATTGCGTTTTCTGACACCGCCAAGTAGATGTACAATCTCTCGTGATCAATAGGCTTTGATAGAATGGGTGGTGTGGATAGGTGTTGAACCAATGCTCGGAATGCGCCCTCGCATTCTGTTGTCCATTCAAAATTCTATTTTCCTTTTTTGATCAGATCAAAGAAGGGAATGCATTTGTCGATGGATTTTGAGATGAACCTACTCAGTGCCGCTACCTTTCCGTTGAGGCTCTGAACCTGCTTTATAGTCCTTGGAGTCTCAAGATTTCTGATTGCCCAGATCTTCTCGGGATTGGCTTTGATTCCTCGAGCATTAACGATAAATCCAAGGAACTTTCCAGATGCGACCCCAAAGTGGCACTTCAACGGGTTGAGTTTCATTATGTACTCTCGGAGGATGTTTAACATCGATTCCAGGTCTTTGATATGATCAGTGGAGAATCGCGACTTCACAAGCATGTCGTCCATATATACCTCCATGGTTTTTTCGATCTGGTTAGCGAACATTCGATTAACTAGCCGTTGGTAAGTTGCCCCAGCATTTTTGAGTCCGAAGGGCATGACTTTGTAGCAGTAAAGTCCCAGATCGGTTACGAAGCTGGTATGCTCCTGGTCAGATAAGTGCATGAGTATCTGGTTGTAGCCAGAATACGCATCCATGAAGGATAAGAGTTCATGTCCAACCGTTGAGTCTACGAGCTGATCGATTCGGGGAAGTGGAAAACTGTCTTTGGGGCAAGCTTTATTCAAGTTTGAGTAGTCAATGCACGTTCTCCATTTCCCTTTAGGCTTTTTGACAAGTACAGGATTGGACACTCACTTCGGATATAATGCATCTCGGATAAACCCGTTTGTCCTGAGTTTATCTACTTCTTCTTTAAGGGCGACAAATCTCTCTGGATCCATACCACGCCTTTTTTGCTTGACCGGGACATGCCGCGGGTCAATATTCAATATGTGGCTCGCGATGTCTGGCGAGATCCCACACATGTCAGAGTGCGTCCAGGCAAACACGTCGAGGTTTGCCTGGAGAAATTCAACCAATTGCTTCTGCATTAGTTGGCTTAGCTGAGAACCAATCTTTATCATTTTAGAATCGTCATCATCGTCGATCGGAACATCGATCGTCAGCTCGACCGAGGAAGCTTGATTGTCTTTACTTTCGCTTTCACTTTCGGTATCTCTCGGGTCAAGATCCCTTGGGAATTGGTTGGGGTGCCTGGGCCTTGGCCCAGGCGTCAATTGTCAATTCTCAGCAAAGCAGATGCAGAGAGATTCCTCTATGCTCTTTCCTTTTTCTTTCCGCTGCGCCTCCCGCAGCTTAGCAACATAACAGGCTCATCCAACAGCCCGATCTCCCTGAACGACTCTAACTCCATTGTCGGTAGGGAACTTTAAAGTCAGACACCAAGGGGCAATGGCAGCCCTGAACTCAGCTAGGGCCCGTCGGCCCAAGAAAGCGTTGTATGGCGAGTCTATGTCCAACACAACAAACTGTCATATCCGGACTCTCCGGCGTTCTCCAATTCCCATCTCCACTGGTAGTTCCACCACTCAAGTGGGTATAGTTGCACTCCCATTGAAGCCATGAATACGAGACTGACAAGGCTTCAAGTCTTTTGTTTCCATCATCATCTGATCATAAGCTCGCTTAAACAATATGTTCACCGAACTTCCACTATCTAGCAAGATCCTCTTCATCCAAGCAGGACCTATTTGAGCTGAAATGACAAGTGGATCTATGGTCGGGGCTTCGACTCTATCGACATCCCTGCTCCGGAATACGATGTCATCCGTCATCGTTTTCTGTTGTTTGGCCGGAGCCTCGTCTTCCAAATTACTACAACATTCGAAGCTCGCATGCCTAATAGAGCTGGCATACGACTCCATTTCCCTCCAGCTCCGATCTGCTGGATGAGGACCACCACTAACAGTATTAATCACCAACCTCCCGCCGGTACGAGCGGGTTCCTTCGGTCTTGCCTGATTTAGTATTTGGTTTTGATTTGATGGGCCCGCTCCTCCAGACTATGGCGCCCGAACAAACTGCTCCAACTTTCTCTCTCGTATCAATTTCTCAATAATATCCTGTAAATGACGGCACTCGTTTGTGTTATGGCCATAGCTATCATGAAATCTACAATACTTCCCCATTTGAATCTATTTTTCTGATGATTGCTTTGGAGCCAGTTTCTTATACTGAATAGTATTGCAGGTCTGCAAGTACACATTTTCCAGCGACGTATTCAAAGGAGTATAATTGTCAAACATAAGAGCCCTACGTCGGGCCCTACGATTTTGATCTCGTTTCCTGTTTTGATCTCCATTGCCTTTCTGTTGGTTCTGTTTATTCTGTATGTTCAATTGCACCTTTCCGGAACTCTCCCTGGTTTGTTTAACAGCAACATTTCTTTGAATCCCTTCCATACTAGGTCCTGCATCATCCTTTTTCCTAGACTGTTTCGCATCCTCCCTTCTCAAGAACTGGGCTACCTTGGAATAGAAATGGTCCAATGACGCAGGAGGTTTTCCAGCCAACCAGTTGCCAAATTTAGAATCGGGATCCATCCCCTTAGTTAATGCCATCAGAATTGAGTTGGGATTACTAATCTCAATGCATGCAGCATGAAACCTTTCCAGATAACGTCTGAGTGTCTCTCCGGGAGCTTGAGTGACACTAGATAAAGTATTGACATCTTTCGGTCTTGTGACATGCATGCGAAATTGTTCAACAAACTTCGTTGTCAATTGGTCAAAACACGAGATATATCGGGGTGGTAAATGGGTAAACCACATAGTTGCTATGCCCCTAGGGAGATCGGGAAACTCCGACACTTGACCGTATCACCGGCTCTTGCAAAATTCATCAACCATTCGTACTTTAAAATGTGCTGGTTAGGGTCAGAGCTCTCTTTATAAACAGGTAGAGTTGGCATCCTGAATCGCTGAGGCGGGTCAGCGTAGAGGATGTCATCGGTGAAGGGGGTATGACTCCAGGAGATTCCCCAGTCATCATTAGTAAGGCCCTGACTTTCACGGATCATCTAACGGATCATTGTCGGGATATCCGGCATCTGGACGTTCTGGGCATGCTGAGCCAAGGTGTGGTCGGGTTCCACAATGCGAAGAGGGGCTGGTCGCGGTCGACGGTCCATGTCTCGCCTCCTTGGTTCTATGTCTTCCGGGACATAAGGCTCAGGAGTATGATTGCGTTGACGGTGGGTCGGATCTGTTCGGTTCCGAGCATCAACTCCCAATTCAGTAGCAGTGGTGGTAGTGCGGTTGTCGATAATGTGATATGGGGGCAGTACCTCCTTGGGAGGAGGGTCCGGTCTGATGGCTAGTTGACGGGCCAACTCTCGATTGCCTAAGATTCAAGGTGCGCTGATGTCCAGTAGCCTGTGTATAGATTCCATCCAGTAGTGGGCGCGTGGATCTCTGATTAAAGTCAGAAGAGGCTGAACTTTCGGTGGATGAATAGGAAGCCTGATCCCTTCTGGATCTCCTTCGTCTTTGACGATTCAGTTGATTGGTCAATTCCGCATTGGTACGGAGTTGCTGAGTAAGCTGCTGGCGACTCTGTGTCAACTCTTGCATTAACAGTAGGAATTCTTCCCCGGTGACAGGGCCTTGCGGATCTAAAGGTCCGGCAGCATTCTGGTCGGCAGGAGGAAGTTGCACAGAGTTCTGTCTGTCCCGTCCTTCTGGATCTGCGGCTATTGAAGTAGTCCTGGTGTTAACCATGGTGGATAGCGAAGCTCTCTCCTAGACTTGGTACAAATCTAAATAGGATGGAAGAACTTCTGAACTTGAAATCTGGATCTTATCCTTAGATTTTCACAATCCAATATCGGTAGTAGATCCAATGAGCAAGAGAAAAGCTGGGGTTTCTCAGTAAAAGCACTAAAGTGTTTGTAGCAAAATTGGGCACAACACTCTTCGGATGTGTTTGAAGAGATAAAATGAAGAATACAAATGGAAACTGAGGAAGATCTAACAAACACACCAATTGATAAACAAAAAAATCACACAGAAACACACAGATTTAGAGTGGTTCGGCGTATGGCCTACGTCCACTATGAATTGGCCGACTTTTATTGATTTTTTCTTTCTGGTTACAACGAGTTACAATGGTAAAATTCAAGTACAATAGTGATTTCGGTAGAGCCTAGACATAGAAGAGCCAAAAGTCCCTTTTCAGTAGGTCCTGGGCTGCTATTTATAGGCGTAGGCAGCAAATATCTCACTCAGATCTTGGAAGACCTCTTCTCTCATGTGGGTGGACCCACGCGATCGATCCCTGGTCATTTGAACTCAATCCGTGATCGATACGAATGGATTTTTCATCGATCAAGATTTGGGCCAATCGAGTCGAGATCGATCATAAACATTCTTGAGGTTGCACGCAAGCTCCTGTGAAAATTTGGTGGCATTTGGACTTGTAGATTTTGAGTTATGATCGATGCAAGTTTGGATTTGTTGAAGGCTGCTGAGTTCACATCGCTTCGATTTGCATCGATCTGTTCGCATCGCTTCTGGGCACGTGATGCCTGATGACGTGGCACTAACTTTTTGGATCGATCCACTTTTTATGCCGAGTGACCGAGTCTTCCACTTGAATGTGCCTTGTTCGTATCGACCTAGGATATTCCCTTCGTATCGCTTATTGCACTCAACTTTGCATCGATCCCTTGCACCCAACTTCGTATCGATACGAACTTTTGTTCTTCGTATCGATAACTACAGAGGCCATTTCATATCGCTTATTGGTTGGGGTGTTGATTTCGTATCGATCTATGGCCGATCGATACAAAGCATGTTTGGCAATGGATCGATACGAAGTGGACTCACGTGTTACTGCAGATGGATGCGAAGTGGGTGAGTTTGGATGGATACGAAGCGGGTTTGCCTGGATGGGTATGAAGAGAAGCTTGTCTACTGATGGATGCGAAATGAACCGATGCGAATAGAGGGATACGAATAGAATGCTCTTCTCCCAGAATTTGATCGGCCAATAACTTGAGCATATGAACTCCGATCGAATTGAAATTTGAAATGTTGGCTTCTGTAGCTTTACTTGTCATGTCATATCAATTGTAGTTTGATCCAGACTTGCGTAAAATGTACCAGTATCCATAGTGACCCAGTGTATAACCGATCTCTGGGACGAACAGTCTTTGGTTTCTAGTTAATTTCTTGGTGCCATGGCCTTGCCAAAAGGCGGGATAACATATACAGTTTTTGTTTTGTAAAGATCATTGATATGATATTATATATTTTCCACTGCGATGTGAGATTCTGCATTGTTCTGTTTGGTTCTATCTTCTCTCTTCTCTTCTCTTCTTCTCTCTTCTTTTTTTTCTCATGACTTTCCGTAAGTCTGTGCTTTTTGGGTCAGACATGTATGGATTATTGTCGATTCAAAGGGTACGGGTTTGTGGGTCGTCACTGAGTCTTTATAACATGCTTTTAAACATTCAGGATCATTCTATGAAATATACAATGGAAACATTTTATTTTTTGACATTACTACTTTGCAAAGTAATTTCACTCAACCATCTCTCGTAAGGAGACTATGGTTCTCATGCGAATTTCATAGCCCCATTCTAGAAGTTGCCCGATACTTAAGATATTTTTTTCTTCATATTTTGCAAAAAATACTCATTAGATATAAAATCCCGTTTTCCAATTTTCAAACGAATTTAAAAAGAAATCTTTTTACTTTGATTGATATTCTAGATTCATCATTAAAATGAATGTTTCCACTTACCGACTCATTATGCTCCATAAACCATGTATTGTCACTTTTATTTTCATTTCCATTGTATGCCAATAAAACTGTACTCTTTATTAGCAAAATTAAATCTTTTTGAACTTTATTAGAAGACAACTACATTTAGAAGAAAAATGCTTAATATATCATAATTACAACTTTTAATTTGTGATTTATCATACCTTGGCATTTCATTTTGATTCATATTTCTCCCACTTCCTAGATCTTTTGTAACATATGTATTTTGGCTTCTTTCTTCTTTATTGACAAATTTATATACTTCTCTTCCATAGTTTTAGCCACAACCTCTTCCACATTGGCTATTAATTCTTCCACTTTTAAATATTTCTCCATACAATACAAGAGCTCATTCTAGGTACTATAACTTTAGAAAATAATAATAAGTATCAATCAAATATTTTGTCTTGCCAATTTTATTCCAGATAGATCGTTAATTAAATCCAACATATTTGGTAAAAAATCAAGACTAATTTTCAACAATTTTTTGCCTAGGCACCCCACTATTCCCTATTATGCATATATATATGGGCTAATCAAGGTCGTTCTTTAATGATCTTCTCTAGGTTGTATTCTTCTCTTCTAGACTTTGGCCTTATCGTAGTATGAAAGCTTTATTAGGGTTATCCTCGGGATTTTTATATAATAAGATTTGAGAAGATATAAGAAGTGAAAAAACAATAGATAGAAAATTTCCTCCAAAACCTTAATTTTATTAATCTCATTAAAACAAATGCAAAAACCTAATTTGAGTACCAAACTCAATATCAGCCACTAAAAACAATAATTCCCTTGACCTAAAAGAAAAATGATGCATATATTTATAAAAACAAATTGCTTGATAGTCAATTAGCTTAACGACCCGGATTTTTCATCATTTAATTTTGAGTACTTAAATGGTTTTAAATATTGGATTTGGAATATAAATTGGGTTTTGAATAGAATGAATTTAAATTCCAAATATTGATTTATCGTAACACGAAAATGGTGAATAATTGAAATTTGAGTTGAATTTAAATCGAAACGATTTCTAATGTTGGTATAAATTCTATTTGAATTAGAATTGAGTTAATAAGTTTTTAACACCGGAATTCCAAGTAATTTTTTCAATTTTGAAAATCATCGATTTAATCGACGCATTAAAATAACGATCCGAGGCAGAGTCTCAGAATTCGACGAAACCAGTTCTATTGGATCTGTAATAGTGTATTGCTATCGGATTTCAAATTTCATAGAGTTACCGTTTGGTCGTACGGAATAGAAACGCCTAGAAATAATTTAATTGAATTTGATTTAATAGCCGATTAAAAAGCTATCTTCTCCATACGATCGAGTTAAGGCTCGAGACTTGTTTCATCGAGTCTGGAATAGCGGTATAACATTAGGAACGCTAGGCGGCATGCCTCAATAGGAGTTCGAAGTTTCCCTGTATATAATACGGGATATTTGAATGGATAAATATGAAACTAAATCGAAGTTAAATCGAAGCCGACCTAGTCGAGCTACCCTACCTTACGAAATCACGTTTTCCCCAAATTTAAAAACCCAGTGTAACGTCCCACTATTTTGGACCATTCAAATCGACAATAAATCCACACATGTCAGACTTGAATACTTCAAAACAGTGGATTGTCAAGAAAATTTGGAGCAAATAAAATCAAACACAGAATCACAGACAGAATATCAGAATAACTCGCAGCGGAATAAAATACCATAGTAGTTCATGAAGCTACTATATACATACTCTCAAAACATATACAAAATCTCATAGAAAAATAGATACAATAGAAGTCTGGATAAATAAATCAATAATACAGTGACAATACTGAATAGGAAATAACTGGAATAGGAATCGAAGAACAGATAGACAATAAGCTCCAACAAATCTCTAGCTCCAGAAGGTGAATCCAAAGCTGTGATTCTCAAGCTGACCCGAGCGTAAAGTAAAACACAAACACTCGAGTCAGAACATACATACTTATACAATGTAAACTAATTCAAGTGAACTGTAAAAGCAACGCAAAATAACTCAAAGGATGCTTGGGATCGCCCATCCTCCAAGGATCCATTAAACCATCAAGTAAGTAGATAATAAACACTATCGTAGAAATATCCATATTAAAGTAAACAATGTAATAATAGTGTTAATGTGACTAGGGTAGCGCAGAGCTGCAGTAATCGCTCACCTCTAGCCACACTCTCAAATTAAAGGTGTGTATCAAAACAATCACAAGTAAATCAAATGGCATACAGAGAAATGTACCCGTGGTTAAAATTTTAAAATGGTTTATAATTTCGAATTAAAATCATTCATTTAAACCATTAAAGATGAAGTCATTATACCTTCAAATTAAATATTAAATTCCCAAAATTTTAGCCTTTTCTGAACTCATTTATCAAATAAATACTTCAAAACATTGAAATTTCAGCTTTCGCAGCACTTAGGAAATGCTACGGTAAGTTATATTTGAAAACAATTCATTTCAGCAAAGACAGCATTTAAAACTGCTGTAGTAGTTCAGTTACAACTAAAAATCTTATTTCAGCCAATGCAGCACTTATCAAGTGCTACTATAGCTCTTTTATTAGTTTCAAATTTTAGTTTTAATTCAGCAACCACGGCACTTACCAAGTGCTGCAGTAGCCCTTAGTAAATTTTAGCCTTTAGTTCATTTGCATCAACCACAGCACTTATAAAGTGCTGCAGTATCATTTACTTCAGATTTTAAGTTAAATTCAGAAATGATAGCATTTCTGAAGTGCTACTAATTCAATTTCTAGTTTTAATAATAAAATTCCAGAAACAATTAAACTTCAATTTTAACCATTTTAACTCATAAAAATCATATTTTTCCACATCAAAAATGTTCATTCAAATACCTTTAACTTATGATTTTTATAAAGAAAAATTTTACAATAAAAATCAAATTTTCCAAAATTTCTCTTATTAAATTCAAGTGTACAATTTTCCCATTCTTTGCATTTTTAACTATTTACTTTAACACTTAAATTTTCAAAATAAAACTTAATTTCCATTTTTATTTAATTAACTTAAACTTCCATTAAAATCAAATCACAGATTTCCAAATTAAGTTATATTTCAAATTACAATTTTTTCCATTCATTTATTTAACATTTTAATACATAGAAAAATCATTATCACTTTATTTAAATCATTTTAAATTCAATTTAAATCAAATTATCATATTTTTACATTTTAAAATACTTAAAATTTTCCAGAAAAATATATAAAATAACCACAGGTCTGTATAATATTTTATAACCTAAATCAAGTGATACGGATAATATATCATTTCAATCCGAAATTTACAAAGAAAAATTCGGGTCCTATCATTTTGAACCCGCAATCCCAAGTTAATAAAAATCAATCGAGCCTATCATTTCAGCCCATAATGATTTTTCCCTATTCTAAAGTCCGTTCAGGTATGTATCATTTCAACCCATAGTGATTCTATTCTATAGGGAACTTGCAGTGTGATTAATAGAAATAAATAAACAGTATAATAAAATATAACATAGCAGATGATGTGACAAGTTTATAACAGGATTTAACATCATATAATACATATCACAAGTAGGTATAACTGGATGTAACAGTTTCTACACATTCACTTGTTGTCACTTCACAATTCTACAAGTATAAATGTCATGTGCGAATACTCACCTTTTTAAGCTGGATTTAGCAAAACAAAACACGCAAACGAATTCCAGAAAGCATGATAGCACGAATTGATTCGAGTGGAGAGAGATAACCAAGATATTAATCTTGCATACAAAATAAACAAAGCAATATATAAATATATTTCAACACAAAATATATTGAAACAAATTGAAATAAAGTTAACAAAGAACATCACCAAGCCTTTAAATCAAAATTGCTTGATCTTGACTCCACTTTTGCTCGGCCATACATGTTATAGGCTCAGTCATGGTTCAATTTGAGGAACAAGGCTCGGGTTTGGACTCATATATGCACGGCTAGGCTTGAGAATTTGAAGGGGTAGGAGTTGCACACATGGAATGCAAAGAGTCAAGCAAGGGAAAGATGGGTTTGGATGCATCTTAGATTCGGCCTAGGGTCCAAGGTGGCTCGGCTATGGTCACTATTGGTCAGGTCAGAGGCTGATGTGTGGCTGGAGGTGATGTCACGTGGTGGTGGTGGTTAGGGTGATGGCCGATGCAACTAGGGTGGTGATGGTGGAAATATAAGCTCGACTATGCAAATTTGGAAGGGGTTTGCAGTGTTTTGTGGGTGGAAGTCACCAAGGTGGTCACGGCCATGGTCTGGCCAGAGGAAGAGGAGGTGCTATCGTGGATGATAAGGAGGAGGAAGTGATGGTCGGTGAAGATGTGGAGTGGTTATGGCCGAGCAAAGCTTGAAGAGGCAATGCAAAACAATGAAAGATGAAGAGAAAAGTAGAAAAAAATGAAGCCATTACTTACAAATATTTTAAGGAAAAGATAATGCCGTGAATTTTGAAGGAAGTGAGAAGTTTCTCACGTGAAAAGCAATGAAAAAAATACACGGCTAAGACCAAAGAAAAGAACGGCCAAGGAATGAAGAGACTAGCAAATGGAAAGTCACAAGTTTAAAGTGTTCTAGTCTCTTTGAATTTCCAAATCTATATATTCAAAATAAACAAATATAAAATCAGTAAATAAAATAAAAGTCAAAACAAAATAAAGTGGAAATGAAAATAAATAATTTGTCTTAAGAAAATAAGAAAATAAATAAAGGAAATAGTTTAATTTATTGAAACTAGAAATAAAAATTGTAAACAAACATACAACTAGTAAAGGAAATTCCAACTCAACAAAATTCACATAATTTAATTCAAAACCCAAAACAAAATAAAAGATGGAAAATAATATAGAAAATGAAAAATAAAAATACAGATAAAATTCTGTGTGTAAAATGCTAAATTCATCAAATTCTAAAAAAAGTTTAAAACGGAATTCGCCGAAACGAAAAACAGAGCGGATATCAGAACCAATTATTGTTTCAAAGAAAAGATTAAAAATTCAAAAATTCAACTTTCAAAATTTTCAATAAACAATAAAGGTTTGACAAAATATAATATTTCCAGAAAATCAATATTTAATTGTATTTGGAAAAATAAAATAAAACAAAAATCCAAAATACATTGGAAAATTCCAAACTTCAAATTAAAATTATTTAAAAAATCAAAGTTTCAAAATAAAAATTTATTTAAAATATTTATTAAAATTATGGGTTGTTACACTCTCCCCCACTTAAAGCTTTTTGTCCCCGAAAAGGAAGAAGGTAGGAGAAATAGGAATAGCTAGCAGGAACAATGAGAGAAAATAGGAATAGCTAGCAGGAAAAGGGGTCGAAGGACAAGGATGAGCCATTAATTTAAAACCATATAAATTTCAATTAGAATATTTAATATTTAATAATTTGGTTAAATCCATTTTATTATATCCGTAAAAGTCTTTTAAATTCAAATTGTCAGTAAAAAAAATAAACAATATTTAAAACACTTTAAAATCTTTTAGAAAGGAAAAATAACTGATCAAAATATTCTTTATATAACACTTTATCAAAATACTTTTATAACTCGATGTCTTAACAAGTTTATCATCGTTCCTGCAGACTCTGGCCATGCGTTGATCAGGCGCAAAGCTAGAATTCTCCAGGTACTTAGTAGACTTGTTTTAACACCCAGTGAAAATACTGGAAAAACTAAAAAAACATATATGCAAAGTACAATCCAAACAAAACAACCAAATTTTTGTCCAACCATGGATCGCAGATACACAATGGTTAGACCTGGATCCCCTAGGAAACAATCTGTATCCGTAAGCTTTCTCAGCCCTGCGAATTACGCCATGATGACTAGTAGACCGCAGATATACAATGGTTACGCCTGGATCCCCCAAGAAACAATCCGTATCCGTAAGCTATCTCAGACCTATGGATTTCGCTACTAAATACGACCTACATAGATCGCAGGATACACAATGATTACGCCTGGATCCCCTAGGAAACAGACTGTACCCCTAGGTCATCTTAGCCAAGCGAATTACGCTATGCAGTCGCGCTCGTAAGACTATGGAGATCGCCATGGAATTCGATGGAAACTCGAGTATCATATCCGGAAAACCAAATCAGAGAAATAATATCGATAGAATGAATCCACAATGTGGCCACAAAGCGGATATCAAGCATAAGGCACTTTCCATATCTTTACTTCGCAAATATGTATCATATAGTACCTTTTCAAATCACTTTCAAATATCATACTTATATAAAGTCTATTATATATAAGATTTCATTTTCAAATCAAATACCTTCTAAAATCAATAGTATATCAAATCACAATTATATAGACTTCGATTATATAAGATTTCACCTTTCAAATTGAGTACCTTTCCAAATCAATAGTTTTCGAATCAATTTCATACTTATACAAACCAATTTTATATAAGTTCGATAACTCCCAAATCAAGTATTCAAAATAAGGTTCTCAATTCAATTCGTTTCAATATCAGTTCAGTTTCAAAATCATATACCATTCCACCAAATTATTTCTTCTCAATTTAAATATCTTCAGTTTCAAAGTTTCCAAAATAATAGGTTTGGAGAATAATCCAAGTTTCTAAATCAATGAAATTTAAGTCAACCAACTCATTTCCCAAAATCAATGGTTTTCAAAATCATCTTATATTTACATAAAGTCCATCTTATATAAGGATCAAAAAATTTCAAAAATAAATTTCGCTGCATGAAGAGCCATATGGGATTGAACATCTTTGCTTTATAAAAGGTTTGAATTTAGAATAGTTTTGTATACAAATAGTTTGTAAAATAGTTTTTGTAAATAAAATAGTTTTTAAAATAGTTTTGTATGTAAAATAGAATAAAATAGTTTGTTTAAGAAAAATAAAAGAAAAATAGTTTTGCATAAAAGAATAAAAAATCCGATTAAATTACAAAGATATCCAACCCAACAACTTCCAATTTCAGCGTCAAGTATATCAATGATATTAGACCATACGATGTACATATGTCATCATTTTGCAACATCACATTCGATCGCTCGCTCGATCACACAAGTTCGCTTTCGAACTAGTATTGTCCAACCGACTTCCCTAATGCGGACTTCGATATGGTTTCTCGACTAGAAGCCATCAGTCTCCTTGCATAGCCTTATGCTATGATAGAGAATTCTAGAATCAAGTCCAAAATCCATATCAAATATTCGCCATCAAGAATCAAATGAAAAATCTTAACACGAAATGGTGTAATTCACCTCGGACTTGTGTACTCAAACCTGGATCAAATTAATTATACGAATAAAACAGCATACGTACAACTTATGTATTATTCCAACTTGTTAAATATATAGTTTCATAAAGATGTTACTAAGTTAAAATATTAAAACTAAATTTTATTCAAAATATTTTGAAGACCAAATTTTTTTCAAAACATTTCAAATCTAAATTTCATATTAGAAAAATTCAAATAGCCTTATTCATTTACTTAACAAAACAGTTTCAACTTATTTAAATCATATTACTACATACTTTAAACATACATACCAAACTTATACACTTTATACTTTTCAAAATTACTTAACTTGAAAAGTTAATCTTGATTTGGAAGTGCTCGAACCTTCAAAATAGTCGAAGGAATCATATTTTCAATCCAAGAGTTGGAAATCACCAATAAATCAGTACATCAATTCCAAAAGATAGGGTTATATCAATCAAATCTGAAACTCAAGGACTGAACACCGGCTCGTTTCAAACTGTTCAAATATATACATATATCTTTCGAATATCAAATCATACTTCAGAATTTGAAATCAAAATTGGTTTCACAAATCAATCGCATAGCAAAGCTACCGAAGTGGCCTCTCCCCTACTCAGAAACTTGAAAATCAATGTCGATGATGCATGCATTCATCATCGAAATTATTTTCCAGCGACATAAGTGGGTTCTGGACTTCTATTTTCTCAAAAACTTCCTTTGAAATTTCTTCGAAATCATTTGAAACTTTTTAAAATCATTTGAAAATATTTCATATTCAGAAAAATACTTTCAAATCGTATTATCATATATTTTCAAGATCTTAAACCAATTTCAAAACGCCGGAGTTTAATCTTTAAAGTTTCAAATTCAAACCCTTCAGTTATAAATCATTTTATATAAATCAATTTTCTTATATAACTCTCAAAATTTCAAATCTTTTCGAAACTTCAAATTCTCATTTTAAAATGGTATATAATCCTTATCGAAAGCATTTCACCTTTATATAAAAATATGGTCATCCTTATCAAAATAATAACTTCGATGAATACAAAATTTTCAAAAGACAATCAACCACAAATTTACCAAGGGATGATTCAAGGATGAATTTCAAAACAAAACAGAGATTCAAATTTTGAGGAACTCTAATTAAATAGAATTCTGATTCGAAGATAAGCTCGAACGAAGATGAGATAATTAAATTACCAAATAGAAGATGGATAAGCCTATAAAATCGTGGGCAAACTTAACAGGGTTAACCGTGACTTCAGGAATATAATCGATACGAAAATCTAAGGCAAATCGACCTTCGATCGCCAGAGATGGCATCCAGGTATAGCAGAAGATAGATAGCATCGTAAACCGAGGATACAGAAATCTCTGGTGAATCAATGCCAATTGTAAAGGAGTATCATCCCTTTACAAATCATTCGTAGATTGGCGGAATCGCCGATCTTTCTAGAGGTCATTCAAAGTGGAGTTACATAATGCTCCAAAATCAAAGGAATACAAATAAAGGAGACATGAATGGATTACAGAACAAGTGGGAGCATTCCAAAGTTTAAAGGAATCCTAATCGATAAGAATCCAAACCAAGATTAGAGATATATAACCTATATTAATACAAAAGAATTCCCATTCAAAATTTGGAAAAGACTCAAATTCATATCATACGAAAACAGGAGCATAAATATTTATAGTTTGGCAATTTCAGCTAAGCAAAAGATACAATAGGGTTTACTCAAAACAACCTAACATACTACTGATTTTGCCATACCCAAAATAGATTCCTAGCAACAATGAATCTAGATCAAACAAGCTAGAAGTTCAAATTTTAAGAGGATCCTAATCAAAGAAATTACTAACAAGGTGGATACGAAAGGAATGAAGTTTAAGAAATTTTTACTTTCAAAGCAAGAAGATTTATATCAAAATAATCTTTGGAAATTCTTTAAAATCATTTGAAAATCATTTTATACTTCGAAAATACGTTTCTCATAGAGAAATGATTCTGAGATTAATTTCACTCATTCTAGGGTATTTCTACCCTATCTCTATTGAGTTTTTGCTCCGCAGGATAAGGTTTGCCTAAAACCAAAGCTCTGATACCAAATGCAACGTCCCACTATTTTGGACCATTCAAATCGACAATAAATCCACACATGTCAGACTTGAATACTTCAAAACAGTGGATTGTCAAGAAATTTTTGGAGCAAATAACACAGAACCATAGACACAGAATATCAGAATAACTCGCAGCGGAATAAAATACCATAGTAGTTCATGAAGCTACTATATACATACTCTCAAAAAAAATACAAAATCTCATAGAAAAATAGATACAATAGAAGTCTGGATACATAAATCAATAATACAGAGACAATACTGAATAGGAAATAACTGGAATAGGAATCGATGAACAGATAGACAATAAGCTCCAACAAATCTCTAGCTCCAGAAGGTGAATCCAAAGCTGTGATTCTCAGGCTGACCCGAGCGTAAAGTAAAACACAAACACTCGAGTCAGGACATACATACTTATACAATGTAAACCAACTCAAGTCAACTGTAAAAGCAATGCAAAATAACTCAAAGGATGCTTGGGATCGCCCATCCTCTAAGGATCCGTTAAACCATCAAGTAAGCAGTAATAAACACTATCATAGAAATATCCATATTAAAGTAAACAATGTAATAACAGTGTTAATGTGACTAGGGTAGCTCAGAGCTGCAGTAATCGCTCACCTCTAGCCACACTCTCAAATCAAAGGTGTGTATCAAAACAATCACAAGTAAATCAAATGGCATACAGAGAAGTGTACCAGTGGTTAAAATTTTAAAATGGTTTATAATTTCGAATTAAAATCATTCATTTAAACCATTAAAGATGAAGTCATTATACCTTCAAATTAAATATTAAATTCCCAAAAATTTAGCCTTTTCTGAAATCATTTATCAATTAAATACTTCAAAACATTGAAATTTCAGCTTTCGCAGCACTTAGGAAATGCTACGGTAAGTTATATTTGAAAACAATTCATTTCAGCAAAGACAGCATTTAAAACTGCTGTAGTAGTTCAGTTACAACTAAAAATCTTATTTCAGCCAACTGCAGCACTTATCAAGTGCTACTGTAGCTCTTTTATTAGTTTCAGATTTTAGTTTTAATTAAGCAACCACAACACTTACCAAGTGCTACAGTAGCCCTTAGTAAATTGTAGCCTTTAGTTCATTTGCATCAACCACAGCACTTACAAAGTGCTGCAGTATCATTTACTTCAGATTTTAAGTTAAATTCAGAAATGATAGCATTTCTGAAGTGCTACTAATTCAATTTCCAGTTTTAATAATAAAATTCCAGAAACAATTAAACTTCAATTTTAACCATTTTAACTCATAAAAATCATATTTTTCCACATCAAAAATGTTCATTTAAATACCTTTAACTTATGATTTTTATAAAGAAAATTTTTACAATAAAAATCAAATTTTCCAAAATTTCTCTTATTAAATTCAAGTGTACAATTTTCCCATTCTTTGCATTTTTAACAATTTACTTTTAACACTTAAATTTTCAAAATAAAACTTAATTTCCATTTTTATTTAATTAACTTAAACTTCCATTAAAAATCAAATCACAGATTTCCAAATTAAGTTATATTTCAAATTACAATTTTTTCCATTCATTTATTTAACATTTTAATACATAGAAAAATCATTATCACTTTATTTAAATCATTTTAAATTCAATTTAAATCAAATTATCATATTTTTACATTTTAAAATACTTAAAAATTTTCAGAAAAATATATAAAATAACCACGGGTCTGTATAATATTTTATAACCTAAGTAAAGTGATACGGATAATATATCATTTCAATCCGAAATTTACAAAGAAAAATCCCGGTCCTATCATTTCGAACCCGCAATCCCAAGTTAATAAAAATAAATAAAAATCACTCGAGCCAATCATTTCAGCCCATAATGATTTTTCCCTATTCTAAAGTCCGTTCGGGTATGTATCATTTCAACCCATAGTGATTCTATTCTACATGGAACTTGTAGTGTGATTAACAAAAATAAATAAATAGTATAATAAAATATAACATAACAGATGATGTGACAAGTTTATAACAGGATTTAACGTCATATAATACATATCACATGCAGGTATAACAGGATGTAACAGTTTCTACACATTCACTTGTTGTCACTTCACAATTCAATAAGTATAAATGTCGTGTGCGAATATTCACCTTTTTAAGCTGGATTTAGCAAAACAAAACACGCAAACATATTCCAGAAAGCACAATAGCACGACTTGATTCAAGTGGAGAGAAATAACCAAGATATTAATCTTGTATACAAAATAAACAAAGTAATATATAAATATATTTCAACACAAAATATATTGAAACAAATTGAAATAAAGTTAACAAAGAACATCACCAAGCCTTTAAATCAAAATTGCTTGATCTTGACTCCACTTTTGCTCGGCCATACATGTTATAGGCTCAACCATGGTTCAATTTGAGGAACAAGGCTCGAGTTTGGACTCATATATGCACGGCTAGGCTTGAGAATTTGAAGGGATAGGAGTTGCACACATGGAATGCAAAGAGTCAAGCAAGGGAAAGATGGGTTTGGATGCATCTTAGATTCGGCCTAGGGTCCAAGGTGGCTCGGCTATGGTCACTATTGGTCAGGTCAGAGGCTGATGTGATGGCTGGAGGTGATGTCACATGGTGGTGGTGGTTAGGGTGATGGTCGAGGCAACTAGGGTGGTGATGGTGGAAATATAAGCTCGGCTATGCAAATTTGGAAGGGGTTTGCAGTGTTTTGTGGGTGGAAGTCACCATGGTGGTCACGGCCATGGTCTGGCCAGAGGAAGAGGAGGTGCTGCCGTGGATGATAAGAAGGAGGAAGTGATGGTCGGTGAAGATGTGGAGTGGTTATGGCCGAGTAAAGCTTGAAGAGGCAAGGCAAAACAATGAAAGATGAAGAGAAAAGTAGAGAAAAAAATGAAGCCATTACTTACAAATATTTTAAGGAAAAGAGAATGCCGTGAATTGTGAAGGAAGTGAGAAGTTTCTCACGTGAAAAGTAATGAAAAAAATACACGGCTAAGACCAAAGAAAAGAACGGCCAAGGAATGAAGAGACTAGCAAATGGAAAGTCACAAGTTTAAAGTGTTCTAGTCTCTTTGAATTTCCAAATCTATATATTCAAAATAAACAAATAGAAAATCAGTAAATAGATAAAAGTCAAAACAAAATAAAGTGGAAATGAAAATAAATAATTTGTCTTAGGAAAATAAGAAAATAAATAAAGAAAATAGTTTAATTTATTGAAACTAGAAATAAAAATTGTAAACAAACATACAACTAGTAAAGGAAATTCCAACTCAACAAAATTCACATAATTTAATTCAAAACCCAAAACAAAATAAAAGATGGCAAGTGTTTGTACCAAAAATGGGCACAACACTCTTCGGAAGTTTTTGAAGAGATAAAAATGAAGAAACTAAATGGAAAAGGAGGATTATCTAACAAAAACTCAAAAAACAAATATGTAAACGATAAAAATGCACAGAAACACAAGAATTTAGAGTGGTTCGATGTATTGCCTACGTCCACTATGAAGTTGATCGTTTTATTAATGTTTCTTTGATGATTACAATTGATTGCAGCCAATTACAGCGAATTAAAGCTATGAAATTCGAGTACAACAGCAGCAATGGAGTTTAGAATTAGATCCGGCAGAGTCTGGGCGTTGGAGCGTCAAAAAGATCCTTTCTCTGTAGGCCCTGGGGCTCTATTTATAGGTGTAGGAGGCCGATATTTCGCTCAGATTTCGGGAGACTTCTTCTGGCACGTGAGTGGGCCCACGCGACCAAGCCCATGAAGTTTCGACTCGATCCGTGATCGATACGAACGAATTTCGTATCGATCAAGATTTTGTCCAATGGAGTCGAAACTTGGTGAGAACATTCTTTATCTTGTACATAAGCTCCTGTGAAAATTTCATAGCATTTGGACTGGTGGATCGCGAGATATGATCGATACAAATTGGTGTTACTCGGTAGGCTGTTTCGCTCGAATCGATCGTTTCGACTGGATCATTTCGAATCGATGGTTGCACGTGCCCCGGTGATGACATGGCATGCACTCTTTGGATCGATCCACTTTTTATTCCGAGTTGATCGAGTCGTCCTAGGATTCTCTCCTTGTTCGTATCGATGCAATTGTCTTGTTCGAATCGATCATTAGCGCGCTCTTCGTATCGATCTGTAGTATGCTCAGTTCGAATCGATGGAGACGGTCTAGTTCATATCGATGAAGACGACATAGTTCGCATCGATGGAGGTGGTTTTTATTCGTATCGTTCAAGGTTGCTTCCACTTAATGGATACGAACAAGCAATATCGTGATGGATACGAATAGTGTTTGTTCAATGGATACGAACTAATGATTTTCTGATGGATACGAACAAGCGCGAGTCGATGGATTCGAACGAGGCTCTCCTGATGGATGCGAAGCAGTGCGTCCTAATGGATTCGAACAGATGTTCGTCGATGGACGCAAAGTGGACATTGGACGACCGATGCGAACTAGGGCTTGACGATGGATACGAATCTGATCGATTCGAAATGTGGCCTGCTGATGGATACGAAATTGAGGCTATTTCCTCCAACTTGCATCGGTCATAACTCGAGCATATGAACTCGGATTGACATGAAATTTGGGATGTTGGCTTTTATGGCTTCGCTCGTCGTGTCTTGTCAATTGTAGCTTGATCCGGACTCGGACAAAATTCATCGATATCCATGGTGAACCTGTGCGTACTCGATATTCGGGATGAGCGATTCTGGATTTTCAATCAGTTCCTTGATATCTCGACCTTGCCAAAAGGTGGGATAACATTTTCCCCCAAAGTATGTCTTGTGGAAACATGACGTGCTTTGAAAAGCTGGCCCCTAGTTATCGTCTTACCTTGTATTGTTGTAACTCACTGCTGTTTGATTGTGATTAGCTGTTTGTCGTTGTAATCGTTATCAGATGGGTATCTGATTCCGATAGACATGAGCTTCGATGGATACGAAACGATCGTTCACATCAATGGTTATGAACTTCGGTGGACTCCATTATAGTGGTCTTCATTTTCGCATCGATGGATATTGGCCTTTGGGGGCTGTGATTTGATGGATTCGAACTGCGTAGTTCGCATTTATGCAACGTGGATGGAGTCGGAAATGATCGATACGAACAGAAGTCTCGAACCGATGGACTCGGGCGATAATTTTGCCTCGACGAAGGCTCGGGCTGATGGACATGAACAACTCGTTCAAATCGACTTGATACTCGACCTATTACGACCGGTTGCGTTGACTGGGAGGCAAAACGCCTTCTTCCTTCACACTCGTGCCCATATAAATACTGTGGACTTGGTCATTTCTTCACTTTTTACTTTCACTTTGCTTCCTGCCTTTATATCGCTCTGGAAACTGGGAAAGAGAAGAACTTCGTTCGTCTTCGAATCGAAACAGACTTTCAATTACTTAACTGTCAGATTTAGGTAATCCATTAAACGAATCCAACACTTAAACGACAATACTCGAGATCTCTGCCATCCTATTCGCCTTTGTGATCGGTCTCTAGTGATGTCGAGGCTGGAGTCGACTCAGAAAAAATGGCCTTGGTATTTGAGTGGTTTTGGGGAAGAAGGATGGCAGAAGGACACGAAGGGTTCGATGAAAGTTCACTCTGGCCCTGATTTCGCATCGATGAAGTGCCAAAGACACTTGATTCTACATCAAACCCCAAATCTAGAACTTCGCATCGGTCCCCTGTTCTAGATTTCTTATTGATTTTTGACCCTTGGTTTTTGTTCCTGTCGTTTCGAATCGATATGGATTCGAAGCGCATTCATGATGGATACGAACTCTATGGCCATAAGATCGGTGCGAAGTTAACATGACCTGATCGATACGAAGTTCATGGATTCGATCGATACGAAATGGATGTTTCGATCGATACGAAATGAAGTTGATGCGATCGAAGCGAAGCGAGGGTGTCGTGATTGGTACGAAGTGAGAGTCTTTGTGAGGAGCGATCCAAGTTTGTACTACGAAGGATACGAACCTTCGCGCATATTTGAACATTTGACTCTGACGAGCTTCAACCTTGCATAGCTGGACTTTGACCGTTAAACTGCATATTTGACTGCCCTTCGAAGCTCGTCGATGGAACTATTACTTAACGAAATGGTAACGGACTTTCACTCGGATCGATTGCTAATGTTTGGATGGCACGGTTGTGACGGTCAGCGACGACGGTCACTCCGACTGAATTTCGAAGTCTCGTTGTTTAAATATTTGTTCATATTCTGTTGAGTCTTTTCAAGTAGCATAAAGCACGGCACTTGCACAATACATTCACACACTTTACACTGGGGGAAGCACGGGTGTTATTTTTGTCTAATGATGATTTCTCATAAGTTAGTTAGTCATGGAACCTTCAAGTTCACAACAGCAGGAAGTCCAGGGTTCATCTTCTTCTGTCCTAGAGATTCTGGCCATTGCGGCCGAAGTTATAGATCCAGCTCCGGACGAGCTGCCTGACACTATATTCATTTGTAATCCCCAAGATTCTGTACCGTCCAATGTCTCTGAAGACATGTTGGGACGAATATGTCTAAGGCATGGTTTGTCATTAGACGACGTACTATTGCCGGGACCAAGCGATAGACCGCATGCTCCTCCAGAAGGGTTCACTACTTTCAATAGACATGCGTGTACAGTGGGAACACTCCCTCCATTCAACCAATATATTAGGGAAGTGTTGTCTTACCTCAGAATTGCCCTATCTCAATTACACCCCAATAGATATGCTTTACTGAATAGCTTATTTATTGTGTTCATGGATCATCTCTTCCGACCGCCCAGGCTGACTGAGATTAGATACCTTTTAACTTCAAGAGTAGAGGAGATAGCCCGTCTTTCACTTTCCTGGAGTTAGTCAGGAACTGCCAAGTAGTAACTGGATCCTGGGGAAGGCTGAGTTACTTTAAAACAGAATGGTTGTATGTCCGGTGCCTCCCAGGATTTGCCAGACGGTGGCTAGTCAGACGTATGTGTTACTGTATTTTCCAAGGATCATCCAGACGATACTAGTTGACACAAACTGACACCTTCTTTCCTTTTACAACCGTAATTTCATGACCTGAAGGCGGGTACTTCAGAGAGATAGTAAGGGTCCTTCAAGAAGTTCCGAGCGAGATGAGGGACATTGATACGGTTCTAACTGACAGAAATCTGAGAATCGTCATGCTGATTGAACAGAATCAAAGCATAAGGCTGGAAGGGACACTTAGGGCTGTCTCGAAGAAGCGGATGAAACGTAAAGCGCCCGATGTCGTAATAGCTGAAGAGGTTGATCCGGAGAGAACACCCACTGACAACGAACTTACAACTGGGCCTTCTTGCAGTTTTCAGGATTCAGGAGGAAGGAGAAAAGGCAAGGTAGTTGCTCATAAGCGTTCTAAATCCATGAGATTGAAATCTATGGTTGTGTCTTTACTTGTTCCTGGAATTAGAATTTCGGAGGCTCCTCCCCCGCAAGTAGAGAATCTTTTCGAAGGGCTTGCTGATATTCCGATTCCGGATTATGTGTCGTTTCAACATGACACCGGGTTGGAGGAGCTTGACAGTGCTCTTGATCTGAGCGAGTCGCTTGCCATAAGTGCGGCCGGCATTTCCGGTTGGTCGGGGGGTTGCACATACATACACTGCACGGCACTTCATGATTTCCTAATCGTAAACTGTTCAACCCAAGGGATCACTAACTTTTCTTTCGTCTCTCACTTTCAGGGACAATGTTCGGGAGAGGATCAATGTTAGGGAGCCTTCGCTTGGCTCGAAAGTCTTCTACTTACTATGAGTCCCACAGGAGAGATTCAGATAGAGACCGCGATCGCGGGTACTCCAATCAAGAGAGGTATGAGCGGGATATGAATAGAGACTACATATACCGATCTAGGTCCCGTTCTCCACCTCTTAGGATTCCATCTCCACCTCCTGTTCAGACCTCACTTCCACCAGAGCCTCCGCGACACAGACCATCTTCTCACACTTCTAGGCCCGAAACTCATCTCCAGAGAGTCAAAACCATAGCCCCCATAATTGCAGAGCAGGTCACAACTGAGCCCACGGGGGAAGGGGCTATTAAAATCGCTCAGCTGAGGAAAGAGTTTCCAAACATATGCTTCGACGGCTACGTCTTCCCACCTCATTTAAAAAGAATTCCATCAGGGGTGGAAAACACGATGCATGATTACATTCATGACGTATATGCCCAGTACAGAGAGTGGGTAAAGGCTGTAGAAAAAGCTTCCAAGGTGGCCTTTGAGCGAGCCAAAGAGATTGAGAAGATGGAGTCTGATCTTGCTCAAAAGGACCGAATCATCCAGGTGCTCAATACCGAGGCCGAGTCTTCTTGAAAATCTGAAATTGAGGCCACCAAAAAAGCAGATGAAGCGAATGTGGTGATGGAGAGGTTGAGGCAAACACACATTGCCTTGGTGGAGGAGATGGGCCACTGAAATACTACGGTCACCACCGAACGGGATGCGGCGGTTAAAGAACTCAATGATCTCAAAGCCAAATTTTCTGACATCGCCAAGGAAAGGGACGACGTGAACAACGCAGCCCAGGAGGCGTGCGAACGAGCTGTCTTGCTTTGGGGTGAACGGGATGCGGCCGTGGCTAAGGTCCACGAGGCGGAGACCAAGGTTGAAGAGGAGGTGAAATCGGTCGAGTCCAGGCTAGAAGTCGATATTGAAGATCTCCTTGTCGTTTACAACGCTAATGTGTTGAGGCACAGAGGTCTAGCCTGGCTTGATGATTACCCGGCACATTTATACAACGCCTGGGGCCGATTGGTTGAGGAGGAGAAGGCGGTGCATCTGGGTGAGTCAATCGATGAGTTTGAGCTCGAGAATCGTCTGCTGAATGAAGATGAAAGGAAGATTCTCCATGAGTCAATGATTTCTTATGAAAAGGAGAGACTCGGCACCCAGCACTTTGAAGTAGGAGAAGGTTCAGGGGTTAAACATCATGATGCAAGTCTTGAAGTTCCGGTGTCAACCCAGCCTGAACCCTTATATGCGGTTGATCCCCAAGCTGTCCCTGCCTACAATCCGGATCAGCCGCAAATGTCTCCGGCTATAGAGCAAGTTGCTGAAGCTGTTCAGCCGTCTATAAGCCAAACTGAGGAAGGTACTCTGAACACCCTATATGTCTGTCTTAAGTCGGAATCGTCACTCGAATTAAGTACTAACAGTTCTCTCATTTTTGTCCAATGATTGATGCTGCACCGATCGTGCTCCCTACAACCCAAGAATAACATCAGACGCAGGAAGCTATCATCACCGAAGCGACCACTGTAACTACAACTGCGCCACTTGATGAAATGCAGGCAAGCACGCTTGTTTTTGATGAGCAGATGATGGAGGAACTCCTTGGTCGTCATAGTGATCCTTTTGCGGACCTACCATTTTTTATGGGCGGAAGCGCCCCCTACTTCAGGCTCTTCGATGCCAACCACTGATGCTCCCAGCGAGGCCCGAGCGATTAATGAAGAGGAAATATTAGCCGAGATCGACGCTGAGATGGAAGCAGCGGCTCATGGTGGCAGTTTTGGAGGCAGGATGGCGGCACCTGGTCCAGCTCCGCCTAGAATGATATCACCTGGTGGTACAGTCATTGACACTAGTGTGTTCATTTCGCCTCCCACAATTGATCCCGTTCCTCCGACTCCACCTGCAGGAAGTATCCCTATTCATTCGAGCTCGGAGGAGGACGTCGAGATTATGCCCCCGCCTGGAGACCGACCACCGAAAGGTAAAGGATCAAAAAGAAAAGTTAGTGGCGGCTCCAGCGGGTCTACACCGAAAAGGAAGCCGAAGAAGAAAAAAAAGTAGACATGCTTCTTCAGTTCATTCTTAGTAGATGGATAGGGATTTATTTTGATTTTCATTTTGTAGGCCGTGTATAGATGCGGGTTCGGCCCCTGCTAGTAGGAATTTTCGGAATAAACTTGTACATGAATTTCTTTCACAAATAGTAGAAATGAAACTCTTCTTTTTTAGCTTCTGGTGTATTTGCTTAAGTGTTTAATGTTTGAAATACACTTGTGAAGTTTCAGCTTCCGAGTCAAGTTTGTTTTTATGCGCCAGGTCTGGAAACTGTGGACACGGTTCATGACTGGGAAGTGAGTTAAATTTTGACGTCGCATTGCTTCAGTCGATGGTCGACACTTAAATTATGCCCCCCAATCTTGGGGATGATTTGTAGAACATCAGCCAGTGATTGCGTCTCACTCATAACATGCTGAGTTTAGTGCCGCTGAATGAATGTTCGAGACAAGCGGAGATTGAGTGGTTCAACCACACTTGCTTGATTATCGATGATCATATCCGCTCCGGGGATTTTCATTTGTTTACTGGCAGTTGGTTTTGCCGGTTCGAGTTTTAATTATATGTCCGCGCTCTGGGGACTTGGAGTCAACATTTGTGCTCCGACTCGCACTCTGGGAGTTCGGAGTTAGTGTTTATACTCCAATTCGCACTCTGGGACTTCGGAATTGAAGTTTATACTCTAATTCGTGCTCTAGGAATTTAGAGTTGACGTTTATACTCCGTTCCGCACTTTGGGAATTCGGAGTTAATGTTTATACTCCGACTTGCACACTGGGAGTTCGGAGTTGGTGTTTATACTCCGTTTCGCACTCTGGGAATTCGGATTTATTGTTTATACTCCAATTCGCACTCTGGGAATTTGGAGTTGATAAACAGACGGTCAGTCACATCTGCTGCATGTTGTTGGATTTCGCTCGCACTCTGGGAACGAAAGGTGTATCAGGATCGTGGATGGTCGGATCTCATCCACCCTGAGTTAACAAGTGAGGTCGTTAGGTGGACGGGTCCACCCTCCTCAAACTTGGTTTAGATACGGACGAAGTCGTTAGGCGGATGGATCCACCCTCTTCATAGACGTATTTGTAAGTTTATACTCCAGTTTGCGCTCTAGGAATCTAGAGTTAGGTGAAGGATTGTCGTGTATAAATCCTTCCTTGACTTTGGTGTGACGGCTTGTCCCCGAGCTTGGGTTTCACTTAGCGAGTGACCGGTTGCATCACAGTCACTCCCTATTTGAATAAATCCCATCGTATGGTGGAACTTAGCTCTCCGTGCATGGTGATGATCATATGAAGTATTTCAAGTAAATCACAGCTCTAGCTCGAAGAGATTGCATTTTATTGCTGAAATAAGAAAATATGGCAAAGTCAGTTGCCTTATTACAAATTCTAATTTTGAAATGCAGAAACAAATTGCAAATGGAAAATAAACTAAATGACTAAACATAGCCTGTTATGTGTAGTAGCGGCAAAGACTCTCGATGTTCCAGGCTCTAGGTAGAGTAAAACCGTCGACGGTCGACAATTTAAATGTGCCATCTCCGAGCCTTCGTTCAATAACATACGGTCCTTCCCACGTTGGCTTCATATGCGAAGGAACCGGATAGATCCTTTTCAGGACGAGTTCGCCAAGTTCAAAGGTTCGTGGGAGGACCTTGGCATTGTACAATCGGGCGACTCGACTTCGATACGCGGCTGCCCTCAAATCAGCCTCTTCACGCTTCTCATCCAATAAATCAAGGGATTCAGCAAGTAATATAGCATTTGTCTTCGGATCATAGTATGTCACATGATGAGAAGGTACTTCTAGCTCGACTGGAATAACAGCTTCTGAACCATAAGAGAGAGAGAATGGAGTGTGACCGGTCGCGGACTTGTGAGTTGTTCGGTAAACCCATAAAGCCATGGGAAGTTCATCGACCCATTTACCCCCGACCTTTTCCAGTCGTTTTTTCAGAATGGACTTTATAACTTTGTTGACTGCTTCGACCTGTCTGTTCGCTTGAGGGTGTGCAACCGCAGAGAATTTCTTTTGAATGCGAAACTGTTTGCAGAAATCTTTAAATTCAACACTGTCGAATTGGGTTCCGTTATCAGTGATAATGGTGTGTGGTAGACCGAATCGACAGATAATGTCGCGGACTACAAAGTTGATCACTTTTTTCGTCATTATGGTAGCAAGAGGTTCAGCTTCGGCCCACTTTGTAAAGTAATCAATTGCGACGATGGCGTACTTCGCACCACCTTTTGCTAGAGGTAGAGTACCAATGATGTCTATGCCTCATACTGCAAATGGCCATGGGCTGACCATTTGAGTTATCTCAGTAAGTGGGGCTCTTGGAATTCGAGCGTGCTTTTGACATTTATCACATTTCTTGGCATAATCCAATGCATCGCGATTTACAGTCGGCCAAAAATATCCGTATCGAAGTACTTTCTTGGCAAGAGCTTACCCCCCAGTGTGATCGCCACACTCTCCTTCGTGTACGTCGCGTAATACTCGTTTAATTTCATCGTGAGCGATACACCGAAGTAAAGGAACAGAGTACCCTCGTCTGTACATGACTCCATTCTGGATGGTGAATCGTAAAGCCTTCCGAAGGACTTGTCTTTTTTCACTTCTGCGCTCCGACAGAATTCCATGCTCAAGGTAATTTCTGAATGGAGTCATCCACGACTCCTTATCAGGAATGGTTTCACATACCCAATCTGTTTCTGCCCGATCAATACTTGGGGAAGATAACGTCTCTACGGGAACAAGTCCCATTTGCTGAGCTTCACCTGTGCTGGCTAACTTCGCCAATGAATTGGATTTCTGATTGCGTTCTCGAGGTATACAATAAATGGCATAATAATCAAACTGATTTAGTATTTCTTGAACCTGAGCTAAGTAAGCAGCCAGCCTTCGATCTCTCGCTTGATATTCTCCCCGAACTTGACACACAACTAATTGTGAATCACAATAAATTTCCACAGCAACAATTCTCAAATCTCTAGCAAGTTTCAATCCAGCTAAGAGGGCTTCATATTCAGCTTCATTATTGGTTGCATGAAAATCGAACTTTAAGGCATAACATATAGACCGGCCTTCGGGGGTTTCGAGTACAACTCCAGCGCCCGAGCACAAGTCATTTGATGCACCATCAGTGTACAGCTTCCAGACGTATTCGGGAGATTCACTGGTTTCGGGCAAGTCCTCTAGAATGGTAAATTCGGCTTTGAAATCGGCCAGGATTTGTCCTTGAATGGCTCGTCTTGGAGAATAAGTAATATCGAACTGGCTCAGTTCGATGTTCCACTTGAGTAACCTACCAGACGTCTCAGGCCGCGTAAGGACCTATCGTAACTGCTGGTCGGTGTAAACGATAATAGGATGTGCCTGGAAATGTGGACGGAGCTTCCTTGATGCAATAACAAGGCAATAAGCCAGCTTCTCTAGTTTCGGATAATTCCTTTCAGCTCCAGTCAATCGTTCGCTGATGTAGTATACTGGCTTCTGTATCCTGTCTTCCTCTCGAATTAAGGCAGCGCTGATAGCGTTTTCTGATATCGCCAAGTAAACATAAAACTTCTCATGATCAATAGGCTTTGACAGGATAGGTGGTGTGGAAAGATGCTGAATTAGTGCTTGGAAAGCGCCCTCACACTTCGTGATCCATTCAAAGTTTCATTTTCCTTTTCGGATCAGATCGAAGAAGGGAATGCATTTGTTAGTGGACTTTGAGATGAACCTGCTCAGTGCCACTACTTTCCCATTGAGACTCTGGACTTGCTTTATAGTTTTCGGAGTTTCAAGATTTCTGATTGCCCAGATCTTTTTAGGATTAGCTTCAATCCCTCGAGCATTGACGATAAACCCAAGGAATTTTCTAGATGCAACTCCGAAATGACATTTCAGTGGGTTAAGCTTCATTCTGTATTCTTGAAGTATGTTGAACATAGTTTCCAGGTCTTTAATATGGTTAGTGGAAAATCGTGACTTCACAAGCATGTCGTCTACATATACTTCCATGGTTTTCCCGATTTGATTGGCAAACATCTGATTGACCAATCGTTGATAAGTAGCCCCAGCATTCTTGAGTCCGAATGGCATAACTTTGTAACAATAAAGTCCCAGATTGGTTACGAAGCTGGTATGTTCTTGATCAGGTAAATGCATTGGTATCTGATTGTAGCTAGAATACGCATCCATGAAGAATAAGAGTTCATGTCCAGCTGTCGAGTCTACGAGCTGATCAATTCTGGGAAGCGGGAAACTATCTTTAGGACAGGCTTTATTCAGATCGGAGTAATCGACACATGTTCTCCATTTTCCGTTTGATTTTCGAACAAGCACGGGATTTGACACCCATTCGGGATATAGCGCATCTCGAATGAACCCATTTTTTTAAGCTTTTCTACCTCTTCTTTAAGGACGGCAGATCTCTCTGGATCCATACCACGCCTTTTCTGTTTGACCGGGACATCCCGCGGGTCAATATTCAAAGTGTGGCTCGCGATGTCCGGCGAGATCCCACACATATCAGAATGCGTCCAGGCGAATACGTCAAGATTCGCCCATAGAAACTCAACCAATTCCTCTTGAGTTTGCTGGCTTAGCTGAGACCCAATCTTTATCATCTTCGAATCATCATCGTCGTCGATTGGGACATCAATCGTCAGTTCGGCCGGGGATGCTTGACTTTCTTTAGATTCTCCTTCATCTTCGGTTTCTCTTGGGTCAAGATCCCTTTGGAATTGGCTGGGGTGCCCGGGCCTAGGCCCAGGCACTAATTGTCAATTATCAGCAAAATGAACACAGAGAGATTCCTTTACGCCCTTTCCTTTCTCCTTTCGCTGCGCCTCCCTTAGCTCCGCAATGTAACAGGCTCTCCCAGCAGCATGATCTCCTTGGATGACTCCCACTCCATGATCAGTGGGAAACTTCAGGGTTAAGCACCACGGGGCAATAGCTGCCCTGAATTCAGCGAGGTCCAGTCGGCCCAAGATAGCATTATCAGGGGAGTCTATGTCCAACACAATGAACTGTAATATCTGTACTCTCCGGCGTTCTCCAACTCCCAACTCCACTGGTAGTTCCACTACTCCAGTGGGTATAGTAGTGCTGCCATTGAAACCATGGATTCGAGATTGGCAAGGCTTTAAATCTTTGGCTTCCATTTTCATTTGGTCGTAAGCTCGTTTAAACAAAATATTCACAGAGCTTCCACTGTTAACTAAGATCCTCTTCATCCAAGAAGGACCTACTTGAGCTGAGATGACCAGTGGATCGATAGTGGGGGCTTCGACTTTATCAACATCTCTGTTTCCGAACACGATGTCATCTGTCATCGTCTTCTGTTGTTTGGCCGGAGCCCCTTCATCAAAACTACAATAACACTCAAAATCTGCATGCCTGATAGAGCTGGCATATGACTCCATTTCCTTCCAGCTTTGGTCTGCTGGATGGGGACCACCACTTATTGTATTGATAACCAATCTCCCGCCAGTACGAGTGGGCTCCTCCTGCCTTTCTTGGTTTGGTGCACGATTCTGATTCGATAGGCCCACACCTCCTGACTGCGGCGCCCACACATACTGATCCAACTTTCGTTCACATATCAACTTTTCAATGAGATCCTGTAAATGATGACACTCATTTGTATTATGGCCATAACTTTCATGAAATCTGCAAAACTTCCCTGTTTGGACTTGTCTTTCCGTTGACGGCTTCGGGGCAGGTTTTTTTGTATTGCATGGTATTACAGGTCTGCAAATACACATTTTCCAGTGACGTATTCAATGGAGTATAATTGTCGAACATGAGAGCTCTACGCCGTGGACCACGATTTTGATCTCGCTTTTTTCCATGATTTCCACTGTCCCTCTGCTGGTTCTGTTTGTTTTGTATATTCAGCTGAACTTTTTCGGAACTCTCCCCGGATTGTTTAATTGCGATGCTACTTTGAATTCCTTCCATGCTGGGCCATGCATCATCCTGCTTCCTAGACTATTTCGCATCCTCCCTTCTCAAGAATTGGGCTGCCTTGGAATAGAAACGGTCCAATGATGTAGGTGGCTTCCCAGCTAACCAATTTCAGAACTCGGAATCGGGATCAATCCCCTTAGTTAGTGCCATTAGGATAGAGTTGTCATTGGGATTGCTTATTTCTGCACATGCAGCATGAAATCGCTCCAAGTAACGTCTAAGTGTCTCTCCGAGAGCTTGAGTGGCACTAGATAGGGTATTAACATCTTTAGGCCTCGCTACATGCATATGGAATTGTTCAACAAACTTGGTGGCCATCTGGTCGAAATTAGAAATAGATCGTGGCGGTAAATGAGTAAACCACATAGTAGCAATGCCCCCTAGGGAAATGGGGAAACTACGACATTTTACTGCATCATCAGCCCTCGCAGCATTCATTAGCCATTCATACTTCATGATGTGTTGATTTTTCATAGACTGGCAAAGTTGGCATCCTAAAGCGCCGAGGTGGTTCCGCATATAATATGTCATCGGTGAAAGGGGTATGACTCCGGGAAATCCCCCAGTCGTCATTAGTGAGACCCTGACTTTCACAGATCATCTGATGAATCATCATCGGTATATCCGGCATCTGGATATTTGAAGCATGCTGTGCCAAGGTGTGGTCGGGTTCCACAGCGCGAGTTTGGACCGGACGCGGTCGACGGTCCGTGCCTCGCCTCCTTGGTTCAAAGTTTTCCGGGACATAAGGTTCTGGAGCATGTTCTCGTTGGTTACAATGCGGATCAGCTTGAATTCTAGCATCAACTCCTTGTTCGGTAGTGGTGGTGGTAGCGAGGTTGCCTGTGACATGGTAAGGAGCGGCACCCCCTCGGGATGAAGGTCCGGTCTGATGACTGGTGGATGGTCCAGTCCTGGGTTGTCCAAGGTTCAAGGCAGGTTGGTGTCCCATTTCCTGGGTGTAGCTTATGTCCAGCCGTGGGCGTGTGGATCGGTGATGATCATCAGATGAGGCTGAACTCTTCGTGGAAGAATAAGAAGCTTGATCTCTTCTGGATCTTCTGTGCCTTTGGCGATTCAGCTGGTTGGTCAACTCTGTGGTTGCGTGCAGTTGTTCAGTAAGCTGTTGCCGACTTTGGGTCAACTCTTGAAGCAGCATCTGGAATTCTTGTCTGGTGACCGGGCCTGATGAATCTAAAGGTCCGGCTGCATCTTGGTTGGATGGAGGCAATTGTGCGGGATTCTGTCTATCCCGTCCTTCCTGATCGGCAGCTGTAGAAGCAGTTCGTGTGCTTACCATGATGAATTGATGAAGTCCTTTCCTAGATCTGATGCAAATCCGAATAGGATGGAAGGGCTTCAAGGCTTGAGATCTGGATCTTCTTCTTGGATTTATGCAATCCGGTATCGATAGCAAATCCAAATAGCGAGAGGAAAATTGGGTTTTTTCTCAGTGAAAGCACCAAAGTGTTTGTACCAAAAATGGGCACAACACTCTTCAGAAGTTTTTGAAGAGATAAAAATGAAGAAACTAAATGGAAAAAGAGGATTATCTAACAAAAACTCCAAAACCAAATATGTAAACGATAAAAATGCATAGAAACACAAGAATTTAGAGTGGTTCGGCGTATTGCCTACGTCCACTATGAAGTTGATCGCTTTATTGATGTTTCTTTGATGATTACAACTGATTGTAGCCATACAGCGAATTAAAGCTATGAAATTCGAGTACAACAGCAACAATGAAGTTTAGAATTAGATCCGGCAAAGTTTGGGCGTTGGAGCGTCAAAAAGATCCTTTCTCTGTAGGCCCTGGGGCTCTATTTATAGGTGTAGGAGGCTGATATTTCGCTCAGATTTTGGGAAACTTATTCTGGCACGTGAGTGGGCCCACGCGACCGAGCCCATGAAGTTTCGGCTCGATCCGTGATCGATACGAACGAATTTCGTATCGATCAAGATTTCGTCCAATGGAGTCGAAACTTGGTGAGAACATTCTTTATCTTGTACGTAAGCTCCTGTGAAAATTTCATAGCATTTGGACTGATGGATCGCGAGATATGATCGATACGAATTGGTGTTACTCGGTAGGCTGTTTCGCTTGAATCAATCGTTTCGACTCAATCATTTCGAATCGATGGTTGCACGTGCCCCGGTGATGATGTAGCGTGCACTCTTCGGATCGATCCACTTTTTATTCCAAGTTGATCGAGTCGTCCTAGGATTCTCGCCTTGTTCGTATCGATGCAATTGTCTTGTTCGAATCGATCATTAGCGCGCTCTTCGTATCGATCTATAGTATGCTCAGTTCGAATCGATGGAGACGGTCTAGTTCGTATCGATGAAGATGACGTAGTTTGCATTGATGGAGGTGGTCCTTATTCATATCGATCAAGGTTTCTTCCACTTGATGGATACGAACAAGCAATATCATGATGGATACGAATAGTGTTTGTTCAATGGATACGAACTAATGATTCTCTGATGGATACGAACAAGCGTGAGTCGATGGATTTGAACAAGGCTCTCCTAATGGATGCGAAGTAGCGCGTCCTAATGGATTCAAACAGATGTTTGTCGATGGATGTGAAGTGGACATTGGACGACCAATGCGAACTAGGGCTTGACAATGGATACGAATCTGATCGATTCGAAATGTGGCCTGCTGATGGATACGAAATTGAGGCTATTTCCTCCAACTTGCATCGGTCATAACTCGAGCATATGAACTCGTATTGACTTGAAATTTGGGATGTTGGCTTTCATGGCTTCGCTCGTCGTGTCTTGTCAATTGTAGCTTGTTCCGGACTCGGACAAAATTCATCGATATACATGGTGAACCTATGCTTACTCGATATTCGGGATGAGCGATCCTCGATTTTCAGTCAGTTCCTTGATATCTCGGCCTTGCCAAAAGGCGGGATAACAGCAAATAATATAGAAAATGAAAAATAAAAATACATATAAAATTCTGTGTGTAAAATGCTAAATTCATCAAATTCTAAAAAAAAGTTTAAAACGAAATTCGTCGAAACGAAAAACAGAGCGGATATCAGAACCAATTACCGTTTCAAAGAAAAGATTAAAAATTCAAAAATTCAACTTTCAAAATTTTCAATAAACAATAAAGGTTTGACAAAATATAATATTTCCAGAAAATCAATATTTAATTGTATTTGGAAAATTAAAATAGAACAAAAATCCAAAATACATTGGAAAAATTCCAAACTTCAAATTAAAATTATTTAAAAAATCAAAGTTTCAAAATAAAAAATTTATTTAAAATATTTATTAAAATTATGGGTTGTTACACCTTGTCCCTCCCCTTTCTCTCTTTAGGGTTCACAAAATAAAATTTTAAAACTTCAAAAAGAAAAAAATATAATCGTACGAATGAGGTAGCGATTCTTCCTTCGTTCTCCGGTTCTCGTGCATGTATGAGTGGAGGCGACGGCTCTATCATGAGAGCATGTGGTAGGTCGTGGTCGTCGAGGGTGCGACGATGGTGGAGGTGTTTCAGCATCAGGTCATAGTCGCGTCAGGGGCTCGCAAAGAGGGTCGAGGTCGAGGAGGATGGGCGTGATGGCGAAGGGAGGCGTGCTCGTTTTAGGGTGTGGGTCGAGTTAGACTAGAAGCAGGGGAGGGAGAAAGTCGCGATCGAGGAAGTCATGATTGGTGACAGCAAGGAGGCGCGGGACAGTAGGTTTTAAGGGTCGTACGGTGGGGGATTCGCGAAGGAAATGGATCGTCGATGGTGGTGGGAAGCTCGAGGAGGTTGGGAGTCTGAGCATTGTCGTTGTCAGTGAAGGTGGAGCGAGTAGTGGGGTTGCTAGTGGCAGCATAAGCAAGCTGAAAATAGCGTGGTGGCTAAGTTCGAAGGAGGCAGTCTCGAATTTGAAGGGGCTGTGTTCGGGTCTCGTGATGCCTGGGTTTGCTATGTTGATGGATTAGGATTTGGGTGAGGGTAATTAACTGTTAATGAGTATATTTAATTTGAATAATTTATTTATTTTTGAATGCTTATAAAATATACAACATGTTCATTCGAGGTCCCAAAAAAAATCACAGAAACAAGTCACGTTGTATTCGCAGCGGCAAACACTACACAATGGAATTGATTTGGAATTGGAACGATTAGCAATTCCGGAAAATCAAAGTGAGTAAATCTCACTCATCTTGGATTATTGTTTTAATTTAAATTGTTGGAAATTAATCATGAATGATTGGATGAATTGATAATTATTATTATCAATTTGGATGTTATATATATATATAGTAGTATATATTAGTAGTTGGATATATTCTCGTCGTTGGGGCGGATGAGACCCTATGCGTCCCGCATAATAGCGGATGACCTTATATTACCGCGATATTTTGCCTCAAAGCGGGATTGGTATTTGTTTATGTTATCTAACATCTGTGGATGCAGGGAAACAGGTTGGAGGGATCCAACTGGATTCCTCAAAAATGTTGATTTTAATTCCATATATAGTGATATATGATTTGTGTGAATAATCTGATATAGATTATGTTGTGATTGGAATTGTTGGATGTTATAGTAGCACTGGCCTTAATTTTGGTATTTTAAATAACATAAATTTTATTTTTGAATTTTTAAGGAATTAAAAGAAGATTTTGGATATAAAAAAAATATTTATATCGAAATTTGATTATATTTAAGGAAAATGATTTGGACAAAACAATAAATTGATTTGGAGTTGTACTTAACTATTCATAAAATGTTTTAAGTAGAAATTTAAAATAATTTATATAAAGGATTTTTAATAATGGATTTTCAAATGATATCTCTAAAAAATATGGAATAGAAGTTGAAATTGGAATTTTAAACGAGTTTAAGAAATAATTGGAATTTATTGAGTAATAGATTATCAATGGGATTTTAATAGAAATCGATTTATAAATGAAGTGATTAATGTAAATATGTTATAGATTTGGAAATGAGTTTATAAAATTTATAAATGATGCTTATAAATAAGGAAAAAAAGATATTAGTTGATAAATTGGAAATATAATTTCACAGTGTGAATTTATATCGGGATATGAAAATGGGTTTTTGGGAAAAATAGTGGATTCTATTTTGAAAAGTGAGAATGGTTAGGGAATCGGAATGAAATCGATGTGTTGTGAATTGAGAGGGATTTATAAATTGGAATTGGTTATTGAGATTTTAAAATGTATTTTTATTAAGAAGTTAAGCTTGTTTTTAAAAGAAATTTTTTATTTGTTAAACTATGTAATTTAAAACTAGTAAGTATTGAAATATTTCGAAAAAGTGGATTATTCAAATATTTAATATTAATTGATATAAATTCTAATTTTTACAATTAGCTTTGTAAATCGATTTTTTTTACTTAAAAATGGATTAGAGATGAATTATCAATATTCATTTGAAGTGTTTTAATATTTAAAATAATTACTTAAACATGTTTTAAAAATAAATTATTATCCTTTTAAAATACTTATCATATATGTATATATATATATAGAGAGAGAGAGAGTTTTGAAGTGACTGATATTTATTTATAAATCCTCTCGAGATTTGTGAACATGGTTTATAAAATGGATATGATGTTAGTAAGAGGAATTTTATATGGATTGGGAGGAAATGGAATTTCAAAAATGTTGAATATGCAAACTTCGAAAATGAAATCTAAATTCATAAAATAAGTTATAAATTGTTGAATGGGATTATAAATAAGTATACTGGGTTTTGGAAATTGTAAAGGGGAATTTAATGATTCAGGAGACTTATGAGATAAGTTACGAAATATTCTCTTAAGTGTTGATATTTGAAATGATTTTGGAAAATAAGACTTATAATATTTTCCTAAGTATTACAATGGAAATTCGGAAATATTTCTAACTGTTGAGATGGTTTGGAAATATCTTGTTATGGATTTAAGTATTTGAAATTGTTTTCAAATATTGGAATATGGAAAGGAATTTGAATATATATCTTTGTAAAGGTATTTTGAAATGAATATTTTGAAAAAATTAAATATGGGCCTAGTGACTGCTTATGGATGTTATTTGATAGTTAAATAACCGACTATCAAATTTAACCAAATTCGTTGATCGTTTTGAAAAGACCGAGATCTGATTTAATTATCCAAAAACCACTTCGATCTGATTTGTGCGTTACGAATTATGATATCTCGAAGCTAATAGAGATGGTGATATTGAAGGAGATTCATTTTGTTCAGACCCAGAAAAACTTGTATGGATGAATGTTATCATTGCATTGCTTGCCTGGAAGCCAGTGTTAGCATTCCAAGTATGAATGCTATTCTAAAGGTAATCGTAGCCTCAAGCCTCATCAACCGGGAAAATGACTGAAACAGGGCATGCAGCAGGGCTAAGTGGGTCGCTCCCATTAGGGTATGTTATCACTTTTCTAGATACCCTCAGATATATTATAATTATGGAAATGGTTGTTCATGGAAAGAGAGCACTCGATAAGGGAGGGAACACCCGGAGTGATAACATATTCGGTACTAGTAGTCAAGTGCTAGGTCGGTCCTGTGTGGTAGGGTACAAGATGTTCTTGTCAGAGCCGGGTGCATTGGTCTAGAGATGTACTCATCGGAAGGTAGTTCCTTACCTGGTCATAGTATGGAATCCATTCTCCAATAAGCGCCGTACGGTTTTGATTGTGCCCAACTATGTTGAAATGTGAGATGCAAGCATTTCAGCTATTTTCTAATTTACTTTCTATAGACACTATTATAATATTAGATGATTTTGATATAAAATATTTTGGTTATCGTAAGGTAAAAACCCGTCGTATTTATGTGTGACGTGGTCTTACGAGATACCTTTGTTTTTCAAAGGATTTTGAAAATAATAAAAATTCAAATTGACTGTGTTTTCTCACGCTGGTTTTCCATACTAACTTGGGTGTTATTTTATTATAATGCATGGGTCAGACCGAGTATTACAGATTCAGGTTAGGATGCTATGGAACTCAGGAGACGAGCTGGAGGATTTCAAGCGTATATCACGTATTTGATTATATTCCGCTGTGTGTGTAGACTGAATAGTCAGCACTGGTAAGGACAAATTATAACAACTATCCATATTGATGTATTGATTGTTGTACTCTGGTGATTGTATATATATTTATAGCTACAGATTCTTTTGTATATAAATCTATTATTATATATTATATTTTGTTTTGCTACAACTATGAAATTCTATATTGTTATTTTTGATCTTCTATCTTTTCTTCTTCACCCCTAAAGACTCGTATATCTGTTCAATTTGAGTAGGACACGTGTGATTTAGTGTTGACTCAAAGGGTACGGATTTACAGGTCATTTCATTTGGTATCAAAGCTGAAGGTTAGGCGAGAACCTTGGCTTTGGTAGGGATTACTCATTAGAGATAGGGTCAGTAGTGCCCTAGAATGAGTTTGAGTGTATTAATAGATATGAGCGCGTATTTGTTAGTGAATATAAAGTGTTTTATATTGTGTTGACTTATTTGTTGAGTGGTTTACGAATTCTGGTCGAATAGTGGGATGCCACGAAACCGATAGGAATTTTTAAACACTTGAACCAGGTAAACCAACACAATATTGTTTTGAAGCAGGTAAATGAAATAATTTTACCCAAACTATATTTTGATATGAAAGAAATAATTTTCTAGAAATTATTATAGTAAATTGGTGTGTTTGGATGATATTATTATAATCGAAACAAGATTATAAAATTGAAATGGGTATATATAACCAAACGAAAATTGTATAAGTATGAATTATACAAATGAATTATAATTAAAATGAATTCAAAGTCGAATTCAGAAATTTAAATCCCAGAAGGTTTGGAAAATATTTTCAAAGGTGGTATGGAAATGAAATTGGTGTTATTTTGGAAACATTTTTGAAATAAATAATGGTAATAGTATTGTGAAATGTTTTTGAATAGAAAATGTTTTAAAAATGGATTTTTCAAAGTGATAAAGCGCTGAACTCACTTCAGTCGCTGGAAAATAATCCTGGTGACGACTGCAGCATCATCAGTATTCATTTTCGAGTTTCTAAGTGACGAGTTGCTACCATCATTATTTGCTTTGGACTTGTTTGGATAAAAACCAAGTTTGGTATAAATTTTAAAAAGTGTAATTTGGTGTGTGTGTGTGTGTGTGTGTGTATGATTTCAAATGCTTTGAAATAAAACCGGGTGTTTGAATTCTGGAATTTGAATTTTGGAATTGAATTTTAACTTGAGTAAGTAAATTGAATGGAATTTAACTTGAGCTAAGTTGAATAAAATTGAATTGGATTTGAATTAAAGTGGATATAAATAAGAATTGTGAAGGGGATATATAATTATGAGTTATAGATTATTGGATGGAATAAATGTAAAGTGAAAAATCTATTAAATAGTGAATGGGTAAGTTGGTGTAACTTGTAAATGTGAAAGTAAGATGGAATTTTGACGATTTCGGATAATCGAAAAAACCCCGTGTGTATGTTAAAATTAGCTAGGCGTTTGGTGAAATAAAAACTAAGTTTACAACATATTGAATGGAGAAATAAAATGGGAAAACCAAAATGAAGTGGTTAAATATTTGGAATAAAATCCAAACTTGAATTATAAAGTGAATTGGAACTCAAGTGAATTAAATGGAATGATTTTTGAAATAAAAATCTAATTGTGAAATATAAAATAAAAGCAAACCAAGTAGAAAAACTAAATAGTGAATCGGATATTGAAATGAGACTTGAGTTGAATGGAATTGAATAAATTGAATATGGAATTTGAGTTATAAATAAAAATTCGACTTAAAAGTAAGCGAATTAAATATATTTTGAAATGTTGTTAGATAAAGTAGAAATGGATTGAAATAGTGATGACTTAGGTTATAAATAAATTTAATTTAGATGTAAATAAATTGAATATGGCTTTGGGGTATTATTTAAATGAATTCGAGTATGAAATTGAGTTTTGAAGTGGAAATGAATATAGGTGTGGTATAAAAGGGTTATAATAAAAACTTAATATATTAATTTTATGAAATGATTCTCAAGTAAATCCATGAAATGGTTACTTAATAAATTAGCATGGAATGATTCCGAGCTAAATAAAATGGATTTGAATATAATGAATGTGGATATGAATGGAATGCAAATGAATTGATCGAGAATCGATTTGAAATGTAATAAATTGAATATAAATTGATTTGGAATCAATTTAAAATAGCTATAAGCTTAAGTGATTATTTTATTAAATGAATATCACCGAGTTTGCGTAGAAAAAGTTGTTGTTTGACGTAAATGAAAATAAACAAAAATTTGGAATGGTGTGTTTATGAAGTGAATGCAAGTAAAATTTGGTTGTAAATCATTCGAATTGAATGAAATGGTATATGAATCAATGTAAAGTAATTAAATTAGTATTAAAACCTTGTGATTGCTTATAAATACATGTTTAACATGTTTAGTTGTGCAAAGTATGTGTTTAACTATTTAAACGAATGACATGTTATTAAATTTTCATGTTTTAGTAATTACGTGTTTAAATTAAGTACAGGTACAAGAAGACCGTTTGGCCGGATTTTGGTCGCGCAAATTGCATATAAAATAAGCTCGCTCATTTAAAAATGCTAAATAAAGGTACGTTTTCGGATTAAATACCGCAATGAATAAATATCGATATATTTTGTGTTTTCCAATCGTATGGGTCGATGTATTTATTTTTATCATTTCTGTCATATTGCAAAAGGCTCTCCGTACAAAGGAGACTGTCAAAAAATTTCGGAAATTTAGGGTGTTAGAAAGTTTTTTTTGAAATTTTTGAAAAACTTTTGTTAACTAAAAGCTGATTTTTGAAATGTAATGAAAATAAAAGGTTTTGAATTAGAAATGGAAACTAATAGTTTTGGTAGGAACTAAAGGATTAGAAAAGTTAACGTCAAGTTTTAACTAAGTGGGTTTTAATAAGCTAATGGGTTTGTATCATTCGTCTTACCTTAGCAATTTCGGGGACAAAATTCTTTTAAGGGGAGGAATGTAACGACCTGGATTTTTCGTCATTTAATTTTGATTATTTAAATGGTTTTAAATATTGGATTTAGAATATAAATTGGGTTTTGAATAGAATGAATTTAAATTCCAAATATAGCGATTTATTATACTATGGAAATGGTGAATAATTGAAATTTGAGTTGAATTTAAATCAAAATGATTTCTAATGTTGGTATAAATTCTATTTGAATTAGAATTGAGTTAATAAGTTTTTAAAACTGGAATTCCAAGTAATTTCGTCAATTTTGAAAATCGTTGATTTAATCGACGCATTAAAATAGCGATCTGAGGCACAATCTCGGAATTCGACGAAACCAGTTCCATTGGATCCATAATAGTGTATTGCTATTGGATTTCAAATTTTGTAGCATTTGGAGTTACCATTTGGTCGTACGCAATAGAAACGTCTAGAAATAATGTATTTGAATTTGATTTAATAGTCGATTAAAAAGCTATCTTCTCCATACGATCGAGTTAAGGCTCGAGACTTGTTCCATCGAGTCCGGAATAGCGGTATAACGTTAGGAACGCTAGGCGGCATGCCTCAATAGGATTTCAAAGTTTCCCTGTATATAATACGAGATATTTGAAGTGATAAATATGAAATTAAATCAAAGTCAAATCGAAGCCGACCTAGTCGAGCCGCCCTACCCTATGAAATCACGTTTTCCCCAAATTTAAAAACCCTGTCCCTCCCCTTTCTCTCTTCAGGGTTCACGAAATGAAAATTCAAAACTTCAGAAAGAAAAACTATATATAATCGAATGAACGAGGACCGATTCTTCCTTCGTTCTCTGATTCTCATGCATACGTGAGTGGTGGCGACCGCTCTGTCGCGAGAGCATGTGGTAGGTCGTGGTCATCGAGGGTACGACGATGGTGGAGGTGTTTCAGCATCAGGTCGCAGTCTAGTCAGGGGCTCGCAAAGAGGGTCGAGGTCGAAGGGGATGGGCGCGATGGAGAAGGGAGGCGCGCGTGTTTTAGGGTGTGGGTCGAGTTCGACTGGAAGCAAGGGAGGGAGAAAGTTGCGATCGAGGAAGTCGCGATTAGTGACGGCAAGCAGGCGCGCGGCAGTAGGTTTTCAGGGACGTGCGGTGGGGATTCGCGAAGGAAATGGATCGTCGATGGTGGTGGGAAGCTCGACGAGGTTGGAGTCCGGGCATTGTCATTGTCAGTAAAGGTGGAGCGAGCAGTGGGGTCGCTGGTGGCGGCGTAAGCAAGCTGAAAATGGCATGGTGATTGACTTCGAAGGAGGCAGTTTCGAATTTGAAGGGGTTGTGCTCGGGTCTCCTGATGCCTGGGTTTGCTATGTTGATGGATTAGGATTTGGGTGAGGGTAATCAATTGTTAATGAGTATATTTAATTTAAATAATTTATTTATTTTTGAATGCTTATAAAATGTATAACATGTTCATTCGAGGTCCAAAAAAAATCACGGAAACAAGCCACGTTGGATTCGCAGCGGCAAACACTACACAATGGAATAGATTTGGAATTGGAACGATTAACAATTCCGGAAAATCAAAGTGAGTAAATCTCACTCATCTTGGATTACTATTTTAATTTAAATTGTTGGAAATTAATCATGAATGATTGGATGAATTGATAATTATTATTATCAATTTGGATGTTATATATATAGTAGTATATATTAGTAGTTGGATATATTCTCGTCGTTGGGGCGGATGAGACCCTATGCGTCCCGCATAATAGCGGATGACCCTATATTACCGCGATATTCCGCCTCAAAGCGGGATTGGTATTTTTTTATGTTATCTAACATCTGTGGATGCAGGGATACAAGTTGGAGGGATCCAATTGGATTCCTCAAAAATGCTGATTTTAATTCCTTATATAGTGATATATGATTTGTGTGAATAATCTGATATAGATTATGTTGTGATTTGAATTATTGGATGCTATAGTAGCACTGTCCTTTATTTTGGTATTTTAAATACCATAAATGTTATTTTTGAATTTTTAAGGAATTAAAAGAAGATTTTGGATATAAAAAAATTTATATCGAAAATTGATTATTTTTAAGCAAAATGATTTGGATAAAACAATAAATTGATTTGGAGTTGTACTTAACTATTCGTAAAATGTTTTAAGTAGAAATTTAAAATAATTTATATAAAGGATTTTTAATAATGGATTTTCAGATGATATTTCTGAAAAATATGGCAAAGAAGTTGAAATTGGAATTTTAAACGAGTTTAAAAAGAATTGGAAGTTATTGAGTAATAGACTGTAAGTGGAATTTTAATAGAAATCGATTTATAAATGGAGTGATTAATGTAAATCTGTTATAGATTTGGAAATGAGTTTATAAAATTTATAAACGATGCTTATAAATAAGGAAAAAAAGATATTAGTTGATAAATTGGAAATATAAGTGTGAATTTATATCGGGATATGAAAATGGGTTTTTGGGAAAAATAGTGGATTCTATTTTGAAAAGTGAGAATGGTTAAGGAATCGGAATGAAATTGATGTGATGTGAATCGAGAGGGATTTATAAATTGGAATTGGTTATTGAGATTTTAAAATGTATTTTTATTAAGAAGTTAAGCTTGTTTTTAAAAGAAAAAATTTATTTATTAAACTATGTAATTTAAATCTATTTAGTATTGAAATATTTCAAAAAAGTGGATTGTTCAAATATTTAATATTAATTGATATAAATTCTAATTTTAACAATTAGCTTTGTAAATCGATTTGTTTTACTGAAAAATGGATTAGAGATGAATTATCAATATTCATTTGAAGTGTTTTAATATTTATAATAATTACTTAAACATGTTTTAAAAATAAATTATTATCCTTTTAAAATACTTATCATATATATATATAGAGAGTTTTGAAGTGAAAGAAATTTATTTATAAATCCTCTCGAGATTTGTGAACAGGGTTTATAAAATGGATATGATGTTAGTAAGAGGAATTTTAAAAGGGATTTGGAGGAAATGGAATTTCAAAAATGTTGAATATAGGAACTTCAAGGACGAAATCTGAATTCATAAAAGAAGTTATAAATTGTTGAATGGGATTAGAAATAAGTATACTGGGTTTTGGAAATTGTAAAAGGGAATTTATTAATGATTCCAGAGACTTACGAGATAAGTTACGAAATATTCTCTTAAGTGTTGATATTTGAAATGATTTTGGAAAATAAGACTTATAATATTTTCCTAAGTATTAAAATGAAAATTTGGAAATATTTCTAAGTGTTGAGATGGTATGGAAATATCCTGTTATGGATTTAAGTATTTGAAATTGTTTTCAAATATTGGAATATGGAAAGGAATTTCAATATATATCTTTGTAAAGGTATTTTGTAACAAATATTTTGGAAAAAATTAAATATGGGCCTAGTGACTGCTTATGGATGTTATTTGATAGTTAAATAACCGAGTATCCAATTTGGCTAAATTCGTTGATCGTTTCGAAGAGACCGGGATCAGATTTAATTATCTGAAAACCACTTCGATCTGATTTGTGCGTTACGAACTGTGATATCTCGAAGCTAATGGAGATGGTGATATTGAAGGAGATTCGGTTTGTTCGGACCCAGAACAACTTGTATGAATGAATGTTATCAATGCATTGCTTGCCTGGAAGGCAGTGTTAGCATTCCAAGAATGAATGCTATTCTAAAGGTAATCGTAGCCTCAAGCCTCATCAACCGAGAAAATGACCGAAACAAGGCATGCAGCAGGGCTAAGTGGGTCTCTCCCATTAGTGTATGTTATCACTTTTCTAGATACCCTCAAATATATTATAATTATGGAAATGGTTGTGCATGGAAAGAGAGCGCTCGATAAGGGAGGGAACACCCGGAGTGATAACATATTCGGTACTAGTAGTTAAGTGCTAGGTCGGTCCTGTGTGGTAGGGTACAAGATGTTCTTGTCAGACCCGGGTGCATTGGTCTAGAGATGCACTCATCGGAAGGTAGTTCCTTACCAGGTCATAGTATGGAATCCATTCTCCAATAAGCGCTGTACTGTTTTGATTGTGCCCAACTATGTTGAAATGTGAGATGCAAGCATTTCAGTTATTTTCTAATTTACTTTCTATAGACACTATTATAATATTAGATGATTTTGATATAAAATATTTTCGTTATTGTAAGGTAAAAACCCGTCGTATTTATGTGTGACGTGGTCTTACGAGATACCTTTGTTTTTCAAAGGATTTTGAAAATAATAAAAATTCAAATTGAGTGTGCTTTCTCACGCTGGTTTTCCAGACTTACTTAGGTGTTATTTTATTATAATGCACGGGTCATATCGAGTATTACAGATTTAGGTTAGGATGCTATGGAACTCAGGAGACGAGCTGGAGGATTTCAGGCGTATATCACGTATTTGATTATATTCCGCTGTGTGTGTAGACAAAATAGTCAGCGCTGGTGAGGACAAGTTATAATAACTGTCCATATTGATGTATTGATTGTTGTACTCTGATGATTGTATATATATTTACAGCTACAGATTCTTTTGTATATAAATCTGTTATTATATATTATATTTTGTTCCGTTGCGACTATGAGATTCTATATTGTTATTTCTGATCTTCTATCTTTTCTTCTTCACCCCTAAAGATTCGTATATCTGTTCAATTTGAGTAGGACACGTGTGATTTAGTGTTTACTCAAAGGGTACGGATTTACGGGTCGTTACAACTATCTTGTATATGGCAACAAATAAATCGTTGAATTCAATTTGGGAGAGTGGCATCTTCTCATTTATTATAATATGCTTATCCAAATATGTAATATAAGTTTAGTCAAGTCGAATATATGCTTCCATTCTTTATATTTATTTCCTCGAAATATAATTTTGTGTCAAAAATCGCAACACTCCACCTTGATGCAAAATCATATCACTCATACGTACTCAATTTCCACCTTAACCAAACACATCATTATGCATGTACATTGATCAAACGTGCATACATAATCCATTCAAAGTAATTTTTGTACCACAATGGTCTCCATTTCGGGTTTGTGAATTTTTGTTGCACGCTCCACCTTGATTCAAACAGATTTGCCTCTCCAACTCCAATTTGAAAAGTCCCTGTGCTCTCTACTATTTTCTAAGAAAATTCTATATATTATTTATTTACTTCGCGCACAGAACCTCCCTATTTGTTTTCCATACCTTTATGACTCCACCTCGTTGAAAAGTTGCAGTCTATTTCTTCCAATTGCCCCTATTGAAAGAATATTTTGCATAATTTTTATGACATGTCTAACTCCTGTAATTCACAGCGCCTTTCCATCATACATCTTCACCTTAACTAAACTTGTCTCCAACCTTCATGTCACAATTGTTAGCAGATTCTACCTTGTCCTTTTACGCCTTATGATCACTGAATATCTCCTTATGTTTGCATCTATAAAAATACGCACCAGAATCAAGCACCCAATCATTACTTTTATCAACACATACGACATTGTTACCAACTTCCACACCAAAGTTCACCTTAGCATCACTATTTTCTTTTTGTTTGTTTTGGTCTTCTTCCAATGCTTTCATCATTTCCAGTTTCTTTTCATCTTGTAGCAGGATTCCCATAAATGACCTGGTTTTTCGCAATAATAGCAAATGACATCCCTTTTAGAATTCGGTCACTTATCTCTACTTGCAAGATTCACCTCTTCAACCGTGTTATTGTTTTCCCTTACTTCATAGACATTTCCATCTATTAAGTTTATCCTCCATATCTCCTCATTAAAAACGCTACTAATCACTGAAACCATCGAAATAACTTATCCACATTTGAGTTGTTTAATGCAACCACGAGTGTTTCTTAGCTCTTCGATAACAAACTCATCAACATCAAGACTGTCTCCTCATCAACCTTGTAATTATGGCTATCAATTGATTCATAATTTTTTGAAAGTCATTAAGGTGCTCCCTTTCTAGTTGACCCACATTCCTTAAGCTTTAGATTTACCAACATTCACAAAAGCAATGTTGTATACCCTATGGAGTTATTTGCATAGATTCCCTCCAGCTTCTTCCAAATTGCATAAGCGGATATTTTATTAGCAACAATATGAAACACTGTATTCTAAAAAAGCATCAAATAGTTGTCACAATCCAAAAAAATTCATTTTATTTTCATTAAACCATTAGGCATCTCCCTTTCGTTCTCAAATGATCGGTGAAAATCATTAAGATACAAAATATCCTCCACTTTTGTCTTCCATAACTCCTAATTTTTCTCATTTAAGTTCTTAACACTTATCTAATCCATAACCAACGCTCTTTAGAAAAATTTGTGTAATAGGTTATGATACTAATTGACAGTGTCACAACTTGTCATTTATGATACCCTGAATCAATGCTAAAAAAACACATGTGATTCCAAACACTATAAGTGACAAACTGTCACAGTAAATTTAAACTAAACTATATCCCTATATATATTGACATAATCTCACAGTAGAATAATAATATACATTATATCAACATATACATCTGCATAAAAAAGAAAGACATTCAATATAGGTATGAGAACAAAACTAATATAATAATGTAATCTGAATACACTATCTCAATACAGAACGAATACTGAATGATAAATCAAATATTGTACATGGCCTCATATATAAGTAATGTATGAAGTGAATAAAACAATATACCAATAACTGGAGATTATGACCCTAAAGGTCACAGTCTTCATGCTCCTAAAGAACCAACTATCCGGTTAACATGCCCACCCGACACCTGACTCTAGGCTTACTAGTGAGGGTCAGACAGAAGTCTGGTGAGGGGACTATCCCTATGTACTATATATATATATGCAACTTATATACATTAAGTAAACATGAGCAAGGATCAATGGGTAATACTAATCATACATCGTTCTACTATATCTGTATGCCAACAAGTCAGGATGATACATAATAGTGTTTCTATTCTTAAACCAATACAAACTATAACAAGCTATGCTATGAATATGAAAAATGATTATAGGGGTAATACTACACTTCATAAGCAAGGGTGTCATAGATCTCTCAATCCCTATCGAAGCATCTGAAATGAAAAACAAATATAACGATATAACAATGCTACTAACATACCATCTACATACCCAAACCCTGTAAGAATTGTATACAAGTAGTATCTAAGCTCAATGCTATTGAATTTCTTAAATTGATATCCATGTGATGAATTGCCACTAGCTACCATAGAGAATACTTTGGAGCCAACTCATACAGTTGACTCTGAGTTACCACTGACTCATGTAGGTCTTGTCTCGATACCTAGTGCTATGGATAATATATGACCCACTCTAGTAAGGCGTCATAATCTCTCTCCGCCCCTGCTTCGGGACCTCATCTGCAGGTCGTGCCCTCTTTATGATGCAATGGATTCCCTCACCAGCATTTTTTCCTCCAAGCTATCTACATCGACATACCAGAACCATATGTAAATGCTAAACCCCACATACACCCTCCCCACATGTATACACAACATCGAAGTATTATCATCCCTGTGTGGATCATGATTCATTCTTGAAGTGCCTCGCACTAGTCGGTTGCCCCAAGTCAGGCATACTAAAACAATATATATAAATCGCCCAAATTGTGCATCTATAATTATATTTAGATATATATATATATATATATCACTTAAACCATATATTTATACATTTGTATACTATTATTCATCCACTAATTGATAACCCCAAGTCGGGCATGCTGAATTATTGCGTATCGATAAATTTGCCTAATATATTCCATGCACCACTTGGTAGCCTCAAGTTAGGTATACTTAAACTATATATAAACGCTTTAAACTGTGTATCAATAAATAAATATAAAACATTCCATGCACCTTCCAGTAGCCCCAAGTCGGACTACCAGAACTATATTTATAAATATAGACATATATAAATCACGTAAACTAGATGCATGTGCGCGCACGAACACACACACACACACACACATATATATATATATAGTAACTAGTCCAACTATATAGAATCAATAAAGTGCACATTTACATACATAAGGGCAATACATCAACCAAAGCAACAAATTTATCATCTTAACATCAATAACAATTCACACACACAATCATATAAGCAATTCAACAAAATGCATCTTACTTAAGTAATTAACCCAAAAATCATATTACTTATTCATTTACTCAAATTATATTTTCTTTGTATTATTTTATAGAAGTGTCAAACTTATTTTATAAAATAATACACTTGCCTATCAATACATAGCTTAATATCACTTAATTCTTCTATTAAAATTAAGTTTAGCTATTAATTAGGCCTTAAAATATTATATAGCTCTTGTGTGTGGGGGTATATATATCACAAACCACTTCTTAGGGTCTAAAATTAATAAATTACATTAACAATATTCGAGGTTTTATTAGCTTAATCAAACATAAGTAATACAATACCTCCTTGGTAATTAAAAACTTCCCAAATCTCCTTTATAAAAATTCACTGGTTGGTTAATTATTGAATTACACCATAATAAACCAATCTCAAAGCCAGATAAATTTCAAAGCTATTTTTTTTGGCAAGGCCAACTGGTTTTATAGTGGACCGTCCACTTTTTATTACGAACGTAATAAAACTTTTAATACAGGAGTAAGGTAAAAGCACCTTAACTACTAAAAAAGGAAAATACAGCACAATTTTGTGACTGAGATGTCACAGCTACTATAAATATCACATAGACCAGGTCTCCTCAACAGAGGGAGAAGCACTAATGTCCGCTAAAACCTGGGAAGAATCCTCACTGATATTCCCAATAATACCGGCATAAGGGCAAAAAAGCACGGCAAGACAAGGGTCATAATCCATATAATTAGAAGAGTATATAAAAGATCGATCCCAGGTAAAATCAGCTAACATGACAGAGTTCGACCTCGTAAACTGACCGTCCATATCGAGAACTACGGAATCACCAGAAGTATTGTTACGTAGGCATCTGAGGTCCAAATGATCATCAGAAACAAATCAAAAATAGGAATCCTCCAAGGGGTTAAATCAAATAATAAAATATATAATAATATTTCTATCACTGAAATAACAATAAATTAGAGTTTAATTAATTTATAACCATGTTATAAATTAATATTAACTCTATCCAACTTTATTCTATACGAATAGAACACTGTGTGTATATATATATATGTATGTATGTATGTATATGTATACATGTATATATGTGTGTATATTTGTATATACATATATATGTGTGTGTGTGTGTGTGTATGCGATCTTAATTGACTATCCTGAATATCTACCCAAACCAATCCAATCAAATAGGGGAAGGAATATATATATATATATATATATATATATATATATATATATATATATTATACCTCTTCTAGGTAATATTTTTCAATATATATAATTACGAGGTGTTATCCCACCTTTTGGCAAGGCCGAGATATCAAGGAATTGACTGAAAACCAAGGATCGCTCATCCCGATTGCCGAGTAAGCACGGGTTCGCTATGGACGTCGATAAATTTTTTCCGAGTACGGATCAAGCTACAATTGACAAGACATGACAAGCAAAGCTGTGAAAGCCAACATTCAAAATTTCAAGTCAATCGGAGTCCACATACACAAGATATGATCGATACGAATAGAGAGAGCACGTCGTTCGTATCCATCCTATCAATATCTGTTCGTATCCATCAGGACGCGCTAGTTCGTATCAATCGGCTAGCAGTTGTTCGAATCCATCAGGATGCGCTAGTTCGTATCCATCGGCGAGCAGTTGTTCGAATCCAAAAGCATCGCACTTCATATCCATTGATTGTAACGATAAATGACCATTTCGTATCGACCAAGTATCACGCATAATTCGTATCGATCGGCCCTTCATCGATGCGAAACCAACACCTCTCATCGATACATAGTGGACATGCAAAGGATCGATACGATGTGAGATGCAAAAGAGATCGATACGAACGGAGCTAGATCTTGTCGATACGAACAACCAACTACATAATCGATACAAACTGTGGAACTTCCATCGATATGAACTGTGCAACGGCTATCGGTATGAACAAGGCAACGTCTTCGATACGAATGAGGCAAAAACCTTGGAACAACTCGGTCAACTCAGCATAAAAAGTGGATCGATCCGAAGAGTGAGCTCCACGTCAACTTGCTAGCATGTGCCTGGATCGATTCGAATAGATCGATACGAAATGCATTGACACGAACTAAATAGCCAACCGAAAAACTCCGATTCGTATCGATCATAACTCGCAATCCACAAAGCCAAATGTTATGAAATTTTTGTACGAGCTTACGTACGACCTAAGGAATGTTCATGCCAAGTTTCGACTCGATTGGGTCAAATCTTGATCGATACGAAATTCGTTCGTATCGATCACGAATCGAGTCAAAACTTCATAGGATCGATCGTGTGGGCCCACCCACGTGCCAGAAGAAGTCTTCCGAGATCTGAGTGAGATTTTTGCATCCTACACCTATAAATAGCGCCCTAGAGCTTACAGGAAAGGGATCTTTTGGCCAACTAACGTCCAAACTCTGCCGAATTCATTTTCGCACTTCAAGGCTGCTGTTGCACTCGAATTTCACTGCTGTAATCCGCTGTAATCTGTTGTTAGCCGTTGTAATCAGTTGTAATCATCAAAGAAATATCAATAAAATCATCAATTTCATAGTGGACGTAGGCAATACGCCGAACCACTCTAAATTTCTATGTTTCTGCGTACCTTTATTATTTGTTTTTGGAGTATTTGTTAGATAACCCTCTTTTTCCATTTCTATTCTTTATTTTTATCTCTTCAAATACTTCCGAAGAGTGTTGTGCCCAATTTTGGTACAAGCACTTTGGTGCTTTCACTGAGAAAACACAGTTTTTCTCCTACTCTTTGGATCTGCTATCGATACCGGATTGCATAAATCCAAGAAGAAGATCCAGATCTCAAGCCTTAAAGCCCTTCCATCCTATTCAGATTTGCATCAGATCTAGGAAAAGACTTCATCAATTCATCATGGTTGGCACATGGACTGCTTCTACAAATGCTGATCAGGAAGGACGGGATAGACAGAATCCCGTACAACTGCCTCCATCCAACCAGAATGCTGTCGGACCATCAGATCCGTCGGGCCCTGTTACCAGGGAAGAATTCCAAATGCTTATGCAAGAGCTAACTCAGAGTCGTTAGCTACTTACTCAGCAACTCCGTGCTAATGTGGAATTGACCAACCAGCTGCGGCGTTAGCGACGAAGGAGGTCCAGAAGAGATCAGGAATCCTACTCATCTACCGAAAGTTCGGCCTCATCTGACTACAATCACAGATCTACGCGCCCGCGACTGGACGTAAGCTACACCCAGGCCACCTGACACCAACCTGCCCTAAACCTTGGACAACCCAGGGCTGGACCATCCACCAACCATCAGGCCGGACCCTCCTCCCAAGGGGGTACCATCCCTTACCATGTCATAGGGAACCTCGCTGCCACCACCGCTACCGAACAAGGATTTGATGCTAGAAATCAAGCTGATCTGCATCGTCGCCGACGTGAACACACTCCAGAACCTTATGTCCCTGAAAATCTTGAACCAAGGAGGCGAGACACGGACCGTCGACCGCGTCTGGTCCAGCCTCGCATTGTGGAACCCGACCACACCTTGGCACAGCATGCTCCAAATATCCAGATGCCAGATATACCGACGATGATTCGTCGGATGATCCGTGAAAGTCACGGTCTCACTAATGACAACTGGGGGATTTCCTGGAGTCATACCCCTTTCACTGATGACATATTATATGCTGAACCACCTCGGCGATTCAGGATGCCAATTTTTCCAGTCTATGAAGGAAGTTTTGATCCCAATCAACACATCCTGAAGTATGAATGGCTAATGAATGCTGCAAGAGCTGATGATGCAGTTAAATGCCATAGTTTCTCCATCTCCTTAGGGGGCATTGCTACTATGTGGTTTACTCGTTTTCCGCCACGATCCATTTCTAGTTTCGACCAGTTGGCCACCAAATTTGTTGAACAATTCTGTATGCATGTTGCGAGACCTAAAGATGTTAACACTCTGTCTAGTGTCACTCAAGCTCCTGGAGAGACACTCAGACGTTATTTGGAGAGATTTCATGCTGCGTGTGTAGAAATAAGCAATCCCAATGATAACTCTATCCTAATGGCATTGACTAAGGGGATTGATCCTGATTCCGAGTTTGGAAATTAGTTGGCTGGGAAGCCTCCTGCATCATTGGACCATTTCTATTCCATAGCAGCCCAATTCTTGAGGAGGGAGGATGTGAAACAGTATAGGAAGCAGGATGACGCAGGGCCTAGTATGGAAGGAATTCAAAGTAATATTGCAGTTAAACAATCCGGTGAGAGTTTCGGAAAAGTTCAGTTGAATATACAAAATAAACAAAGTCAGTAGAGGGACAATGGAAATCAAAATAAAAAGCGAGATCAAAATCGTGGTCCATGACGCAGAGCTCCTATGTTCGACAGTTATACTCCATTGAATATGTCGTTGGAGAACGTGTATTTGTAGACCTGCAATACTGTTTAGTACAAGAAACCTGCTCTGAAGCCATCATCAAAGAGGCAAATTCAGACTGGAAAGTTTTGCAGGTTTCATGAAAGTTACGGCCACAATACAAATGAGTGCCGGCATTTACAAGATCTCATCAAAAAGCTAATACGTGAACGGAAGTTGGATCAGTTTGTGCGGGCTCCGCGGTCAGGAGGTGCGGGCCCATTAAATCAAAATCATGCACCAAACCAGGAAAGACAGGAGGAACCCGCTCGTACCGACGGGAGGTTAGTGATAAACACTGTTTGTGGTGGTCCTCATCCAGCAAACCGAAGCTGGAAGGAAATGGAGTCGTATGCCAGCTCTATTAGGCGTTGCGGACTTCGAGTGTTGTAGTAGTTTTGATGAAGGGGCTCCGGCCAAACAACGGAAGACGATGGCTGACGACATTGTATTTCGAAATAGAGATGCTGATAAAGTCGAATCCTCCACTATCGATCCACTGGTCATCTCGGCTCAAGTAGGTCCTGCTTGGATAAAGAGGATCTTAGTTGACAGTGGAAGCTCTGTGAGTATTTTTTTTAAACGAGCTTACGACCAAATGAAGATGGAAGCCAAAGATTTGAAGCCTTGTCAGTCTCGAATCCATGGCTTCAATGGAAGTGCTACTATAACCACTGGAGTAGTGGAACTACCGGTGGAGTTGGGAGTTAGAGAGCGCCGGAGAGTCCGAATATTGCAGTTTGTTGTGCTAGACATAGACTCCCCTTACAATGCTTTCTTGGGTCGACCGGTCCTTGCTGAGTTCAGGGCAGCCATTGCCCCATGGTGTTTGACTCTAAAGTTTCCCACCGATAGTGGAGTGGGGGTCATTCAAGGAGATCAAGCTGCTGGGAGAGCCTGTTATGTAGCTGAGCTGCGAGACGTGCAGCGAAGGGAGAAAGGAAAGGGCGTGGAGGAATCTCTCTGCGTTCGCTTTGCTGATAATTGACAATTGGTGCCTGGGCCCAGGCCCGGGCACCCCAACCAATTCCAAAGAGATCTTGACCCAAGAGATAACGAAAATGAAGGTGAAAGTAAAGACAGTCAAGCTTCTCCTGCTGAAGTGACGATCGATGTTCCGATCGACGATGGCGATGATTCTAGAATGCTAAAGATTGGGTCTCAGTTAAACCCGCGAATGCAAGAGGAATTGGTTGAATTTCTCCGGGCAAACCTCGACGTGTTTGCCTGGACACACTCTGACATGTGTGGGATCTCGCCGGACATCGCGAGCCACACCCTTAATATTGACCCGCGATATATCCCGGTCAAGCAGAAAAGGCGTGGTATGGATCCAGAGAGATCTGTCGCCCTTAAAGAAGAGGTAGACAAACTTAAAGCGAACGGATTTATCAGAGATGCATTATATCTGGAATGGGTGTCTAATCCGATACTTGTCCGAAAGCCGAATGGGAAATGGAGGACGTGCGTTGATTACTCAGACTTGAATAAAGCGTGTCCTAAAGATAGTTTTCCACTTCCCAAAATTGATCAGCTCGTAGACTCAACAGCTGGGCATGAACTATTATACTTTATGGACGCGTATTCTGGCTATAACCAGATACCCATGCACTTACCTGATCAGGAACATACCAGCTTCATGACTAATCTGGGACTTTATTGCTACAAGGTCATGCCATTCGGACTCAAAAATGCCGGTGCTACTTTTCAACGATTGGTCAATCGGATGTTCGCCAATCAGATTGGAAAGACCATGGAAGTATATATACGATATGCTTGTGAAATCATGTTTTTCCACTGACCATATCAAAGATCTGGAATCGATGTTCAACATCCTCCGAAGGTGCAGGATGAAGCGCAACCCATTGAAATGTCATTTTGGAGTCGCGTCTGGAAAATTCATGGATTTCATCGTCAACGCTCGAGGAATTGAAGCCAACCCTGAAAAAATCTAGGCAATAAGAAATCATGAAACTCCAAGGACCATAAACCAAGTTCAGAGTCTTAATGGGAAAACTGAGCAGATTCATTTCGAAATCCACCGACAAATGCATCCCTTTCTTCGATCTGATCAGGAAAGGGAAACGCAACTTCGAATGGACTGCAAAATGTGAAGGCGCATTCCGAGCACTGATTCAACATATCAACACACCGCCTATTTTGTTAAAGCCAATTGATCATGAGAAGTTATACGTTTACTTAGCGGTATCAGAAAACGCAATCAGTGCTGCCTTAATTTGGGAGGAGGACCGTGTGCAAAAATCGGTTTATAATGTTAGTAAACGGTTGACCGGAGCTGAGAGAAATTACCTAAAGTTGGAGAAATTGGCTTAATGCCCTGTTATTGCATCAAGGAAGCTCCGTCCATATTTCCAAGCACATCCTATCATTGTTTACACCGACCAGCTGTTACGATACGTCCTTACGCGGCCTGAGACGTCTAGTAGGTTACTCAAGTGGAATATCGAACTGAGCCAGTTTGATATTACTTATACTCCAAGGCGAGCTATTCTATGACATGTCCTAGCAGACTTCATAGTTGAATTTACTATTCCAGAGGACTTGCCCAAAATCAGTGAATCTCCCAAATATATCTGGAAACTGCATACTGATGGTGCATCAAACGACCGGTGCTCGGGTGCTAGGGTTGTACTTGAAACCCCCGAAGGTCTATATGTTATGCTTTAATGTTTGATTTTCGTGCGACCAATAATGAAGCTGAATATGAAGCCCTCTTAGCTGGATTGAAACTTGCCAGAGATTTGAGAATCATTACTGTGGAAATTTATTGTGATTCACAATTAGTTGTGTGTCAAGTTCGGGGGGAATACCAAGCGAAAGATCGAAGACTGGCTGCTTACTTAGCTCGAGTTCAGAAAGTACTAAATCAGTTTGACTATTATGCTATCTATTACATTCCCCGAGAGCGAAACCAGAAAGCCGATTCATTAGCAAAGTTAGCCAGCTTAGGTGAGGCACAACAAATGGGGCTAGTTCCCGTGGAAACGTTATCCTTTCCGAGCATCGATCAGATGGAGACGGACTGGACATTTGAAGTCGCTTCCAATAGAGAATCATGGATGACTCCATTCCGAAACTACCTCGAACATGGAACCCTACCGGAGCGTAGGAATGAAAGGAGACAAATTCTTCGAAAAGCTTTGTGGTTCACTATTCAGAACGGGATCATGTATAGAGGAGGATACTCTATTCCTTTGCTCCGGTGTATCGCTCACGATGAAATTAAATGAGTATTACATGATGTACACGAAGGAGAATGTGGCGATCACACCGGGGGCAGCTCTCGCTAAGAAAGTACTCCGCTACGGATATTTCTGGTGGACTGTAAATCGTGATGCATCGGACTATGCCAAGAAGTGTGATAAGTGTCAAAGATACGCCCGGATTTCAAGAACTCCGCCTACTGAGTTAACTCATATGGTCAGTCCATGGCCGTTTGTAGTATGGGGGATTGATATTATTGGCTCTCCACCTCTGGCCAAAGGTGGTGCGAAGTACGCCATCATCGCAGTTGATTACTTTACAAAGTGGACCGAAGCTGAACCTCTTGCTACCATAATGACGAAAAAAGTGATCAACTTTGTAGTGCGCAACATTATCTATCGATTCGGTCTCCCACATACCATTATCACTGATAACGGAACCCAATTCGACAGTGTTAAATTTAAAGATTTCTGCCAACGGTTTCGCATTCGAAAGAAATACTCTACAGTTGCACACCCTCAAGCGAATGGACAGGTCGAAGCTGTTAACAAAGTTATAAAGTCCATTCTGAAGAAATGACTAGAAAAGGCCGGGGGCAAATGGGTCGATGAAATTCCTATGGCCTTATGGGTCTACCGTACAACCCACAAGTCCGGGACCGGTCACACTCCATTCTCTCTCTCTCTTATGGTTCAAAAGCTGTTATTCCAGTCGAGTTAGAAGTACCTTCTCATTGTGTGACATACTACGATCCAAAGACAAACGCTATATTACTTGCTGAATCTCTCGATTTATTGGATGAGAAGCGTGAAGAGGCTGATTTGAGGGTAGCCGCATATCGAAGTCGAGTCACTAGATTATACAATGCTAAAGTCCAACCGCGAACCTTTGAACTTGGTGATCTCATACTCAAAAGAATTTATCCGGTCCCTTCGCATATGAAACCAACTTGGGAAGGACCATATGTTATTGAACGAAAGCTCGGAGATGGCACATTCAAATTATCGACCGTTGATGGTCTCACTCTTCCGACAACCTGGAACAGCGAAAGTCTCTGTCGCTACTACACATGACAGGCTCTGTTTATTTATTCAGTCTATTTTTCATTTGCAATTTGTTTCTGCATTTCGAAATTAGAATTTGTAATAAGGCAACTGACTTTGCCGTATTCTCTTATTTCAGCAATAAAATGCAATCTCTTCGAGCCAGAGCTGTGATTTACTTGAAATACTTCATATGATCATCACCATGCACGAAGAGCTAAGTTCCATTATACGGTGGGATTTATTCAAATAGAGAGTGACTATGATACGACCGGTCACTCACTACGTGAAACCCAAGCTCGGGGGCAAGTCACTACACCAAAGCCAAAAAAGGATTGATATACGACAATCCTTTAAATAACTCCAATCTTCCAAACTACGAGCTGGAGTATAAACTCATGAATATGGTTTCGAAGAGGGTGGATCCGTCCACCTAACGACTTCGACCATACCTTAACCAAGTTCGAGGAGGATGGACCCGTCCGTCTAACGACCTCGCTTGTTAATTCAGGGTGGATGTGAACCGACCATCCACGATCCTGATAACTCCATCGTTCCCAGAGTGCGAACGAAATCCTAAAGCCTAAACAGATGTGACTGACCGTCTATCGGCCAACTCCAAATTCCCAGAGTGCGAATTGGAGTATAAACACCAAATCCGAATTCCCAGAACGTGAATCGGAGTATAAACATCGACTTTGGATTCCCAGAGCGCGAACCGGAGTATAAACATCAACTCCAAATTCCCCGAGTGCGAACCGGAGTGCAAACATCACTCTGAATTCCCAGAGTACGAAATGGAGTGTAAACATCAACTAACTCTAAGTTCCCAGAGTGTGAACTGGAGTACAAACATTACCAAACTCCGGATTCCCAGAGTGCGAACCGGAGTATAAGAGTCAAGATGATCCGGATTCCCAAAAGTGCGGGCCAGAGCGTAATCGTCAACCAACTATGAATCCCCAGAGCATGGATCAAATGCTAAGTGTCAAGCATACATGGCTGGTCGCCCGTGAAAATAACTTAAGTCCCCGGAGCGTGGATACAATCATCAATAAAGAACGAGTGTGATTCAACCACTCAAAATCCCCTTGTTTCAATATCAAGCCAACAATACTAAGCATGCTGCATTGAAAGCGAAATACGACCGCTAACCGATCTTTAAACTTCATTCCTGAAACTGGGGGTAGAACTTAAGTGTCAATTGCTAACTGAAGCAGTACAATGTCGGAGTTCAACTTAATAATGTCCAGTCGTGACTTGTGGTCGTAATGCCAGAACTTGACGGATAAACTCAAATGAGGAAGTCAAACGCTGAAACACTTAAGCAAGTAAACATACACCAAGTTCAAAACAAAAATAAAGTTTCATTTCAACTATCTATGAAAAGAAATTATGTACAAGTAGATTCCAAAATTCCTACTAGCGGAGGCCGAACCCGCATCTACACACGGCCTACGAAATAAAAACGAAAGTAGATTCCTATCTATCTACCAAAAATAAACCGAAGAAGCACGTCTACTCTTTTTTCTTTTTCGGCTTCCTTTTCGGTGTTGACCCACTGGAGCTGCCACTTATTTTTCTTTTTGAGCCTTTGCCTTTCGGCGGCTGATCTCCAAGAGGGGGCATGATATCAACTTCCTCATCCGAGCTCAAGTGCACGGGAATGTTCCCTGAAGGCGGAGTCGGAGGAACTGGATCGACTATAGGAGGCGGGATAGGCGCGTTGGTGTCAATAACTGTACCACCAGGTGATATCATCCTTAATGGAGCCGGACCAGGTGCCGCCATTTCACCTCCAAAACTACCGTCATGAGCCGCTGCCTCCATTTCAGCGTCAATTTCAGCCAATATTTCTTCTTCACGAATTGCTTGGGCCTCGTTGGGAGCATTAGAAATTGGAATTGAAGAGCTGGTAGCGGGTACGCTTCCACCCATAACAAATGGTAGGTCTGCAAAGGGGTCGCTGTGTTGACCGAGGAGTTCCTCCATCATCTGTTCATCGAAGATAAGCGTGCTCCCCTGCGTTCCATCAATCGACGCAGTTGTAGTTATGGTGGTCGCTTCAGTTGTTATGACCTCTTGCATATGATGTGATTCTTGAGTGGCAGGAGGCACGACCGGTGCAACATCAATCACTGGAAAGAGAAAAGGAAATACTGTTAGTAAACGCTTCAGATCAAGCTCCTTATTTTGAACGCGGATGAGAAATGTTCAGAATACCTTCCTCAATTTGGCTTATGGACGGCTGAACAGCCTCAGAAACTTGTTCTCTGGCCGGAGATAGCTGCGGCTGATCCGGATTATAAGCAGGAATGGATTGGGGATCAACCACGGGTGTAGATTCAGGCTGGGTTGGCACAGGAACTTCAGCGCTCACCTCGTGATGCTCAACACCTGAACCTTCTCCGACCTCCAAGTGTTGGGTGCCGAGCCTTTCTTTTTCATGCAGAATCATTGACTCATAGAGAATTTTTCTTTCGTCCTCATTGAGCATGCGATTCTCAAGCTCAAACTCGTCGATTGACTCACCCAGATGCACCGCCTTCTCCTTATCAACCAATCGGCCCCAAGCATTGTAGAGATGTGCCGAGTAGTTGTAAAGCCAGGCTAGATTTTTGTGCCTCAAGACGTTGGCGTTGTAGACAACAAGAAGATCTTCGATATCGGCTTATAGGCTGGACTCAACCGATTTCACCTCCTCCTCAACCTTAGTCTCCACCTCGCGGACCTTAGCCATGGCCGCATCCCGTTCACCCCGAAGCAAAACAGCCTGTTCGCATGCCTCCTGGGCTGCGTTGTTCGCGTCATCACTTTCCTTGACGATTTCGGAAAATTTAGCTTTAAGTTCGCTAGGTTCTCTCAGGGCAGCGTCCCGTTCGGCGGTGACTGTAGTATTTCGGTGGCCCATCTCTTCCACCAAGGCAACATGTGTTTGCCTCAATCTCTCCATCGCCACATTCACCTCATCAGCTTTTTTGGTGGCCTCAATTTCAGATTTCCGAGAAGTCTCGGCTTCGGTATTAAGCACTTGGATGATTCGATCCTTATGAGCGAGTTCAGACTCCATCTTTTCAATCACTTTAGCTCGCTCAAAGGCCACTTTTGAAGCTTTTTCTGTGGCCTTCATCCACTCTCTATATTGGGCATATATGTTATGAATGTAATCATGCATTGTATTTTCAGCTTCCGAAGGGATTCTCTTTAGATGAGGGGGGAAGATGTAGCCGTCAAAGCAAATATTTGGGAAATCTTTCTTAAGTTGGGAATCTTTATCGCACCTTCCCCCGTGGGCTCGGTTATGACCTGCTCTGCAATTATGGGGGCCATAGTTTCGGCTCTCTGGCGATGAGTTTCGGGCCTAGAAATGTGAGAAGACGGTTTGTGTCGCGGAGGCTCCGATGGATGTGAAACATGAACAGGAGGTGGTGAGGGGATTCTAGGAGGTGGAGAACATGATCTAGATTGGTATCTATAGTCTCTATTCCTATCCCGCTCGTATCTTTCTTGACTGGAGTACCCGCGATCGCGGTCTCTATCCGAATCTCTCCTGCAGGACTTGTGGTAAGTGTAGGACTTTCGAGCCGAACGGAAGCTCCCTAACATCGATCCTCTCCCAGACATCATACCTGTAAGTGAGAAACAAAAGAAAAGTCAGTGACCTCAAAAGTTTAAGAGTTAAGGTTGGAAATCATGTAGTGTCGTGAAGTGCATGTATGTGCAACCTCCCCGACCAACCGGAAATGTCGGATGCACTTATGGGGAGCGATACGCTTAGATCAAGGGCACTATCAAACTCCTCCAACCTAGTGTCATGTTGGAGTGACACATAATCCGGAATCGGAATGTCAGCAAGCCCTTCGAAATGATTCTCTACTTGAGGGGGAGGAGCCTCCGAAATTCTAATTCTAGGAACAGGCAAAGACACGACCACAGATTTCAATCTCATGGATTTAGAACGCTTACGAGCAACTGCCTTGCCTTTTCTCCTTCCTTCCGAGCCCTGAAAACTGCCAGAAGGCCCGGCTATAAGTTCGTCATCAGTAGGTATTTTTTCTTAATCAACCCCTTCAGTTATTATGACACCGGGCGTTTTGCGTTTCACTCGCTTCTTCGAGGCCGCCCTCAGTGTTCCTTCGAGCCTTATACTTTGGTTCCATTCGATCAATCCAATGATTCTCAAGTTCCTGTCGGTTAGAACCGCATCGATGTCTCTCGGTTCATTTGGAACTTCTTGAAGGACCCGTACTATTTCTTTGAAATACCCACCTCCAGGTCGCGAAATTGCGGCTGTAAAAAAGAAGGGGAGATATTAGTTTTATATCAACTATTATTATCTAGATGACTCTTGGAGAAGATTGTAATACTTACGTTTGGCTAGCCATCGGCTGGCAAATCCTGGGGGGCATCGAACGTAGAACCACTCTGTTTTGAAGTAACTCAGCCTTGCCCAGGATCCGGTAACTACTTGGCAGTTCCTGACCGACTCCAGGAATGTGAATGACGAACTATCTCCCCTACTCTTGAAGTTAAAAAGATATCTAATCTCTGTTAGGGCCGGTGGCCGAAAGAGATGCTCCATGAATACGATAAATAGGCTATTCAGCAGAGAATATCCGTTGGGGTGTAATTGAGATGGGGCGATTCTGAGGAATGATAGCACTTCCCTAATATACTGATTAAACGGAGGAAGTGTGCCAGCTGTACATGCGCGGCGATTGAAGGCGGTAACCCCTCTGGGGGAAAATGCGGTCTATCATTGGGACCCGGCAATAGTACATCGTCCAAAGACAAACCGTGGCTTAGACATACTCGTCCCAACATGTCTTCAGAAATATTGGACAGTACAGAATCTGGGGGATTACAAATGAACCTGGCACCAGGAAGCTCATCTGGAGCTGGATCTATAACTTCAGCCGCAATGGCCGGCAACTCTATTATTGAAGGAGGTAAACTCTGACTTTCCTATTGCTGTGAACTTGAAGACTCCATAACTAATCAACTTATTAAAACCCATCATTAGACGATAATAAACCCGAGTGTTCCCCAGTGTGAAGTGCGTGAATGTGTTGTGCAGTGCAGTGCTACATATTACTTGAAGGATTTCTACAGAGTTAAAGAAAATATCCAAAGGACGAGACTTTGAAATTCAACTGGAAGAGACCGTCATCGCTGACCGTCACAACCGTGCCATCCAAGTTTCAGAGACCGATCCGAGATAAAGTTTGTTAAATTACAGTTCCATCGACGAGCTTCGAAAGGCAGTCAAGTATGCAGTTTAACAGTTACATGGCTGAAGCTCGTCGGAGTCAAATGTTCGAATTTATACGAAGTTCGTATTCATCAAAGTTAAAGCTCGGATCATTCAATTCAGAAGCCTAAAGTTCATATCGGTCAGGAGCCCTAGTTCGAATAGATCTGAGATGTCAGTTTCGTATCGATCGAAATCTGTCAAGTTCGTATCGATCCAAAGTGTCAGTTTCGTATCGATCGATATCTGTTAAGTTCGTATCGATCACAATCGGAAGCTTTGTATCGATCAGAAGGGGCAATGTTTCGTATCGATTGGATATGGTGGGGTTCGCATTGGTCACCTACCCTGCATTTCGTATCGATCTTTTACCCTTCAGTTTCGTGTTAATAATCTCGAATCGATGCGAATTGCCTCCACTCCAGATCAACACGAACTTCATCATTCATCAATCAACTCTGCATCGATATGAACCCTACTCATCAGATCGATACGACGTCAAGTCATCTCCTTCTTTTCATCGGTACGAAATTAGAGCCAAGCGACTTTCCTCCAATTCCTTCGTATCCCTCCTCATTCCTTCTTCTCCAATAAATGAAGACGCATTGTTCTCTCCTCAACTCCACAACGACCCAACTCCGGCATCAATGACGCCGGAATAGGCCGCGATCTCGAACAAATAGGCGTCGAATCTCGAATCTCAACAATATTTACATGGATTCATCGATTGATTACCTAATTTAAATGTTTGGTTTGATGGATTAAAGTTTGGGTCGATTTGAAGACGAGCACTGTTTTCTTCTTTCTCGTGTTCCCTATCGATACGAAGCAGTAAGATAAAGTGAAAGTAGATGGAAAAAAATTCTAAGTACAAAACGTTTATATATGGACCCCAGAAGTAAAGGAAACCGATTCGTCTCCCAGTAATCACAACTGGTTCCAACCGGTTTCCCTCCAGATCGATACGAATTAGCTATTCGTATCCAACGGCTCGAACTTTATCATTACGAAATTTGTAACGAAGACTCTTCTGAACCATTGGATTCCATCGATACGAAACACTTATTCGTATCCACTATTTTCGACTCCATCCAAGACGCATTGATACGAAGCACTTATTCGTATCCATCATTTTCGCCTCCATCGGAGGCGCCTCGATACGAATTGCACCATTCGTACCCATCAACATCCAACCCATAAAGACTTACACATTGATACGAATAGTATCCAGAGGAACAACTACTCTGTTCGTGTCCCTCATAAGACCATCAATGCGAAATATGTATTTTGTACCTATCACATGGAATTTCATCGATACGAAGCGCTAGTTCGTATCCGCTGTTTTCGACTCCGTTCGAGGTACATCGATACGAATTGTACTGTTCATATCCATTAACATGCGACACTTTAAAGATTCATATCCATCGATACGAATAGTACACGAGGGACCAGTTGCTCTATTCGTATCCCTCATTGGTGTATCGATACGAAGTCATTTATTTGTATCCATCAACGCACGGCGCATGAAAACCCATATCCATCGATACGAGAACAATCTTTCGACCTTTTACATCGATCCAGGAGAGGATCGATGCGAAGGGACATTCCAAGACGACCATCAAGCGTTATTACAACTCGAATTTCACATCGATTCAGGAGAGGATCGATACGGACTTCGATGCAAGAAAACTAACTACGACTTGTAAACGTGCGAACGTTAACAAGAGTCAGGTTAACATATGTGTATGTATGTCAGACTAATTTTCAATTTCCAATTTTCAAAATTCACAGGTCAAATGCCCACCTAATGACGATTACAACAACAAACAGCTAATCGCTATCATGCAGCAATCGGTTACAACGGTGCACGATACGACAGTTGACAGTCAACAATTCATATTACTGAAAAATCAGTCAAGAATTACAACTTTCAACGAAAAGATGACAACCGTTTAACAAGTCCGATGGAACTTCTCAGAGTAAGGATTGCGGCTTTTCAAAGCACATCATGTTCACACAAGACATACTTTGGGGGGCAAAATGTTATCCCGCCTTTTGGCAAGGCCGAGATATCAAGGAATTGACTGAAAACCAAGGATCGCTCATCCTGATTGCCGAGTAAGCACAGGTTCGCTATGGATGTCGATAAATTTTGTTCGAGTAGGGATCAAGCTACAATTGACAAGACATGACAAGCAAAGCTGTGAAAGCCAACGTTCAAAATTTCAGGTCAATCGGAGTCCATAAACATGAGATATGATTGAAACGAATAGAGAGAGCACACCGTTCGTATCCATCCTATCAATATCTGTTCGAATCCATCAGGATGCGCTAGTTTGTATCCATCGGCGAGCAGTTGTTCGAATCCATTAGGATGCGCTAGTTCATATCCATCGGCGAGCAGTTGTTCGAATCCAAAAGCATCGCACTTCGTATCCATTGATTGTAACGATAAATGACCATTTCATATCGATCAAGTATCACGCATACTTCGTATCGATCGGCCCTTCATCAATGCGAAATCAACACCTCTCATCGATACGCAGTGGACATGCAAAGGATCGATACGAAGTGAGACGCAAAAGCGATCGATACGAACGGAGCTAGATCTAGTCGATACGAACAACCAACTACATAATCGATACGAACAACCAACTACATAATCGATACAAACTGTGGAACTTCCATTGATATGAACTGTGAAACGGCTATCGGTACGAATAAGGCAACGGTCTTCGATACGAACGAGGCGAAAATCTTGGAATGAATCGGTCAACTCAGCATAAAAAGTGGATCGATCCGAAGAGTGAGCGCCATGTCAACTTGCTAGCATGTGCCTGGATTGGTTCGAATAGATCGATACGAAATGCATTGACATGAACTAAACAGCCAACCGAAGAACTCTGATTCGTATCGATCATAACTCGCAATCCACAAAGCCAAATGTTATGAAATTTTTGCAGGAGCTTATGTACGACCTAAGGAATGTTCATGCCAAGTTTTGACTCGATTGGGTCAAATCTTGATCGATACGAAATTCGTTCGTATCGATCACGGATCGAGTCGAAACTTCATGGGATCGATCGCGTGGGCCCACCCACGTGCCAGAAGAAGTCTTCCGAGATCTGAGCGAGATATTTGCATCATACACCTATAAATAGTGCCCAGAGCTTACAGAAAAGGGATCTTTTGGCTAACTAACGTCCAGACTCTGCCGAATTCATTTTCGCACTTCAAGGCTGTTGTTGTACTCGAATTTCACTGCTGTAATCCGTTGTAATCTGCTGTTAGCCGCTGTAATCAGTTGTAATCATCAAAGAAATATCAATAAAATCATCAATTTCATAGTGGACGTAGGCAATACGTCAAACCACTCTAAATTTCTGTGTTTCTGCGTATCTTTATTATTTGTTTTTGGAGTATTTGTTAGATAACCCTTTTTTCCATTTCTATTCTTCATTTTTATCTCTTCAAATACTTTCGAAGAGTGTTGTGCCCAATTTTGGTACAAACAATACTACAATATAAATTCAAAGTATTAATTATACTCACCTAAAATATAATTTCTCAACTGTTCGAATCTAGTCCAGCCTTATACTATGTCATAGATGATCTCACTACGAGTGCAACAGCGAAGACCGTATCTCGATTAGACCTTGTATACAAAAGATACGAATTTTACAAGAATTCAAAATATAAATATTAATTAATTAACTTAATTAAACTAATCACATTCTAATTCTTCTTCCATCAAATCAAGCTTCTATGCACAACCATGCAAGCACCCTCTTTCCACTACCTTCTCTCCTCGAATTCTCACTCCACACTCCATTAATCTATGCATTGTCTTCTCCAACAAGCTCCTCTACACGCACTCTTCGCAACGGTCCCTAAGTTATCAATTCCAGTTCCCCATACTAATTCATGACATATTCCCCCTCTCTTCAGCCTTAAATTATCGTGATTTCTAGTAGTCGATCGAAGCTTCAGCCATTAACACCGATAAGTGCGCGTCACTAAGAGAAACTCAACGGTGCACTCCACTTCACCTAATTTCTCTTCAAACTCCATTAAGCGTAAACCCTTGCCGATGCCCATACAATGTCGACCTCCCTAACTATAGATTATATGCTCTCCTATCCATGAGTTCAACAGACTAATCTCATTGACTGACGTGGCCAATACTTCCAAAATGGGGACAAATCAGATATCCACTTTATTGGACCCGTTAGAAATACTTAGGGGAAAAAGAAAGTAACAGAGAGTATGGTCTGAGTGCACGGGTGTGTGTGTGTGTGTATGTATGTATGTATGTATATGTTGTATGTATATGTATATATGTATGTATGTATGTATGTATGTAATATTTATATATTATGTGTATATATTATGTGTGTGTGTGTGTGTATATATGTGCGTGTATATATGTGTGTGTGGACATGTGTGTGTATATATATATATATATATATGTATGTATGTATGTATGTATGTATGTATGTATGTGTGTGTGTATGTATGTATGTATGTATTACTTAATTTCTTGAATAAAACTCTGCATGTTTCGAGCTTAGACGATCACCCGGTACAGCGAATCGTCATGAAACTCATCGGTGTATGTCACCTTAGTTTTTCGATCTCGAATGGAATAAATTTCACCGCCTTCCGGAATGACATTCCAAGGTGATAATTCACACATTTTGAAATTGTTTTGGCCATCGGATAACCCAATTCAAAAAATTATTCAACCGCACACCTTAAAATGAAATCCTCATCCCAAAAACACCAGCCATCAGTTGAGATTCCACTGGAACCAACTATGCTTGTATTGCTACAAAATACGCATAAAAATACATAAATCGTAAAAATTATGTGACCTCGAATTTGATGATATTTATACTCATTTTAATTCACAACGTTGATCCAGACTCAATGGAAGTGGTATAGAATCCTACTTCATCTGTATGTATAAAGTTAGATTTTGTACGTTTAATTAATTAACGGTTTAATGTTTAAATTAGTTATCTAAATATTTAATCATTAAATACGGTTTGTTACATATAGAGTTATCCTAACAATCATTAAAAATTAGATTTTAGAAGACATAAGAAGTGAAGAAAAATAATGCACAAGTAATTTTGTTCAAAGTTCAATTTTATTAATCTCTCCTAAAACAAATACAAAACCCAAATTTTAGTACCGAACTCAAAGTCAAAATCCCAAAAATATAATTCCCTTTACCCAAAGAAATGATTCCTTTATTTATAACAGCAAATTACTTGTGGTCAAGTCACAATGTATATATAGCAATAATAAATATTGGATTAAACTGTTGAATCCAATTTGTGTGAGCAACATCTTCTCCCTATTATAATATGCATATCCAGATATGCAATATTAATTTAGGCAAGTAAAATATATGATATCCTTTCTTATATTTATTTATGGAAATATGATTTCAAATCAACCTTTACTTCTAACAGATTAATTTATTACTAGTTAATACATGACCTCCACGTACTTGTTTGTTATTCCATTCCACATTTTGATTTCGATATGTGGACCTGTTAGGTTGAAATACATTTCAAATCATTTTTTCAAGATATATTCATAATGGCTTCTTAGTGTATTTTATACAATATTGACATCTGAAATACGTATAAAAAAATAAAAAATAAAAGGATTCGACAATGATTGAGGAGTTCATTAAACCAAATTTAACATCATTTCAAACAACGGTTTTATAATTATAAAAGAGATTTAGTTTAAATGAATTTTATAAGAAGATGTATGACTAAGTTTTTTTTAAAATGGGAGGCCTGAATTTAAATTCTCCTATATTGTTTGCGGTGGATTTATATTAGGAGAGATCACTTTTGTTAATTAACACTAAATGATTAAAATAACTACGATTATTTTGATTTGTTTGAAGAGGAACATAGATTATATCTTCAAAACCAACGGTTTAATTAGGGTTATGTACTATTTGTTCTGAGCAATAAGCACTGATTGAAGTGCTGATTAAAAATGCTGATTCAATTTAGCATTTATTTAAGCATTTGTTTGAAGGTTTCATTCAGCATTACCAAGTCAAACTAGCATAAAAGTATTTAGCATATTAGTAGTGTTTCTTGAAATGTTGAATCGGCACATTGATATTTTCTAGCATATATCCTTAGTATATTATAAATAGCACAATTGTTTCTTCTTCGGTTCGATTCCATGACAACAACTCCAATGTATCAATTCCAAGGCAATAATTCTAACACATCAATTCCAAGGCAGCAAGTAGCTTTTTCATTGTACACATTGTTTTGAGGTAAAGTTATATGTTTATTTTTTATAATATAAACTAAGTATGGACCGTGGAAAGCTTGTATTTTAGTATCATTGTGATGAAGTACATGTTGTGATGAAGTACACATTAGCAAAAGTTTATGACTTCCATGCTAAGGATACTTTGATTACTGGGATGTTGGTTAGGGAATAAAGAAAAGTTTGCATAGAGGGTAAAAGTAGTATTATGTCACAATAATACATTTTAGGCCGAGATGTAAATTTTTAAGGACCACACATACTTTATAAGCTTTTTCGTAATTGGGTACTACAAGTTTTAGGCAGTACACAACATACTATGTGTCAATATATGTTTGGATCATGCTACAAAAATTTCGAACCTATGACCTCTCGCACCAAAGTTGAAGCGTCTAACCACTAGAACAGTGGTGCTGATCATACTTTTTAAGTTTTTAAGCAAGAAATGGGATCTAGATCCTAATAAAGAGATAGAATAATATTTCAAGATGCAGCTATTATTTGGAGCATAATTGCAAACTTTTACTATTCAAGGACCATTTTAATATGCTCTCGTTTTTTCATAATTAAGTTTAGAAGATAAACAGTTCCAAATAAACTTATATGTTTTTGTTGGTAATTGGGATAAAGTTAGTTTTGTGTTTTGTTTTTACTATGATTGAAGAGCTATTTTTTAATTTATCAAATTATGATAAGTAGTTACCATCTAAGTTAAGCTATATTTAAAAAACTAAAACATCCCCATCTCTATACCTATACTATCCAAGAGTATTATAGAGTAATACTATCGGATAATACGAAGAATAAGGCAATATGGGATATTGTAACTTCCCCCATTTTGAGGCCCGAAACTAAGCGCTACAGATGTTGTAGTCACTTATAGTACTAATTTTCGGTAACAAAATGCAGTCATGTTATTATGTCATAACATTAGAAGCGCAAAAATATGAAGTAATTTTAAACACAATCTCAAAGCAAACTTTCACATTTCATTTCAAAGATAATATTCCATACTCGTTATATAATCCCAAATATTGACCAAGTTCATAAAAATATAATTATTACAAAATATTCCAAGAGCACCATATGAACATGTCCCCTTGGTTAATCGAAGTTACATAACATAGCGGATAATTGTATAGATAGACCCCTACATAGCTATTTTGCCTCATGCACGTCTCTGGAAAATTTATTTACCAAAACATACTTAACCTGAAAAACCCTTACTCCCGACCTACTCAAATCAAATTTTGAGCACCTGAGAGTTTAAGGGGAAAACATAAACTTTGAATCAGACAAAGAGCCCGGTGTGAATAATAATATATCATCTCGATTTATGGATATCTAATAAGACCACGTCGTTGAGTAGAATGGATTTTCCCCTCAATAATATCTCTTTTAAAATATATCTTTTGCAAAATAACTCTAGCAACCACAATGGTTAAAATAGACAATATAAACAATAATGTGCATGCATGCAACATGGGTAATCATGACCAAACTGTCAAAATCAATGGACCATCCGTTCCAACATCATAGTTTTCTCAAGGTAACTACAAACTTATAGCTGACTCGGGCCTACCAGATATATTAAATTCTCTAACATATTATTAGAAGACAACTAGACAGTCTGTCCGTAACTTACTGTTCCTAGGGTCACCCAGATCCTAATGGTTTTGCGGGCTCACCAATAACCTATCCCAATATTCTATATTCCTTTCTATGCATAAACCTACTTTTAGCCTCACTCGTGACAACGCCCTACACCAGTCCCATTAGGTTTTCAAATCTCTGAGTCAATTCATCCTATCATAATTTATTTAAAGGTGATAAGAACATTAATCTCTTTAGTAAAATTCTTGGCTAAATACTCTTTTTATTTTCTTAAAAACATATATATTTATAAATGATTTAACTCTTGAAATTATACTTTCAAAACAAGGAAAATATAGCTCTTTACTTTTTCCAAACTAATTATGCAATGATATATGCTTTTACACAACAATATTGATGAAGTTCGAAGTTAATTGGAGATCTTCGCTGCTTAAAACATAGGCTGTAAGGCTAAAACAATAAAACTTTATATATTTATAAAGCTCAATATCATTATTGCCATTGGGGTCCTCGCCCTTCTTCAGTATAAAACTATGTTAGGGACTTTAACTTTTAAACATAAGGCCATAGGGCTGATAGCGTTCATATCGCACTTCATAAAGTATCAACGTCATTTTGTATAAAAATTGGTTTGCATAATTTAAAGTCTTAAAGAAAAGTGGCGATATTGATGGATCTTGGCATCAATGCCTTAAGGAAAATAGGCGGCATCATTAAAGCTGAAGTTAATATAAGTAGCATTCTTGCCTTCTTCAAAAACATATGACAAGGAATAAACGTGGTAAGGGATAAAAGTGACAAACGATAAAGTTGAGATGACAAAATGTGGCACGGTCATAACCGAAGTCAAAATAGGCAGCGTGGTTGATAAAACGTAACACCCTTAGTGCCGATAAGAAAAGTGAGGCATCATTGACTTATGGTAATGATAACATGCGGCAAGGCTCAAGTCAAAGATCATCGTGTCGACTTCGATGTTACGTCCCTGACTTCGGCCAAGGCCAAATCCATTTCATACCAACCCACATTGATATCCTATGTATTGCTCATGATTGACATCGAAGACGATGAAAGGCAGCAAGTTGGAATGCGACGTCAACCTTGTCGGCATGGTAAACTGGTAATTAACATTAAAACTGCAATTTTGCTAATAAAAGTAAGTTCTTTCCAACAACTCCTATTGTTTGTCAAAATCTCATTGAATAATTATTATTTTTATCAAATCCTCTTCTAAAATCTGCCATATGCCAGAATTTATATTTCCAAAACATATTTGCAAACCATTAACATATATTCATTTTTAATATAAATATTAAGCTTTTCTAGCCTAATAAATTTATATAAAATCATAAACTCATGGAAAAATCCCCAAAAATCACATAAAATCAAATTTAATATCATCTTTAACATATAAAAATTTTAGGGCCATAAACTTTATCTAATTAATTTTAACAATTAAAACCTGAATAATCCATTTTCCAATCCTAGGAAATTTACCAAATATTCTCATTAAATTAGAAAATTATGAAATAAAAAACCCACTTCCAAAATAATGTTTCTAACATCGTATCAAAATCTCAAGTCATTTGGATGTTAAATGATAGGTTTTCTAACTCAAACTTATTAAATAATTTCATAAATAAATTAAATAAATTCACCAATAAGCATATAACCATCCAAATACTCAAACATGGCATAATAGTCATCAAAAAAATTTAGATTTATACATAAAACCAAAAAAAACTTGAGATGCTTAACTATTATTCATCTTGAATAGTTTAAGAAAGTTGAGATTTGTATTTGATTTGATTCCCCTAAGCTTTGTTCTTTCTTCCTAGCTTTCCTCTTCCTCTTTGCCCTTAGTGATGGCCGCTTAGTTTCTAATTTTTATTTTTATGAATAAAGTAAGGGAGGAAAGAAGAATGGGGAGGGTTATATTCAGGAATTATACTCTTTTTCTATTTTGCCCTCCTTATATATCCTCGTCCTTATTAATGTTCTAATTAATTTAATTAGTTCATTAATTAACGCTCGACCCATAGTAATTATTAAATCTCAATCTCCTTACCATTCTACATTATGTAATTTAATTTATCTAGTTAAATATCCTAAATAATGCTAAACAAAATTAGGGTTGTTACAGACTTTTATCCTTAAAGAATTTCGTCCTCGAAATTACGATAAGGTTCATACATCAAACATATAAGCATAGATGTAAAACATACCATCGAACAATTAAGGATAAGTCTCCCTAATCATGTCCTCTATCTCTTAAATACAGTCTCTCTCATTGTTACACCACTGGACTTTTACTAATCTAACTATCTTTTTCCATAGCTCCTTCTCATATCTAGCTACCATACGCACTCGATTTCTAACTATAGTCATGTCTGGCACCACTACTGAATCTTCCAATGTAGTCAGAGTGATAGTAGTCTATATATCTCAAACACACTTTCTTAGATCAGAAATATGTAGAACATTATGGACTCCTACCAAACTATTCGGTGACTCTTTCCTATAAGCGAGTTTCCCGATCCTTAAAATAATAGGAAATGGTCCAACAAACCTAGGCGCCAATTTCCCTGACTGCCCACCATACCCTTTGTTAGACCAAAAAATGGTATAATGTTTCAGATGCTACCTGTGATAAGTTAGTTCTTGATTTAAATATATTCGAATATGTAACCAAGCATGAGTTGAGTATGTCAACTTAGTCTTGATATGTGCGGAGACATGATCAAGTCCCTCAGTAATGTTTCAAGGCATAAGTCATCATTTAAGACTTAGCATGAGATTGTTTCATTAATTGATGAATGACAATTGGCCCTTGAGTAAGGATATATAAAGGTTCATTTATCTCCTTGAATCGTTATGTTCGATGTCCTCTAGGGCCATTAGGATTGTCATGCTTATGGGTCCACATTAGTCATTGAACAATGTCATCATATAGCTAATGATATGTCATATTTCTAATAGGCATAGAAGATAAGTCATGGAGTCATATTGAAGTGTGTTATGTATACCAACAAGTTATGCATTCTGCCCTTATGTTCAAGGTCCATAGTCCATATAAATATGCATATAAGAGTTCATCATAGTTCAAGGCACTTCGACTAGGTTCATGTCGAAGTGGTCATGATAAGATCATATTATGCAAGTCCGAGTCAGTAATGTCGAATAGAGTCATAATCGAAGTCAATATATGAGGTTAAGTCCATGTTTATTCGATTCAAATAAGATTACAGTCAAATAGAATTATCCCCTATTTGATTTAGGGTTACAAGGCATTGATTTAGGAGGAAAGAGAGAGAAATGAAATTCCAACCCCCAAAATGGTGCCTTAAGGGTTGAATTCATAAATGCAGGTGGCCCTCCTCTCTACATCTCACATCTTTGTCAAAGTGGGCTTTGGCGGTGCCCAACTTCGGAGCGGTGTTGTTTCATTTTATGTCTTTGCTGTTGATGAGACTGCTCCAGCCATGACGAGAGAGCGGTGATGCTCCTAATGTATTGATAGTTGCATACCTTCGAGGTGTTGCATGTGAATGATTGTGGAGTGACCATCAATGGAGTACGACTACTGTGATCTTTGACCCTAAAAACTTCTTCCATGAGGCTTGGAGTCCTTGATTCAAAGCGAGTGTGGGGAAATAACACTTGCGAAGTGGTATGATGACCTCGAGGGTATCGATGATATGCTTCATCGATACCACTTTCCATGAACTTGCAACATCTTCGAAGCATCTGCATAAAGAGGACTTGCGAAGTGACTACAGTCGAAGAGTGGTGTGGTTATGTTTTATTCTCATATTTTTGGAGTGCTTGTAGAAAGGGGGTGTCACTGCGATATTGATTGCCTTCATGATTCTTGTTGATGTGCCTCTTTTTCATCAACCTGCTACTAATATTCAACACCCTCGAAGTCACCAAAAGGCTATCTTTGAAGTCACTTGAGTATAGCATTGGTGTAGTTAGGATCGAAGTCCCTCCAGCCTTGTTGGCATGCGATAAGGCTGGCGCGTTCTTGGCAGTTTGGTTCTAGGTGAAGGATGGTAAGATATATCATCAAAGAAGGATTATGTTGAAGTGGTGAGGTGCGATGCGACAAATCGTCGAAGACGCAGGTTTCCAGCTTCGAAGAGATATGTTGTTGACACAGTGACAAAATATAAAGAGATACCCTCGAAGAGATATGCTGTTGACGAGATGTGATTTTATTCTTCAACATAGGACTCGGTAACTTTAATCCATTTATGACATCGTCGCTTATAACATCGCTTTCAGTATTGAAATTATATGGATAACATTTAGCCCTCCTCCCTAGTGTAGGAGAAACTTTTTACTCTTTAGGATAAAATCAAGAATTCTTTTGTATCATCCAATCTTCAATAAGATTCCCCGGTTGACTTCGTTTTACTGTAAATCATGAAATGATTGAAATTTTATTAACAATTGTTCCTCTAGATTTGATTGAGTTACAAATTAGCATCCACTGCCAATTTTTCTATGTGAGTATAAGTTTATGATTCTATTATAAGAATCAATAAATAAAGATAAACTTCCAAGCATAAGCTTAAAAAATTATTTGGTCAAGTTATAAACATAAAAGACCCTTTCTGGCTATAGGAGGCTAAAAACATGGAGATTAATATCAGAAAACTCATGTCAAAAATGGATATCTGAGAGAAAACAGAAAAGAACCATAAATCCGTCTTTTGAAAATAATAATAGTAGATGTCCATAATTCAAGTCTAGTGATGATGGTAGAACTCCAGAGATTCACATCTGATAATAATATAAGAAGACCAGAAATCCTTATCTGACAATAATAATAGAAGACCAGAGATCTGTCTGATTATAATAGGAGAAAAGAAATTCATGTCTGGTTGATAACAATAGAAGATAGAAAATTTTTATCTAGCAATAATATCAGAAGCTTTGAAATCCATTTATGGAAATAATAATAGAAATGATAATAGTAGGAGAAGACCAGAAAACTCGATCTAGTATTGATAACAGAAGACCAGAAATCCATATCTACAGATGGTAATAGAAATCTGAAAGACCGGAAATCCTTATTCTGGCAATAATAAAAGAAGTCCAGAAGACCAAAAATCCTTGTTCTGACAATAATAAAAGAAATCCAGAAACCCATATTCGGAAATGGTATAAGAAGTCTGAAAATCTTCATCAGGAAACAATAATAGAAGTTTAGAAATCTTCGTCTTCCTCTTGGGAGATTTTGTTTGACTCGAAATGCTTCTTGGCTCAAATTTCGATGGACCCTCTTCTTAAAAACCAATTGATTTGGAGCACTACCTGGCTCTAATTTTGATTGATTAGGAGCACTACATGGCTGTTGATTTTGATTGATCTTCCTTTTGAAGATTTCGGTGCTTTATGAGGACTTTGATGGCGGCACTAAAGGCTTACTCCGTCCTCCTTCTAGGATGCGGTTCAACCAGGCCACGTAGGCAGGAGTTAAAAGCTTTTCCAATGCTTTAGTGAAGCCTTTGATGATGGCACTAAAGGCTTACCTGACCTCCCTCTAGGAGGCTCTTCAGCGAGGCCTTTGATGATAGGCGTTGAAGGCTATCCTGATGCTCTAGTGAGGCCATATTATAGCAGGCACTAAAGGCTTACCCGACCTCCCTCTAAGAGGTGCTCTAGTAAGGTCTTTGATGGTAGGCACTGAAGGCTTAAGGCCTTTGATGGCCAGGACCTCTTGCGCTCAAGCCTTTGATGGCTGTGGCCTTTCATAACCGGGACCTCTTGTGGTCAAGCCTTTGATGGTCGGGACCTCTTGCGATCAAGCCTTTGATGGCTGGGGCTTTTTCTTTTACCCTAAGAGACTCTTACTTCTTTTTGTGGTTAGAACGATAAATCCTTTTTTATTCATCCATTGTTGGGAAGTATGGTTGTAAGTGTTCGACGTTCCATATTCTCGCTATGACGTTACCATCTGGCTGGCAAAGCTTATAAATCCCTGGCGAGATTACTTTGTGTATAATTAGGGGTCCTTCCCAGTTTAATCCTAATGGTCCATCCATAGGATTCTTAGTACTTTCCATGACTCAGGAGAACTAGATCTCCTTTTTGGAATGACTACTCTCTTACTCTTGAGTTGTAGCACTAAGTTATTCTCCATTGGTACTCAACCATTCGGATGGCCGCTTCATCCCTTAATTCATTGATTAAGTCTAAGGATTCTTTCTTTAGCTCTTGATTTGGGTCAAATGCATATGTAATCCTTCGATGAGAAGGAACCTCGACTTCGATCGGAAGCATGGCTTCATACCCATATGTAAGGGAGATGGGGTATGCCCTGTTGCAGATTTAGTAAAAGTCCTATATGCCCACGGAACAAAGAGAAATTCTTCAATCCAATTCCCTTTCGCCTTGTCTAGCCGTTTATTCAAAATAGTATTTATGGTTTTGTTAGCTGCTTCAGCAGATCCGTTTGCTTTGGGATGGGTTACAGATGAAAAACTTTTGATAATTCCATTTTTATTGCAGAATTGAGTGAATTTCTCACTTTCAAATTGAGTTTCATTGTCAGATATTATCTTATGCGGAATTCCGAATCGAGTGACAATGTTTTGGATTACAAATTTGAGCAGTTTTCCTGTTGTGATATTTGGAAGTGGTTAAGCTTCCACCCATTTTGTAAAATAGTCAACAGCTGCCACCACATATTTAGCTCCTCCTTTTGATACAAGCAGTGGTCTTATTAAGTCGATTCCCTTCACATCAAAGGGCCATGGACTTGATATAGTAGTCAATTTGCTTGGAGGCAAATGAGAAATTTTAGAAAATTTCTAACACATGTCATATCTTTCCACATAATCGATAGCCTGCCCAATCATCTGAGGCCAATATAAGCCTTGCCCCCATAACCTTCTTAGCCAGCTTTACTCCATTGGAGTGGTCTCCACAAAATCCTTCATAGGCTTCTTTTTGTAATTTGGCTCCTACTTCTGGACTAACACACTTCAAGTAAGGGAGTGATTATCCCCATTTATAGAGTATTCCATCTTCCATAATAAAAGTTGGGACTTGGTGCTTTATCCTTCTCACTTCCATTTTATCTACCGGTAGTTTTTTTGCTATTATATATTCAATAATAAGGGTCATCCAATTGTCCTTGTATTGTTCATTAGTCCCTATGCAATGGAGTTCTCTCTAAGGAATCTTAGCTTCATCTCCCTTCTCTTTATGCGTTGAAGTTTAAGACCTAGTCAGTACTAAGGTTTCATTTTTTGAGTTAGCTTTATTTTCCTCAATGCTAGGATTTTCCTTATATCCTACCAGCATAATTTGAGCTTTTGGTGCTCCTCGTGCGCTTGTCATCTTAGCTAAAGAATCGGCTTGAGGGTTCTTGTCTCTGGGAACTTAATGTATTGAAAAATCTTCGAATTCAGTCAGCATCTTCAATATCTTCTTAACATACAACGTTAACTTGGGATATTTCATCTGATATTTCTGGTTTAGCCAGTTTACCATCAACTTTGAATCACTAAAGATTTCAATTCTTGGGATTTTCAACTGGAGAGCTAAGGTAAGCCCCGCTATCATAGATTCATATTCTGCCACATTATTGGTGGCTGGAAATCCTAATTTCATCGGATAGTGCAGGCAATGCCCATCGAGAGTTATCACTACATATTTGGCCCTAACTCCTTGCTTATTTGAGGCTCCGTCTATAAATAGTTGCCATTTAGTTTTCAAGCCCTTCTCTTTTTCTAATTACCCCTTAATGAATCTTGTGCATTCGGTGACAAAATAGGTCAGAGCCTGACCTTTTATTGACACTCGTGGTAAAAATTCGACATCGTATTGACTAAGCTCAATTTCCCACTTAACCAATCTTCCCGAAGCTTTTGGCTTACTAAAGACTTGCTTGAGTGGGAAATTGGTCAAGCCTTTAATGGGATATGCCTGAAAGTAGGCTCTTAATTTGCATGTTGTAAGCATTAAGCAGTATGCCATCTTCTCTATAACTGGATATCTGGTTTCCGCATCTTTAAGCCTTTTACTGGTATAGTACACTGGAAGCTGAATTCCCTTTTCTTCTCTTATTAATACTGAACTAACAGCGTGTTCGGAAACTGTCGTATAAAGATAAAGGCCTTCCCCATCTATCGGGCTGGAGAGGATCGGTGATTTTTCTAAATGATCTTTCAATTCTTCAAAAGCCTTTTGACAATCATCGTTCCATTCGAAATTATTCTTCTTGTTTATCATGTTGAAGAATGGAATGCATTTGTCAATGACCTTAGAAATAAATTGTTTAATGCTGCCACTCTTCCATTCAGGCTCCTTACATCTTTGTTTGTCTTAAGCTCTGCCATGTCTCTAATAGTTTTGATTTCATCAGGGTTGACCTCAATTCCTCTTTGTGCTGACGATATACCCTAATAACTTGCCAGACTGAATCCCAAAAGAACACTTTAGTGGGTTAAGTTTAATTTGATATTTTCGTAATACGTCGAACATTTCTTCTAAGTCCTTTAGGTGATTGCTTCTTTCCCGAGATTTAACCAACATGTCATCTACATACACTTCCATGTTGCGACCTGTTTGTTCCCTAAACATTCGATTCACTAGTCTCTGATAGGTTGGTCCAACGTTCTTTAATCCAAATGGCATTACTTTACAGCAATAGGTTCCCATATCCGTTATAAAGCTGGTGCTTTCTTCATCTGCTTGAACATTGGGATTTGATTATAACTAGAATATGCATCCATAAAAGATAAGAGCTTATGCCTACCTATCACATCCACCAATTGGTCTATTCTCGGAAGTGGAACAGTCCTTCAGGCATGCTTTATTCAAATCAATATAATCAATGCATATTCTCCACTTTCCATTGGATTTCTTAACTAGCACTGGATTGGCTAGCCATTTTGGATAAAGTACCTCTCTTATAAACCCATTTTCAAGTAACCTCTTCACTTCCTCTTGTAAAGCGCTAGACCTAATATTATCAAATTGCCTCTTCTTTTGTCGAACTGGTGTGACGTTTGGATTTATGTTCAAGGCATGGCACATGATGGTTGGATCTATCCCGACCATGTCCGAATGAGTTCAGGCAAACACATCTTTACAAGATTGGAGGAATCGAGTTAATTCTTCTTGGGTCTGATCATCCAATTCCTTCCTAATCTTAACTGTTTTCATTTTGTCTGTCAAATCTATGCATATTCCTCAAGGTCCTCTGTTGGCTTCATTCTTTCCTGCTCGTTCCTGCAATCTAGTTCAGTATCAATCTCTTCATCTTTTATTTCATCTTCTATATAGTTTGTTCCTTCCTCTTCCTCTTCCTTTCAGAGAAGTTAAATTTCCTCAATGCATATTTAGTTGTCTTATTTGGCCTTATTTTTGCTTTGGGTGATGAGTTTGAAGAATCATCATCCAAAGGCTCTTTGATATCAGTTTTGGTTAATTTTCTTTTCTCTAAATCATAACGGGAAAGATAAATTCGTTCATTTTGTTTAATGGTTGCAAAATACATCTCTCGAGCACTAAATTGCTCATCCCTTATAGTTCCCCATCCTTTTTTCATTAGAAACTTCACCATCGGGTACTTTGGTGACACAAAAGCATCAATTTTATCTAGAGTTAGCCTTCCATAGAAACCGTTATAGTAGGATGATTGGTCCATAACAATGAAGAGGGTTTCAAAGGTCCTTCAGCATGGCGAAACTCCCATCTGTATAAGAAGCTTTAGTTGCCCTATCGAGTTGACCCTTTATTGTTGAATCCAAAGATAGGCTCTAAGCTTGGTTCAAGCTTCTCTTCTGGAATCCCCATTTGGTCAAAAGCAAGTTTAAAAATTAAGTTAACAGCAATGCTTGTATCCACTAAAATTTTGGTGACTACATAGAGTCTAATCTATGTAGTAATCATTAGTGGATCATTGTGTGGATGGCGTACTCCTCTTAGCTCTGATGGAGTGACAGTTAAAGTGTGCAGTTGGATCTAAAATCTTGGGTTCTTGAATGGTGGTTCTTTCTCAATAGAGAAAATGCCTCCCTTTGCTTCCCTCACATATCGGTTTCTAGCCCCTCTTGCTGCTCCCAACCAAGTTCGAACCTCCATAGATTACATCAGTCCAGTTAAGAGGTGGAATGAAGTCAGGTTGAATATCATCTTCCACCATATTTGCAGTGTTTCTTGGTGGCCACTGATTGTTGCATCCAAAGCAGGCAGCTTTCTGTCCATCTTTGATAAAGTCTTTCAATTGTCCATTATGGATCATCAGCTAAATTATACCTGCTAGCACCCGATACTCATTCGTCTTGTGCCCATTTGATTTATGATATGCGTAGTAATATCCCCCCTTCTTTGTTCGGGATCAGTTTTGGTCTTATAAAAAATAGGGCAATCATCCTTCTCCTTTACTGTAGCATATATATATATATATAAGAAAGCAGCTTATTCAGGGCGACATGACTAGCGTTTGAATCTTCCTCCCACCATGGTACATTTCATCCATGCGGATGAATTTATCAGCCTGAAAATGGAAGTCCTATAAGTATTTGCACTCGTGGATGTAAAGCTCCCGCCAGAATGGAGTTTGCTCGATTAATCCCAGGTGTACAGCAACTAGCTTGTCCCTGTTAGTCATGTTCTTTGCCTGCAAAGCTTCTGTATTGAATCTTTTGAGATAATCACCCAGCAACTCCCCAGGTCTTTGCTTAATATTGGTTACCATAGTGTAGTCAATGGTTGGATCTTTGCAGATGCAGAATTGTGCCGAAAATTCATAAGAAAATTGTTTCCAAGAATAGTTGGTCCTATCTTGGTATTGCTTGTACCACTTGGTTGCCGCTCCTTGAAACATGGTTGGGAAAAGTCTGCAGCGAATAGCTCCAGATGTATTATGTATATCCATTTGACTCTCCAAGATTAATAGATGGTCATTTGGGTCAGTGATTTCATTATATTTGATAGAAGGAATCTTGATATAAGACGGAAACTTCTCATCCATGATCCCATCAGTAAAGAGAGCCTCTTATTAGTTATCATTAGCCCGATTATCTAAATTCTTTTTCCATTTGATATTGAGCATGTATTTTGCCACCTTCCCTGCTAAATACTTCAGGTAAGATTCGTCATTATGGTAATCGCTTCTTTTTGGATTATATCCATCAGTAGTTAAGCTCCCAGATTGTTCTCCAAGCTTTTCCTTCATTCTTCCCTGATAATCTTCCTTAGCCTGTTTATCACTCTTCTTTTTCTATGGAGCTTGGGTAAACTTGCTTTTGCTTTTATTTCTAAGTAAGGAAGTATTTAGGTTTCTCCTTGGAGATTCTACCTCGTCTCTGCCAGTTACCCTAGTATTCTTAGAAGACTTTTGAACAAGCACCCCTTCCAATAGTTCTCTCATCATCAGTAGTTCTTGCTCCAAGTTTTGGATTTTAGCCTCACCTTGTTGGCTGAACCGGTTGTGATGGTTATCCGAGCTCAGTATTTCCCATGTTAAAATTGGGAGTAACATTATTTTATAGTGTTATGGTTTGTACAACTTCCTCGCTCATAATGTTAGTTTGCTTTGGTTTTTCCATTTTCTTGAAATAAAAACTTAATTAGTCTGAGAGAGAAGTTAAACAAGATCCGAGGTTTGAGCTTCCTTTTAGCGCCAAAAATGTTAGACCAAAAAATGGTATAACACTTCTGATGCTACTAGTGATAGGTTATTTCTTGATTCAAATATATTCGAAGACATAACCAAGCATGAGTTGATCATGTTGACTTAGTATTGATATGTGCGGGGATATAATCAAGGCACTTGAAAATGTTTCAAGGCCTAACTCATCATTTATGACTTAGCATGAGATTGATTCATTAATTGATGAATGACAATTGACCCTTGAGGAAGGATATATGAAGGTTCATTTATATCCACAAATCGTTATGTTCAACGTCCTCTAGGGTGATTAGGATTGTCATATGTATAGGTCCACATTAGTCATTGAACAATGTCGTCCATATGGCTAATGATATGTCATATTTCTAATGGGCATAAAAGATAATTCTCAGAGTCATATTGAAGTGTGTTATGTATAACAATAAGTTTTGCATTCCACCCTTATGTTCAGAATCCATAGTTCATATAAACATGCATATAATAGTTCATCATAGTTCAAGGCACTTCAACTAGGTTCTTGTCGAAGTGGTCATGATAAGTTCATATTATGAAAGTCCAAGTCAATAATGTTCGATAGAGTCATAATCGAAGTCAATATGCAAGATTAAGTCCATGTTTATTCGATTCAAATAATATTATAGTCAAATAGAATTATCCCTAATTTGATTTAGGTTTACATGGCTTTGATTTAGGAGGCGAAAGAGAGAAATGAAATTCCAACCCCTAAAATGGTGCCCCTAGTGTTGCATTTATAAATGCAGAAGGCCTTTCTCTCCGCATGTCTCGTCTTCGTCAAAGTGGGCTTCGGCGGCACCCGACTTTGGAGCGGCGTTGTTTCATTTTATGTCTTCGCTGTTGATGAGACTGCTTCGACCATGACAAGAGAGTGGCTCCTAATGTATTGATAGTGGTATGCCTTCGAGGTGCTGCATGTGGATGATTGCAGAGTGACCATCATTGGGGCGTGACTACTTTGATCTTTGGCCTCGAAAGCTTCTCCCATGAGGCTTGGAGTCCTTGATTCGAAGTGAGTGTAGGGAAATGACCCTTGCGAAGTGGTATTGATGACCTCAAGGGTATCGATGATATGCTTCATCGATACTGTTTTGCATGGACATGGAACATCTTCGAAGCATCTGCATAAAGATGACTTGCAAAGTTACTACCATTGAAGAGCGTTGTGATTATGTTCTATTATCATACTTTCGGAGTGCTTGCAAAAAGGGGGGTGTTGCTGTGAGATTGATTGCCTTCATGATTGTTGACAATGTGCCTCTTCGTTGTCAACTTTTTACCGATATTCAACACCCTTGAAGTCACCAAAAGGCTATCTTTAAAGTTACTTGAGTATAACATTGGTGCGGTTAGGATCGAAGTCCCTCCTAGCCTTATTGGCATGCGACATGGCTGACGCGCTCTTAGCGGTTTGGTACGAGGTAAAGGATAGTGAGATATATCATCCAAAAAGGATTATGTTGAAATGGTGAGGTGCGATGCGACACATCATCAAAGAGGCGCGTTTCCAACTTCGAAGAGATATGTTGTTGACACAGTGACAAAATGCGAAGAGATACCCTCGAAGTGATATGTTGTAGATGAGATGTGGTTTTATTCTTCAACATAGGACTTAATAGCATTAATCCATTTATGACGTCGTCACTTATAACATCGCTTCCAATATTGAAATTATATGGATAACACCGTTCATTGGTGATACTTTGACAAAAATATGATCTTCAACTGAGAATTCTAGGCTTTCCACCTCTTGTCTGCATAACTTTTCTACCTAGACTGAGCTTCCTTCATTCTAGCTCGAATCAACTCAGTCTTTTTTGTAGCTTCTCTTACCATATCCGAATCAAGAACTAATCTATCTTCGATCTCTAACCAACATACTGGAGATTTGCATGATCTTCCATACAAAGCATCAAAATGTGTCATCCCTATACAAGTCTAATATTTATTGGTATATAAAAAATTGACTAAGTATAGATGGTCTTCTCATGATCCTCCAAAATATAGCACACAAGCTCTTAACAAATCCTCCAAGACTTTTTTAACTCTTTCTGTTTACCAATCGGTTTGTGGATGGAAAGCGATACTCATCTTGAGCTTGGTACCTAAAACTTCTTATTGACTTTTCCAAAATTCTCTAGTGAACAAGGAATTTCTATCACTGACTATACTACTAGAAACTCCATGTAATCTAATTATATTCTTCATAAATAATTTAGCTAAAACGGGTGTTGTCCTTGTCGACTTAACATATAAAGTGTGCACTCTTAGTCAGTCTATCTACTATAACCCAGATACTTTCATTTTCTCTATTCGACCTTGGAAACCCATCAATAAAATCCATGGATATCGAATCTCATTTCCATACAGGTATATCCAAAGGCCGAAGCAATCCACTAGGCTTCTAATGTTCAGCTTTTACTTGCTGACAATTCAGACACTATTTTACCCACAAGCCTACATCCCTTTTCATACCCTCCCAGAAGAAGCTTCTCTTCATGTCCTGATACATCTTAGTTCCCCCAGGACGAATAGTAAACTTTGATTGATAACATTCCCTAGGTACCTTCGTTTCTAAGGTCACCAGCATCGGGAACACACATTCTTAACCATCCATTCTGGTCTAAATAGAAATCCTTCAGATCATCAATCTCTGTTACACCTTCCAGTCCTCTGATTCTTTCAGCTAGCGATGGATCGTCACTTTGCTTAGAAGCAATTATGTCGATCAATACTGGTCGAATTTCCAAACAAAATAACATTACGGTACTCTAACTAGAACAGGTAGTTGATCTTACCTGCACAATACAAATAGTCAATGCTTCTAGATCCTTCCACTTTTCCAACATAACTAACACCACATTCAAATGTTTTCTGCTAAGCGCATCTACAACTTTGTTTCCTTTCCCCGGTGTGTACTCAATTCCTAAATCATAAACAGCTAAAAACTCCAACCATCTCTCCTATCTCATATTCAACTTCCTCTGAGAGAATAGGTATCTTAAATACTTGTGATCCGTAGACAACTCAAATTGTTCTCCCAAAAGGTAATGTCTCCATACCTTCAAAGCAAATATTACGGCAGCCAACTCTAGTCATGAGTCAATATCTAACTTCGTATAGTATGAGCTGTCGTGAAGCATAGGCAATTACTTTATCTCTCTACATTAATACAGCTCCTAATCCTATTTCACACGCATCAGTATACACCACCAAATCCCTATTTCCGTACGTATTAACTAACACGGGCACATTTGATCAATAAATGTTTCAGCTTTAGTAATGCCTCATAACATTTATCGATCCAAACATACTTCACGTCCTTTCTTATTAGCTTAGTCATCGGTGCTGCTATTCGAGAGAAATCCTTGATAAATCCCCAGTAATAGCCAGCTAGTCCAAGAAAACTCTTTATCTCAGTCACCATCTCAGGTCTCTTCCAATTATTTATAGCTTCTATCTTAACTGGATCGACCAATAACCCTTTTTATGAGACTGTATGGCCAAGAAACTTCACCTTCTTCTCAAAAAATGACACTTCGACAACTTTGCTTCTAACTGATGCTGCCTAAGTGTCTCAAGCACTATCCTAAGATGAACTTCATGATCCTCGAAATATACCAAAATGTCGTCTATGAATACCAACATGAATCTATCTAAATGCTCTCGGAAGATTCGGTTCATTAAATCTACGAAGGAAGCAGGCACATTAGTTAATCCTAATGGCATTACTAACCATTCGCACGAACCATATCTTGTTCTAAACGCTGTTAATGGAATACTATTTTCCGCCACTCTCAATTGATGGAACCTTATTGCCAAATCTAATTGGAAAAATACTTTGGCTCCACTCAACTGATCAAATAAATCATCTATCCTTGGCAAAGGACACCGGTTCTTTTGACATCTTCTCATTCAACTTACGATAATTGATACACATCCTTAACGACCCATCCGATTTCTTCACAGACATCGTGGCTGCTCCCCAAGGTGAACTGCTTGGTCTATCAAAACTTTTTCCTTCTGAGTCCACTAGCTACACCTTTAACTCTTCATCTCGGTAGATGCCATTTTGCTAGGCGGTCTACTTATAGGTTCGGCTGCAGGTACAAGATCTATTCGAAACTCAATGGATTTTTTCAGCGGTAGTTCTGTAACACGTTAAAAAACATCTGCAAATACTCTAATATGAAAACCTGATTCAATTCATCTTCCTCCTCTATTGCACCCAACAAAGCGCACACATCAAAACTTGAATTCTCTACTGAATATATAATTAGTTTGCTACTATTCGGGTGTCTTAGTTATATTTTCCTGTTTTGGAAAAATATCCTAGCATCATATTTACTTAACCAGTCCATACCCAAGATAATCTCAAAGCCTACTGCAGGGAAATATATGACCTAATAATTCAAACTCTAATTGGCCACATCTCATCACAAGAGTTGCATATTCTCCATTGAATTCGCAATCCTTAAGGAAGTAACTAGGTATGAGGGTTCTAGGTTAAGCTTATCTACCAAACAATGAGATATAATAGAATGTGTGCACCAATATCAAACAATACTCGAATAAGTATACCATAAATCAAAAGCATACCTCCCATCACAGCCTTTCCTTTCTCCTCTGTTGTGGGTCTCAAGGTAGTCGGTTCTAAGGCAAACACATTTCCGTTCCCAACCTTTTCCGGTTCCTTACACTTATTCTTGTAATGTCCAATCTAGTCACAATTGAAGCATTTGATGTTCTTCCATCCAATGATTGTCTTTCCATCACCTGAACGACACTCGTTCGCAAAATGCCCTTTCTTGTTGCACTTATAGCATACCACTTCTGCTTTTCCCTGTTAGCTCATCCTTTCTTCTTTTAGAAAAACTTCATTTTCCAAGTCTGCCCACTCCGAGTCTCCACTTCTTTGTTTCCACTAAGAGAGCAAGCATTTTCTCATTTCCCAAAGCCATCTCTACCACCACGTCACATGGATCCCTAAGATGCAGAAAATTTGCCCTTGCAAGCATTGGTCTCAATCCACGGATGAATTTCTCATTCCTTTTGATCATTGTATCCACGGTAGCATACCCATATCGGGACAGTTCCTCAAATCTGGTTGCGCACTCCAGCAGTGTCATATCACCTTGCACGAACTCAGAAAACTTTCTAAGCAAAGTTGACTTGGCAATCTCAGATATAAATCTTTTCTCGAACCTCCTTCCAAACTCTGCCCAAGTCAAAGTTTCCTCAGTCACTCCAACAGTAACACTATTCCACCAGTACAACGCAGCTCCTTGCAGTTGCCTGGACGCCAATATCCTTTTCTGTTCGTCATTCAAACCAAGATCAGCAAAATCCTTTCACAATGAAGCAACCAGTTTTCCACCTCGATCACATCCTCGGTTCCAATAATTGGTTTCCCTCCAAGCCTTCTGTAGTCTCTACTTAAAACAGCATAATTGTTAACAATTGGAAATTCTTGATTAGCTCCTCCAGCATTTCTACCAACTAATCTAGCAGCAGCTTCTCCTTGCATCATGTAGAAAAAGAACCGATTCATTGCTCCTATATCAACCGATGGTGTTCCTACATTCACATTAGCAGTTGTTTGACTATCCGAGTTCCTTCTAGTATTGGGCCTGACATTTCCATTATAGTGGTGCTTCCTCCACCGGGGTTCACTCTTCCTTTTCCTACCTCCATATCTTACTTCCTTAAATCTAAATTTGAACCTCAATAATATACGGAAGAATGGTCTAAGAGAGAGGGAGAATAGAGATAAAGTGTATACTTATATATAGCAAATACAAGTACATTACTATAGCGTTATCTCATACCCTAATCTTATTCTTTGATTTATTTGGATTATGTTTTCAAAACATTTTTTAGTTCATAAATTCTTTAGCTTTTGCATAAACTTATGCTCTGTTACCAAGTTGTAACATCCCCCATTTTGAGGCCCGAAACTAAGCGCTACAGATGCTATAGTCATTTATAGTATTAATTTCTGGTGACAAAATGTTGTCATGTTATTGTGTCATAACATCAGAAGCACAAGAATATGAACTAATTTTAAACACAATTTCAAAGCAAACTTTCAAATTTCACTTCAAAGATAATATTCCATATTCGTTACATAATCTCAAACATTGCCCAGGTTCAGATAAAATATAATTATTACAAAATACTTCAAGAGCGACATATAAAGATGCCCCTTGGTTGATCAGAGTTACATAACACAGCGGGTAATAGTATAGACAGACTCCTACATAGCTAGCTTTGCCTCCTGCACGTCTCCGAAAGCTCCATTCGCCAAAACCTACTTAACCTGAAAAGCTCTTATTTCTGACCTACTCAAATCAAATTTTGAGCACCCGAGAGTTGAAGGGGAAAACATAAACTTCGAGTTAGAAAAAAAGCCTGGTGTGAATAATAATATGCCATCTCGGTTTGTGGATATCTAGTGAGACTACGCCGCCGAGCGGAATGGGTTTTCCTCTCACTAATATCTCTTTTAAAATATATCTTTTGCAAAATAACACCTGCAACCACAATGGTTAAAAGTGACAATATAAAAAATAACGTGCATGCATGCAACATGGGTAATCATGACCAAACTGTCAAAATCAATGGACCATCCATCCCAACAACATAGTTTTCTTAGGGTAACTTCAAACCTATGGCTGACTTGGGCCCACCAAATATATCAAATTTTCTAACATACTGTTATAAAACAACTGGACGGTTTGTCCATAACTTACCATTCCTAGGGTCACTCGGAATCTAATGGTTTTCCGGGATCACCAATAACATATCCCATTATTGTATATTCCTTTCTATGTGTAAACATACTTTTAGTCTTTCCCGGGACAAAGGCCTACGCACTGGAATTTTGGACTTATATCAGCTATGGGCTAACAGCTGAAGTATAGGGCGCTACCCAACACCAGTCTCATCTGGTTTTCGAATCGCTGAGTCAATTCATCCTATTTATCTAAAGGTGATAAGAACACTAATCTCTTTAGTAAAATTTTGGGCTAAATACCCTTTTTATTTCCTTGAAAACGTATATCTTTATAAATGATTTAATCCTTGAAATCACACTTTCAAAACATGGAAAATATAGCCCTTTACTTTATGCTAAATAATTATGCCATGATATATTCTTTTATACAACAATATTGATGAATTTCCAAGTCAATTGGAGGTCTTCGCTCCTTAAAACATAGGCTATAAGGCAAAAACAATAAAACTTTACATATTGATAAAGCTCGACGTCATTATTTCCATTGGGGTCATCGCCCTTCTTTAATATAAAATTATGTTACGAAATTTAACTTTTAAAACATATGGCCATAGGGTCGATAGCATTCATATCGCACTTCATAGAGTGTCGATGTCATTTTGTATAAAAATTGGTTTATGTAATTTAAAGTCTTAAAGACAAGCGGCACCATTGACGGATCTCGGCACCAATGGCTTGAGGAAAATAGGTGGCATCATTAAAGCCAAAGCTGATATAAGCAGCATTCTAGCCTTCTTCAAAAACATATGACAAGGAACAAAGGCAGTAAGGGATAAAAGCAACAAAAAATATATTCAAGATTATAAAATGCGGCACGGTCATAACCGAGGTCAAAAGAGGTAGCATGGTTGATAAAATGCGACACCATTAGTGCCGATAAGAAAAGTGCGACATCATTGACTTATGGCAATGATAACATACGGCAAGGCTCACATCGAAGATCATCTCGTCGACTTAATGCAACGTCCCTGACTTCAACCAAGGCCAATCCATTTCACACCAACTTGCGTCGATATCCAATGTATTGCCCATGATTGATGTCGAAGACGACGAAAGGTGATAAGATGGAAGGCAACGTCAACCTTGGCAAACTAGTAGTTAACATTATAACAGCAATTTTGCTAATAAAAGTAAGTTCTTTTCCAACAACTCCTATTGTTTTGTCAAAATCTCATTAGATAATAATTATTTTTATCAAATCTTTTCTGAAATCTGCCAAATGCCAAAATTTATATTTCCAAAACATATTTGCAAACCATTAACATATATTAGTTTTTTAATATAAATATTAAGTTTTCTAGCCTGATAAATTTATAAAAACTCATGGGAAAATCCTCAAAAATCACATAAAATCAAATTTAATATCTTCTTTAACATACAAAAATTTCAAGGCTAAAACTTTTATTTAATTATTTTTAATAATTAGAACCTAAATAATCCATTTTTCAATTTTTGGAAATTCACCAATTATTCTCATTAAATCAGAAAATTATGAAACTAAAAACCCACTTCCAAATTAACGTTTCTAACATCATATCAAAATCTCAAGTCATTTGGGTGCTAAATGGTAGGATTTCTAACTCGAACTTATTAAATAATTTCATAAACAAATTAAATAAATTCACCAATAAGCATATAAACACCCAAATACTCAAACATTGCACTATAATCATAAAAAAAATCCAGGTTTATACTTAAACAGAAAACAATAAATAAAACTTGAGATGCCTAATTATTATTTACCTTGAATGGTTTAAGAAGGTTGAGATTTGTATTTGATTTGGTTCCCCTAAGCTTTGATCTTTCTTCCTAACTTTCTTCTTCTTTGCCCTTAGTGATGGACGGCCTTTGTTTCTAATTTTCATTTTTATGAAGAAAGTGAGGAAGGAAAGGAGAGTGGGAAGGGTTATGTTTAGGAATTATACTCTTTCCTATTTTTCCCTCCTCATATATCCTCCTTCTTATTAGTGTTTTAATTAATTCATTTAGTTCATTAATTAAGGCTCGACCAAAACTAATTATCAAATCTCGATCTCCTCACCATTTTACATTATTTTATTTTATTTATCTAATTAAATATCCTAAATAATGTTAATCAAAATTAGGGTTGTTATAGGTACACACGTGAATATTCCCTTGGACTAACACTAGTACATATTTAAACATCGAATAAATAACTCACATATACGTACACAGTATCTGCACAAAGTAATAAACATGTGTGCCTCCAGGATAGAATGATACACAACATATAGTAAATAGCAAAGATCATAGTCAATCGTAGCGATAATATATATTATATACAATATACAGTGCTTGTCTAAAATACATCTCAAGAATATACATCCATCATACATAATAACATTCAACTAAACTGTATAACTAGCCTCCACTGAACCTTTTAAATAAGCTGGTCTCATCATTCCTGAACCTGAAATGCCTCGGACTAACCTGAGTATTATATAAATAATAAACGAGTTAGACTATATCTAAATCCAATATCAATAAACATATGAAACTCTATATATACTACGTATAAGCATAATAATGTTATCTCAAACAATCCTAAAGAACATATATCGTAAAACCCCACAAAACCCAATATAAAAATGTCATTGCTCATATGTAATCATATAAAATTAGGAATCATAGAATCAACATCAAATGGATGAATCATCCATATTCAGAAATCATAATCAAAACCCAAAATCAAAATAAGTGGGATATCACCGAGTACAGTCAGGCTAGCTCACGGCGATGCCCAATATATCTCTCAATCTCAAATAATAAAATACTATCCTTAAAATAATGTAAAATAAACTATTAGACTGTAAATATAGGGCACCTACCCATCAGTCAGATATAATAAAAGATATGAGAATCCATTATGCTCTGGATATCTATCACATCATAGGTATAATCTCATCTCTTCATATAGAAATGAATAGCGATGGGAATAAAAATATAATATATGATAACACAACCTTATAATTTCATAATATCAGGATTATACCACCCAGTCAAATCACAATATGGCTACCCTTCTTCTCCAAGAGCACCAGGGTTATTCACCCGGATCCACTCTATAACTTAGGTGGGGTATACACACACACACACACACACACACACAATATGTACGTATCTACCAATTAATATAGAACCAGAAGAGAGACTGATAGCTACCCGCCTGCTCCAGGAGCCCAGGGCTACACCATTCGGATCTGCTCCTAAAGTCTCCAGTTACCAACCTAGTATTGTGACTATATCCACCGCATTTCATAAACACGCTACCAGAATGTGGTAGGCATTAATCATGACCCAGATCACACCCCTAAGGTAACTGACTACTGGCCTTCGTGACTAAAGGGGCTAGGGCTACACCACCCTAAAGGCTACTCCGACTTTCTCTAAATCTCATGATGCACAACTAATACATATAACCAAAGTGGACAGACCGGGGGTGCGACCCCAAGATCAGGCCACCAGGGTGGACACTGGCCATCTGGTTCCCGCTAACGCCTAATCATATCCTAGAGCACTTCATAATAGGCAACATGCATATGGGTACACCCCCATAACTCTGAGTCTACAAACATAAAAGGGCACACCCCCATAACTCTACGTCTATAAACTTGTTCTACTCTGAGCATATATATACTTACTCCACATTGAGCATCTAAACTTGCTCTACACCGAGCATCACATCACGTAAGTATAATCCTAGTTCTCTTCGCTTTAGTGTTGTTTACCTACAATGAATAATCGAATAAATATCACAACAGCGTCCCATACCACTGCGTGATACTTAATCATCTACTCAATACGCATAAACTACACTCAATATCTAAAATATTTTTATAATGATCCTAAAGAATAACCCAAGAAATATTATCAAATGCCTCATCCCAAATGGTATTTATAACTCCATTTATTCAGATTCCTCGTCACATAGAATTAGAAATCATCACAAAATCACATAGAAGGACATCATCACTGTATCATACTAAATCACAAAACAACTCAACATTAACGATGAATTATTTATATATCAAAATCAATAAAATCTTTAAATCACAAAACCTCTAAAAAAATTGATTTCGAACCAATAAATGTACCAAAAGGGCGATAAATGTTGAACTTTTATAAATAAATTTATATAATCAAAAATCCTCATTTGAAATTTCCTTTTCATCCATTTTAATAAATATTCAACTTTTAAAGGAATTTCAGTTTGGAAAATATTATTAAAACCCCCAATTTATACTATAAAAATTTCATGCTTTCAATTACACTTATAAATCTCTATTTTCATTTTTAAAACAACTTTTATTTTCAAAAAAAATTCTTGTTAATCATTTTATTTCTCATTCACTTTTATTTATTTACAAATATACTTCAATTTAATTTTAGTAGAAAAATAATTTACCGATGCTTTCAAAAATATTCTAAAACCAAAAAATCAATCGAACGTCCAAAAAATGACTTATGGAGCGAAGTCCTCCAAAATCATCAATAATCATTAATATAAATTGTTATCGTTCGATCCGAATTGAGTTACATCGAATTCCGGTCATCTATAAAGTGAATACAGATGTATAAAAATAACTATATAATAAAATGCAATCGGACAGCTTCTCCTTTGAATTTTGATGATCCAACAAACATGCAATTCCACAATCAAATCAGAAATCATACCTAACATCGCAACGATCAATCCAATATCACAAGCAATCAACCAATCCTGGACACATTTCAAGCAAGCAATTCATCAAAGGACAAGATAAATGTAATAAGCATCGATATAGATATAGATGTGAGAAAAAAGTTTTACTCATCGAAATGGGCAAGAAGAATAAATGCACAACCAAACCCAGCCGTGAAGCACTACTTGCCTCCTCGGTTGCGCAACTTAAATCACTGCCTCACCTCACGGACACACCTTTCCTACACCACGTTGCCGCCTAGTAATGGGCTCAGCCATCAATGTCACGACTGCCTGAACGCCAACACCATCGACCAACCTCAGGCCACGTCGTTCCAAATCACGACTTTCCCGCACTTGCCATCACACTCACCCACAGTTCCACATCGCACACCACAATTACAGTCGCCCATCTCGAACGTGAATGCGAGCCCTTCCCTCCATCGGTCGCCTCAGCTAGGTCGCGTCTCCGTTGCATGGCTACTAGCTATTTTTTTAGTATTGGTCACGATTTTATTTTAATGAATTAGGGGTCAAGAATTCGCTAACAGGGTATGGGCTTATATCTAATGTAAGTAAGAGAGGGTTCCAGAAAAAGTGAGAAAGCAATAAATTTTAGATGGGCTTGGACTGGAATGGACTTTAGCTTTAACTTGTTAATTATTCTTTTTTTTTTATTTTGTTTCACCGACTCTTTTAATTTAATTGCAATTTTGATTTAATTTAATTTAATTTACACTTCATTCTGCTTAATATATTTCGACAACCACCCAGTTTCATTCAATTCGATATCTGCTTATTAATTCTTCACTATTTTAATCACAAACAATTATTTACACACATAAAAATATTGTGTATTCAATTCAAAACATTTTATTCAATTCAATAAATTATTTGAAAAGAATTTATTAATTTATTTCAGTTTATTAAATCAAAACCTTATATTATGTAAAATTTAATTAACTAAAATTTATTTGTAAATATAAATTATCGACTATCCAATTCAAAAAAAATTAACTAAATTTATTTATTATTACGGTGTAGAAAGTATGGTTGTTAAGACTTCCCCGTTAGGAAAATTGCATACTCGCAATTGCTTATAGGAAGACGTCAAATAACTCGTGCTCTAACTTTTTTGTATCATGGATCTTCTATCAAACTCAACAACTCAATCCTTTATGTAGATTTTCCTCCAATTCTTCTATCATATGCTACTATTTAAATAGATTAATTCATTTCCTTTTATTTTCCACATATGATAAAAATTTATAAAAATATTCTAAGTGTTGGATTTTCAATAAATTCACCAGAGTCTCCTTTATATGAAGAGCGTTTCGAAAAGTCAAAACAGACATGGGGCATCCTAAAACATGGGAAACAATATAATGTCACAATATATATCGATATATCGTAAAAATATACCTTTCAATTAGCATTTTAAGCAAGTTTGCTTATTATTTAGTGAGCAAACACTGCCAATTTATCCAATATGCTCCGTATGTACCTATCTCAACTTAAATTCATATAACAACTTCAAATGAAAAGATATAGTAGAGATGACTTCATCTAATTTTAAAACAACATAGCATTCTGATTTCGACCAATTTTCGACAACTATTAACGAACAAAAATACCAAATCAAGCTATAGCTCCAAAGAGTGAATTGTGCTATAGTTTTTCAACCTTTTAAAACAACTTCCGAATTGCAAAAATATGGATTATAACTCAAATTATGGAGGATTTTCAATAGGGTAACATAGTAGATTTTTCAACACATATGCAGGTCCACTTCTGAAATTTGCATTATTAGGTTATTAAACATTAAAATATTGCAAAACACTTAAAATAAAAATTATAGTTTATACTTTTAGCTTTCTGGAATGGGCAAAATCATCAAAATTGGATAAACCGTTCAAAAGTTACGGTCAAATGAGTTTCAGTGATGTTATACAGCACTTTCATTAATTATTTACAAAAAGTAATTATTGATTAACAATATTACAAGTAGTAGGTAGGATGTGTTTAGATTAAAGGAATTAAAAGGAAAACTAAAGTTATCTATATACCTGCAAAGAAATGATGTATTTTTTAAAAGCGGGTTTTGCTATTAGCATATGATCTATTTTATCCAAACAGGCTTAAGTTGTTCACTAAAAATTTTAAATACATATAGGCTATAGGAAAGTAAGAAAGGTTTTCTAAACAAAAAAATAATAGTTCCAGATACATACTTAAGAGAATAGGCAATGTTTTGAAGATCGGACCCGACTGTAGGTGCAACTGCGACTAACCGTGAGCTGGCAGTGAAGACGGTCGGGAGCGGAGTTAGGCCGTAATCTACATCAAGCCACCAATAAACCAATCGAAAACCTAATTTATTGAGTAAAAGCTGAAAATCAATCGTCTTATCTACTTGATTAGGGATTTGGCAAAAAAAATTAGGCTTTTTGGATTCAGTTGGATACGAAAGGAGAAGAAGAGGGTAATAGCTATAAGCATGTATCTTTGCACTCAAATGCCTTAATTTTTTGTTATTTTATTGAGTTGATTTTGCAATTTGCACCACTTTCTACATATAAATGCATTTGGATCCATAAATCAGCTTCTCTAAGAGCCCACGATCTGACTAGATGAACCATTGGAACCTCCAACCTTGAAGCATGATATTTTGACTGATGGCGGGTCTTCAAAACTATGGAAATAGGTAGTCAAAGAAAGTTTGATTAGTTTCTATATTATGGTTATATTTAGACTCCGTTGTTGTAAATGACATTTCAATATCTATACTATGAACAAATGAGAAATAAAAAAACATGAAATATGTGGGATGTATTAGAAGATCATAAGTAAATTGGTAATGAAAGTTAGCCTATCAAAAAGTTGTAAGATGATTACTCAACCCATTTTGCTGAAACATCATCCACATATGATATATCTAATTAATCAAACACTTCCTTATAATATTATTTTCGATTGCTCGAGCAGCCTTGCTAAAATATAGATTCTCATTTAAAAAAAATTAAATTGAAATTTCCATTCATCGCTCAATATAACTTTTTTAAAGCATGCTTTACTTTACCAAATAATATATATTTCCCAAAAGTCAATTAACATCTTCAATTTATTTTTCTTCAAACCACATGTTTTATTTTCTTGATAGATGATTTATCTTCAACTCTAAACAAATCTAATTCATATCCACAAATATATTTCTCTAGAAATTCTTTTAATTAAATCTCAGACAAATATTTATTTACTTATAATAATCCATGCATTAATTTATATTAAAATATACAACATTGTCACGCCATAAATTTTAGTGATTCGTTTCGCCACTTGGCTGCAATGTTGACTGCCTAGGAAAATATATCAACATTGCCTCACCATTGATCTCAACTTTAAGTATTCAATGGGTGCATACATTGTTCAAAATATATTCAAATCTAAAAAAATATTTTCATTCCCTAAATAATATATTATTCAACAAACAATATATAATTTCTAAGTAAACTATCTCTTAGGTCATTCCAAAATATCACGTCAGATTTATCTCGTTTAAGTGTTTAGGAATCCCTGTCAAATACGTGTGCATCCACATCGAGCAAAATTCTTAAAGCACTCGACGGGAAAATTAACACCAACAAACTACTAAAACAATTTTCAATCACTTTATAAAATCAAATTAATATTTTTATCAAATCATTTTCTTGTTTGAATAAAATATTTATACTCAAAAATCCATATACACATTCAATTCATTAAGCATCAACAACAATAAAAATTATCACACATCATCTATAAAAATCAAACAAACATCAATACAACAATACACACATTTTCAAACAAGCAAACAAACACCTTCAACGAAAAGTTATCTATCAATTTCCGCTATGCAACTCTGGTCCCTACTGAATCACTTCAATCATATTCAAGCGACAAAGAGGTTTAATATTTATTATCATCAACACCGACACTACTCGTCGGCCAGCTACTTCTTACCTCACTACCTCCCTCAACAACTTCCACTTCACCTGAAGATAAATACATACTGAAGAGGTAGAGATGAGGAATATGTATATGGTATGGAAAATAACAAGTATATCCCCGAATGATTACCCCAGTAATCATAGTATACTTCCAATATTCCTTTAATATAGGGTAAATACCCAACATACCCGAGGGGATAGAGACTCTAAGTCTCGCTAAGGTCAAGACTCATGTCTTTTATATGTGATGTATTGTTCTGAACCAACTCTGATACCAAAATGAAACACCCCCACCTTTACACCTATACTATCCATGAGTAATATAGAGTAATACTATTGGATAATACAGAGAATAAGACAATATGGGGTACACACGTGAATATTCCCTTGGGTTAATACTGGTACGTATTTAAACATGGAATAGATAACTCACCTATAAGTAGATAGTATCTGCACAAAGCAATAAACATGTGTGCCTTTAGGATAGAACAATATACAATATACAGGAAATATCACAGATCATAGAGTCAATCGCAATGATAATATATATAATATATAATGTTTGTCCAAAATACATCTCAAGAAAATACATCCATGAAGTACATCATATATAATAACATGCAACTAAACCATATAACTAGCCTCCACTAAACCCAGTAAACAAGATGGTCTGATCGTTCCCGTACCAGAAATGTCGCGGACTGACCCGCATATTATATAAATAATAAACGGTTAGGCTATATCTAAATCCAACGGCAATAAAGATGTGGAACTCTATATATACTAAGTAGAAGTACAATAATGTTCTCAAACAATCCCAAAGAACATATATCATAGAACCCCACAAAACCTAGTATAAAAATTTCATCACTCATATGAAATTATATGAAATCAAGAATCGCAGAATCAACATCAAATGGGTGGATCATCCATATCCAGAAATCATAATCAAAACCCAAAAATCCATAATAAGTGAGATATCACCAAGTATAGTCAGGCCAGCTTACAACGTTGCCCAATATATCTCTCAATCTCAAATAATAAAATACTATCATCAAAACAATGTGAAATATGTTAGTACCTTAGGCAATGGTTTTGGTGACAGCAACCATATGACATTATATAAAATATAGATATTAATGTTCTTATTAAAGTTATAGATAGTATATAGTGCAGGATATTAGAACAAGTGTTGATAAGAAGACTGTATAGTATCAAGAGTAGATTCAAGAGGCTGATATAGACATTCAAAAGTTAGAGATTTAAGGCTCATAAGTATTAAAGATTCAAGATATTCCAGATAAGTTATAAAGTCATAGATTATTATTAAAACCCTGATAGCACTTCTTTGATCTCTCTCTTCATTTATCTTTTCAATAGTTTTCAGACATTCTGAATTTCAAAATGGTTTAAAGAATCTCTATTTTCAAAATGACCTTTTAAAATAGCTTTCAAATGATTTCTAAAGATTATTATTTTTTGAGTATTAACTTTTTAAATGTTTAAATATAGTATACCTTGTTACAATTTTAGTTTTATGATCTCCAAATGTTTATAAGTATATTATAATATTTATTATAACTTTGTTTTTAAATATATATTTACTCATACTTTATATATTATTTTCAAAAGAAATTAATATTTTAATCCATTATATATTTAAAATATTTCAAAATAATTTTATAAAGTTTTCTTAAGTTTTGATATGATTAAAATGTGTATAAACTATGTTTAGATGATTGTACAAAGTTTTAAAATATTCTACAAATCTTGATATTTTAAAACAATTTTTATTAAGTAATTTTTCAAAATACAAAGGGATATGTCAACATATAGACCGATTTTTTCAAAATTCAAAATTGAATGGAAGTGTCTTTTCATCGTACCTTTGCGAATGGATATGACCGTTGTTTCTTTATAAACAGGAGGAGTTTCCAACGAAATTTTTTAACTACTTTCTTATATTTTCTCTCCCCTTTTCTTCTCTTGATTTTTAAAAAAATCTACACAAAATATTCTCAATCAAACTCTTATACTTTTGGGTGCTCTTGGTGTTCTTGAAATCTAACTAGGTGTGCTTGCCCGTCTAAATCAAGTAGGCGTGCTTGGTGTCCCGTTTGAATCCAAGTGGGCGTGCTTGTGTCCCGTCCGAATCCACTGTGTGTATCTAGAGCTCGGAAAATCTGAAGGGTGTGTCTCATAGCCTTAAAATCGAGATTGTAAAGACTTTGATATTTGAAAAGAAATCTGTACAAGAAATTATATGGGACTTGATGTAGGGTAACTCCGAATTAGTATAAAAATTCAGGGTGTGATCTCACCAACTTTTTACTTTTACTGAATTTATATATGTATGTGTTTGCATCTGTGATTATTGATTCTGCATTGCTTAATTATAATCTTAAAAGAACTTAAAAAGATTCACAAAAATCAGTAAACACTATTCACCCCCTTCTAATACCAAATTAACCTTAAGATCCATCTTCTACAAACTAATAAAATAGATTGTTTGACTATAAATATAGGGCATCTACCCATCAATTAGATATAATAAAAGATATGAGAATCCACTATGCTTTGGATATCTATCACATCATAGGTATAATCTCATCTCCTCGCATAGAAATAAATAGCGATGGGAATCAAATCATAATATATATGGGTTACGCAACCTAATAATCTCATAATATCAGGGTTACTGTAATGACCCGCAAATTTATCACTTTGATAAATGATATTTAATTTTGAAATATTCAAATACAAGGTTTTGTAACACCAACTATAAGGATTTGAACCCTAAAATTATGATTAGAAATATTTTTTAAATATAATTAGGGAATATAGTTTCATAAATAAAGCACGTGCTTCGTACACAAATCTTCATCGATAAATTGATTTTCAATAGAAAAGAGATTTTCTCAGTATTTGAGTGCATGAGTCTGGATACATACACTAATATATCTATTTAAACAAGATTATGAAATAAAATTATTTATTTTATTTTTAGAAATAAAACGTATTTATGACGTCACCAGAGATGTCATCACTTTTATATATTTCTCCAAAAATTCAATTTAAGTTTAAGTAATTAAATAATTATTTTAATATGCTAATGATTCATTTTAATTAGTTATAAAGCGATAGTAAATCATTTATAATAGTTTTGAGAAGCTATATGCTTGATTTGAAAATTTAAGGAAAGTTAATAACGCTTTATCGGTACGATAGCACTTTTTGTAAACACTTGTTAATATCGATGTACATGGTTTTATAATTCAAGTGAGATCATTTTAATTTAATTAAAATGACGAGAAATATATTTTCAAGTTTTTTTACCAATATATATATATATAGCTTAACTAAAAGATCGAAATGTGACCAGGAATCGGAATTGGAATTCGTAACGGTTTAATGTATAGAAGCTGTAAACAAATAAATACAACGTTGTGATACATATACAAATACATGAATACATATAAAAATGTATATGCATATACATTTAATTATGTTTAGGAATTAGTCAAATCAAGCAAAGAAAATATCCTAACATGTATGTATATATACAAGATCCTTATGTGTAAATAAGAGATAAAAACAAAGCACCACATCACATCACAAGCGAAGCACATGGAGGGGGGAGTGGGCTTCATAGTTGGCCGAATGATGATGGGAGGGGATGAGGTGGAATGGTGATGCAAGCATGCTTAGGTAAGGAAATAATATCATGATATTTTTGGTGCAAAACTTTTCTACAAATACCCACCTACATTCTCACTTTCCTACACATAAATTCTCTTCATCATCTCCTTCCTCTCAAGCTATTTCAAAGGCTTCCTACCTTAAGAAAAATATGGTGAAAAATATTGCAAAAGAAAATTAAATTAATATAGTGTGTATATAGATTAGCAATCCACTTCAAAACCAAGTGCAATCACCTCCTTTCCTCCTTCACAACACACGGCCACCACCCTCCATCACCAAAGCCAAGCCCACCTCCACTTACAAGCATAGGCCAAGCTTTCCCAAGGTCCCGGGCTCAATTCCATAAGCTTCGGTTTGATTGTAATGAAACCATAGTCCGTTTTTCTAAGTTTGATATCAAATAAAGGTGAGAAACTCTATTTATTTTATGATATATTAGACGATATATATGTCTGGTTATGCTTGGTTGTGATGATTGTGAACCATGTTTGGATATGATAATATGTTTTTTTGGATGTGTAAACAATTCATGTTTAATACACGTCGAATATCACAAAGGAAATCACTTTCCTTTAATAAATAAATGGTGTATGTGAGATTGTTAAACCTCTTTAAAATGGTTTAAAATGATTTAGAAATGTTTTATAAATATTTAAAAGTGTTTCGATGAAGTTTGAAAAGAATATTAAAATTGAGTTAAAATAGGCGCGTCGCGTAACGGTAGTTCGCGATTTTGCGCCATGGAAAGTTAAATCCATTTAAACGATGGATTAGGAGTCGAAGTCGGAATTCTTTGTAATAAGAATTTTCCGAACTCTTATAATCATAGTTTTCAAACAAAAGAAAATGATCGATATTTCATTTAGTAGATTTTGAAATATGAGCAAAACAAGTTTTCAAAATTGTCCCAATTTGATAGTTCGGAAACCATAGCGATAAATTCTTTAAAAGTGATATTCTTAAGTCTATAAAAATATGGAATAAATTCTATAAATATTTTAAAATATTTTACAAGAGACTTGAGTTATAAGAATGGATTTCCAAATGATAGAAAAGTTATTTGATCAAATAAGCTTTAAAAGCACTATTTGTAGCATTATAGGTAGCACTTTTTGTAGCACTTTTAATAACATTTGAAATATGGCTTTAAACTTAAGTATTCTTTTTTAAATCTTTTATAAATATTTTCATATAAATAATTAATTATTTTAAAGAAGGATTTGGGGTCTTATAATTTATTTTAAAAAGTTTAAATAAATGATTTAAAGAAAAAATGTTATAATCAAGTGATTTAATCTTGGCTCTAAAAGCCGATAAGTAGACTGAATTTTTCTATTCGTTAGATCTGGATGCGAGGTGCTTAAACTAAAGAGATGTTAAGGAGCAACCAATGCTCTAGCTTACCTGGCCTCTTTCTTGGGCGAAGGATAGATAAGGTCGAAATGTCGGAAACAAGACAAGTATAAAAGATTTAATTTTTATAATTAATTAATTGCAACCTAGATTGAATAGAGATAACCTCCTTATACTTGGTGTTAAATTACATGGAGGTAACTCCTACTAATCATATGAATTTAAAAGGTGATTCCACCATTATTCGATGAATAGTACAAGTTGAATACGGAAATTAGTATCAAGTAAAACTAGTATAATTTCTACGGATCCGTTTTACTCTAATACTAACTAATTTGGATTTATCATCTTAGATAACATGGTTTCAACCTATTAAAAAGATATATGATTTTGAATTATTTTAATTCCTATGGATATAAGAAATCTTTTACTCGTATTTTAATTCCTATGGATCCTTTTACTTAAAATTAATTGTTTTGGGGTTTATAGTAAACAATGTCTTAAATAACATTGTTTTTAACCCATTTAAAAGTTATGATTTGAAAATGAGAAATCCTAGTTAAGATTTGAAATAAATGATTTGGGGATATCTTCCTAAGTAAATAATGAAATGATTTGGAATTACTCCAAGATATAAAAAGGTTTTAATTAAACAAAGATTTTGTAAATGAGGTTTAATGATCCCGTGTATACTAAAGAGAAATGGTTTTAAAAAGATATATATCTCTAAGAATACATTTTGGATAAAATGATACTAATTGATGGAATATTAATCACCCACCTACTTAACATCTTTTATCGATGATTGGTTTGGAGGAACCGAGATCGGATTTGGGCAAATTTCTACTCGAAAACCACTTCGAACCAATTTACGAGTTTGAAAGTGAAGATATGTTGAAGATAGTGAAGTTAAAGGTGGGGATCTTCATAATGGAAGGACCATTTTTTGATAATTTCGAAGTAGCTCCCGAGATAAATAAATAGCAGTGCTCCCTTCATTCTGGGACCTTCGTATGTAAGGACTACTCGCTACTAATCCTAGAGGTGATGTCCAACAGGATATGGTAGGAGAGTGCTTCGATTTGTCTTGTTCTTGTAAAACTTGTATAGATGGATGTCTGACGTTGCATTTCTAAGATCACGGTGCATTGATCTCTACAAATGTACATCTATTTGGTAGTCTAGGAGGTAACCCCTCTTATGCCTAACACCCTTCTCTGAGGTGTACGAGCTCAGAGGTTGTACTTTTTTTGAAATCAATAGTGTGTTGTTTGAAATGGAAATGTGGCATTTTAAGTGAAAATGTTCTAAGAAAGGTAAACGTTACCTCAAGCCTCACACCTGGGGAATTGTGAAACAAGGGTTGCTTTAAGGCTAAGTGGTTCGCAACCATTAGGGTATGATATCACCTTTCTAGATTTATTTATTTCTATCCACTATAACCTCGGGTTTAAATTTTGTGGTGTATGCTATGAGATGTTTAGGAGAGGTCAGGAACGGCCGAGGTGATATCATATTCAATGCTATCCATACCATCTGTTGGTCTTGGGTAGGCCGGTCTTAATTTGCAGAGGACCATCTATTGGTGGCCTCGGTACATTCCTCTAGAAATGTACTGTACGGGAGGTAGTCCCTTACCTCGCTAGTCATTGGAAATCCATTCTCCAATAAGTGCCTTCGGACTTAGTTGTAAACATATAATGCCGTCTAATTTAACCAAAGTAACAATCTCGGCATTTGAATATGTTTATTTGAAAGGTTTTCACAGAATGTCATTAAAAATAATTTCACTGGATTTTACATAGAAATGATTTGGTTATCATAAGTTAAAAAATCATTCCGTGTTTATGTGCGGCGTGATCTTATGGGATACCTTTATTTTCATATGCTCGTATTTTGAGTTTCTAACACCAGTCCCATGACTGACCCAAAGTTTATTTCTTTCCCTTAAACTCTAGGTGTCCTATTTTTCCAAGTAGCCTAGTAGTCAGGTTTAGTTTGGAGCATTTTAAAAGAGCTCGGAGCATGGAGCTAGAAGATTGTTATCCATTTCCACCACACTTATGTACTATTGTATTCCACATTTGTAAGGACAGAAATTTATAACTGTCCATGTTGATGTTAAGTTAAACTCTGATAAATGTATTTTAAAAATTTCCGCTGTAAAGATTATATGTTGAAATAATATATGTTATTCCATTCATGTAAGATTTTGTTATATGTCTTTATTTTCTTTTCCCCATAACTATCCACCTTTTCGTTCAAATTAAGTTGGACATGTGTGGTTTATTGTCAACTTTAAATGTACGGAATTGTGGGTCGTTACAGTGGTATCAGAGCTTAGGTTAAGCGAGCACCTGAGCCTGGTTGGGGTGTGTCTCAACAGAGATAAGGTTGGTAATACCCTAGGATGAGTAATTCATTAGAGATAGGGTAAGCGACACCCAAGAATGAGTTGAGAGCATTATATATGAGCGTGTTTTTGTTAATGCTAAAAATGATTTTGTTTTGGAAAATTTGAGTAAATGAAATAATTTTACCAAAGATGATATTTTATATATATATAAATAACTTTCAAAAATGTATAGTTATTTATAGTGTGATAGTTTGCAATTAAAGGAATAATAATATTCAGTTATTATCGTTGATTGATTGATCGCTTGATTTAAAAAAACATGAACGCCTAGTGAATTAAGTTTCACAATTTGACTATATGGTGTTTGTTGATAATATTGGTTTAAAGTTAAGAAATTTATTTAAGATAAATAAATTTATGAGCCTAAAAATGTAAAAATAAGATTATCCTAAGAAATGAGTGTATAAATCAAATTTTATAAATAAAGGAATTGAAAAGAAGAACCTTATGATGACTGGTTCAAGTGGCTCAGAAGCAACTGAAAATGGGCAGGAGATATGTTCGGATGGTAAACACTTCTCTTAAGTATTACCCTTCTCGTTAATGGGAGATATGGTATTACTGGTAGTACCATGTTCCTTGGTATTAATTTGGAGTTACTCGATTTATAAAAAAATTTAAGTTAAAAAATAATGTGAACAACAATTGATAAATTGATTAGTAATTATAAACATCTTAATAAAAATGTTAAACCGAAGATACTTTGGATCACCAATTGATAAAATAAAATAGAATTTTTTGGCGATTTTGGACAATCGGAAATTTCCAAATCACACCTAACTCAGAACTAAGAAATTTTGAAAATATAAAAGATAAACAATTGTGAAATGATTTTAAATTACTCCATGATTTAAAAAGTTTTAATTAAACAAAGTTTTGATAAATGAGGTTTAATGATCCCGTGTACACTGAAGAGAAATGGTTTTAAAAAGATATATATCTGTAAGAAGATATTTTGGATAAAAAGATACTAATTAATGGAATATTAATTACCCACCTACTTAACATCTTTTATCGATGATTGGTTTGGAGGAACCAGGATCGGATTTAAGAAAATTCCTATTCGAAAACCACTTTGAACCAATTTACGAGTTCAAAAGTGAAGATATGTTGAACATGATGAAGTTGAAGGCGGGACTTCATAATGGAAGGACTGCTTGTTGATAATTTTGGAGTAGCTCTCGAGATAAATAAATAGCAGTGGTCTCTTCGTTCTGGGATGTAAGGACCCGCAAATTCATCACTTCATAAAAAATTTGAAATATTCAAATATAAGGTTTTTTAACATAGATGATAATTTTTTGAACAATAAATAATATTGGTAATCTTATTTAGAATAAATATTTACAAAAATATATACTTTGGAAGATATATCGATAAAATGACTAAAAACCGTTTTATTCAACAAACAGCACTTAGACCATTCGACATTGTGTATGGAGCTGGATACATACACTTATTTATATATATGAGTGAGAATATGTAATAAAATTACTTATTTTATTTTTGAAAATAAAATCACTTTATGGCATCATCGATGATATCACTATTTTGAAATAAATGATTTTTGAGTTTAAATTGAGTTTAAATGATTTGTTAATTATTTTAATTATTAAATAAGGCCTTTTAATTATTATATAATGATAGAAATATTATTATCAAACTTTGTTTATAAATATATACATATTAAATAGGAAGTGAAAGTATGACCGAAAATTGAAATTGAAATCTGTAACGATTCAACATTAAAAAGTTGTGCAACGTTGTGAATCATTTGAGATAAACATATGCACACATACATGTACATATACATGAACACATTCACATGCACATGAGCACATATATACATATAAATATACTTACACATATAAATATACTTACACATTCAAAGATCAATAAAATTGACAAGGAGCTATCTCTCATCAATGGGGACTAGGGCTTTATTCCCAGCCACCTCACTTTCTTTTTCACGTTCCCTTTCTCGTCCATTCTCGCCTCTTTTTTTCATTGTTCCTTTCCCCTCCAGCCCTAGCTTTCCTCGCTGCTGTTAGTTTGCTCCTTTCGCCTTTTACCAAAATCCCTTTTTTCCATTTTCATTTTTATCCTTCAGATCCGCCTTGATTTTGGTGGTAGCCTCCGCTTGGACGCATTTATCTCCTCTCCCGATCTGACTTTATCTCGAGCCTCTTTGCCTTCACTTCTATTGTGGTGGTTGCCTTTGCTAGCTTCGTCACCTAGTCAAGTTTGACTAGGTTGTTTCGTGTGGCTATTTTGGGATCAGCTTGGCGTGGAAGGTTCTGGAATTGGCTTGTTGATAGTTTTGGTGTTGGTGACGCAGCAATCTAGCTTCCTCTCGGGTCTTCTGTCTGCTTTCCTGGTGGTGATGTCGGGGTTTCTCTTTGGGTTTCTGGTGTTTGGTTGTTAATCAACGCCTGCTCCTCCCCCGTTTGATCTATTGGATGCAGCTCTCTGTGCCGTTTACTCACCACTTCAAGCCTGGCCTTGGCGATTGCTTTGCAACTGGGGTTATTTTTATGTTGTTGGTTGTCATGCTGAGCGATGGAGTGTTGCTGCTTGTCTTTGCTTGGGTTTGGAGTCATGCGTTTTGTTTGGCTTTGGTTGCTGGTGTATGCTCTTGTCTACGTCGATTTTGGATGTTGCCTCCTTGTGAGCTGTTGGCCTTGCAACTGTTGTTTGCAAGTGATATGTTTTTTGTTAGTTATTGCTGGCTTTTTGCAGTCGTTGTCATGTTTTCACCCGGCGTGGTGTGATTGTGGGCATGTATGTGAGTCTGCTCATGTGATATGTTCACCCTGCATGGTGATGTCGTGAGTTGTAATATTGCTTTAGTGAGTTTCTCTTGGGTGAGTTGCAGTGGTCGGACCACTATAAAAACTGTTTCTGTAGTTTAGGCGTGTTCCCTAACTCCTGTGCTATAAGCTTGATTAGTCCCAAATAATTAGTAGTTTAGGAAATCGGTCTAACTTCTGGTCTTATATGTGTTTATTACTTTGTTGTAATAAAAGTGGACGGTCCACTATAAAAACCAGTTGACCTTGCCACAAATATATATACATTACAAAATATCAAGATATTTTCCTAAACACTTAAGGAAACCAATATCAACCTCTTTAACCCAAAGTACAAGCATATGGGTACACACATATGGGGGGATACACGGCCGAGCATGATAACATGGGAGGGGAGTGTGGTGATGAGTAAATGGTGATGTATTTGTGTAGAAATATCATGATATTTTCCTCCTTTTGCCTATGAATAGCACCCATCTCTCTTCACTTCATTTCTTCATAAAATTCCTAAGCTTCTTAACTTTCTATACTCCACTTTATTGGCCTCTTGCCTAAAAAAATTATGGCAAAAAGAAATTAAAATTATATAGTAAGTATATATTATCAAAACTCTACAAAACCAAAGCAAATCTACTCTTTCTCACCTCTACAACCCACGGCCACACCTTCCACCACCAAGGCCGAGCCCACCTCCATTAGCAAGCATAGGCCGAGCCTTCCCAAAGGTCCAAGGCTTGATTCAATGGGCCCTCGTGCGATTGTAGCGGAGCTATAGTAGATTTAAAGTTAGTCGAATCAAAAATCAAGTGAGAAACTCTATTATATATATACATATATATGTATATGTATATATATATATGTATATATGTATATTGATGATGTGATATGATTGTTATGGTTGTTTACTACGTTTGATCATCAAGTTTGGATGTTGATTATATGTTTATTTTGATGTTGAAATGATTCACGTTTAATACACGTCGAATATCAAAAAGGAAATCACCTTCCATTAATAAATGAAATGGTGTACATGTAACTGTTAAACCTCTTTAAAATGGTTTAAAATGATTTATAAATCTTTTATAAACACTAAAATCTAGTTTGGTGAAGTTTTGACAAGTTATGAAAATTGAGTCAAAATAGATGCGTCGCGTAACGGCAGTTCGCGATTTCGCACCGTAGAAAGTTAAATCCATTTAAACGATGGATTCAAAATCGGAATTCTTTGGAATAAGAATTTCCTGAACTCTTATAATCATAGTTTTCAAACAAAAAAAATGATCGAGATTTCATTTAGTAGATTTTGAAATATGAGCAAAAACGTTTTCAAAATAGTCGCGGTTTGGCAGTTCGGAAACTAAAGCGATAAAATCATTAAAAGTGATATTTTTTGTTCTTTAAAAATATGGAATAAATTCTATAAGCCTTTTAAAATATTTTAAAAGAGATTTGAGTTATAAAAATGGATTTCTAAATGATAGAATAGTTGTTTTGATCAAATAAGCTTAAAAGTACTATTAGCGGCACTATTCGCAGCTCTTTTAATAACTTTTGAAATATGGATTTAAACTTAAGTATTTCCCACGTCTTATAATTGTTTTCAAATAAATAATTAATTATTTTAAAGATGATTTGAAGGTTTTATAATTTATTTAAAAAGTTTGAATAAATGATTTAAGGAAAAGCTGTTAAATCAAGTGATTTAATCTTGACTCTAAAAGCGGATGAGTAGACTGGATTTTTCTATTCATGAGATCCGGATGTGAGGTACTTAAACTAAGGAGATGTTCAAAAGCAACCAGTGTCCTGGCTCACCTGGCTTTATTCATGGACGAGGAATAGATAAATTCGAAATGTCGAAAACAAGGCAAGTATAACAGATTTAAGTTTCCTAATTTAAACAACTTGGATTGTATAGAAATAATCTTCTTATACTTGGTATTAAATTTTGAGAAGGGACCCCGTACCATTCGTGTGAATTTAAAAGGTGATTTCTTCGTTGTTCGACGAATAGTAAAGGTTGAATATGGAAATGGACATTACCTGCCATTATATGGAAATCCATTATCCAATAAGTGCCTTCGGATTTGATTGTAGAACCTATTATGTTGGAATTTAATCGATGTAACAATTTCGGCTAAGATTATATAAGTTTACTTGAAAAGTATTTTCAAAAGAATGTCACTAAAAATAATATTACTGGATTTTGCAAAGTAAAGATTTTGGTTATCATAAGGTAAAAACTCGTTCTGTGTTTATGTGCGATGTGGTCTTATAAGATACAATTTGTTTTCAAATATCTATATTTTGAGTTTCGCATACCAGTCCCATGACTAACCCGGAGTTTATTTTCTTTTCCCCTTAAACTTTAGGTGCCCTATTTTTCTAGGCAGCCAAGTAGTTAGGTAGCATGGAACATTTTGGGAGAGGCTCGGAGCATTTTGGATGGAGCATAAACTGGAGGATCCTATATAGATAGTAATCTATTTCTTTCCACTATATTTTTATTAAGTATCTACCAGCAATTGTGAGGAGAGGTAGTTATAACTATCCTGGCTCGATTAGTACTTACTAGAACTCTAATGGAGCAATTTGGAGTAATTGCATGTACTACCCATATGTAAAATTAAAATGTTGGATGCAATGTGAGATTTATTTTTGTCTTCTATCTATATTTTCTTTTACCCCATGATAATCTTCATCTCAGCACTTGGATTTACTTCACGTGAATACCGAGGATATATTAGTATCAATTTCCGAGGGTTGAAGAGGTGGGTCGTCACATGGGATCTTCGTATGCAAGGACTACTGGCACTAATCCTAGGGGCGATGTCCAATAGGATGTGGTAGGAGAGTGCATTGGTTTGTCCTGTTCCTGGACAACTTGTATGGATGGATATCTGACATTACATTTCTAAGATCACAGTGCATTGATATCTACAAACTTACATCTATTTGGTGGTGCAGGAGGCAACCTCTCTTATGCTTAACACCTTTCTCTGAGATGTACAAGCTCAGAGGTTGTACTTTTATTGAAATCGGTAGTGTGTAGTTGGAAATGGCAATGTGGCATTTTAAGTGAAAATGTTCTAAGAATCCTCATCACACAGAATTAGAAATCATCACAAAATCACATAGAAGGATGTCATCACCATATTATACCAAATCACAAAACGATTCAACATTAACGGTGAATCACTCATATACCAAAATCAATAAAATCTTTAAATTACAAACTCTCCAAATAATTTGATTTCGAACCAATAAATGTATCAAAATTATAGGAATAAATGTCAAACTTTTATAAATAAATTTATATAATCAAAAATCCTCATTTGAAATTTCATTTTCATCCTTTTTATTAAGTATTCAACTTTTAAAGGAATTTCACTTTTGAAAATATTATTAAAAACCCCTCATTTATACTATAAAAATTTCATACTTTCAATTAAATCCCTATTTTCATTTTTAAAACAACTTTTATTTCCAAAACAATTTACTGTAAATCATTTTATTTCTCATACACTTTTATTTATTTATATATATCTTCAACTTAATTTTAGAATATCAAAATAATTTATCGATGCTTTCAAAAATATTTTAAAATAAGAAAATTAATTGAACTTCCAAAATATGACTTATTAAGCAAAATAATCAATATTTATCAATATAAATTTTTATTATTCGACCGGAATCGAACTACATCAAATTCCGGTCATCCGTAAAGTGAACACACATATATAAAATAACTATACATCAAACAACATCTCCTTTGCATTTTGACGATCCAATAAACATGCAATTCCACAATCCAATCTAAAATCATATCCAACATCGCAACAATCAATCTTATATCACAAACAACCAATTCAACCAATCTCACACACATTTCAAGCAAGCAATTTATCAGTAGGCAAGACAAATGTAATAAGCGGTTGATATAGACATCGAAATAGACATAGATGTGAATAAAAAGTTTTACTCACCAAAATGGTTAAGAAGAATAAATGCACAGTCAAACCCCACCGTGAATCACAACTTGCCTCCTCGACTGGGCAGCTAAAATCGTTGCTTCACCTCGCAAACACACCACATCATCGCCCAGCCACCTTCTCAGCCATCAACGTCACGACCACTTGAACGTGAGCACCATTGACCAACCTCAGGTCGCGTCGTTCTAGATCGCGACGTTCTCCCCCTTGCCATCGCACGCACCTACGATTCCATATTTCCTACCAAAATTGCAGCCGCCCATCTCGAACGTGAACGCAAGAGAGCTCTTCCCCCAATGATTACCTCAGCTAGGTCGCGCCTCCGTGCGCGGATTCTTGCTATTATTTTTAGCATTCGATCGCGATTTTATTTTGATGAATTAGGGCTCAAGAATTCTCTACAGGGTGCGGAATTGTTTTTGATGTAAGAAGAGAGGGTTCCAGAAAAAGCGAGAAAGTAGTAAATTTTAAATGGGCTTTGGGCTTGGAATGGAATGGACTGTGGTTTTAATTAGTTAATTATTCATTTCTTTTCTTTTCTTTTAACACTTATAAAAATATTTTGTATTCAATTTAAAATATTTTATTCAATTCAATAAATTATTTGAAAAGATTTATTAATTTATTTCAATTTATTAAATCAAAATCTTATATTAAATAGAATTTAATTAACTAAATATATTTTCAAAAATACATTATCAAATATCAAATTCAAATAAATTTTATTTTAACTAAATTTATTTATTATTACGACGTAGAAAGTAGAATTGTTACAAAAACCGTGTAATTTTTTCATATAATTAAAATATAGGGTCACGATTAAGAAGTATCATTGAACAATGTTTTGGTATATTAAAGGAAAAATTTCCCATTTTGTTTAAAATATCTCCATACAAATTTCTCAAAGAGATATTGTTATTGCATGTATGCAATACATAATTTTCCTCGTCGTGTTTCACTCGATAAAGTTGTTTTTGGAAGCTGTGCAAGAAGAAAATACTGCAAATGTTTACGAGCAAACAAACAATGAAATTGATAATCAAGAATCACTAAGACTCCACCAAATAATGTAAAGTGTTTTCATCTGAGTCACAAGCTTTTTATGGTGAATTTACATGATCAAATTGTCGACCAATGAGTTATTACAATAAACAAGTCAAATTTTGTTTTCAATTTCCTTTGTAAGGTCATTGGATATATTTTCATTTTTCATTTTTTACTTTTAATAACCCATCCTATGTATATTCATCGTATTATTCAGATGATAAATGATAGTAACAATGAAAGAAAAATCTGTCAACCAATAAGTTGTTACAATAAAACATGTTTATAATCATCAATCAATCAAACAACATTTCAAACATTCACCGTTCAGTTTCAACATTCAGCTTTTAGTATTGAGTCGTTTTAATAAACGAAGCCTTAGCGTTATGAAAATTGTTTTCTGGGTAACACACCAAAGCAACGATGTTAAATTTGCAAGGGGTACATTCCATTGGAATTCACAAAGAATATTCATCCTCAAAGTTGCAGGCATGGCATAAAAGTAATATGGCATATATAGTCAGCATCAAAACAACCTAAAATACATCCAGTTGACTTGATAAACACGACGCTGTTGTAAGAAAAAAACAGCAGCAAACTTCCAAATAAACCTCACTGGTTCAAAAATATATACATAAGTTAAGCACTCACAAAGGTGGAGCTCATAACAGATCTACCAACACGATAATGGAGAGTCAAAATGAGAAAATTTATGTATCTGTAAGCAGAAATATGGAAGGAGCCGAAAAGATCCTGAAGTGGGCATATAATCGATGGAGCAGTCAATCGGTCTCCTTTGTCATCCTTCATATAAACACTAATACCTTGGATTATGTACAAACTCCTTGTAAGTTGCAGCTGCATAATCTTTAACCATTTTTTCATGAAATCTAAACGTTAATGTTAACATGCAAACCCTCTAAAGGAAATATATATACATGTGTGACTACTAGCTACTAAATTTAGTTGAATTCTTAGTTGGAAAGTTTCCATCTAGTTCGCTAAATGATGTGATGTTGGAAGACTACAAGGCTAAAGAAAACGAGGAAGTGGACAACCTCCTGCGCAAATATACATCTTTAAACTCCCAGGTATGTATTTACTTATAATAACTGGGTATTTTTTTTCATTAGATTGATTTAAGGGATTTTTCAATTTGCAGGTGAGAGTAGAATTATTAAAAGTTGATGCATCTGATGGCTGTGTCCCTAAAATTATTGTTAGCTTAATCGAAAGTCTTGGAATCAAGAAGTTGGTTATGGAATTCAAAAACACGAAATCAGCATCCTGGTAATTATATAATATACCTAATTTTCTAGCCCTATTCCTTTTTCATGTAACAATTTGATATATAATGAACATGTAGGAAGGGAAGATATAAGAATATTAACTCTTGCTATGTACAAAAGCACAAGCCAAACTTTTGCGAACTATTTATTGTATGCGGTGGACAACTAGTTTTATTCAAAGAAGATAATCTCGATGAAGGCTTTTCCTTCGTCCAAGAAAATGGAGCCATAGTTGCAAATTTTAGGAAGAAATCTAAAGAAAAAGGAAGTTTCAAAACGTGGTGGAGTAGAAAACCTGTGGATACTTCGAGAAATGACGTTTCTTTGGCATTATGTGTTGATAACGATAATGTGGATGTAGTAAGTTATAAATGGGAAGACTGTGAAGAAGAGATTGAGATATACGTACGAAGTTTAGAAGAGTTGGAGTTAGGCGATGATACTATAAATAATCAACATTTGCACTCCGCTAAACAGCAGGGCTTGAACAAAGAGGAGATATTGCAAATAATTCAACAAACTAAGTTAAACGTAGAAGTTGACGAAGAAAGAAGAAGAAAAGCCGAACGAGTCATATATTTGTGCAATCAAAGGGTTGAGCAAATAGAAGAAAATTCTAGAGAAGAAATGGCAATGCATGCAAACTTTAATGAAGAGCTAAACAGTACTAAAAACCAGATACATATAACATCAAATAACATCACAAAAAGCAAACTCAGTATAGAATCACAGCATAAACAAGATGAAGAACTTGGATTCAAGCTCCATTGTTATTCATTGCAAAATTTGGTGTTGTCTTCTGAATTTCAAATGTTAGAAAATGAAAAGGTTGGCATGTTCCAGAAAATAAGGGAAACCCGTAAACAAATAGATTCGATGAAGCGGAGAATTGAATTCTACGAAGAAATAAAAGCGATTGATGCATTGAATGGACTTAATTATACATACAAAGAATTTACGGCAGAAGAATTGAGAACTGCAACCAACAATTTTTCAGAGGATAATATGATTTCGTCAATAGTTTACAAAGGAAAGATGGAAAATACAACCGTTGCAGTTCATTTCAAGCCTTCATTGTGTGATTCAGTAGAGAAATTCAAAGCTCAGGTAAGAAAAACAATCGGTCTAGTCTCTTTCTTATAAAAACATGATATGTGTATATATCATATGCAGGTCGAACTGTTGAGCCAAGTTAACCATCCAAATATACACATTATGTACGGTGCATGTACAAAACTCAAGTGCACTGTACTGGAACACATGGAAAATGGAAATCTTCATTCGATTCTCTTCTCTTCGTCTTCAAATAAGCAGATTATCCTTCCATGGAACACGCGTATCAAAATTGCAGCCGATCTTTTATCTGCCATAGGATTTGTTCGTGGCTCACCTATGCAGCATGTACACATCATGCACAACCATCTAAATGCTTCCGATGTGTTCATAGACAGCAAATTCACCGCAAAAATCAGAGTGCTTTGCTATGACATTGCTTCACTAGGACTGATAATTCTTCAGCTAATAACTGGAAATGAAGGAGTCGGAATGGAAGAAGTTAAAGCAGCCATCGAGGAAGGGAGAATAGTGCACATTTTAGATGGGAAGGCAGGAGAGTGGCCTATTGCTTTCGCCAGGTCATTTGCAAAAATTGGAGTCAAGTGCTGTGAACATAAAGAGGAAGTAAATTTTGTGAAGGAGACGGCAAAGGAGATTGATGAATTAAGAGAGAAGGCGGAGGTGCAAGTTATGCATGACATAGATGCACGTACAGAGAAGAAGATTGTGCCTCATAATTTCCTTTGTCCAATTTTGCAGGTGATCTGTCTTCGAACTCATATCAATACGTCTTTGAACTTCTATTAAATGTGTGGGATAAACCATATACGAACATTGTTGTAAATCAGGAGGTGATGAAGGATCCACATGTAGCAGACGATGGATTTTCTTATGAGTTAGAAGCGATAAAGGAATGGTTGAACAGCGGGCATGAGACATCTCCCATGACTAATTTGAAGATGAAGAACAAACACCTCACACCTAATCATACATTGCAATGTCTTATTAGGGAATGGCACCGTCATTAGACAAACGAATTTCCACTGCTATTTTCCTTTAATAACATTTTCGGCTGTTCTCTACTCTTGGCAGTGTTGACGTACTCGAACCATAGCACCGGTGAACTGTATACGCTTAGTAGAATTATTCAAAATTAAGACGAATCAAACAGTACTTTAATACTCGATAGCAACATGTAAAATATGTAACTGCACAAGGAAAGTAGGTTTACTGCAACAATCACACAAACATATAGCACACTGTATTCAGGCATTTCAATTCATTATATCAAAGAACATCAATTGACTAGTAAAAATGTAGTATAATCTACTGATCCAGTGGACAATAAACCGCATGTTTATTCAGAATATGAATTAAAAATGACATTTCGTATTCATCACTATTCCTTTCTTTCCACATTGATCAGAATTATTAGTTGGTGCACTGAAATTATACAATACTAGCAAACAGCCACTGCATGGGGCAATTCTAGAATAAATATAATAATTCAATAAACTGATATTGCAAGCTCAAATTAGTTTTATTACATATGTCCAGCTCTCGTATCTCCCCGTTGTAAAGGGAGCAACAACTCATGATGATTGATATAGTACACAATCCTATTTATCTCAAGAATCTGAAAATTGGAGCCTTAAAATCATGCCTGCATAGCGAACATTTACAATTATGTCATTTCTCTTTGAAGCAGCTGCTGATCTTGTATTAATATGAGTTTGCCACTAACTGATGTAACAGGATATGCATGTTAGCCATAAAGATCAAAATTTTTGGAAAACATCAGCAAAATTGAAGTGAATTCTACATAAAAGCAAGTGAGCTGTAAGCAGAACGCTTTTAGATATCATGTCACATAATATATGCTGCAAACAATGCCAAGAGTCTGAATGTTTTGAAATGATAACGAACAGTTAATGGAACTCTTTTTAACAGTACAATGTTAGAAATTATTGTTTTATGACATCGCTATGAAATATTTACTAACATCTTTTTTATTACTAAAATAGTATTACTTACGGTCTCGCCTCCTTGGCTGCTCTCAATATCAATTCAAACCTCCAAATTTCCAACCATTATTTATAAAAAATATGATTCTTTTCGTTCCATTTTCATGAGATTGAGATTTGAACTTGTGATTTTATTTATGTGCTCAATTTTCCAACTGAAATTAAATATTAACTTTTGTTTAGAGCAGGATTCGAACTTCGGACATCTCTTTTGCATTTAAGGGCAATTTCGAAAGTTCAATGCCGAACCAACAATTGTGTTCCTAATCCAATTATCAGTAAATATTAATACTAAACCGAATACTAAAATTTACCCAAAATACATGAATTAACAAAAACGCCTAACTCTGCTTAATCCTTAGCGGCTTAGCCCATACATACCACCTAGCTGTTTTTACAATCTTTCATATGTAGAAAATCTCATGCTCTACAGCATAGTATAAAATGGAAGACATAGAATGTTAATTAAATTCTGATAATTCATTTGGGTTACTATGATACATCTTTATTACCTTGCCATTATTTCAGTCACTACTCATCTAGGAGGGGGGCGGAAAAAAAATACCAAGCTACACAAGACTTGAGCTAATTGGTATTCAAGAACATGACAAGTAATCTTGATCATCCTAGTTGTGTTTCATAGCATTCTGTAAGTTAAAATAAAGGTAAAAGAAAGTAATGAATATAAAATGGAAAAGAATAATACCTAATAGCATTAATGAATACTTGCTGAAAACAAACTATCTGACACTGTACATGTAAAAGTCTGTCACACTGCATATGCTTTTGACTTTGAGTTGACTTTAACGCTACCCTTTCTTGAACGAGGATTTTCAATAGAATACACCAGCAAATTCCCATCTTTAGTTCCCGCTAAAAAGCAATCTTCAGGTGTCACTGTTAAAGTAGTGATTGTCTTCCCGATTCCATCATATTTTTTAATAACATCGAGTGAATGCATAGAGCGCAACACTACTTGTCCGTGATCACCAGCACATACTAAAAAATCCCCACTACTACTAAGCTCGATAGAATTAAGACGGCCATTCGACTCAGAAGAAGCTATTAGTTTTCCATTGACAGTATACAAATGAAGACTTAAGTCATACTCAGCATACATTACCAAACACCCATGTTTAGATGCAACCAGTTTTGATATGGCAGAATTGGATGGATGTTGAATTGACCTCACATATCTTCCTTCTCGGAGAGTGTGAAAGACACAAGTTCCATCTTTTGACCCACTTATAACTATATCGAGCTCTAAACTGATGCTAATGCATGTGATGATGTCATCATGACCACAGAGGATATGGATGGGATTTTCGATGATGACATGATCTTTCCGAGGAGGCTCTGACTGTGAGTTTCGGTATCTTTTTTCTACTGGTTTCTGTCGGTAAGATTTCCAAACCATGACCGTTGTGTCATTACTTCCTGTAGCAATAGTGCTTCCATCTGATGTCACTGTAAATAATCAAGAACAAAACATTCATCATTTATGTGTGTACAATGAGATGGAAACAAAAAATGGTTGCTTACTTAAATCATTTGAATATATGTTTTTTAGGGGAAAAAAAAACTTCCCGATATGCATAATACGTTCATATTTTGAAAATGCAAAACCGATACCTGCAACACAGCTGACCAAATCCTTGTGATGTCTGATGCTTTGCACCATTCTTCCATCATTCAAGGATATTATTTGGAAGCTATTCTCCCAATTGCCACACATTATTATATAATTATCACCCATGGTTTGCATTGTAGCCAAAGATTGTCTTCCAAATTCAATGTCATCAAATAAAGGAGTTCCAATTTTACGAGTTGGAAGAACATCCGCACCAATTCCAAAAAAAGGTTCCTAAATAAGAGACAACTTAATAATTTCAACATACAACATAACTTTTGTACTGGTGTTATATTAGCTAGTAACAGTCAAGTATGGAAATTTTAGGTGAAGATAATAGATTGTATGAAGCGGCAATTCATAATGGAAAATAGGTTGCAGTCGTAAATTTATATATATGTCCTGAGACAAATAGTGTCAATTTAGTTATAACAGGCAGCATAAATAAACATCATGTTGTCTATTTCATGTATGAATCATCATCAAATTTATCGATCTATGAACACACCTGGGATCCAGAAAATGTAAAATTTCCACCAGATTGCAATTGCGTAGTTAACCATGATTTGACCGACATAGTGAGATCTTGGTTAACAACAACGATATTTGAATCTAACAATCCAACAAATAATACTGCTGATGAGGGGTAGAATAAGTTCTCCATGATGGAAGATAATGTAACTGAGGCAGGAGCATAGTACAATGGATTAGCAAGCGGATTTGGAGGCCCTCTCCTTGGATGTTTTTTACGAAAGAGCTGGACAGGTGTCTGCCCAAAATTAGCTATCTGATCTTCAATTGCAGATTTTTGCATTGGGTCATCTAAACTCTCCATGTCAACAGCACCCTCATAAGTCAAATAATAGAACACATTTGCCGCCTGTTGTATGATGTAACATAAAACTTCAATGAATAAGAAATCATATCGTCTAAAAAAATTTAATTTGTTCAGTTTATATTACCTCTACGGCATGTTTTCCACGCTGCTTGTAACCAAACACTAGATCAATCCAGTTGTGGAGGTTTGAGCTCACATATTCACTCTCCAATGCTTCTCGATTTTTGTTAATGAATTCTTCAGGTGAACCCTAGAACATAAAATACAGTTACAGTTTTTTGCAAAATTCATATATAGGAAAAAAATTACAAGTTGATAAGGTAGTCATTGAGGAATATAAAATCGGATATCCAAAGGCTTGAGTTTCAATATTTTCCTACCTATTTCAATCCATCATAAGCAACTTCTAATCTATTAAATAATAGTAACAGAAGAATTTCATGCTGCATCATTAATTCTAAATATTTGTAATCTGCTAATTTCTCTCAAAACAATTTTACATTCAACTCTCTTAACATTGTGATTTTTGTATGTTTTCATAATTCTTTTTTCCAACAAATCTCCAATTATTCACATTATTTTTTAATTCATTTTCATTACAAACCCCTACTGCTGAATTTTCCATAGCAAATTAAATTTTTCATTATAAAAATAGCATCATTATTACTAAATTACCTCTCATCAATAAAAAAACAAAAATTATTTATGTTGTACATTTTATTGTTTTAAATACAAGTATTTAAGACATTGTTAAGAACTTCTAGCTCAAGTGGTTAGAATTAAAATGCTTGAGATGGAATTTCTAAAGACCATGGGTTCGAGGCCCCAGACATCAAAATGAGAGATCCGCTTGGATAAAGTACCACTCTTTTTTTTTGAATGTTTGGATAAAGTACCACTCTTATTCTCAAAAGAATGTGATCACATTTGATAATTTTAAGGTAATATGGCACACCTAATCTTTGATGAGGTATAAAACATTTATTGAAATGATTGGAAGAAGAAGAAAAAAGATATATTCATGCTGTAAGTGGTATATTCATTTATCTGATAGTAATAATTTATTTAAGTAGGTAAATTAGTAAATATGCATATGTTAATATTAGGATGTTGAATGCAACTATGTGTGTGATGGACACCATTTTCACGACTTAAGTGAGCTCTGCTACAAGTACATAAAATTATCAAAAAAAAAAAAATCTTTTTGTTTCATAGTAGACAATAACTTTTTGAATTTCTTGTGTCTGAATCATTGTTGATAAATATTAATCATGAATTTATTTTCCAGTCTTGCGTTTATTTAAACAATAAATTTTTGGATTCTACTAAAAAAATTTGGCATTTAAGACAATTTCCTTTTTTTATTTCTCTTCTTTCCCAATAAATTTCCAAGTCTTCCATTTCTTCTCTTATTTACATAACAAGCTAACTTTATTATTGTTTTCAAGTAATATCGTAACAAAATTAATTATTAGTTCCAATATAAAAATACCACAATATTAGTTCAACAAACAATAGTTATTACTGCCAATAATTAACTTTGTTTATTAGATAAATACTGTAATAACTATTGTTTGAGTTAGACGATTATCTTTAAATTAATATTTAACTGTTTTATAACAAATAGGAACAATTGAAGTACACATTTCAAATCCTATTTTCACTTTCCATTTCGTTTGGTCTTAAAATAAATACTTTACTAATAAAGTTGATAATATCATGTGTTTATTTAGACAAACAGTTTGATGGCTGTAGCAACACCTTTGAATGCATAAAAGTATGTTGAATCACTACTATTATAACTTCATTTTAGATATGTCCATACCTCTATCAAGAAACATATGTAATTCAATCTGCATGTCATTTATTTATTAATCAATTGTACTACACGCCGTGTGATAAATTCAAACTTCACCGAAATAAATGTATCTCAATTGTTTTAACATATATTAGTTTTTAATTAACTGAATATACAATTTTTCATTTATTCAGTTAACAAATGTTAGATCCTGAAAAAATAAAATAGTACGAAACTACTTGTTCATATTAACAAAAAAGATAAAAATTAATTTTATACAAATCTCTACTGTTAATAAAGAGAATTCAATGAATAGGATTTACACAGTGTCTTTTTGAAATTCCGAATACACCCCTCCATCCGTCAATAGGATCTCACCGTCGATTGCAACCTTAACAACTATTCCCTTTTCGGTCAATCAACGGAATTTCACTATTAATTTATATCCAACACCATCAACATAACGGCTTGAAATAAAGGCGCTGTGACCCCCAAATCTTTTATGTTTATAGCACACACCCGTCCATTAATTATTTTATCGAATAAAAAAAATTATATTAGTCTAGCTATTAGATGCACGTACGTGCAATTTATACTAGTATAAAGAAGTATAGATCTCATGTAAATATAGTTACAAAAACAACAAGATCGGTCAATTTATAATTCATTTATGTTAATAAATTCAACATACATTAAAAAATCATTATTTTATGATATATTCAAATAATTCATTTTTACAATACTGCCGTGTGCAACGTACAATTATTTTAACATGTATTAGTTTTTAATTAATTGAATATACTAATTTTCATTTATTCAGTTAACAAATATTAGATCCTGAAAAATAAAACAGTACATAGCTGCTTGTTCATATTAACAAAAATTATAAAATTAATTTTATATAAATATATAAAGATGTATAGATCTCATAATAATATAGTTACAAAAACAATCAGATCAGTCAATTAATAATTCATTTATGTTAATAAATTCAACATACATTAAAAAATCGACATTTTATGATATATTCAAATAATTCATTTTTACAGTACTGCTGTGTGCAACGCATGAGTTACACGGTAGTATAAAACAAAAAAAGAAGAAAAGGAGAAAATCTAACATGATGCGTTGGTTTGTCTATCAATCCATGGTTTTATTAAGGACTGATATGGCAGTTTGGACATAATTAATCAATGAGAACAAAATGCTTGAAAGAGCAGCATATTCATCATATTTTTAGGGCATACATACATCATTGAATAGAGCTAAGTGCAACTTATTTTAATTTTCATATATTTTACCAATGCTTCCATATTTAGCATGGGATGTTTAAAGTTTTAAGGAGCTATATTATTAAGTGATTATATTAGTTTTGCTGTACAGTCTCATGCATGGTGCTGAATCTGTCGAAATCATTGGAAAAGACAATCCACAAATATTATTTTGGGATCTGGAGCTATAACCTTGAGCAAACATTTTGCCATTATTATACTTAGCAAAGTCTTAAAACTTCAATGAAATCACATTTCATTGGGGAAAAAAGTTCAATTCAATACTAAATTGGGAATTGCTGATTTGGGACAACATGTTGATTTAGGTCAGAGCTTTGTTTTACATTTTAACCCAGGATCTTCCTGAAATGAAAAGAAAACACCTCTAAATATGATTATTATAAATATAAAAAATTATTAAAAATGATTTGAGGGGATCCCCACTTCCCTGCTCATGCCCATACATAAATGCTTTGTAATGGCGTAAATTGAGTTGGCAATGCACTCGCGGCATCACTTTATAATTTTAATACCATGATGTAAGTACATGTCAAAAAGTATACAAGTCCACTGATTATTAAAGTAACATAGGATAACGCTTTTTTTGCAAACACTACAATGTATAAAACTGGAGCATATATTCACTGTAAGAGTTTTGATTTGAACTTTAATGTCAACAAATTGTATTATTTCTGTAATGTAATGTACATAACAACCTTATCTTCCCACCCGTTTTAAGAGATCTGCTTGGCAATTTATCGTCTTGGAAATTTTAGCATTTAGGCAATTTTAACTATATTTGCATTTACAGCATAATAACGGGAAGGAGAGAATGCATGTATTTCAACAATATGCATCATTGGTAGCATGATGAGTTGGAATACCTTTGCCCATGGCGGGAGAACAACATCACACAAACGTTCACCATCCTGCTTTACTCCAAAATGATACGAATTAGAATTTACAAGAAAGTCGGGGAGGTAAAAAAACTCAGGTATGAGTTCCTTGACATCACTGGTATTAGAAAGGCAGTTTCTATATGTGCCTTCAATACTTTGAAAAAGACGGTCTGCATGATCAAACTTTCCACCCTGTACACAAATGTTTGTATCATAGGATCACTAGAATATTCATACAATAAAAGATGAAACAAGAATCAGATGTCCCCCATAGAACAATATTATGTTGTCTATCTAGAGGTGTTGGGAACGAATCCCATTGACATTATTAAGCCATGTTCAAAAGAAACAGAAGAAAAGGCTGGAACGTGAATCAGAAGTTCATATTTGTAATTAGAAACAGGTGAAGAAAATAAAAAATAAACAGCATACCTGCAAGTTACGATGCAATGCTGTAAAAGGCTCTAACCTTAATAGGTAAAAGAGCACAATGCCCATGCTAGAATAGTGAGATCCATAATAGAAGCTGAGAAGAATAGTAAACGCAACTTATGTTGGTATTATTTCAACAGAAGTTGGAAAGTCATAATTATATTGTCAATTAGCAATTATGAAAGGGCAGTGGATATTTTGGTCATATAGAAACAAAGTGTTCACAAGCTTAAATGGCATAAATTGCTCGAAACTGTAATAATTACCTAGGAATATCAGGGTCACAAAAGTTGTGATATCTATCCTCAAAAACCTACAGAACAAACATAATAATACATAATCAAGTTTTTCGGAGGAATCAAGTTTATTCTGAAACATAAATATAACAGCTATATGAACTAAGAATTACCTCAAAGCGCTTTGAATCTAAAGCGCCCACTGGTTTTGAAAGGTCTCTAAAAGTTGATGGATTGTTGAGATCAAGTTTATCTGATGAATAATCCACCAAAATCCAAGGAAATACAGGGTACTGAGTTAAATCATTATATGATCGCCCTGCGAGTGTATTGAGATGCATCAAGTATTCAAAGTTGGTAATATCTCTTCTTTTCCAACTCTCTCTATAAGTTTCAGCCATTTCCACTGCTTTACGTCTGTCAACAAACGAGATGATGTCATTCTTGTCCTTGTAACTTCCTTTTGGGAAAAGGCACTCGTTTCTTAAGGATACTAGTAATGTCCCAGCGTGTTTAGCATCAATTGAGGTAGCAAAGTCAAGAAAGACAGGTGCAATTGAATTATTAAAAAAGATCTCAATTGCTGTATATTGTAGGAGGTAGCGAGTCCAGTGAACTGCTTTTATCTGCGAAGGAGAAAGAATCCTTTATTTTATTTTTCAAATCCCAAATGTGGAATGTAATTTGCAATGGAGTTCAACAATGAATACCTTAGAGACATCCCACCATCTATGACGCTTGTACTTGTTCACTTGATCCTGAATTATATATTCTGCATCAAGTTTTGAGGAATCTGAGTTGTTCGATTCTAGAAACCTGTTAAATACAGATGATCCTCCAGTGCCTTGCACTAAAAATTCACCCGAAAAATGTATAATATTCTTTTTGATTGCTAGTTGTCCCATCAATTTCCTCTTAGGATTAACAAGCATACAAGAAACTGACATCTGAACCTGGAAAAATATTATACAGCCAGATACTTCAAATTCAAAATTAAAGCTAAACTGTCATCTGGGGAACATCATGACAAATAAGAACAAATTTCAGCAATTAAACTGGTTTTTGAATAATTTCCGTATGTACCTCACTTGGTTCGCCGTCTGCACGTAAAGAGGTCACATCATTACGGTCCTGAACTATTTCCACCTGATCAAAATTGTTTTTTTGATTATCAGAAATAAAGTTCTCAGAGGAATCATTTAATGCAGGTTCAGCAGATTGAGTTGTATCTTCAATATCTTCAATCATCTCTAAGTTCCTTTCATCAACTATTCCACGGACCCCCTTCAAAAGAAAACGCTTCATTTGCTCAGGAACATTGCCTCCAGAACTCATAGAAGGTTTATCTTCAGCCGGCCTTGTTTCATTGGATGATTTACTGATTGGAGGGTGACATAGTCGTTCGTCAAATTTATAGTTACGTTTTAGTTTTAATCTACGTCGCCAATAATCTTCGGTCTTATCAAGTTTCCAATGTGTTTTGATATCATTTGGGAAGGGATTAGCAGACCAGGGTCCCCTCTCATCAACTAAAGCACGAAACATATGAATCCATTTTTCCTGATGAAGTAAAATGTGCAAAGAAAATTATCAATATCATGTAGGAAAAATATGTAAGCTCTAAAATTAACTAGGTATTACCGCAATCATTTGTTGATCTTCATCATAAGCAAGTTGGTAAGTTATTTTTCTACTCTCGTCAGATAAAAGAACTTCATTTATGTTAGACGATATCTCCTCCTCAAAATTCTTCCAACTATTTAATTCTGAAGAAGAAGTTTCCTCTAGTTTGACCTGAAGTTCCAATGTCTGTTTTAAGCGATCCGCTTTTATAGCCTTCAGGTATTTTGCTTCATCGACAACCTGAATTGAGAACAGAATAGGAAAATCGTAAAGGTACAATTTTAGTGAATTGCAGTTGCATATGGTTCACATCATATTTAAGTTATTCCAAATAGGTAAAATGTTTTAATACAATATGTGTCCAGTTTAGCGACTACTACTCACAGTAAAGTTTTTTTTTTCCCTTTCTCGAATTGATGATATATCGCTCAAGCAATACTTGTAAGCAGTTGCTAAATGGACCCAGTTAATAACATGCTGATGCAAACATACAACTTACTGCAGCAAGAACCCGTTCCTTCTGAATAAGATTGAATAAGGATCCAGCCTCCATTGCGTTGCTGCTAACTTCAACTGAGTCTTCTCTACCCAAGATACTGCTCACAAGCATAGATTTTCCGAAGTTCACGGATTCAAGAATTAAGTGAGATATTACATGAAAACGTGCACCATCATCGAGCATTCCATACTGCGACCTCAACGTTAATAAGAACCTATAAACCAAAATATTGTTAATAAATGCACATATTAGATAATCAAGTATAAGAAAATGCTTGAAAATAGCATTGTACATTTAGCATCAAACTCAAGAAAAAAACGTCCTTTCGGGAATACATTTTTAGCATTTATCTGTTCCAAGATAGAGTATTGTGTTGTTATAAGTGATATAACAATAATCAATTACTATTTATTTAAATCTTGTGCAAAAGAGTTGCAGCCCTCTGACCTCACCAAAAGAGGATATAATCCTGTAACATTCAGAATGAGTCAAGAAAATACTGCAGTTTTAGATGACAGGAGGGTAGAACGGAATAATTTGAGTTCTAGGGTGTCAAATTTTGCTGCTTTTACAAGAGACAAGTCGTATAATCAGTAATCTGGAAGATATTATAAACGGAAAAAAAAAGTTAAAAAAAATTACCAAATAAAGTAATGCAGCCTGTTCTTGCTGTGTTCGTCGTCGGAACTAAGAAGAGAAGGAAGAAGAGAAGTAAACTGCTGTACACATTTTGATGCTTTTTCAAGACTGGCTTTGCATACATAAAAAATTACCAAGTGAAAAACAACCCGAGGGAACTTCTCTCCTCTTAATAACATGGCTTTATCAATTAATTTATTTGCCTTCCCACCCAAGGCATTTCCAATACCACCTGCTCCAGCTACCACTACAGCAGCCATTTCAGCAGCAGGGATATTTAACGATTCTACTAAACCACGTGCTCTTTGACTCAAGGATGGCCCACTTGAACTTGAAGCAGTTTTAGAGAACACTTTACTTTGTCCTTTTCCACTTATTTCACTAATAAGAATCCATATTTTATCATATAATGCACACCACTTAGCATCATTAAGATCAGATTCACGAGAAGACACGGAACTCCATGGAATTCTGCAAATCGAAGAAGCCAAAAGATGGACAAAGATTGAAGTAAATAAATTAGAAGGGCATATCGACGGTATGTATAAGATATAATATATTGATGGATTAGTTAAATACTAGCTAGAGAGCATTCCTGGATTGGATGTGAAGGCATATTGCAAGAAACCACAAGCTTCACATAAATCATTCAAACCATGGTTTTAACTTCCGGCCGGCATACTGGAACTCCGGCTGTTTCGTTCCGGTTCCGACATAGACCAGACCGGACCGGAATACGAGAGTAAATCCGTTTCGGATTAAAAGAATGAAATAAAAATAAAATTAGAGCTTACATGAACTTCCTTCGTCGGTTTTGTTCCTCGAGATCCATACGAGGTCGAACTCCGTCGTTAAACTGAAGGAATTGTTTATATTCATGTGCGACAGTGGTTTTGGGATCTAGGATTGTGGCACGTGCGTTGTTTTGGGAACTAGGGTATGAGGGTTTCCTGAGTAAGACAGTGACGAGATAATGGAATAAGGGTTTACAAGAAGAAATGGACTAGGTTTTAATGGGCTGTCTTTTATTTTATTGCTTTATAGTTAGGTTTATCAAAGTATATTTCAATGTTTTATTTGACTTCTATTTTTTTAAATGGTCTGAGTTTTTATCAATTTTTCTAAATATTGAAAGTTAAACAATTCCGGAATTAAAACGGAATTTTTGAAATATCTGAAACGGAACCGGAATTTCAAAAATTAACCATAACCGGAACGGAAATGAAAAGCGAAATTTTGAACCTTGCTTCAAACATAAAATATGTATCCTCCAAGAAATCTTTAGATCAAAAAAATTAAGAACATTGATTTATACATGAAAATTCCCATATCCAAGATCACATTAAGGACTATGTGTGATTATATAGGGTCATAATTATAAAAGATAATACTGTACATGATACCTTAGGGTTTGGTCATCAAACTCGTTATTCAAAATTTCTGTTACAGCGGCTGATATATCTTTGTAACTTTCTGGATATGGATAATCAGAAGAAATATCAGAGCCTGGAAGCTACAACAATAAACAGAAGACGAATAGTCAGCGGATATCATATTGAAGGATAACAAAACGACAGGAGGAAATTAAAATACCATGAACTTATCACCACTTTCACTAACGAGCAACTCATCAACAAGTCGTAAGAGATACAATGTATTGTCACGACAAGGTTGTGTAAGAAAGAGGTTATCATCAGAAGCTACTTCAATGAGACTGCCTATAATATCTTCGAATATTTCACGAATTAAATTGGTATGACTTAATCCCCCCTGTGATTATTCAAAGCATGATACTTTATGTTCATCACTTCCATGGATTAACATTATCAGTATAAAAAAATTAATAAATAAATATAAATCACCTTTTCATATTGCAAAAGGAGAAAGTTTATAGTCTCTTCTAATTGTTGCCAACCGCCTTTCACAGAATATAGGTAGTGAGAAAGAACAGCACAATACACATTCCTGACAAGCAATAGTTCATTGATCTTTGTGCAATTTACATCAAGACTCACAGAGGTTTTTAACCATGAAGACCAAGCATTTTCCTAGATGAAGTATTCATGTTATCAAGTAACTCAAGATACTCAATGCTAAATAAGTCCTTAACAAAATACCATTAGGGCTTCAATATTTGAAGGATTTGATTCAAGTAGACCAAGTAAATCTCCTAAAATTTTTGACCTTGAATCAGGTCCACTTGCTGCCAAAAATTTGAATATACACACCAATATTTGTGGGAGAAGAAATTGACATGACAGACTTTTCTTGTTTTTCTGATTGTCAAAATGAGCCTTTTTCTGTAAAGCCTGCAAGGAAAATGATTGAAATCGATAATTAAAATTAAAAAACTAACAATTTACAGCAATATATAAGCAAATCATCTAAACCTTGATGGCTAATTTTTAAAGCTCATACCTGCTTAGGACTGGAACCACCAAGAAGAACATCAAACAGAGTGGCACACAAATTATCAGATAATGGAAAGGTAAACAGTCTTTCATTTATTGCATAAAAAATAGGTTGTGCTGCAAAGGTTCCTCCTCTTTTAAGATTGTCTGCGACAGATTTTGAACGCCCAAGAGAGATCCCTAAAAATTTTGTTCCTTTCTTTTCTGAAGGAAGGCCAACTAGGAGTTGACCAAGAAATTGCAAGCCTAGTAGCCTAATAGGTTCCAATTCCCTGAAGTAAACAAATAAAGATAATCTTTAAGTAATATATTACAGTAATGAAATTAGATATGCAAAGAAATCAAAGACTAAAGATACGAGGCTTTAAAAAAAAAGTCCAAACAATTTCCTTGATGATACATATAACTTTAGTACTGACGACAGCGCAAATATACTTAGGTCATGATATTAACGTAAACTATGAACACTCCAGTCAACTTAGATGTGGAAGTTTAGGTTTAACAAATCAAGGAACGGCTGCCAAGTCCCTAGAATTGAAAGATGACGGAAGAAAAGTCCCTCCCGAAAAAGTTATGAAAATTTGGTCCATATTTTTAGTTTTTGACTAATTTATGCTACTTTTGCCCTTGATTTCAATGCTGGGTCGATTTTCTAAAAGGGGACAATTGGTAAAAAATAACAAAATAGGGACCTAATTTACATGAGTTTATTAGTAGGGACTTTTTGTGCATAGGCTTTGAGAATAGGGACCTTTGGTCCAAAACCCCTTAACAAATTGTTAGTTAATTCTAACTATATAAATGATAATCAGTAAAAACCAACAAGGTATGAAAAAAAATGTATAGACGACACCTTCGAAGAAGATTGACAAACAAGTAAACACCACCCAATAAATTTACTTGTTCCAAGAGAGACGCTAGATATTCTTTCTGAGAAGCAACCCGTATAACCATGTGTAATACATCTTCAATACACACCATATCCTGGCTCCACTCGAAGAAAGCAACTAAAGCCTCAATGTCAGCAGATGTAACTTTTATCCTGCAATCCGAGTTCAGCGTAGATTGGTAAGATGTATAAACAATTCAACATATGTATATTGCCATGATCAATTGTCAGGTATCACTCAAATCAAACCATGTTAGTTACTTAGACTTGCACAAACCATCAGGTCTTTCAATAATAATAAAAATGATTTACAGTACAAGATTCATGATGGTTCTTTTGTGCTAAAAAATTACTTAAGGATCCAGATGGAAATATATTTTCCTGGGTTTGTGAGAAGTTCATAATAATTAGTGACCGTACCTTAAAGTCATTTCTGCAAGGCTTAACAAGAGAAGTCGAATCTTTCGAGCCTCTTCTTGTCTTGGTCTTTCTCCAATTATTTGTTTAGTTACAGGATGCAAAAGAGGCTTGCTCCCAATAGATGAGCGTGAATCAGCTTTGTCCCAGTAAAATTGACGAATTATATCAATGATACGTGGAAAATGACATAATATTGGCAATAATTTTCCATCGTTTTCAAAATATTGAATGATAAACATATAAAGATCTCGTTGCACTTCATAATTTGCATAGACCCATATATGTGGATTCATGTATATTCGTGAAATTGCATCCTTAAGCAGCAAATCAGCTATTCCTGCATATGAAACACAGAGCTAAATATTCGAGGTTTACTTGAATGGTTTACGGAATTGAGTTATATATTTTACCACAGTTCCTTAAGATATCTAACATATTTTTTAACGCTGATAGTGTTTCCATATTCAATTGTTCGGGTGGGACTGACTGAAACAAGAAACCCAAGACAGAAAATCCAGAAAGAAGATGCATGTGTTGTTGATTTGAAAGATTCCCATCTAATACAGATGCAATAAGCTCAACAACTTCGGCTGCAAATTTCTGCCTCGTAATTGATCTGATTAATGTATAGTCAAATTGTCCACCATCGGTTTCAGATCTATCAAATTGTGTCAACAGTGGAAAGAAAACAGAGACTCCACCAACACAATAAATGATCTCTTGAAACAGGCGACGGGAGCAGAGCTGCGTACCAACCATAACTCTAGCTTCATAGGAACTCTTGTCAGAAGAACTATCCGGCATTGATGAAACATTGAACAGCGATTTTCCATTACTAGCCTGCAAACAAGGATAGCTTGATATACATCAAAGACCACTTGGGTGTCAGAAGAAATATTGTCAGACGATGTAAAACCTGAGCATTAAGACCAAAAATAATCTTAGATGAAAGCCCATCCTTTGCATCAAACAGCGTGCCATATATTGACTTATCAGACGCAGGGGGGGCTTCATCGCTCAGGAATGAGTACATGTAACTTGGTCCAAGGCGGTAGACAGACTTTATTTGCTCAGAAGAGAGTACATCACCGAACATATAAATTGGACCCATTTGTCCAATAAAAGGATATACATTTTCGACTGTGAGTGAATAGCTTTCATCCTTTATAGTTGTTTGTTCTGATCCAATAGTGCAGCAAGTCAAAACATCACTAACTTTTGCATATCTAACAATTGACAACAAAATATTAATAATATATAAATTCAAAGAATATAGAGGGAAGTATATTATTACAAACTCAATTTTCTATTAACCTGCATTTTTCAGAGGATATTAGGTTTCCATCAACATAACATTTGAGTTGACTTCCACCAGAAAAAGCTCTCCCTATAGCGTGAGTAATACAAAGGAAGTGCCACCTTTTAGGCAGAAGATTCAGTGCTGTAGATATACGCTGACGCTTCTGGCCTATGGACTGAAAGTATTTAGGTTGTTACATGATGGCCAAAGATAACTCAGAAGACATAAATATTACAGAAAATTATATAAAAACATCTGCACAAATAAATTATATTTAGCCATGTAAGTGTTTATCTGATGTATGTTACGATTTTGAAAACTTTGGTCATCAAACCAAACAAATAGGATTGTAATTAATAACAAATGAACAATGAGTAGTTCTGTAAAAACCTGCAATTCAATGTTTCGACATGAAAATTTGTTACACTTAAGCATATGTGCAACTCTTAGGCTAAAACACATTACCTATTAGACTCTAAACATATCAACATAGAGTCCTAACATAACATAGACTTTATACATGTTCCAGAAATAATTAAATAAAAACGACACATACAAATATTGGATACAAAAATGACACAAGAAACTAATATAAAATTAGTGACTAGTAAAATTCAGTATGGTAGTGATGCCTACTTCGAGTATAAGTGTGTCTTTTCCAAGCACTGCAGTACAACCCTTTCCATTATCAGTGAGAAAGCTAAACAAGCCAATGGTACCATTCTCAGGAAAATCTCCTACTCTGAGCCAACACAAAAATGAAAAACCCTTAACATTTGGCCATTGTAAAGGCTTTTCTATCACGATACCCTGTCATTGTAAAAAAAATTGATCAGTTGTAACAACTAAGCTCGTTATGCAACAAACAGAACATTACGTGTATAATGTCCTCGTCGAGGTGAAGCATTCCTATTTTTTTGCCAATTTCCAACTTGTTGGTTATGTGGTACTGTTCTCAACAGCAATTTTATTAATTACTTATTTTTAGATTTAGTGTTAACGAGTTAAATTTTGCCTCCTGAGAAATGTTGACTAATGCTAGCAAGAGTGTTCCAATATTCTCTCAATCATTATATCATATCCATTTCTAAACAAAGTACAGTTGTTCCTCCAATCATTCTACAAATTCCCGAAAGTCAAATAAATAGTGGTTCTTTGTTTTGGCAATCCGCAGAATTTTTTTAAATGGAGAATGAGCATTCATCTTTAACAAAACGGAAGATGACTGGAAAACAAATTTAATATGGTATCCATTTGGTAAAAAATGATGAATATTTAAAAACATGGTTAGAGATGTTCTAAGAAGAGAGTGTTGCTAGCATTTCTTAAGAAATATTGTAGTAAATAGCATATACCATATTAAACCCATTTCTGCCATAACAATAGAGAACTAGAACATTTGATACTCGAAGATAAATGTGATTGTATATGCTCAAATAAACGCTTTAAACAAAATTGATGATTAAGATACAAGGATAAACAAATATAAACGTACTGAGTTATGGCCACTAAACTCAAAGAATGCTTCAGGTCCTTTTTCCTTGAGCATATAGCTAATACTTCTCAAAAGCAATGTGCTGTGTTTTTCTGTTGGCCTCATCTTTTCATTTCGAAGAAGAGAAAATATTTTCCGAATATCCCTTCCAGATATATTATGCCCACCAACAACCTGTATTAGCTGAGAAATCTTTGAAATCAAGCCATCATTTTCTTCACAGGAAAACCATTCTAGAAGAAAACTAAGCATCCCACTCCTTGAAAACAAAGTCCGGTTAATCATAGAGTCCTTTAGCAAAACCAGGAAAACATCCAATCCATAATGCTGCAGAGATAAACTGCTCTGCCAACCAGAATTCACCACATATATTAAAAATAATAATAATAACATTATTTCATGAAAAACTAGAAATTATAAAAAAACTTTATCAAGTGAAATGTAAAAGAAATTATGTCTGACCCTTTGCAGAACAGTAAGAAGCAGCAAGATAACGTCGTCATTCTGCATCAACCAAATTGAAATTTGTAATGCCATTGTTAACAGTAAAAATAAACATATAGCAATATAACATTCTAATTCATTTTTCCCAGTAAAAAATACAAAAGTTTCATCAAATAAAAGGTTCATGATCATGCCGACCTGGTAAGCCTATTTGCATCTATATGCATATTTATTATATTACTTCTGGTTTTGGAATATAAGATTATGTTTGTGTTTGCGGGATAATATTAACATAGCAGGATAAAAATATAAAAAATAACCATTTGAAACACTTAATTGTGTTACAAGTTCTTTAGTCAAAAAGTGCTTTTTATTATTACTTGTAACACCCTTAATTTTTAGTTAACATTATTCATGACATTTAATTGAATAGATTAAATAGAATAATGTAAATAATTAGGGAGAATGAGATTTGGTTAATTAGTGTGGTCGTGCCAAACTTAATGAACTAAGTAAGATTGTTTTAAAATTAATACACATAGAAGAATACATGAGAGGGGCAAAATATGCATAGATAAACCCTTCATTCATTAAACCCTCATCTTCTACATCATTCTCGTATTCACAACAAAAACAACCAAAAGGAAGGCTCAATCAAGGCTGGTCATTAGGAAGCAATAGGAAGATCGAAATCTAGGATTCAAGGGAAAGCAAACTTAGAATTAAGAGCTACACCAAATCTCTACTTCAACCATTAATCTAAGGTGAATAATAACACTTTATCATTTCTTAAATCTTTGTTTTGATTCGGTTATGGGTAATAACCAAATCTTATGTGTTTGATTGGTCAAGCTATGATCTAATAATCATTGTTTGGATAGAATAATGGCTAACGGGAATTTTTGAAATTTGTTAGAAATGGTTTAATTCGGTTTTGGAGTTAAATCTGAAGTTTTTTATCCTCCAAATGTTTGGATAGAACAAAGGTTAACATGAATTTTTGAAATTTGTTAGAAATGGTTTAATTCGGTTTTGGGGTTAAATCTGAAGTTTTTATCCTCCAAATGATTTGAAATTTTGATATGTTAAGGAGAACATTATTTTGGAGATGAGCTTTTAATTTCATAATTTCCCGAATTATAGAGATTATTTTATGAATTTCCTATGGAGAAAATGGCTTAATTGCAGATTTTAATCATTTTAAATAATTAAATGAGGTTTTGGGCTCCGAAATTTTACATGATGTAGAGAAATGTATTCTCTAATTTCTGTGAATTTTTGAAAACTTCCCCATATAATTTTGAATTATGAAGAATTATCTATGCTAGAATAAGCATATAAAAGTTTGATTAATTGTGGTTATTAGTTAATTATTTGAAATAATGTTTTGGATCTTGAAAATAGGGTGCGGCGGTTTTTCAGTAAAGAAAATTAATAAAGTTTTGGTAGCCAATAAGCTTTTGACAAATTATAGAGGTTTGCGGAAAAGTAATTTCTTTTTGTAATTTGGTAATTTTTAAGTTAATTACAGTTTTACCGTGTTGATACTGGCTATGTCGAGCCATATCTTCTCATTCCAGTGTCGTCGACGTGGGACAAAACAATGCCGCATGATGTCAACGAGTTTGGCATGCAGCGGATTGGTTTTGAGCCTCGTCGAGGCCAAAGTAACAAAGAGAAAATGGGATAGGTCTCGACATGGCGATGTCGATGTTTATACTCGCCAACCTCTATAATATTGATGTCGCACTGTTTTATAAGTGACTTCGAGCTCTAGGCCTCAAAAACCCAGATGGTCATCGAGCATACCCCATGCCACTTTCAACTTGTTATCGAGCCTAGCCAGGCCGCTTTTGACTTGTCATCGAGTTTACCTTATGCCGCTTTTAATCTATTATCGAACCTGCCTCATGCCATTTTAACTGGTCTTCGAGTTTCTTATAGGCGGATAGCCTATGTATCATGAGGATCGATGACTTCATTATCATCGAGGCTCATGATGCCGCATGTTTTAGTCGTCGAGTCTTAAAATAGACGGAGAGCCTTCTGCTTTACATCAACATGATATAGATGTCGACGTTAATGCATATCGAGCTTATAAACGCGGAGAATCATTTGTTGCATGATTTTAAATTCGAACCTTAGGGAAACTAAGGTATCTCTTAATGAGTTTGGCATGAAATCTTTAGGGGTTATCAATGTATGTCACCATAAAATTTAAATAACTAAGGGAAATAACTTAATTGGGGACACCAATAGAAATATGTTATACATGTGGCTAGCATGGATTAATGTTGAACATGTGGGTAGCATGAAGTAAATAGAAACATGTGGGTAACATGGGATAAATAAAACATGTGGATGACATAAATTAAATGGCCAAGTGATGGATTCATGGTCATCCTAAGAAAACTATGAGATATATGATGGATAGTCTGCATCATGCCGGAGATGGATGGTCTCTACTTGGTTAATTTAAAAGTTCATAGTCATTCTAGAAAAACTATGAGATGTGAGATGGATAGTCGCATCAGTTTAAATGATATAATGTGAGATGTATAGTCCACATTAGTTTAAGTAAAATAAAATGTGAGATGAGTAGTTCACATGAATATAAGACGGGTAGTCAATAAGAACTTAGATGGGTAGTCTAATAAATGAGGGATGGGTAATCTGGTACATATGACATGTTTATACACTATTATATTATTATGTTTTAACCATTGTGGATGCAGGAGCACAGTATATGGTTGAGATGTTTAATTAGGTACTAGTGAGGGAAAACCCATTCCGCACAGCGGCGTGGTCTCACTAGATATCTATTGGTTTGTGATGGTAGATTTTTATTCACACCATACTTTTTATCATACTTTTTATCTGACCCGAAGTTTTTGTTTTCCCCTTAAACTCTCGGATGTTCATTTGAGTAAGTTGAGAGTAAGGGCTTTTCAGGTTCCCTTTAGACGAATAAGCTTTCGGAAACATGCAGAAAGCAATCTAGCTAGTATGAGCTATATATCTACTTTCCGCTGTGCTTTGATTATGCTTTTGTGTTGTAATGGCAAGTTGTATTAAATGTCAGATATTTGACTCTGATCATCCAAGAGGGCATCTTCATATATCGCTCTTGAAATATGTTGTAATAATTATATTTTCTCCGAACGTGGTTTGCGAATTGGGATTACGTAATGAAATTGAAATCTTATTGTGAAATGAGATGGAAAAAATTATTTTAAAACTTGTGTTGAATTTCCATATTCACGTGTTTCTGGTATTATCAAAATAATTAACATAGCCGTATTTTGTCACCGGAAATTAATAACTATGGATGACTGCAGCATCCGTAGCACTTAGTTTCAGGTCTCAAATTGGGGGATGTTACATTATTTTTATTATCAATGCTAAAACGATTTGGTTAACATTACCTTCCTGAGTGTTCTTATAACACTAGTATTTAACTGATAGGAAAATATGAACTTATTGTTGTGGGTCACATTAGTTTGATTTATTAACCTATCATGGGTTTAGTTATGTTAACACTTAAAAGAAGTGTTGACAAAATCAACTAATACTTTTATACTTTTACAATCATATTACAGTTATGCTCCATTTTTCAATGCAAATTCAAACTGATTCTTCAACTAATAAAAGGAACAGAAAAAAAATTTGACATGCTAACCTTTACAACAGCATTATTTGTAATGTTAAAATCACCATCCACAAGCATATCAAGAAGGGCGTTTAGAAGCCCCTCACTTGGTTGCCACTTGCAAAAATCTGAAAGCAAATTCTGTAGCATTTGATAGCCTGAACCAACCAGGATTCTAAATGCAACTTTGGCATCATTGTTTTCCATGAGCAGCAAGGTCAACGTCTGCAGAACATTCAAAACCAACTGTTCACCAATCTTCTCATCAATTGTGCCGTTTAAGAGGGAAACAATATGAAGAAAGCACTCTCCTTCATGAAACAAATTCTGATAAAACACTCGGTCAATCAAAATTATTTCTCTCATGATAACCAATAAATCAATTGACAATTCAGCAAAGCTTCTCTCCCTTTCCTTTGCTCGAGTAAAAGTCTCCAAGAATTTAGAACATAAATGTAAGTTAGCAGTTTTATCCTTGGATAGCAGTGGAAGTGACCTGAGTAATGCAATAACATGCTCCAATACATGCTTCCGTATACTCTCTTCCCAGAACAGATCAAACAAGCAATCAATACAACTGGAGTTGTGCAAAATCAAACTTTTAGAATTTTCCTCCAATGATATAAATCCATTAAAGAGCTCCATTGTGAATTCCATACATTTAATATAATTCCTGATGGTTTCAGCAGTATTTACTCCCTTAGCACCATCAAACTTATTAGAATTAATTTGCTCTTTAGAAAAATTATCAGAACGAAACAAAACATTTATCTCTCTCAGTTTATGAGCTTGAATACATGCAACCTTGAGAACCCGAGCAACTGCGTCTAATGAGATGAAAGAAGCTAGACTATTTTCAACTGAAAGCTGCATTATTCTATGAAGACTCTTTAACAGAATACTGGCAACTTCAGGATTAAATGGAGATTGTTCCAGGGTATCCAAAAGAACAGAACATTCTGGCTGCCAAAACAATTTAAAAAATAAGAAAGCATATAAGATTGGAAGCTCTTAAAGAAATCAGTTGTTAGAGTTCAGATAACTAATGTGCCAAATTTAACTTGAAACGGATATTGTCAGATTTAAAAATGAACAGCAAAAAAGACAAAACATAGTGCCCAAGTTCCCTGGGTATGTGAGGGTTTGAGAGGGGGAACACACTTTTTGGTGTGCTTCCTCAAGTCATATTTACCAACTTGCTCTTCATATGATGGTACTCCTGTGGCTGCGCTTTACATGCCATCCATATCCAAAAACACCGCCATCATCTTTTCTCTTGAGTCTTGATGAACACCACCTCCCTTCCACATCAAACCTCTCTTCTCCAATTACTTTCAGATTATCTAGTGGGAACACATAGCAGCTCTCCTACACCACTTTATCTTCTCTTCAACTCCGCTCTCATGAACAAACGATAGGATGTCAGGTATACCAGCCAATGGTGGCTACATCTTGTTAATTTGGATAGGAAAGCAATATTTGGTTAAATCAAATAAAAACCAATTCATTTTGGTTGGTTCGGTTAAAAGGTTAGATTGATTTACAATCGCTTTTCAAAATAATCATATTCGGTTATCAATTTTGACTAAATTAACTGAATTTTTATCGCAGTGCAGGAATTAATAATGTTTTAAATTAGTTTATAATCAAAATAAATTTTACATATCATGAATAAACATATATTATTCTAAAAAGCAAACATTCTAAATATAGATTAATGCTTTCTTCCTTAATTAATGACATTGTCAATACTAATAATAAATTATTATTAAATTTGCTAGAATCAACCAAATCAGCCAAAATCGATTTGACCGGTTTGATTCGGTTTTCAATTTTTTTTTGTTCTAGTTTGGTTTTGCTTTTTTTGGTTCTAGTTTGGTTTTGCGTTTATTATCCTAAAACAAACCAAGCCAACCAAACGGGCATCCCTACTTTTGCATGCAGATGAAATCATATATAGAATGAGCATATATGCATACTCAACATGGAGTTCACATATACACCCTCCGATGTGACATAATCAAAAGTATTGATATAGAATTCAAGTCATAATTATATAGTTTAAATTTTGGATTGGAATGAGATCTACAATGTAATACATTTCAAAACGAACGACTTTCGTTGATTAACTGATATTTTGTTATATGTAAACATCCTAACATCTCTTTGCATTATTTGGTCATTATATACGTTTACAATGTGTGTATTGTGTGTATACATGTGTATATACGTGTGTGTGTATGCGTCCACATGTATATATATTGCACACATGTAAACATAATTATATATATATACACAAATATAAATAATTATACACACATATTACATACACATATGTATATGTACTCAAGTATTTATGAATAAATGGGATTTTAGATCCTCCGCCCCTTAAATTCCTTTAATCACCCTCCGCTTTTTTATGAAAAAAATGAAAGTGTATTTTTTACATATAATTTATTTGCCAGTGAGACCATTTTTACGAAAAATTGGATGATTTCGAGATATTTAACCTTTTCAATATTACAATTTAAGTCGACGGTAAAAATAAATATTTTCAACGTTTCATATTCTCATGATGTCAAATGAGTTACAAGTTTTGAAATGCTCTATACTTTTATGAAGATTATATAGTTTAGATGGTATCTATAAAGAAATTGTTCCAAACATTTTTTGAAAAAACAAAACGAATGGGAATTGAATGGGATTAAAAGAAAGGAAGATAGCGCATATGTGTGTATTTGTATGTACATATACCTATAAGTGTTCGTACACATTATTGATACTGGTTAGGTTCAATACCCTACAGTAATAATTCAACCATCATCATCATTCCCTGCCTAGAGCATAAACTTTCCACTTGAGCAAGGTTTGAGGCAGGTAAATGTGTGCAATCTTACCCCATTATTGAATAGAGTGTTTCTAAAACTTGGCTATAAATCACTCAAGATTTCCAAAAACAAAATCCTAGTTATTTTTATAGTTATATATTTAATGAACCGGTTTTTTAACTGAAATGTTCTTCTTGCCTTTAGGATAACCTAAAACATTTTAAAGGCTTTTAACCTTTTGAAAAACATAAGTTTCTGACTGACTTGGACATTTTGAAACATACATGATCTTAAAAGATCGCATCAACCATTAGTTTAGTTCGGTACAAATCCCTTTAATCATGCACGTGACTTGTCATTTCCTACATATTTCTATCTTTAATCATATCTTTAGTTGACTTAATTTATTTTTATTTTTATTTTTTATTTCCATGTTAATATAGAACTCTCTTCTTGTATTATCCTTTCTCACTTCTTGTCTTTTTCTTTCTACGTAGATATTTACGATCCTCACTGGTGCATAGTACTATCTTCATTTTTTCGAGTTTAACAACAAAAACTGATATTCAATTCAACTTTCCAGAAAGACATTCCATTTTAAAACATAATTTTATACTTAAAGCAATATTAAACGGTATTAATTCTATATTCATCATTAACTTACGGAACCAGAATGATCATTTAAAACTGAAAAACATAAATATTTTTCTTTAATACTAGTTATTAATATACCTTATATTAAATTAATGATGTAACAAATGAGATGATTTAAATACCTTTATCAAATATATAAAGTGACAAGTTGAAATCAAGTCATCAAAAAATTATAATAATCCAAATTTTGGACTATTTTCTAGTTTTTTCAATATATTTTATCGATCCTTTTCTACGTTAAAATTTTGTACATAGGTTACGTTCTTTCCCTGTTTAGATTCAAACATTCGGTATATATTTTACTTTCATGTAATGATCCCTTATTAGAAATTATCACACTTAAATGATCTTTTATTATATTTGTTTCAATAACATTCATGATCTTCAATTTGTTTTACTTGGAAAACATTTTAACGTTTTTCATCAATAAAATTAATATTTATGACAATGTTTTTATTTTAATCCAACAAATCCAGAAATTATTTTTGATTATAACACTTGTATCATTTCAAGTTAAAAATAATAAATTACTTTAAAACTAGATTTTGATTATTTTCAAATTTCTTTTTCAAGGATTTTTTGGTTTACATGCATTGGTCGTGCTAGAATATTAGTCTTTTATTAGGTTACATCAGCTATTTGGTCAATTTACAATATGGTAATTATGAAAGACGCTGCAAGATAACATCAATATATTTTTACTTCTGTACATGTTACACATGCATATGTATACATATCATAGAAACTTTTGGAATCATCAAAAAAACACACCTTTTTTCTTTCTTCACTTTTTTTCTTAAATCCCTATTTTATTTTCATTTAAATATTTATGATTCTTTGAAGAATCTTACAATTTATCTTAAATCAAATGTAAAGAGGTATTTGAATCATTAATGCTACAATCCAATTTGACAATTATGATAACACTTATTTTATAGTACTAACATAGTCAACACATAGAGAGTTGAACATGAGTCTCTTAGATAAATGAAACTTGAATGGAAGCAATTCAAAACACAAGGCTCACGCTATTATATTTCGGCCTATGATATCAAGTAGCTCACACATAATAAAAAATGTCTGAGTAATCAAAGAACCATGGAGGAAATAGTGCGAAGATATATGCAATAAATTGTTGAAATTGGTACTATTGTATTACATTGAGAACTCGTTTATTAGAATGCACATTCATTTATGAAATGTGTATATTTTTTTCATAAATGCAAAAATGATCATGATTCCAATCAAGGTGCTTTACCCACTATAGAACAGAGTGCTATGTTTTGTTTGTTTTTTTGCTTCTCATATTTTCGACATGGAGGAAATGATCTTCAATAAAAAAAAGGTTGGCACTACCATTACAGCATAGACAATAATGCAAAGCAAAAAAGTTGAATTAACATAGAGTTTGAGAGAACAAAAACCAAGTTAAAATTAATGTCCAAGGTTTTGGTTTCCATTTTCATTTCGCTCATTTGGAATTTCCAAAATTTCGATCAATTTTGGAAATTTTGATCAACTTTGGAACTTTCGAAAAAAATTGGTTATGATTTTTGGGGTTTTATTCTATATAAACACATTAAAAAATAGTGCATATTTGCATTTATGGAAATAAAATATGAATTATATTTTAAAAAAGATGATTCAACTATAAAATTTTATTGCTCATTCACAATCTCACTATCAGGTTGCACAAAAACATAATGTTGCTCATAAACTATTTGATCATCTTGTGCTTGTTTGTATTGTCAGCTCCGATTTGTTACTTTTTTTATTCTTTCACATGATTAAGGCATTTTCTTACATTTGTCATTGTAAGTGTTTTTTCACTATTCTAGTAGTTGACATCCAGAACCAAGATTTAGACCAAATTCCAACCTTGTCATTATTACAATCGGTATCATCACCAAAATCAGAACAAGATAGACAAAATTCCAATGTTCTATTTATTTCCATGGTGCAAATAATCTAGTGTTCCATCAGTATAATATCTGTGATGATATGTAGGGCTTATGTAACTTGTATTGCAAAATTGTATTTTTCGTAACAATAGGTCCTGGGATTATTAAGCCATTTGTTACATATTTATACTTGAAGTAAATTATCACAATTTTAACTGAAAAAATGTCAAAGGGTAATTTTCTTTTAAGCCCGTGCACATGAGCAATTATCAATTGGCCTCTAAATCATGATATGAAGTCAATCATCATAAAATGTCGACTGAACTAATCAAGTTTAAAGGACACCGAATATTTTGTCAAACTTGACGGTTGAATGTAAATCGAGTGAAAATGAGATTTAGAAACCAAAGAAAAAATAGATGATGCATTTTTATTTTTTTTGTGTCACTACCAATGACTTTGTAACTTTGAGCTTGATTTGTAGTATTCATCCATGGGAAACAAGTCATACATATAAAACTAATAATAAGAGGAAGTAATGTAATGTTAGATAACTAGTTCTAGTTTTTTGCAATGATTCTTATATAGGTATTAAAGAATGAAAATATGTATTAGTACCATCAACAGTAAATGTGCAAAATTTATGATACTTAATATAGTGGCAAGAGAAGCTGAAATTATATTGACATGATTTCTTTAACATATGGATAAATCACTAGTTACAATTGTTAGATTTATCATTAATTAGTTAAAAACATATAAAAATAATGGTATGGATCTGACAATAGAATGGGTTCTTTAAACTGCTACCTTCTCATATAATCATAGACACATAACAATCTTACAGCAACATTGGCATGGATGATTCATGTCATACTCAAAGACATTTCGTTTTAAGAAAATTGCTCATAACTAATATTTGATATCTATACCTTCAAAGTACTGATACCTTTTGGGCCATAAATTTTTGGTGCAAGTGTTAAATTTCTATGTGATCCACAAAATTTATGGGTCCAAATCTAATCATAACAGAAAATATATATCATATTTTGCCTTGTTTTAGTTTTACGTTTATTTGTTATCAATACACACCTCTTTCAAAGTATTCATTTATCGCAGTTTAATCTTACATTTCTGTTGAATGAAACTTTAATAAAAACCATTTATGACTAGTTGCTTATACTTTGGACTACTTTTATTATTATTTTATTTTATTTTATATTCTTTCTATATAAAAAAATCTTAAAGCCATTTTGAACTACATATTTTTGATGAATCGGTATTATGCAATTTAAAATCAGATATTTCAAAATAAGTTAATTTTGATTTTGATTCAACATATCAGTATTTATGTAATTCTTTTTAATACGTTAATCGCACGTCAATGAATATAAGTATTAAAATTGATCTTCCATTTTGATACAGGAATAAATTAATTACTTCATTATTTTCTCTTTATATATTTTAAAAAGTATTTGATTGTGATACATCTTTACTTCATTTTACAATTCCTAATCTGTTCAAGATTGAAAGTTTTTGAAGTTAATATAAATTATTTACAAAATCAGACATTAATTTACTTCGGTTAAGAATGTTTTCTCAAAGGATTTGTTCGTAAAACATTTTGATGTCACAAGAGCACGGTGTCACAAATTTAGTGTGAAATGTATGTGATGTGTAAATAAAATTCACTGGACTAAGCACAAATAAATGAAAAAAAAAATGACGTTTGTTTAAGATTATAAGGTCTTTTGTTTAAAATTTGCTGCTTTTCAAGATTTAAATTGTAAAGAAATACATATTTTAAAGTACAAATCATATGTTTGAAAATTATATTTAAAATGACTTCCAACGTTTACATAGTACAATAGAGATTGTCATCTATACAGCCAAATTTTTGAAGACCGCATATATCATATCTATTTTAGAAAAATCGCTTTATTGATCCTTTTTACAACTAAATCATACATTTAGTTGATCTTTTTTAAATATTTATCATATATAAAGATGGAATTAATATAATTTCCATAAATTTTAGTTGATTTCAGAGTGCAATCAACTTGTCTTGTTGATAAAAAATTTGAATGCACTTCTAGTGAAAAAAAATCAACTGGCTTGTACTGTGCATATTGTAGCTTGCAATGTGTGTGCAAGGAGGGGCCATTATGTAGGGGTCAGCATGTACTATGTGAAAGAAAGGATGCAGTTCATACTATGTGAGGGGGAAGCTCGCACTATGCCTAAGTGAGATGACTTGGAGTATTTGGGGGTGGCTTGTATTGTGTGGGAGGGGAAGGTGATTTGCACTATATAGAGGATAACTTGCAACATGTGGAAAAGAGGTTGTGTATGCTATGTGGAAAGCAGCTTATCCTATGTAGGAGGTGACTTCCAAGATTTGATGGTGAAGAAAAATTATTAGTTCAACTTTTGCATTAACTGCTAGAAAGTTTTGCCCATCGATCATTTAAAAAGGGATGCATGTAATTCCTATTTCAATTTGTTATGTTGCAAATTTTATATAAAATAGCTTATTATATATAAATAAAAAACGAAACTTTATATGTGAAAATAGTTTTATATATAAAAAACGAAACTTTATGCATGTCAATTATACTTAAAATGTAACCGTCAGGATATCACTTCTAACAAATTTTGTTCATATAACCACCAATATTGCCAAATTAAAAATAATCAATACTGCATACAAAATTAGATTTGTAATTAATTCAATTTAATATGTTTTTTATTTCAGAGATACGTTGAATCACACATTCAAAGCATTAGTGATGAATTCTATTGTTTATGCAAAGCACAACATGGTGGCTAAACTAGCTTTGCTTCATAGTAATATGCCAACTCTCTCTGCCAAATCCACAAAACTTATATAATGATGAAGAGATTAGTGAGCTAGTTTTACCAGGTTATTTGTGTTACTACTGTGTGTAGCAGCACACTCCAAAAAGGCAATTGCTTCCACTTGGAGAACATCGACTCCAGAAGGGTGATCATTATCTCTTGTGCTTTCAGTGTCAGGAAATGAATTATGATATAACGTATCAGAATTTATTCCAATGTCTATTTGTGTCTGTTTTAACGATCCAAAATAAAAGAACTTCTCTGAAAATATCAAGTCCCAAATTCCCTCATCCCTAAAAACTTTCAGGAGAACAGGTGCAGAAACAAAGACGATTCTGAATGCACAGAGGATGTAATGTTGCAGGCTATTGGCCAATATCCTGCAAATAAAACATACTCAAATTAATAAATTGTAAGAACAAACATTAAAAAGGGCTTAATATATAAATATAAATAAAATATGGAAGTTAAAGCATAGAGCAATCCTTTTTAGCCTAGTACAAACATGTAGATATAGCGAATGCCAGTATTAATGGTTATAACTACTTTTGCTTCCAACTTAAGCAAATTGCTTAACAGGAAAAGTAGTGTTTTACTTTACCTGTTTCACATTAGCCATTTCTTCATGAACTTTCCAGCATATTTGTTCAAATTAGAAGCATTCATCATTGATAATGCAGCCATTTAAATATTTTACTCGATAAGATTACACACATGTGTGCGCCCATAGCCGACCAAAACCAGTTGTGGAAGGGCGCCCGCATGGAAGGAACGGTTCGAGACTTTAAATCGTAGTGGGACTCACAATATTACTTGGGGGAATGGATAAATAGCACAAGTAATATTGTACTGGTAGAGAAAACCTTTAGAAGAACGACTAGATGACTTTAACTAGAGAACGGTAAGGATAATGAAGCCCTCGTTATCCTTACTGTTCTCTCACAGCAAGGATAATGTGAGCTTTGTTATCCTTGCTGTACTAAGCTCTCGTTATACCTTACTGTCACACACGTGCACGCACACATAACCACAAATCATTCTCGACGGAATAAAAAGAATACTGATTAGGCAATCTGGACTAAGAATATCAACAAATAAGTACGTATCTGGACTAATAATCAAGGACCATCTACCTGCATTTCAATAAGAAAACTACCTTAAATGATTTGGAAGCTTGTGTTCACTAGAGCAAGCTTTTATGCATGGGAAAACAGTGAAAAGAACCTTCATAATCCATCTTACTGAAAGTTCCCAATAAGAAAGTGAGACGGGCATGGAACTTTGAGTATGTGATTCATGTGCTTTGTGAGACTTTATGTCCTTATGAGGTAGAAGGAAAGAACAAAGGCCCCTACTCAATTTAACAGAATACTCGTTCCACTCAGTAGCATTCAAGCTTGCTGATTGGTTCAATGTTTCTTCAGGGTTTAACTCTGTTAGCCCTGCCTTTGCTAGCAAAGAATCTAAAGAAGATACCATGCCCTCATTGCGAAGCTCTTGAAGCATAAAAGCAGGCCAGCATATGCTATTTGCAAACTTATGTATACGACCATTCTCACAGAGATACTGCAAATTGCTCAGATTTCCAAAGCTGATAGGGTAATTAAGGAATCAAAATTTAAATATTCAAGAGTTGGATAAAAATTAACAGCGGACGGTAATTACATCAATTTTCTATTTAAGTGCTGGACAGGTACTGGATTCAGGCCTTTACAATATAGTCTTGATTTTGGAAGAGCGGACCGGGACGAATCAGTAGGTAGCAATTTGTTGGGAAGCCTCTAGATAGCGGTTGCGTAGGAAGTGCCCATGACTATGGTTATTGTAAATTAACCGCTACTATTCATTTTCTATGATATATGGCTTTGTAATACCCGTATTATACATTCTTTTGCTCACCCAACAAAAAAAAGGATAAAAGAATCAAGAAACACCATTAACTGTTTTCTTAAATCTTCCGCCATTGGACTTAATGAATTACTGAAAGATGGTATGTAAATGTAGAGCATGCCACCTTTATTTTATATGATCAATGTATTAAATTGCTTCCATATATTAATCTCTTAACTGAATTAATCATCTATAAATGTCGGATCTTTAGCATCATTTTATACACATCCTTTGCATTGTAAATAGAAGTTAGGGAACTCAATTAACAGGACTGACCAATACTTTTCTTTATCACACTAAACACTAGTGGCAATAGATTGAAATTGCATACGTTTAGTGGCCGTCCGCTAGAAAGTAGCATACCTTTCTGAATAAACAATTACAACATATATAGGCAAAAGAAGTATATTTTATTCATAAAACCAAAAATATAGCTTCTAACTGAAACACCTCTTAGTGTAATTAATAAATTGTTTGGGAACAAGGATACACAGACTCTCTTAGAACTTCCAACGAAAAGATCTGAAGATGGAAAACTCCCATGATTTGGCTACCAAATCTGCACAATAATCAAACTGAATAATGCAAAATGTACATTTCATTTAACATAATATTTGCAATTAAAAAAAATGCACAAATGCTATTATATATCCAATAGTAAATCCTGTTTGTCTCAAGTTGTTTGAATTCAATATCGAAAATATAAAATGCTGTTCTGACTACACCGTATCCACATCAAACCATGGGTATCATAGTGAACCAGAATGTTCTGTTGTGCAAGTTCATAATGTTTTGTTACCAGAAATTTGAAAAATATTATAGTGTACAATAGAAAGAAAGAAAAAATCATGGTATAACTTTGTCGACAGGAACTTTGAATGATGCAGAAAATGTACATGGGTACACTAGATCCATTCCATGTAACTTATCTAAACAAGCTAGCAATTATATACATACATCGTAATAACAAAAAAATAAAAAATAAATAAGAAAGAACAATCAGTGCATTAAATAGGTATGAAATGACAGAATAACGTATAACAGCATAAAAGGAACTATATATTATACAACTAAAGAATATACCTCTCATCTCCAGAAAGAAAGCTAGTATTCTTATCGGAATGTTTGTTTGAAGGAAGGCCGAGCCAATCCAATAATACTTCAAGTCCTCCAATACTTCTGAAATGATTTTGGGCCCTAGGATTCTGAGTTAGAGCTGATCTGAGAGTGCCCAAAGTCAAATAGTGGAGTGATAAATCAGTCCACTGTTCTTTCGTATTCAACCTTCTAATGGCCCGCAAAAGCTCTATATAAAAAACATGATTAATTTACATTAGAAAAATAAAACTACATGGTTGGTGTTTTTTCAGTGAAAGTGATGTATTGTTTACTGATGTAGGCAACATGGAAGAGCTTAACTATAAGCGTATTCATGTTTGGCCCTTTAAGTACCATATATAAGACAGATGGTATAGAAATCATGCAATAGCCGAATAGAAAGAGATCAATGAGAAGACATGACACATATGCATGCATCTTGGTCTCTGCATATTTAAGTAGACAATAATGTGCAATAATGAATTATAAGCTAGAGAAAATGAGTTATATTTATTATATACGAACGTTACGGCACGTGCTTCGCACATGAATTGTTTTTCTACCGATTGTATATGTTTAACACATTCAGGAGAAAATGATTTGCACAAATATTTAGCCATATTTTTGTATTGAAAACATGTGTAGTTAGTTTGAATTTTTATTTCTAAATTGCAACATATAATTTTTTTGTTAATTTGAATTTTTATTTAAGAACAAATGTGTAAAGTAAGTTTATTCGTTTACATCCTATTTTTAAGTGATATTAAGTTTTGGTAATATTTGTAGAGGAGGGTTTTGATTTTGTAAAGGAAGTTTAATTATTAGATCATATTTTTAAGTGATATCTAGGGGCGTTTTGGATAGTTCAGGCTGACACCAAAATAGTGTGACTTCAAAGGTATTATAACTATTATTAAAGATATTCAACATGAGGTAGACAAATGGATAGATTTATCAAATATGGAGTATGAGGTAGTGTTTGGGCAATGAATCATATCATGAGCGATAAGGATTATTTATTAAAATATTGTATATAAACTGATTAAATGGATAAATCTATCGAATTTCACAGAGCAAGTAAAAACGATGGAAGCATACCTTACCTGCTAACCAATTGACACCACCTGCTTCCGTAATCATGACAATCGACTTTTTCTGCCAATGCAACTTCCCATCAGAATCAGCATCTTCTATTCTTGAAGCAACATCATGTACATTTTCCCATGAGCATACATATTTGCCAATATCTATGTGCAACAATTCATTATGTTTAACTGAATGCATGCCAATGAAACTGTGCAATAGTGAAACCACATATAGAAGTATTTTCTGCAAAATCTTTATCTTCTCAACATTAGAACTTTCATCAACAGCAAAGGAGCTTGACAGTGCCTTGAGCTGTACAACTATAGCTGGAAAGGAAAAGAAAAACATATACGGATAAAATGATATAAAAGGTAAGTTATCATATTCTAGTGTATTTAATGTACTTCAACATTGAATTATCTACAATTGATCAAAATCACAGGGACAAAAGTCAAAAAGTATACAATAAGAAATAGAAATATCGAATCATTTCACAAGAAATCCATAATTGAATGAAAGTTTACAGATTATTATTCAAATTTTACATTTAAAACATCCTATGAATTGAAATTTCAAGCAGAAATTCTTTTTATTTTGCTGATAAATAGATGGGGGATGAGAACTGTACCTAGATGGATCTCATACCATATAGAATACTCTGCCTGCAGTTTTGGTTAGGTTTCGGGTTATTACTATAGTTATAACAAACAAGAGCACCAAGAGTCATTAATCAAGACATACTAGAAGAACTTCTGTTCGCTGCATATAATCCCTTCACAAAAGGCTCAACACATTGTGCTTACATAAAACATCGGACCAAAAATGAGTTATGTGAAATGCGTTACAGACAGAACTTACTTGTTTAAACACAGAAAAGGGTAATATATGTTGCCTACAAATGTTATATATATAAACTTTGAAAACAATCAAGAATTTGTTTGGTATAGCATCTAATTATTCTAGCATTTATTAAAAAAGTCGGAGAAAGAAATCCTTCTTATGAATAACATGTTATCATGTATTTAAGGCTCCACCAACAACTCGCATAAAAAAATAGAAATAAAGAAGAAGACTAAGTTTGATACATAAAAAATAAAGGGTGCAATCAAGTGCACAGGATCTCTCATCATTCAAGGGTCATGGAATGTAATAATGGAAAATTATTAACATAAATAGTTAATATATAGTTACAATACCCTTGAACTTAAAAAAGTTTGTATATGATACTTTTTAATGCTTTTGGTGTCAAAAAAAATAATGCAAACATGAAGTTTGAGAAATATCCAAAATACATTGATAAAATATCATTTCATTTAATTTTAAATTTCAAAGTACAAAATCATTTGAATTTAAAATACAGGTAAGAAGCTAAAAAGGAAAAGGAAAAATCTACAAAATAATTAAAAAGTACACGATCATTTTTTATAGAAACTAAAAAAAGACCATTATAGGTAGAAATGGTTTTTACCTTTTCATCTTAATATTCCTTGATTGTAACTTTAAGAAGTCAATTCCTGTTATCCAGAAACTACACCTCTGATTAGTTTCTTCAATCTATATAATAAAAAATTAAAGTTGATTTTGTTATCCAGAAAATACTCATGCATCTACTTTTTGCTCCGTATTATCCTCTCAAGGTATTAATTAGAAACTCACATACACGATATGTAAACATATATAATACATTGAGAATTCTTTTTCAAAAGTTAACATATTTTTTATAAAATCAACTTAATTAGAAGATGCACTGTTTTTATTCACAGAGATGTATATTGAAATTGTTTGTGTTGATAACTAGATACTAAGACTACTGTATCCTCGAGGATTTGTTTTGGCAAACCTAATACATGAAAGAATTGAAATTTCAAAAGTTGAACTTCTGATTGCATCTGACAACAATATTAGCATTTTACCTTGATGTTTATTTTGACTTTCACATTACTATGTTTATGTAAGTTTTATCAAAAAGTTCCATCAACAATTTAACAGAACAAAAAGGTATGATTCAATAAAAATAAATGAACAAATAGATTAACATAAAACTCTTAAAAAATAATATACAAGATAATCAAGTTTTTATACACACACCAAAGTTTGAAAACTCGGTTTCGGTCATTTGAAATTTTGTAAGTTGAGGACGATTTCGGAAATTTCGGTTTTGGTTTCGGTCCAGGTTCTGATTTTCCATGGTTTGTTAATGAAATGTAATATGATATTTGTAAATAAAATATAGACTATAAAGATAGCAAATTAAATTCAACTTAACACCATATTGTGTTTAAACCCAATATAACTTAAACCCGAAATAGTTGCGAACTTTGTTAGTTTGGGCTGGATTTCTAGCTTGTTAAAAAATTCTAACTAGGGCATAGCCTTTTAAAAGGGGTTCAAAGTACAATATGGTCCGAAATAGAGTATCCATGGTTGATTAATTTCAGCCCAACACAACACGGCCCAAGATAACTTAACCCCAAAATAGTTAAACTAGGGCAAATTATTTCTGCCCCGCAGTCTCAAATACAATCTGCCGCACAAATTATCTCCCATTTGCTCAAATACTCATGTCGACGAAAGCTAGGGCGAGAGAGCTTCACTGCTGCACAAATTCCTTACTGAAGACGAAGGCTAGGACAAATTTTGCATGGTCGATCTTGCTGAAGACGAAGGCTATAACTGACTCGGGTAATTTGGTCGATCTTCACTGCCGCAAAAATTCCTTCAATTCATGCTTTAATTTGGTTGTATTTTTTTTACCGCAACCGAACCGTTATTTTCATTTGGTTTCGGTTCGTTAACCAACGGCACCGCTACGATACCACCACAATTTCGGAGTACCGTCCGATGTGTGTGTGTTTGAAAAGTAACAAAATCGTAAAACTAAAACAAACTTAAAAGATGTTTTTTTTCAAATCGGTAAAAATAATCAAACAATTAAAAAAATTCAATTAAATTTTCTAGAAGTTAGCTACAATTAAAAAATATTAACTTTCTCATATATTATTCTTGGTACATATAAAAAGTGCATATTTGTAATCACGTAATTTTCTCTATCTAGTTTATATAATTATTCTTTCCCTGTTCATCTTATTAATAAAAAATTTAATGATTTAACATAAGATCTTACAAAAACAGTATTACAAAGTATCTAAAAATTAGCTATAATTAATTAAATATACACATCATTTTTTTTTATGTTCATGTGTATGCAAAATTTATCATCAAGTCCCATAAAAAATTTCATGGAGCGAAACAAACAAAGACAGTAATAAGAAAATAAGGTAAGCAATTTTATATGATGATCTTAACTAATAATATCATGTAAAAATGATCATGGTTAAAGTATCATTTAACAACAATTTTACTACGAATGCTCTTGGTGGTGGTATACATTATAAAGTAGTATTTATATATTGCAAAATCTATAGCAAGGTTTAAAAAAACCGGCCGGCATGCTGGAACTCCAACAATTCCAGTTTGTTCTGACAGTGACCAGATTGAAATTCGCCCAACCCACCGGTTCCGTTCCAGACAGTATTAAAGATCATTGTATAAAGAAAAAAAATTTAGAACAACTATACAAAGAGAATATGCTCTATAAAAGAATACAATAAATAAAAAACAAAGAAAACCAAATAAAAATCCTCAAAGATGATTTAGGGCTCAGGCCTTAGGGCTTCAATGATTTGATTGATTACACTTTCACTGCTTCAATCGTTACTTGGTTTACGTTTGGAGAAAGGAGGAATCGGACATGAGTGGAGAAAGAAACCGAGAAAGAGAGAGGTTACTTTGATGAAGACATGTCTTCTAGGGTTGGGAAATATTTTAAGAAGGGCTGTTTTGAAAGTTTGGGTTCATTGGGATCTAAAGTAATATTTCTAATGAAGAAATTTAAGGTTGTTCTTGAGAGTTTGGGCTTTTTAATTAAACGTACGAGGCTCGGTTACAAATATCTTTGATAGATTACAATTTGTATACTGTTACGAACTAATTTATATATAAAATTTCCCAAAAGCGATGACATTCGGAACTGAAATTAAAACGGAATATCATAAATTTTCGAAACGGAACCGAAAACCAAAATTTTTATTCGTGCGTTATAAGATAAAAATCATAGTTTATTTCATATCCCAGAAAACTCTCAATCTCTCCAGACATATTTTTCTTTACAAACAATATTTATTTATTTTTCTATTATGATTCTTTCATATATTTATTGCTTTCTGTACTAACGTTTTGTTATATCGTTAAAACAATATTATCCAACTGTTTTCATCGTTGTTGTGAAGAGTGATAATAATAGCTGATGACCATTATGAAGAGGTTGAGATGTGACCAAAGGTCATGAACCATAGCCGATCAAGCTCTTATTTTTAAGCTGAATTCGAGGCTGAAATTGTACCGATTAGGAAGGCCTTGTATGGGTGGAAATATCTTAGTCATTGCATCATTGATTAGTTCACGCTCCTAATACCAAGATCAGCAGCAACTTAATATGAACACGAAATGTTGGTGAATTGGAAGAAAATGTAAGTAGCACAGCATAAAATATTGTTTTAAAGTAACGGTAATTTTTATTCTCTACTATACAATAAGCATTTCAAATGCATGAGTCCAAGATCAAACAGCAGTTCCACAACCAACAAAGTAAGATCCAATTTCGTCCGGTAAAGAAGGAAAAAAAAAATTAAAATAAACTCAGATAGAAGAATAAAAGATTACCTTTCAGAAGGGCAGTGACCTTCTGCACTCCACCATAATAGCTGAAAACTTTACAATTGTGCATCGAGCGAGTAATGATTGTCATGCAATTCAAAACATCCAATGCTTCACCACTAAAATCAAAGCTTGCAGTTGTTTCTGGAAGATCAAGCTTTACTTGTGCAGCATTGTTGTTTACTAGAAACATGAAAGGAAAATACAGAAAATAATTCAGAGATTATAATAGTTACAAGTACTAGAATAAAGAGCATGTTGTCGAGGACTATTATTAAGGTGATAAGGTCTCTAGAGTGTGGATCTAAAGGTTTTCGGTTTGAATCCTCTAAACAACAGTTACCATTTATCTGAAATTGTGAACACACAGCTAGCAGCTGCAATTCAAATTTTACTTGTAAGATCCTACTCAGAATTAACAATGTCCTAGAACAACATATGTGAACACATTTGGCTTCTGATTATATAAAATAAAATGTTATTTCTGTGGTACAGCAAGATAGTGTGATGTCATTATGTTAGATGAAATGTATTACAGTCAAGCACAATTTAGCATATAAATTAAAAGGCAGTAAAGACTAGAAACCAAATAGATAGCAGTAATGGTATAATCATCTGGTAGATATATATGTGAATTTCATGAAAAATACAATAAACCGTATGATTTAAAGCTGGTATTCTAATTAGTATTTGTACCAGTGAACGAATACAATGTAGCAAACAATTCAAATTTTATAGGTGGGTACTAATCATAGTTATCTACGGAGCACAGCGGCGCACGAATGTGCAAACCATACTAAAATTTTAGAGCATGGCGTGGAAAACTGCATGCCCTTTTTTAAATAACTGCACGAGTATCAGAAAAGTGTATATTTTTTATACATCATAATTAGTTTTGAAAAAAAAAACTAATATAATCGATATTTGTTTTGCTAAAAGATACATGGCAATTTTTAATTTTTTGGGCAAAAATAATAAAATATCATCGAACATAACATGATGCCAAGCATAAAATTTCAAATACAAGTCATTCCAAAAGCCAAGATCCAAAATAACAAAAAATATTACTCTTAAACTAGAAACTAAAAAATCTTCAATCTATGTCCGTTTAATTTCCTTTACGAACCAAGTATGAAATGTGAACTTCTTATGGAAAGTGAATATTCTCGTTATTATTCATTTGTAGCAATTATTAGAAGATAAGTTCTAATAAACTTTATATAAAATAAATAACACTTCATTTATTGAATAATGCTTAATATAAAAAACACAAAACATATGTATTCTTATTATTGTTTTGAAAGTAAAATGCCTATACAATCATTCAATTGTGTTGTATATCATTGAATGTTTAGCCATTTGTTTGGAAAATAAATTTCAATTTGTAAGTTATAATTATTGTTTAGCAATTAAATTTTCAATTATAAGCTCATAGCTACTTTGTATATCTTAAAGCAATATAAAATGACAAGATATGGTCTTCATTATATTTTGCCCTGTGTGGTGTTATTTTGGTATAATTTATCATGTTCTCTGTTATTTTGATATTTTTATATTGTATTGCATTTTTGTACTTTGTTTTATAGTTTTCTTTTAGTAGTTAATTTGTGTATTTAGATCAATTTGTCCTAAACTTATATTTTCCAACTATAATCGGACAACATAAGCGTACAAATTTAGACCTTACGTCAATGTATCTAAATCTAAACATATTTAATTGGAAAAGATTTATTATACCATCTATGAATAATTTAAACATCAATATTATTTGTTCATACACGATCAACGGTACATTACAAGACAAGATAAAACAATAAAGTACATAAACTTTGTTCAATAACACATATTACATAAAAAGAAATAGTTTTTCCATATCAATTACTATATGTCAAGCAAAAGGAATTCAGCAAAAAAAAGGAAAAGGAAAAGTTCGACATCCTTTTAAAACTCAAGAAATGGCTACATTAATGTATGCAATAAGTGTGGTACGGTAAGCATAGCTGATAATATGTGTGAAAAGTCAATATCGTGGATTTTCCATTCGCATTCTATAAAGAAAACTTTGAAAACAAGTAAACACTTACACTCAGTAATAAGAGAAATTATCCTAGCAATCTCCTGGACCAGAATAAGTATAACATCAGAAGGATGTCCAAAATAGCATCCTGTCACAAATTCAGGTGTTGCCTGCTCCACTAATAACTGGTCAGCAGTCACAGGCTCCCAATTATTGAATATTTGTATAAAATGCAAGAAAAATGCTTTTAGGTGCTTCCTCTTTTCTATCTGAAAATGAATATAATAGGAAGCTGGTATAAGTTAACTTGAACAGATAGCAGTGGCAGTCTATAAAAAATAGTGTCAAATCTAATGGGGTTGAAAGCAAGCATATGATCCAGGTGGTTTAAAAAGTAACATAAACTTTGTAAACATATTCGTACGATGACTGTAGAAACAAATGGCACAAATAGTATAGGTGCAAACAAAAGGTTCATATCAACTTGGCAAACAATGCTGAACCAATGACGGACCAAGCAAAATATCATCAATATATTCAGAAATGTGATGAACTACTTATGAATTGATAGCTTATAACATCTTGAACATAAAAGAACCGAAGCCATATTACATGGACACTGCATAAGGGGGCTGGCAAGGGCTTCCAAATTGTGCACACCCACCCCCCCCCCCCCCACAAAAAAAACGTAACGGGCAAATTGCAATGTTCCAGCTCCCCAGGATGCAAGGATAAGGAGGATATGCTTCTGATAACAAGATTTCAAAGGAGTTGTACTATCATAAATAGCAGAAAAAAATTACCTTATCAATGGTATGTTGATATTTCTGCCAAAGTGCATTTAGTACTGCCTCTTTGCCGTTGTCACTGATAAAATTCATAAAATTAGCTTAGGGGTATCTATGTCACATGAAAAGGAACGAAAGAAAGAAAGAAAATACTACTTTAATTGATTGGACAACTGAATCTGAAAATTTAAATATTAGGCAAATGAATGCAGAATTGTGATTCCATATGCAGTGCATTGATAGTTCTACAAGTTATTACTTATTAGTTTGATTGATGTTGGTGAAGGGCAGAAAAGGAACATTGCAAATAAATTATCGCAAAGGAAAAGGTAAAAGAATAGTATAGAAAACATACAATGTACTTTTCCATTTGATAAATAGCATTAGAATTGGAATACTGTGAAACTCCGAAAGGTGGTGGATTCGAAAATAAGGTAGTTTTAACTTTCCTTTATAATATTGAATAAATTTTCTAAAAGCAGATACAAACAAGCTGCTAATAAGCTACCTGAATCGGATTCTTATGGAAGGAGCTGATAACTTATCCGCATGGCCCCAGCTGCCAGCTTCACTACTACCACCAGAAGATCTCCGAATAAGATCAGCAACGCCCTTTACTATATTCATTCTTCTCAAAAACTTCGCAACGCATTGGCACTTTCAAATAATTAATATAATTTATCAGTACAATTTATAACAGTTTAATACTTGAAAAGGAACAATACTAAACTGACCATGGTTAGAAATAATAATAACTACTCACAAAAAAAAGGTAGCATTTTCATTACAAAGATAAAGGATATAGGGTAAAAATATAAATTTATAGCCTATATCATTCTTCAAGGTTTCGCTAAGTGTACAAACAATGTGCATTGTATATGTGTTTCTAAGAAGTCTGTCTCCAAAAGTTTTAAATTACAAATTTAAATTTCGATTTTCGGAAGAAAAAATGTTGAAGATACGTTACTGATCAAAACCATTTTTATTGCTAACTAAAGCAAACATAAATGCGCGAGTAATAGCATTATATATTCATCAACTTGGAACGTCTAAGGTTCCCTATGACACTAAACTTTTTCCAAAGTGTATGCCCATTAACAAAATGGATGTTCATACAAAATCATTTTATTTGATCACTAATCTACGCTATGTGCTAAATGATTCTGGTGAAACCATGATAAGTAACAAATTATTGCATTATAGCTGAGCTTAATGACTTAAGGCTTAATGTCATTATACCATCCATGAATAATGGTATTAAAACCGAACTGTCGGTCCGTAGGTATCACGACATCATGTTTACTTACCAATACTTCATTCCTCTCGAATAGTATGGGCTAAAATCCTTTAAAAATTAAAATGGGTAATTCCTTTTATGTTTAGATTAATATTCAACCTCGATAAATTTGATTTCAGCCCATACGACCTCAGAGGAATGAAATATTGGTAAGTAAATATGATATCATGATACCTGCAGACTGGCATTTCGGTTTTAATATTATTATTTATGGCCGGTACCGTGACATTAAGCTTTAAGTCATACAGTTTAGTTATTATGCAATAATTTGTTACTTATCATGCTTCCACCAGAATCAATAGCATAGATTAGTGATCACATAAAATGATTTTGTATGACCATTCATTTTGTTAATGGATATTACACTTTGGAAAAAGTTCGGTGTCATAGGGAACATTAGGCATTCCAAGTTGATGAACATGTTGATTGAATAATGCTATTACTTGCATTATTGGTGGATGAGAATTGTACCTAGATAGATCTCATACCAAATACTCTGCCTGCAGTTTTGGTTAGGTTTGGGTCATTATTATATTTATAATATAACGGGAGCACCAATAGTCATTAATCAATAAATACTACAAGAACATCCATTCACTACATACAATCACTTCACAAAAGCACAACACGTTGTGCTCTCATAAAACATCAGACCAAAACTGAGTTATATGAAATGTGCTGCAGCCACAGAACTTACTGGTTAAACGCAGAAAAGGGTATATATGTTGCCTACAAAAGTTCTTCATACAGCATGACAAAAGTTAAATATAAAAACTTTGAAAACAATCAAGCATTTATTTGGTATAGCATCTATATCCTAGCATTTATTAAAAAGTCCGAGCAAGACATCATTCATATGAATAACATTTTATCATGTATTTAAGGCTCCACCAACTACTCGCAAAATAACAACAACAATAACAATAATAAAGAAGGCTATGTTCGATACATAAAAAAATAAATGGTGCAATCAAGTGCCAAGATCTCTCATTGTTCAAGGGTCATGGGATGTAACAATGGAAAATTATTAACATATAAATAGTTAATATATAATTATATATAATACTTTTGGTGTAAAAAAATGATGCATACGTGAAGTGTCAGAAATATCCAAAATATATTAATAGAATGTCATTTCATTTGATTTTAAATTTCAAAGTACAAAAATCATTTGAATTTAAAATACAGATAAGAAGCTAAAAAAGAAAAAGAAAAAACTACAAACTAATAAAAAAGTACATGTTCTTTTTTTATAGAAATGAAAAAAAAAAGACTGTTATAGATAGTGATGGTGTTTACTTTTTCATCTTAATATTTCTTATTTGTAAATTTTAAAAAGTCGATTCGTGTTATCCAGAAGCTACACCTCTGATTATTTTCTTCAATCTACAAAAAACTAAAGTTTATTTTTGTTATCCAGAAAATACTCATGCACCTACTTTTTGCCCCATATTATCCTCTCAAAGTATTAATAAGAAACTCACATACACGATATATAAACATATATAATACATTGAGAATTCTTTTACAGAAGTTAAACGTATTTTTTATAAATTTAATTAGAAGATGTATATGATATTCACATGGATGTATATTGATATTATTTATGTTGATCACTAGATACTTAGACTACTGTATCCTCAAGGATTTGTTTTGGCTAACCTAATATATGAAAGAGTTTAATTTTCAATGTTTGAACTTCTTATTACATCTGACTTGCAATATTAGCATTTTACCTTGATGTTTGTTTTGAGTTTTGACTTTCACATTATTATGTTTATGTAGGTTTTATCAAAAAGTTCCATCAACATTATTATGTTTATGCGTGTTTAAAAAGTAACAAATCCGTCAAATTAAAATAAAATTAAAAGATGTTTTTTTTTTCCAAACCAGTAAAAAATTAAACAATTAAAAAAATCATTTAAACTTTCTAGAAGTTAGCTACAACTAAAAAAAATGTTAACTTTCTCATACATTATTCATGGTACATATAAAAGGTGCATATTTTTTATCGCATAATTTTCTCTATCTAGTTTATATAATAATTATTTCCATGTCCATCTTATTAATGACTTTTTTAATGATCTAACATAAGATCTTACAAAAACAGTATTACAAAGTATCTAAAAACTAGCTATAATTAAATAAATACATCACTTTTTCTAATTTTATGTTCAATATGTTTCTGCAAAATTTATCACTAAGTCCCAAAAAAAATTCATGGAGCGAAACAAACAAAGATGGTAATAAGAAAATAAGGTAAGGAATTTTATATGATGATCTTAACTAAAACTATGATGTAAAAATGATCACGCTTAAAGTATCATTTAACAACAATTTTACCATGACTGCTCTTGGTAGTGGTATACATTAAAAAGTTGTATTTATTTATTGCAAAGTCTATAGCAAGGTTCGAAAATCTGGCCGGCGTGCTGGAATTCCACCATTCCAGTCTGTTCGGACGATGACCGGATTGAAATTCGCTCAACCCACCGGTTCCGTCCCAAAACAGTATTAAAGATCATTGTGAACAACTATACGAGGAGAATATGCTCTATAAAAGAATACAAAGATCTAAATAAAAAACAAAGAAAACCAAATAAAAAACCTCAAAGACGATTTAGGGCTTAGGCCTTAGGGTTTCAATGATTTGATTGATTACGCTTTCAATGCTTCGCTCGGTACGTGGATTATGTTTGGAGAAAGGAGGAATCGAGCATGAGTAGAGAAAGAAATAGACGAAGAGAGAAGCTGCTTTGATGAAGACGATCTATTGGGAAATATTTTAATAAAGGCTGTTCTGAAAGTTGGGTTTTACTGGGCTATAAAGTTGCATCTCTAACAAAGAAATTTAAAGTTAGTGTGCTAAGAGCAACTCTTCTTTCTAATTCTAACATCATCCTTGCTTTACACGCATCCTCCTAGTAATACCTCTTCAGAGAGTGCTACCATCCATTTCTAGCCCTAACTATCATATTCCCTCATTCCAAAAAAAAAAAAACTAGAAGAAACCGTTATCGACAAGCAAATTACGCCGTCCAAACAAAGCGCCGTCAACGACCAGCAGCAATGAAGAAATTGTCATTGTATAAAGCCGGTCGAAGCTCTCAATAACTTCAATCATCTCAGTCTCAACTGAAGTTCTCAATCCTTTATCGCGTTATCAAATCTAGTTTAGTCCAAACCCTCAGTTGTTTAAAAACATCACGGAATCCTCAATACAGCAATTGATGGTCGTATGGTTGAGGTAGTACAAAAAAATATAGGTCGGTGGTTAATGGCCGAACTAATTTACATACCATGGTGGTTAACAGTCGTGATATTTTTTCTTATGTGATGGTTGATTGCCATTAAAAATAGGTTTTTTTTTTGTTCAATGGTTAATAGCCACAACTCATAATTTACTGCAATGGTTTTTGACAGTGAAAATTTTTACTGTGCGGCGGTTAAATGCCGCTAAAAATTATATGTTGTGGTGGTTTATTGCCAGTAATTGTTTGAAAATGTGTTTGAAATAGACAGACTTTGTTGTTGTGTTTGACTGTGCCCTATTGTATAAAGGAAAAGATAAACGGTCAATGATTGCGTCCTTATAACACAAATGAACCGAGGAACTTGAAAATGCAAGGAAAATGGTCATTGTCAAAGAATTGGAAAAGGAGTTGGAAAAAGAAAAGAAGGCGTAATGAAGACGAATCAAGTGATAAAGGCTCAAATGGTGATAGTTTTAATGATGAAGGATAAAATTGAGAAACAGTCGAATAGTGATGGTTCTAAAGAGGAAAATGAGTCAGATGACCAAGAACCAGAACAACCTACTAAGTTGCTAATTACGAGTCTACCACTTTCAAAGCCAATGAAGTTGTCAAATCTTCACTTACCACTAACAAATCTCTCCATAAAAGTTTTAACACAATTGTGCAAGGAATTTAGAATAAGCACGTGGTTCGTGTATTTTGGTAAAACAAATATTTAATTTTCATAATTTATTGTGTTAAATTGTGATTTGTTGTATTATAGGAGAGAGAACTACTAAAATGCATTTCACATTGGAGAAAACTACATGATGGAGTTTAGAGGACATGCCCACTGAAGTGCAAAAGTTAAAAATTCGGATTTGTATAATTTGGTTCAATATACGTATAAGCATGTTGATTATGTAACAATATCAACTTTCATCGGAAGATGGTATACAAAAACCAATTCTTTTTATATGTCATTTAGAGAAATGACAATCACCCTAAAAGTTGTTGCCTAAATCTTGAAAGTTCTCGTAGTTGGTGTTGGAACTGAGTCAGCACGCAACGGGGTGAATTGGTAAATTTCAAAAAAAAATCCATTATTGGATCTTTAATGGGCCAATGTAGTCTAAATTTATTTAGAACTTTCTAAATATTATTTTTGTAAGACCCCACCTTTATACACATACTATCAAAGAGTACTACTAGGTAATACTGTCAAACAATACAAAGAATGAGGCTATATGGGGTACACACGTGAATAGTCCATTGGGATGACACTGGTACATATTTAAACATCGAATAAGTAACTCACATATACGTACACAGTATTGGCAAAAAGCAATAAACACATGCGTTTTAGGATATAACAATACATAATATACAGGAGAGCGCGGAGTTATCGCGGCAATAAAATATATAAGATATGTCCAATATACATCACAAGGATATACGTACATGGGACTATACAATTCAATATGATATACAACAATACTGAATACTAGCCTCCTCTATGCCTAGAAAACACAAGGTAGTCTCATTGTCACTGAACCTGAAATGTCTCGGGCTGACTCGAGTATTACGTAAATAACACACCGGTCAGACTATGTCTAAATATAAATGTGAATATACATATGTAACTCAATATATGCAGTGTATAATAATATGATATACCATGAAAAGAATTCAAGACAACAAGCATAATATGTGTGTGTGCGCTCGCGCATGGTATCTAGTTATAATATCATAGATAATCCCTAAAGTATCACATAATGTCAAATGACACAAACCGTGCAAAAAGATGTCATCACCCAAAGAAAAGTGTATCAAATCAGAAATCACAAAATCAATGTCAAATGGGTGAATCATCCATATCCAAAAATCATCTTCAAGATCCAAAAATCATCTATAATGAGATGTCGCCAAGTATAGTCATGCTAGTATGCGGCATTACCCAAATATATCTCTTAGTATCAATAAATAATATATCATCGTCAATATATATAGGATAGGATAGGCTGTTTATAAGTATAATAAAAGATATGAGAATTCACTATACTATATACACTTATCTAGATATAATCGCATCTTCTCATATATGAATAAGTCAGACTATATCATGACGGGAAATGACTGTATGATAGACACGAAGTCCCAAGTAGAGTCATATATACATAAATATGTAGGTCGCCTAACCCATATCTATACCTAAGTAAGGTATATCAATGGTATATGCCAATATATCACTTTGTTATAACCATAAGGGAGACTGATGGCCACACACAAGCTCTAGGGTCAAACGTGGGTCACCTAACATGAATCTACAGTCTTCGATTACCTCGATGATCATTCATGACAAATTTCCATTATTGCTCGTCTACACGGAGCAGTACTCGATCACAACCCTACACTTGCCCTTATAGGTAACAAACTATTAACCTAAGTGACACATGGATTATAAGGCACCTACCTTTTGGGTCATCTAACCCACTAGACACACATACACACTCTTTCAAGGTGTTACGGATCTGGGGCGTGACCCCACGATCAGGCCGCCAGGGTGGATACTAGCCATATTGTCCTTTTCCACCAATAATCTAAGAGACACATGATGGTGGCACATAGTACTAATAAATACATGCACGAAGCCTTATTCTCTACTTATGAGCATACGGGCACCTACCCTAGCTCATTACTATGAGCTTACGAGTGCTTACCCTAGCTCACCGCCATGAGCATCACCTCACATAAGTACAATCTCATCATATTATTCCCATTACGTGAGTGTCGTCTACTTGCAATGAATAATCGAATAAATACAACAGCGTCGCATACCACCGCATGATACTCAATTGTTTATTCATTGCTCATAAACTACACTCAATCTCCATAATATTTTATATAATGAGTCCAAAGAATAACCGAAGAAATATTATTAAAAGTTCCATACCAAACAGTATTATAACTGATAGAGTAAGGAGTATGCCCTAAGAGGCAATTATGTAATTTGTTACATATGTCTAACTCGTTGACCAATCTTGTTCGAAATAAAGGTGTTTTCTTTCTATTATATACTTGATATAATATGGTTATATTAATAAATTAATTTAATTAAAAGTATATTTGATAGAAAATCCATAAATACTATGTTTTGTGATAGTAGTTACAAAGTGTTATAACCGTGAGTAATTTATCACAATGAAACAAATATTTCATTTTAAGTGTTCCTAGCCAAGACACATCGAGACTGGATATCGATGTATCCGTTAAGACTAGAGTATGTAACGCTCTCGGCTCTCCAAATGATGGGTAATGTATTACTCATGACTACTGGAGGCACCTAGGGGTTACGTATTAATAGTTATTGGATAACCATGGAACGACTCACTCGGTAGTTTTATGTTGGTTAATATAACTAAGGTCAAATAGAAAATATCGATGTGACTAATTTACACAGTTCTTTCGACTTGAGAATACTGTGAATCTTCAATATGAAAGCTCCGCTTTGATTATAGTCAAATCATGGTATAACGTCTATCGAGTGACTATAGTTGGGTCGAGTGGAAGTATTAGAAGTGAAGCACTATTCAAGAGAGGATTCGTCTTCTCAGTTATATGGGATAGTATTACGGTCAACTCAAGTCAACCAAAAGTCAAAATCTCTGGCCAGAGTAGTTCGGTTGATAATAATTGTTATTATTGAACCAAGGACTTTGTGTTTGGATTATAGAGTTGAATGTAGATGATGTTTGAATTTTGACCATTACCATATTCAACCAAAGTCGTATAGTTTTGACAAATAGAATTGGTGTAAATAATTGTCACAATTGGATAACGCTTATTAAATTAAAATGATATTTTTTTCAAAAATGAGTAAGCAATAATCACCACTCACCAAATCACCTATACACCTCAAAAGCAACACACTTCAGATCTGGACAGCGAAGAATCTAACTCGATCTATCAAAACTCCGCTTCAACCGATGAAATCTCTCTTCGATGGATGAAGATCTTCAATCTAAGCTCTTGGATCTTTGATTTGATCTTCGATCTTGGATGGAAGGAATCACAAGATTAGAGTGGAGAAAAGAAGTGAAGAAGTGTAGAACTCGAGCTCACAAAATGGCAGCACTTCGTCGCTTCGAAATCCGGATCCCAAAAATGAAGAAGAACCCACCTATTTATAGGCTGATTTCCTTAGGTCGTCCGCTTCCCCTTAGGTCGTCCACGACCTAACAACCCCGACCTAACACTTTGCGCGACATAACAGCTTCCGACTCAACGACTTAGCACATGTGCGCGACTTAGCTACTTAACACTACACGACCTAACTACATATGCGCTTCCATGACCTAAGACTCAATACTATGCGCGACCTACGACTTAAGCCCTTGCGCGACTTAACACCCTACGACTTAACTCTTAGCGACTTAAAGCTACTCGACCTAACAACTTAACTTGGATACGACTTAACATCCACGCGACCTAACGACTCAACCCACTTATCTCCTTAACTCGTCCACGACCTAACCTTCTTAGGTCGTTAACTCGCTTAGTTCCTTAGGTCGTTGTCTTTCCTTAAGTCGCTCAAACCTTAGGTCGTCGATTCCTGTAGGTTGCTAACTCTTAGGTCGTCCACTACCTTTAGTCGCCAACTTCCTTAGGTCGCTCCAATCCCTTAAGTCGCTCACCCGACCTAACTACTACTCGACCTAACCTACCCCACGACCTAAGCCACCACACGACTTATCTTCCAGACGACCTAAGCTACACACGGCTTATCTTCTATACGACCTAACCTCTATTCGACCTAAAGACAACTGTTTTACAAACATTCGATCCGTAAAAATACGGGTCGTTACACCTGGATTAGTAACCAGACAGATTGTGAATTGTTCTTAGAAGAGAAATCATCGTTCAACGTGGACTCAAAGGCTTCATTAGGAGGTGCACTTTTATTTATTATCATTGTTTTGACTTTAATCATATCATATAAAAGTTGATTTACATCCAAATCTTCTGTTTGTATTCAGATCTGTTTATTGTTTAGATTAGGTGAGATTTTTATGGCTACATGTGTTTGTTACAATTAGATTGGTTATGTTCTTGTTATAATATTTTGTTAATTGATTTATTGTTGAATTAATTTTTTGCAAAAAAAGGTTTTAATTTTGATTTATATTAATGTATTTATAGATCTAGATTAAATGTGTACAGATCTGGAAATTATGAATATGTATAATTGTATACGCGTTTATATATTATATATATTTAATCTTAAAATTTTCTTATGATGATTTGTACCTATTATGAATCATAAAATATAAAAATATTTTATTAACTATGTACATACATATTTTGTTATTATTTAATGATTTTGTGAATTGTTTATTATGAATAAAATAATTAATGGTTAAAAATTTCAATTTTATATTATTTTTATTTGCTGCACCATGTAATAAGATTATAGTAAAATTTTCATATTTTTTAAACTTGATTTATTATTTTTTAAAATTAATTTACTTTCGGCCTGCAATTAATTATTTAATTAAAAATATAATTTCAATCGAGAAAATTCTAGAAATTTTTCTTAAGGCTTAAATTTATATCTGGAACCTTCAAAAAAGTTTTAGATTTTATAACTTATTTATTAATTTTTTCAATTTATTTATTTTTGAAATGCAATTAATTATTTAATTAAAAATATAATTTCAGTTGATAAAATTTCAGAAATGTTTCCTAAGCCCAAAATTTGTCTTCGATATCTTCAGAATTCTTTTTGAATTTTTCAACTTGATTTCCTATTTTAAGAATTAATTTGATTACGGGCTATTATCAATTATTTAATAATAAATATTATTTTAATTGTAAAAAATCCATAAATTATTATTAAGCCCAAAATGTGTTTTCAGATTTTCTAAAATTTAAAATGTTGTATTATCGTCATATAATTATTTTACATTAATTTTTGGCAAAGCCAGCCGGTTTTATAGTAGACCGTCCACTTTCTATTACCAAAGTAATAAAATACAACTGTAGTACAAGAGTAAGGAAAAAGAGCCCTAATTACCAAAAATGATAAATACAGCACAGGGGTATGGTAGAAATACCATAACTACTAAAAATGCCTAATATAACTATTCCTCCTCGGGGGAGGAGGAACGGGAACCATCGTCCGAAGAAACCGGGGAAGACGCCGAGGGGACATCCCCAACCAAACGAGAAAAAGGTCGGAACTACACAGCAAGGGAGGGTACAAAGTCCATTGACTCAGAGGAGAAAATGAAAGATCTATCCCATGTGGCATCAGCTAAAACAATTTCATTCCTTTTCGCAAGTTGACCTTCTGTAGCAAGAACCATCAAATCTCCGGATATAGAATAGTAAAGGCATATGAGGTCCAAGTAATCACCTGACACAAATTTGAAAAAATATATCCTCCAAAGGGCTATATCTCACAGCATAGTTCACATGTATCCAAGTCTTTTCCTGCGTATCCCAATAAACTGGTAGGGTAGGAGAAACAACAGCTACAACAGGATCTATAACCGCATCAACAGATGGAACATCTGTAGCAACTCCTTCCACAACAGAAGGAGGAGGCACAGGAGGAGGTGGCACGGAAGGAGGAGGCACATAGAGAGAGCAAGCCTTAGGGACCCACCTCAAAACAAGGGGTGTAGGCAAAGGGATCCCTTGTTGCGTTAATTTATATTAATTTGTTGTGGCGGAAACTGTTTTATTCGATAAATTATATATATATATATACATATATTAGTATTTTTTGACATACCGTACAAGTACGTATTTGGACAAATTACGGTACACAAAAAATGTGCTAATATGTAAGTTACAATGTAAACCTCTTCGTCTAATTACGGGCACATTATACCCTTCACGGGTTATGATGTTACACATGCACACACATATGTATGTGTGTGTGTATATGATACATACATACATACATATATATATATATATATGTATGTATGTATGTATGTATGTATGGATGTATGCATGTATACTTGTATAAATAAATAAAATAAAATAAATCTCAAACTATAAATTGTACGGTTAGAATACATATGGACATAGTAATAAATACTGCCATAAATAAATTATTAATAATAACATTTAATGAATCAATCAATTCAAATTAAAGGGAGAAAATGAAAGGTTTCTCTCTCCATTTAATACAATCAATGCTCTCAATTAATTATTGCTTTAGGAAAAGGAATGAAACGTTTCATTCCCTATACATTAACACTTATAAATGAGTGTTAGGTGTATTTGATACACTTTACATTTGAAATTAAATTATTTAAACTTCCTTTAAACCATTTTAAATATACTACAAGATTTTATTTAAACCAAATTTAGAAGAGTTCTAAATGAAATTTAGACTTCGTAGGCCCATTAAAGATCCAAAATGGCAAAAAAAAAATTGTTATGGCAGATTTCTTCCGCCGTGGGCTGGCCCAATTCCTTCAATGGTATCAGAGCCCAATAGTCTATACAGTCTAAATTAATTATATTATGGCTAACTAATTAAGCTTACCCACTTAGTACGGTGTCTAGAAAGGTAATGTCTAGGATTGAAATTTGGTAATTAAGTATCATGTCCTACCTTATTACCAACTTGGCCTAAAAGGTGATGTGAGCCCAAAGGTTGCTCCTGATAGAAAAGGCCTAACTTGAATTTGGCCTTGGACTAATTTTCAAAATCGTTTTGAAAATTAAAGTTAAAGATTTTAGATTTAATAGTTAAATTTAAAATAAAACATGTTTATTATAATAGTTATAATATAACATAATTTTTCAAATTGTTTGAAAAACAATTCACATTAATTTCAAAAATAAAAATTTATTAATAAGATTAACAAAATGAATTAATTAAATATGTTAATTAATTAATACATATATGCATACATTATATATGTTGATATATGTTATGTTATTTTAAAATATTTAGGTTAACATAGGTTTACATGTATGTATGTAAGATATAGTTTGAAATTAATAAAATTTAATCAAAATTGTTTAATTGAATAAAAAACACATAGATAAGATATATGTGTGTGTTATACTATTAAGGTTATAGTGTGCACTATAAAGGTTATAATAGATATGTCCAATATAAATGTTGTATTGGAATTATAATATAAAATTAATTAAAAAGTTAATTAATTAAAATTAATTAAAGAGTTAATTGGTTAAAATTAGTTAAATAAGATTTAATTAACATAATATTATACATAAGACTATTATATAAGTTAATTAAGTTATAAAAGTTATATAATAATTCAGCTTATGTAATATGAATGTACAACAAAAGGTGGAACTTTAAAAAAAATCATAAATTGACTTAAGGAATAAATACATACATAAATGTATGTATACCATGATTTATGATGTGTCTGACACTTCAATCATGGGAGCATTTCATAAGAAATACATTATTCCATAAGTCGATATTACTCGATATAATGTATTGAAGATTATGAATCTTTAGTATAAAGTTGTCATCTATCATTTATATATTAATAGATTACTTGTATACTCCTTGGTTGTTGAGCTTTCCTCAAGCTAAGGATGTTATGTGTAGTACGATTAATATATTTGATAGATGAGGTAAGATAACCGCACGTATTTATTGAGCTTTTCTCAAGGTACGTGCATTATACTTAGGCTGTCGCGAAATGATAGGTCCAAGTGAATAGTCTCATGTTACTTGTTGAGCTTTACTCAAGGTAAAGGCGGGATTAGGACAAGGTACCAATGGTTAGGATTTATATATGATACAACCGATAAAGAGTTATCCATCATATGTGGGCATATGATTTGTTGAGCTTTCCTCGAGGTCAGAATCCCAAGGCATACGAGTCCTAACACCCACTAGAGAAGTTGAAAGACTTCAGTGTTTCGCTTAGGGTTAGGCGAAACATAAAATACTACTACGAGCCTTATTAGAAACATGAAATAGTAACATTTAACATTTTTAATAGTGTAAGAACATATGCTAAATAATATTATAATTACCTACAATGATAAATTTATGCATTTAATATGATTGATAAAACGTTTATCAATTAACATATACAAATGAACTAAATTGAAAGTTGACAAATGGAAATAAAATACCCACTATTAAATGCCTATTGCATGTTAATGTTTTCTATACCCATGCAAGTGCCTAATTTTTACAACTACTTAATACATTCGTGAAATGATCACTTACGTATTTATTTGGTTTAGACCATGTATTGCATTTTATGAGTTTCGAACTCTAAAAGCAATACAAGACTATGGATTGATATTTGATCCATATACTATCACATATAAATGTTATACGGTGAACAGTCACAGTTCGCAGTGTACGATACTTCAATGAATATAGTTCATTCGGAATAAGTCAATAAACTGTACTATGAGATCGAGTATTCAATTTGATTGATTACATAAAAGGTCATATTGTGTTAATTGTAGCACAAGACCAAAACTACAAGATAGATCTAAGAACTTGATCGTTGAAATGTCAGTTTAACTAGTTTATGCAAAGAGCAACATATCTGATATCCTTAAATGTTAAGAATAATCAAATGCGCTTTCGTAAAGAGTACGCTACGATACTGTAGTAAGGGTTTTCTTTTGAATGGTTTGACCATTTAGAAAGGAAAATGAATGTATAAGAGTAAATGTGATTTAAGGTATAGTTGGGATAGAGAAAGTGAATAGTCATTTCTTCTTCATAACGAAACAAGGGAAACGAGAATTGTAATAATTGTGATTGATACTTAACATTGGAATGAGAAATATGATTTCTATTTTGAAATGTGTTTTCATATAAAAAGTTATTTTCTATGAGATTTGTTTCTTTGAGTTCAAGATATTTGATCAAAGAACTCTCCATGGTAAACTAGTTACAATATATGAAATAAACAAATCTATATTAAGTGAATGATAGACCTCCTAATTTAGTATGCTATTATAGTAATGGCGGAAATAGTGGAAGCATGTCATATAACACTTATTGGTTGCATCAAATTACGAGTTTTCGTAAAACGTACCGAACATTATTTATGAAATAATGACTATTTTTTGTTATCGACTGAAAAAATAGACATAGCTATATTTCTATGAATATTCGTTATGAAATAAAACTATAATGTGGTATTTGTTTTCATAACAAAAGTGATGCATTGGAAAAAAACAGAAGTATCTAATGTTATTGCAGTAATTCTGGAATTATAAACTAATCCGTAGTTTTGAGAAAATAATTTTATTATATGATTATGAATTATATGATACTTGTTAATTATATCTCAAACAAAAAGGGTCATGCATCCATTTAGTGAGAGCATCATAAGAGTTGATGAACTCTTCGGATTGATACATATAGATGTATGCAATCGTAATTCTATAAATACCAAAACGGTTCCACGTAATTCATCATATTCACTGATGGGTCATCATCGATATGGACATGTGTATTTAATACACATGTAGTATGTCTATAGTAAACTCATTAAATATAAAACAAAAGTAAAAATAACATGCGATAAAAATGATTCGATTTGATTGAATGAGTGAGTATATTGGAAAAGGTTCCAAACGTACCTAAAATCAATAAAGATTTAATCTCAAAATAACTCCTTCATATGATACATAATGATGCATTGATATGGAGCGATCGAACTTTGTTGGACAAGGTACGATTAATTGTGAGTGAAATTGAGTTAGTTTCTTTTTGTAAGGTAATGTATTTAAGATAGTACACAAGGTTAATAGTATTTCATCTGAATAACAGTTTACAAAATCTTACAATATAAGGGCTTATTAGAAACTCCAACATATCCTAGACCAAAGAGTTGGAAGGTTATGCGAGTCGAAAGATTGCACGTAATAATTGTTTATGAGGGATCTTGTATGAATCTCCCCAAAAGGATTTTGGAAAGGACTATCATTGAATGGCATATTTATGTTTTGAACATAATTTTCGTAAATTAAAACCAAATCAGTTTTATAAATAAAGAAATTCAAAAAACGTTATGAATCCCTATTCTATTTACACTGAGAAACAATTGTTGTTTCAAGATATACCAACTTCATTGTGAAGGAATTTCTTTAAGGAATTATTGGTAGTTAAATGGAATTGGATACGATCCATAGATAGAACTGATTATATGTGATGAAATAAAATTAACTAACATGAATAAACACATAGCATTAGAATGTCTAGTAGGTATCCTCATACATCGAAGAGAAACTATAAGTTTCTTATTATTGTCAAAATTATATAATCCTCAGTTATTTAATTAAACCATTAAGAGTGTTGACTCTATATGGTACGGTGCGCAAATTCGAAAGAATTCCAAGTACGCTATCAAAATATTATTTTGGTGGTCATAACCGAAGGAATGTGATCCATCGGCCAAGATTATGTCTTTATGAGAAAGACTAATGCAGTTGGAATTAAATGAGCAATGTTGATAAGAATAATATCGCTAATTTCAATTGTTGAAATTAGCATATAGATTCGGTATTCAACATGCTCAAGTTAATTCTAATTTACTCACAAAATTATTGGTTGATAGGACTTAGTGTTTTGATACATATGTATTGAAACAGAAAATTCTAAATAACGATTTAGAGTAAGTTGTTTACACATATTAACCAAAAATATCTCGAAGTTAGTGGGAGCGATATTAAGTTTGTGAGTCTTTGGATATGATCTAAGAAATGATACGAAAGTATCATTTTATAAGCATCAAGATTGAATAAGTATTTTGATAGAAATCATATAGTTTGATTTTCAATCAAAGTGTGGAGGAGCGTGTGTTCATAAGAAAGAACGTTAAAAGGTACATTGATATTTCTAAACTGTATGTAAACAACACATTGTTGATTTTAATGGTGTACTTGTGTTGAAATCAACCTTAATTGGTTTAATACTCAACTTTGGATGGTAAATGATGTCTTTTATAGTGAGTATAAAAGATATTGGGAATGTCCCAAATCGATATGTAAATACACATTATTCATGTGAGTTCCTTATGCATTGGCAATAGGAATTATCATACATGTTATGTTGGTTACGATATCGTGATTTGTTTATGTATTTGATACATGAAGCAAATATCAAATCCAAAATGATATCACTAAATGGTTGTTTACAGTGTTTTCGTGTATTTATGAAATTCTAGGGAATTGTTTACAGAAACAAAAACTCCTTATGAAGGAGTGTTCAAACTCAAACATCATAAGTGATATTGAGTATAACATGTCAACAATAAATTCAAGTTAAGAATCTTTAAGTTGGAAATGTTCCAAATGAAAGATCGTGGCTGGTTCAATGAAAAAGGCTAAGTACATCATCTTGAATAGTGCCGCAATAAAAACAATGTATATAAATATATAAGTGCACAAATGTATAACTAAGCCGATTCCAAATGTTGAGAATCTCACAGCATTGTTATATGATAACAATGTCGCGATATAGTTCGTAACAGAACTAAGAACTTAAAGAAGTCGAGAGACATGCTTCGAATTGTTCCACATGATAAAATAGTTTATCATCATTAAAGAGAGTTGATTGATAGAGTAGATAATTGAAACAAAATAGCATACCTGTTCACAAAGGGACAAACCTAATTGGTTTTAAGAAAACCGATTAGAGATGTTGGAATAAGTTTCCATAATTGACCCCAAGTGCAAGTGGGAGATTGAAAGAGTTAGGGGTACGTCCTATGGGGAAATTATGTAATTTGTTATATATATCTAACTCGTTGACCAGTCTTGTTCAAAATAAAGATGTTTTCTTTTTATTATATACTTGGTATAATGTGGTTATATTGATAAATTAATTTAATTAAAAGTATATTTAATAGAAAATCCATAAATGGTATGTTTTGTGATAATAGTTACAAAGTGTTGTAACTGTGAGTAATTTATCACAATGAAACAAATATATCATTTTAAATGTTCATAGTCAAGATGTATCGAGACTGGATATCGATGTATCCGTTAAGACTAGAGTACTTAACGTTCTCCAAATGATGGACAGTGTATTACTCATGACTGCTGGGGGCACCTAGGGGTTACGTACTAATAGTTATTGGATCGGAACGACTCACTCGGTAGTTTTATGTTAGTTAATATAACTAAGGTCAAACAGAAAATATAAATGTGACTAATTTACGTAGTTCATTCGACTTGAGAATACTGTGAATCTTTAATATGAAAGCTCCGCTTTGATTATAGTCAGATCATGGCATAGCGTCCATCGAATGACTATAGTTGGGTCGAGTGGAAGTATTGGAAGTGAAGCACTATTCAAGAGAGGATTCGTCTCCTCGGTTATATGGGGTTAGTATCACCGTCAACTCAAGTCAACCCAAAGTCATAATCCCTGGCCATAATAGTTCAGTTGATAATAATTGTTATTATTAAACCAAGGACTTTGTGTTTGGATTGTAGAATTGAATGTGGATGATATTGGAATTTTACCATTTCCAAATTCAGCCAAAGTGATATAGTTTTGACGAAGAGAATTAGTGTAAATAATTGTCACAACTGGATAACGCTTATTAAATTAAAATGAGGTTTTTTCAAAAATGAGTAAGCGATAAATTTGGCTATAATATCACACCACTTGCTAAGTGAAGTGTGAACGTTAACATTCAAATAGTTTGACGTTAATCGCTGACCGAATTTACACCCAAGAGTCACACAACCGAAACGATGAATTCTCTTTAGACCAAACAATTTTATTAGTTTACAATCGTTATAAATTAATTAATAAATTAATATTCATGAAATATTAATTATGAATTTTGAATGTGATTTGAGAAATAAAATTATTGCATATATTTATAAAAGTTACGAATATATCGATCGATATGAAATGTCGATAATAAAATATGTTAAATATGATTGTACATATTTAATTTGGGTTAAATGGGCTCACAACCCATGAGATTTTGAGAGGATAGGCGTTGGTTTGGAGAAAGATAGGAGGTGGCTACAACATGTGTGATTAGGTTTTGAGATGTGTGGTTAAGATCATTGTTTGCTCTCTTGTCCTATCCATATAAAAGCCCATCTCAAAACCCTAATTGCAAACTAATTCATTTTTTGAGCCGCCACTTCTTCCTCCTCTTCCTCATTTTAATGGCAGCAAATTTCCTCTAAAATCATCCCTAAAATTCTCAAATCCAATTCAAAATTTAAAATACTAATTTGTAGCAGAAGGTCTCCAATCTCGAATCAGCAACCTGATGGATTGTGAGTTGTTCTTAGAAGAGAAATCATTGTTCAACGTGGACTCAGAGGCTTCATTAGGAGGTGCACTTTTATTTATTATAATTTTTTTGATTTTAATTTTATCATATAAAAGTTGATTTACATCCAAATCCTTTGTTTGTATTCAGATCTATTTATTGTTTAGATTGGGTGAGATTTTTGTGGGTGCATGTGTTTGTTACAATTAGATTGGTTATGTGCTTGTTATAATATTTTGTTTATTAATTTATTGTTGAATTAATTTTATGAAAAAAGGTTTTAATTTGGATATATATATATATATATATATATATAGATTAAATGTGTACAGATCTACATATTATGAATATGTATAATTGTATATGTGTTTATATATCATATATATTTAATCATAAAATTTTCTTATGATGATTTGTACCTAATATGAATCAAAAAATATAAATATATTTTATTAAATATGTATATACATATTTTATTACTATTTAATAATTTTGTGAATTATTTATTATGAATAAAATAGTTAATGGTTAAAAAATTTAGTTTTATATTTTTTATATTTGCTGCACCATGTAATAAGATTACAGTAAAAAATTTAGATTTTTTAAACTTAATTTATTATTTTTAAAAATTAATTTACTTTTGTCCTACAATCAATTATTTAATATAAAATATAATTTCAATTAAGAAAATTCAAGAAATATTTCTTAGGGTTTAATATGTATCCAGAATCTTCAAAAAAAAGTTTTAGATTTTCATAGCTTAATTTATTAATTTTTTGAATTAATTTATTTTTGAAATGCAATTAATTATTTAGTTAAAAATATAATTTCAGTTGAGAAATTTATAGAAATTTTTGATAGGCCCATAATATGTCTTAGATATCTTCAAAAAAATTTGTGTAGATATTTTAAACTTGATTTTCTGTTTTTAAGAATTAATTTGATTACGGGCTATTATCAATTATTTAATAATAAATATTATTTTAATTGTAAAAATTCCATAAATTAATCTTAAGGCCAAAGCGTGTTTCCAGATTTTCTAAAATTTTTAAAACTTGTATTATTATCATATAATTATTACATTAATTTGTTATGGCAGAAACTGTTGTATTCAATAAATTATACACACGCGCGCGCGCACACACATATAGTATTTTCTTTTGACATATTATACAAGCACATATTTAGACAAATTACAATACACACAGAATGAACTAATGTGTCTATTGCAATATAAATCTCAGCATCTATATACGGGCACATTATATCATTCACGGATTATGATGTTATACACACACATACACGTGTGTGTGTGTGTAATACATACATATGTATGTATACTTATATAAATGAATAAAATAAAATAAAATAAATCTCAAACTACAAATTATACAGTTAGAATACATATGGACATGGTAATAAACATTGCCATGAATAAATTATTAATAATGACATTTAATGAATCAATCGATTCAAATGAGAAAATGAAAGGTTTTTCTCTCCATTTAATACAATTAATGCTCTCAATTAATTCTTGTTTTAGGGAAAGAAATGAAAGGTTTCATTCCCTATACATTAACACTTATAAATAAATGTTGTGTGTATTTGATACACTATACATTTGAAATTAAATTTATTTAAACTTCCCTTTAACTGTTTTAAATAGAATACAAGATTTTATTTAAACCAAATTTAGAAAAGTTCTAAATGAAATTTAGACTTCGTAAGCTCATTAAAGATCCAAAATAGTAAAAATAATAATTGAAATTCACCCATTTCTTCTGCTGTGGGCTGGCCCAGTTCCTTCAATAACTCCATTTATTCAGATTCCTCATGATGCAGAATTAATATTATGAAACCATATAAAATGACGTCATCACCATATCATATCAAAACTAGCAATCAAATCAATATCAATGGTGAATCATTCATTTTATCCAAATCAATATAAAAGAGATGAGAAATCATAAAAACAAAATAAAATCTCATCAATTAAGTATATAAAAAATATTCTTATTTTAGCTTATTAGTTGTATAGATCTTACTTTAAAATACTTGAAATATTAATTAGAAAAGTATTCTTATTTTCCAGAATTTATATCATCTTTGAAATAATTATTTAAAACTCAAATATGAATTTCCTTTTGTTAAAATAACTTTAAATTTATCTTAAATATTAGAGTTTAAATAAAACATTTTTCATAATAATATATCCTTATTATACAATTTCTTATTTTTATTTTTCATGCGAATATAATTTATATCTATATATATTATATATTTATATTTTTTTTTAAATGAACATTCACCGGTGGGCAGCCGGTGGCACCATCGGTCGATCGGTTGACTCACCATCATCGCATTTCCTAATGCCTGCTTTAACCATTGATGATCGATTTCAGGCCCTTCTCTACCACTTTCTTGCCTATATTGACTCTAACTCAATGCACACATGATCATAAACTTCCATACATCCATCCAAACACACGTATTTTTATAATTTGATGATTTAAACATATAGACGTGAGTACGAATACTCGATTGAAGTTTTATAGTCTATCTTCCTCCCTGTATCCCCTTACCATAACTTCAGTGCATCATTAAAACTTTGATTTCTTTTTAGGCATAGGTGTGTGGTGATATTGAGATGCACATATTCAAATATTGGGATTTATAGTAATTTATATGATTTATTTTATAATTTAGAACAGGGAGTAGGAGATTGAAAATAGTCTAGGAACGAGGAGTTTAAGCTATAGTATATTCCTTCCTATGTACACGAACTGATATTTATAAACTGATATAACAAGTTAGGAATTAAAAAATTTCTGATATTGGGATAATAGTGTTTGGTATCTTAGGTTTGAGCTTTGTAAATATTTATTTATTTCCTATTTCGTTTCATTTTTTTTCAAAACTAATTTCTACTTTACTAAATCACCATAAAAATTCAAATAAAAATTTATATTTATACTACTTAAGTAACTACACAATATTATGGCATTTACTAGAATTTATTTCATGCAGATTCTTTATATTTAATTATTTACCCAAACTTGTCGTATTTAGCCCAGTATAATAAAATCCATTTATTAACCTAAATAAATTCAAAATTCCATTTCAAAATCATTTCTTTCCCAAACCAATATTATTCATTGTATAAATTTTATCAAATATTATTTCCATATTTTAACTTAGTTCAATTTAAACATCTCATATTCATCATCTAAGTCTATTTATTAAATAATTTATTCGATAATTTTTTAAACAAATAATTATTTCTAAAACAATTTAATTTCACCACTAATTATTATGTAATCAAATTTCAATATTCCTAAATAAAATTCCAAAATTATTCTTATTTAATGTTTAAAAATCCATTTTAATTAATTAAATCACTATTATTAACTTTAGTTAATTACTACTCAAAACTGGATTGTTACGGTTTTAAATAAAATCAATGTTTTATTTAATTGATAAATAACGTTTTATTTTTTAGTTTATATTAAATAATATATGTGTGTATCATATACACATTTGTGTATACGTGCATGTGCAACATAATATAGTGTATATAGTTTGATATGTCCGTATATAGATGTTGGAATCATGGTTTTAAATCTCCTGTATCTCGCCCAAAATCTCCTCCAAGGTCTTATTTTCAAACTTAGACAAAACGAGACATCAGATCTCCTTCATATCTCTCTCGTAATTCATCTCGTTTGAAATATTCAAAGCTTAGCCGAAATATGAATCAAAATCTCCATTCGAGATCTCATAAGAAATTATATATTTTTCTTCTTTATTTTCATAGGAACTACTAAATCCAACTACTATTTATCAATTCATTGAATATACTTTTTTACATTTTACCTTGATGAGCCATAATAAAAGATTTCATTTCTTTTTTATATTCAAATAAAAGGATAATATTCAATCATTACAAAATGAATTTAGTTAATCAAGCTACCTCTTCTTTAAAACATTAATTTTTGTTTTTTTCCATGCAAATCAAGTATGTTAGAATTTTCATGTTTACTTCGAAAGTTATAGTTGCTAAATAAATCATTAAAACATCAATTTTAGACACACTAGTCACCCTAAGATAGTGTCGAGATGTACCTTAAGATCTAAGATGCTAATTCGAGATGTACACCTGAGATACATTCATTTCGTTCAAGATCTCCTTCGATACGAGATAGCTTCTGTGAAAATTCTGAGATGAAATTTGACCGAAATCCAAAATTTAGAACATTGGCTGGGATTTACACCGCAACGGACATATTTTCCCATCTAGTATACAACTGTATCACGCACACACATGTGTATCAAAATATAATACAAGTAAAATATGTATGTAAATATACATATATTGTAATGAATTAAATGTAAATGATTTATATAAAGCATTTATGAAATTTACATGCACGCGCACACACACATAGATATATATATATATATATAAATATATTTTTGAATCATAAAATTATATTTTAAATATTAGTTTATAATTATAATATGAAACTTGAATGTTTTTAAAGATAATTTATATATAATATATTTATATAATAGATATATAGAAACACAATTAATTATAAATATATATTAATGAAATTAATAATAATAAAATTATATAAAAATATGCTTATAATATTATTTTCAACCTAGGTAATTTCTTTTGGTTTTGTGTATTTTTAATAATAAATAATTATTTTATTATTTAAAATCCATATGGAATTTTATAGAAAAACTAATTTCTTTCGACAGCAAAATATGAAAATACTTTATACAAAATTTTATGGAGATTTATTTTTATTGACTTTTTATTTTTAAATATGTATATATTTTTTATTTGTATAATCTATTTCCAATTAAATAAATAATTTAAACATAATATATGTGTGTGTGTGTGTATGAAAAGAATCCTTTATTTTATAGCCGAAAGCATTTTAGACATAAGTAAATTTTATAAAATTTAAATCATACATTATATGATATTAAACCATTTAATTATAGGATTTAATTAATTAAAACATTTAATAAATTATATTATTTATAAAAAAAATAATTAGGCCATGAGCAATAGGAAAGCATTCACACTACAACAAAACAGGCTTTTTACAACGGGCAATGCCCGTTGTAATATGTGTTCCACAACGGGCAGCGGACCGTTGTAATAGGCGATGTTGTAATAGGTCACCCATATTTTACAACGGGCAGTTAATGTTGTAAAGACCGTTGTAGTAAACTTTTTTACAACGGTCGCCGACCGTTGTAATAGACTATAATACAAGCTTCTTTGCCCGTTGCAAAATACGATCATACAAGATGGATGGCATGTTTTACAACATTACCTGACCGTTGTAAAAAACATTTTGACAACGGTTTTCGACCGTTGTTATAGACTTTAATACAAGGCGCAAATGACCATTGTGAAAATGATTTTTACAACGGTTATTGACCGTTGTAATAGAGTATAATACAACGCGCTTTGACCGTTGCAGAAAAAATGCAAATTAAAAAAATATTACAGCAACGTATAGGTAGCACATCCATACAAATAATGAATAATTTAACAGTAATAAATATTACGCACAAACAACCAAAATCACATGCGAAAAGACTAAAAGATAGTCATAAAATTCCAACACTCCAAAAAGTCAGATAAGTTTACCTCCCAAATTCATAAAGCATTAATACATAACAGTGGGCTATAAATATCAAGTTCTAAGTACAATCATACTAGACTAAGGATATAAAGTCTTTGTGCCACACGACGGTTGATCCAACGGCCTCTTTAATAGTGGACATATCTGAATTTGGCCTAAATAAAAAAGCTTCTGGTTCCACCGCTACATCCACCCATACTTTCCAAGCTTCTGCTCCAAGCTTTACAAAATGTACCGACGCATCAGGATCAATGCTTGCTATTGTCCCCTCTGCAACTACGTTCTTTTCCCAACTCAATAGCCTGCACTTTTTTTCATCAAACCATCCACAATAACTCGTTCTTGCTAATCTTGAACCTGCTGCATATTGTTGCTATCGCGGTGTGACTGCAAGAAAAAAAATTGAAGTGCATATTAATTCGGTGAAGTTAGTCCAAAGATAAATTTAGTATCAAACTGCAATAGTAATCTCGTTAATTTCAATAAAACGTCCAAAATTTCAAAGTGTAGCCACCCTTTTTTATCACTATCCTGCTTACATAATTTTTGCATTAGTATATTACTTGTAAGTTTAACACAACATCTGGCTTGAACCAATTTTCTACCTTGTAATTTTGGAAATGGAATTGAAACTGGATCCATGTTGTCTCCATGATCTCCTTGTTTACAGTAGGCACAATACATATATATTCTTAGCTATGCTACCTAAACAAAGGAAGAAAACGCTACATAGCAAGTGGAATTTGGAAGCATCAAATGTAAGGATTTCACAGCCCACAAAGGAAGCAATTCAGAAGTGCAAACAGAAAGTTCTGGCAACAATGCTACATCAAGATGCAGAGTAAACGTTTCAGAACTATGGTGTGCTCAGTTAATATGCAGCAACCCGATGGTTGCTTTGGTAACTGCTACTCCAGCAGCACGGGAACGAAATATAGAGAATGTTTCTATCTGGAAGTCCATTTGGAGAACATAGATCGAGTTCAAGTTCATCAAGTTAACATGACCCGCAGGAGGAGAACCAAGAATAGGCAGTAATGAACACAAAAGGAATATTTGAAAAACTAAATGAAGAATGTATCCAACTATTCAAAGAAGAAAACATGGGTCTCAAACTACATCACAAAACTGTCATCGCTCTACCATTACCATCCCACTACATCACTTCACTTTCCCAAACAATCCTGCCTAACCACTTCCTCAAATCTGAAAACACCCATCACCGCTTCCTTGACCAGCAAACAAACAGCCACATTGCATGCTGAATTCCCCCTCCACCACCACCCAGCTCCCACTTACTACCCATCAATCTATCCAAACCCACAACACCTCAATCCGCAAACCACACTACTTCTCAATCACCAAGCCTACACCTTCAAACTCCAACAATTTCCAACCTACCAGTTCCAACATTCAACCCTACAACCAATTAATCATCATTCCTCTTTAAATCCAAATCGTCAATCATCAGTCCAATTCAACCACCTTCCATCACGACGGCCTAACCACAATCACCTACAACAACAATATACTCCTCCTTACTGCTTCAAACCATCAACCATCTCCCCTTCAACAACCGCAATACACCACGACTACATCACTTCCTGCACCCTATAATCACAACAACTCCATCACCACCAGCTTCATCATTCACAAACTTCCATCGCCAACGGTCCATTATTCACCGCAAATCCCCTCACGACCCAAAATGCAATCGCCATCAGCAATACCCTCTGAAATACCTCCAACAGCCTCACTACATTCATCAAAGAATCACCTTCACTGTAGCCTGAACCACCACCCTCCGCATCCTACCTCTGCATCATTTTCCCACAATCGCGAACAACCAACCAACCACACAATCAGACACACTCTATGCTTTCAAGCTGGACCATCAAGCTAACAGACCATATAAATTTACTTGAAATTTACTTGAAATTCATAATCATACATGCTCTTTCCAAAACCTATAAATTTTGTACATTGATATTTTACTTACGCTCGCTATGCAACCATTTATCATTACAAACCAACTAACAAAGTAACAATGTGAAGAGGAGTCTTTTTATATTTAAATAAAACACACATTTTATAATTCTTTGGATGGGAGACTAAAACACAATAAACCATATGTTGCATGGTGACAAATCTGACATGTGCCTAAAAAGCAACATTGGTGCAACTGCTAAACTATTATAGCTTGTAACACAAACTTTTTAGCTAAATTTTGATGTGACTCGGTGGCTTAAAAATGATCTAGTATCATTCATTCCAGGATGGCGATTAACTGTATTTAGTTGAAAACTTGCTAAGGATAGTTGATCATTCTTTTGTACTACGATAAAGCTATTGCCTATTTCATTTCTTCTGACATTAGGATAAACTGTTTTCTATATCATTACCAGCTTAGTACATATTACACTTCTTTGTTATTACAATTTGCTCTTATTATTATAAACACCTATGCTCCTTGCTCCAAATAACAGCAAAAAATATATTAGATGATGCAAGAGCATGCTTTTCATATGCACATCACTACTACACTATCATTAATATATGATTTACTGATTTTTTTTGAGAAATCCAAAGTTAAAAAAGGAAAGCCAAACAGGTAGGCATTTTAAACAACAAAATCATATCCACAACCAAAAAGAGCATGTCAAGCAAGCAATTAAAGGAAACGACAAGCATGTCAAGCAAGCAATCATGTTATGGTAATTCAGTTTCAAGGAAACGACAAGCATGTCAAGCAAGCAATCATGATTATTTATATATTCTAACCTGAGGTGTATGAGTCTGAGGCATCTCCATATCTGCCACATTATCATTTCTTCTCTGTAAAAGTACAAGAGAATACTTAGTAATTCATAAGCACATATCACATATTTATTAACAATAGCTAATTAACTATAAACTTACTGTCATGATCAAATAAGTCAAGTAGTCTACTCTTGCCTCCAAATTAGTTAACATATCCCTTTGAACTATTACTTGATTTTCCAATGCAGCCACCTTTTTTGAATTATGTGCATAACACCTATTTGAGATGGTGCTACACCAAAACCCAATCCCCTCACCCTTCCCCTATGTTCATTTCCAAAAACATGTGACACTCCATCTCCACTTACTGATGCCGTTCCATGAGAATTCTGAGCACTACTCTGCTCTTTTATCTTAGCCTACAAATTAAAATAGACCATTTCAAGAAAAAAGAAATATGAATAAACTATTGAATAAATATCTACAGTCCTATCTCAAAAGAATAAAAAAAACTTACGATGAAATCGACAACAACGGAATTTGGTGGGTCTCCATTTTTCTTTGTATGGGCTTTGCACCATAGCTCATCTCTGCTAATGTTTGATATTCCAGTTTCTTTTTTCTGCAAATAATAATAGTAAGAAGACGAACAAAAGAAAAAAAATATTGATGTAAACGTACATGCATTTCTTACCATATCTTCCGCTAATCTCGCATATCCCTTTCTTCTCATTGTATGTGGAATTTTATTTTTATCTCTCATTGCTTTGAATTTTTTGCTAGTTTCCTACATAGGAGAAATTCATTAATAAACTATGCATGTTCAGCCTAGAGGAATAAAATATGCAGGGATAACATATTTATATTTAAATCTGTATAGTTAAAAAAATTATAATGAATAAAATATAACTTGTTACCCCAAATTTCTCCGACAATTTTTCTTTAACAAAGTCGTTCCACTCTTGAACATTTTCTGTAGTATCCGGTTTTAGCATCGCTAGCCTAGAGGAAGCGTCGGGACAAGTAGAAGCTACTTTAATAGCGGAAACTAACCTCGACTTTGCCTCTCTCCATCGTAATCCCAACATCTTAAATATTAAACCCTTGTATGCTTCATCCACCATGAATCTTGACTGCACAACAAAAATAAGGTAAAAAATAAGGTACATGTTTATGTTAATGTTCAAATTTCATTACAGGTTCCTTTTAATGTGAATAATGTGATGCGACTGATTTTAGAACAGAAATAGTGTTTTTTTAATGTTAAAATCTTGTTTCCTCTTCATTAACGTTCAAGTGAATTTCCAATATAGTACAATGATAGAGTATATATATGTGTATGTGTAATATATATGGCACGCAGGAATACTTTTCATTTCTTAGCATAGACAACACCCTGTGCTAGCTTACAATAAATGACAACTAGAGAAAATAATGGATTCTTGTTGCAAATAAAATAAATATATATGATAAAACATTTTTGTAAACTACAAATATAGAAAGTACGACCAATTCTCACCTGCAAAATGTTTATGACCGATTCTTCTAGTCGCAAATAAAATAAATATATATGATAAAACATTTTTGTAAACTACAAATATAGAAAGTACGACCAATTCTCACCTGCAAAATGTTTATGACCGATTCTTCTAGTCGCAAATAAAATAAATATATATGATAAAAAAAATTTGTAAACTACAAATATAGAAAGTACGACCAATTCTCACCTGCAAAATGTTTATGACCGAGTGCATTGTACTGTATACTTGAACATTATTCTACAATAAACATCAATTTCTAGTTCACATGTCTTCTTCCTATTTGCAAAATAAAATTATATCACATAAATTATATATATTATGTCTCTGAAAGTTAAAGTAGATGCCTTAATAATTTAAAGAACAAGGAAGATACTCCATACAATCAGCAAGACTAAGATTCCTTTTAACCTCAGATTCAAAAGAAATATGTTGTGGTCGAAACAGACATAATTTTAATCATTATTAGAAAAAATAAAAATAAAAAAGTGTTTGTGCATTGTGTAAATATTTTGTACTGGTTGTATTGATTCCAAAAGATTTCTAAACTAACAAGACTATTAGGTTTTTCCACATGAGAAAGTAGCAGTTCGTAATCTGAATCGATAATTGCTGCAAAAGGAATTTGTTAAAAACAAAATTCATGCAATTTTCACGGGATTCCTTTTAATGTGAATAATGTGATGCGACTGATTTTAGAACAGATACTTATGATGGCTGTAGTCGAAAATTGTAAGTATGAAACATTGCAGGTTTGTAAGCTATAGTTGTTGCATTGTTTATGAATGTTTACATTACAGGTTTGAATCAATTATATGACATAAAAATAGAAGATAAATAAGTACAAGTAGAAATTTGTGCATATAACCACCCACCACTTTATAAATAAGTTATCATGTTGTATTAAAATTTCCATCTGGCCAGTTTTTCATAAAAAAGTTCTCAGCACATTTTTCATACCTGAATACAAGTCCATAAATCTTTCTTTAAGTTTGCGTTGACTTTTTTCCAATCTGAAATCGTCAAAGGTATCATCTCTCTTGCTAAGGTACCAAGATAGGATGATAAGTGCTTGGAGTTGGAGCCTATTGGTTGACCTCGCTCGTTGAATTCAATTTCAGCCTTTTCATTCCGCATACAAGTCATCATCGTCTTCCCTCTTTTTTTCCTTGCCGTCTTTTGTTGAATATCATCATTAGAATCTAGGTTGTTCGAGGCATCCATGGCGTTGGGAGTGATATTTGGAGATCCAGTTGAATTAGGGCTAGGATTGAGATTTGAAGGCTGGATTTTATCGGGTGGAGGCTGCATTCCAGTACAGACAGGATTGAGCTTTGGAGATTTGATTTTATCAGGTGGAGGCTGCATTTCAGTATGCTTCCGAGGGGATCTTCTAATATTGCTGTTTAAACTTTGAAGAGAATGAGTTGCATCAACATGTCTTATTTCATTGATTTTCACACCAGCAGGCTTATCTTTTGCATTTAAAGTTGCAACTGCAGCTAAGGATTGCCTCTTTGCATATCTCGCTGCTACCTATGATATCTGAAATTAGCATACATGCAAAGTTTGATAAAGAAGGTTATGCTTCTGTTATAAAAAAAGGCAGAACATTATGTACTTTTAGAAAAAACGAGAATAAAGTTTCAGGGTACTGTGTTTTGATAATTGAACTGGCATAAACTTGTACATATATGTTCTAGACAGTTTTGCAAAAGTTTTTAAATTTGTAATATCATGTAGGTCACATTCACTGAGCTAAAATGTTAATCTGAAACAATTATCGTTTTCAGAACTACTTAAATCAGAATGTTCAAAATATTTATTTCAACCCTTCATTTAAAATATAATCCTCAGAGCATAGTAATTTCCATTTTTATTTGATGTTTCTTTTTATTTGATGTTTTTGGATATGTACATAAGTAAATCCATTGATTCTAAGAGGAAGCAAAATGCAGTGTATTTGTAATAAGAGATGAAATGTCAGTTTAAAAAAATTGAAGAAATGTCAGTTTAAAAAAATTGAAGTGCATATTAAAATTTTAATATTTTACCTCTCTTTGATGTTGCTCCATTTTACTCTTGATGCTTCAAGTTCAAATATCTTCTGTTAAGGGAGGAACCTAGAAAAAAAAACATAACATATATATAAATAATTAGAACATCATACTAATTAGTCATTATTGTAAAATATGAAAATCCTAATATACAATAGAAACACTCTGCAAAAGAAAGATTATTTTTTCCCAAGTTCACAAATTAAAATTCATGGTTAATAATTCATGATTAATTAATATAACTATGCATAAAACTGTCAGGTCATCAAACGTCGAGCAAAGCCTAACCAACGTCCTTGGTTGCTTTACTCAGGGACAACCTTCTCTTTGAGTCTTTCAAAGATCCTACATTAGACACAACTATCTCATCACCGAACACTTCAGACCATTCTAATACTCCAGATGTGGCCAATTCAAATCTAACTTTGTATTTTTTTTAAACTGCAGGTCTCTGATCAGTTGAATAAGGCTGAGGAAAATGTGGTTGAGCAAACAACTGAAAGTACACTGAATAACGAGCTCCAAATCCCACCTCTACCTCCAACTAAAACACATGCTAAAAAGATGTAGATTGAGATGGTGTTGTTGAAAAAAACAGGGGATAAAGATGTAGGAATATTCAAAAATATTAAAGATGCTACTGCTTCAATTGTGAGTACTAGAACTAGACTTCTTAACAAAAAGTGATTGTAAGTTGGAATGTGAAGGGTTTAAACAACCCCGAAAGATGGTTGGATGTTAGTATTTTACTTAATAAATACAATCCGTCTATAGTAGCATTGTTAGAAAACAAAATTAAAGAAAAAAGTATGTCGAAATTCACCATAATTTTTTTTGTCATCCTTGGAAATGGTACAATAACTTAACATCTTGCTATGAATGCAAAATTGTCATTATGGTTAACTTTTAATTTAGGCACAGTCATGAAGTCTCCTAAAGTGCACAACGTATGTCATTAATTTTAAACAATAAAGGTGGTGCACAAATAGCTTGTTTTTTGTTTATGCTTTTAATCTGGAATCTGACAGAAAGATTTGTGGGAACATTTAAAAAGTGGAAGCAAAAACTTTTAACATTCCGCGGTGTATAATTGGTCATTTTAACTGTGTTAGATTGATATTGACATGACCCTTTGTAACCTTGAATTTAATTCTAAATTCCCACAAGTAGAGATCACCATACTTAATCGCTAAACCAGTGACCACTCCCCCATCCTTATCAAGCTTTCACCAGATCATGCAACAACTAGCCATAAATCTTTCAAATACAACAATGCCTGAAAATTTCTTCCTAGTTATCAATAACCAATCAAAATCGTTTTCAATCCATAATAAATAGCAATCCAATGTTTAGCTTCATCGCTAAGCTTAAAAGAATAAAGAATGATCTTAAACACTAGAATCATAACACAATTAGCGTTAGTAAACAGTGTGAAATCCTCAAAGATAACAAGAAGTTATATCTCTAAATCCTGAATAGTCTGCAAGATCAAACATTAATTCAGGATTATGAAAATAGCCTAGCTCTATTGCAATCAACTCTAGAAGCTGAAGCAATAGAAAACATGCAAAAATCATCTAGCTTACGAACGAGGATCAATGCCATAAAAAATTCATGCAAAAATGACAGAACAAAAACAAAACACAACTTAACAATCTCATAGATGAAATAACATAATCGAATAGAAGAATTTGAACCTGCGTGGTAGACCGGTCTCAGTTGCGAATCACTTGAATTCCCAAATCGAAAACCCTAGCTTCAGCGCGCAGGCAAACGAAAGTGCATACAAATCGAAAATTAGTTACAATGGTGTTTTTATCTCAATAAAAATTCGAGTCTGGGGAGAGAGCTAGCTAGCTTCAGCCCTAATCACGTTGTCGATAAACACGTGACAAACCACGTGAGAATTCGTAGTACGTTTATTACAACGGCCATATAGAGAGTGTTGTAAAATATACATCTATTACAACGGGCAGAAGCTGGCCGTTGTAATATCGCTTTATTACAACGGACAAATAACGCAAGTTGTAAGAAAGGAGTTGGACAGAGCATCTATTACAACGGTTCTAAAACGACCGTTGTAATATTTGTCTATTACAACGGGCAATATATGCCCGTTGTAAAAAGGACGTTGTAATAGAGTATTTTTGTTGTAGTGTCATATACAAAATAATTTTTTTCCTTATATGCATACACACACATACATACATACATATATATATATATATATATATATATATATATATATATATATATATATATATATATTTATGTATGTATATGTGTATTTGTGTGTACATACTAGTATGAAGCCCGTGCCAATGGCACGTGTACGAAATTTTCTACATACAGATCATGATGTTATGTGTTGTATGAACGCAAAGCTTGGTTGCTTAAATTATTGTATCTAAACATAAAGAAATATATTTTTGAGAGTAAAGGAATATATTGCTTTGAGATTAGTCATCTTAAAGGGTATTTGTCGATATGTACATAAAATCTTATTCTTGAATCCAAATGCATGTGTGCTTGATATGCGCACACACTTATATCATAATAAATGAAATCTGATGTAGTAATAAATTTGTATTATCTCTAATAACGTCAACATCGGTTGCACTTTAAATAACCAATAATCTTACATGCGTCACATTTCTCAATTGAAAAATAAAGCAGGTTTTCAGCAAGAGTTATAACAATAATAGTAAGAAGGACAAATTCTATCACCTTTAAAAAGTCAACAGAGGATATATGAAATATAAAAACATTGACTATATACAATCAACGTTCAATATCCATTGATGGATAACCTATTTCCATTTGCTATGCACCTGCATTTATATGCCATAGTTTTCGATTTTGGTTTGATCTAAAGAAAAATCACCATGGACTAAGAAGAACCACCTCATCTAACTTTTGTTCTCTCTTGAGTCACCTATAAACAGATCAAGAATCATGTTAGTTTCTACATATTTACATAATCTTATATGATATGATATGTAAAAAGTATTATAAAACCATGCAAAAGCAATAGGAAAAAGTCCAAACGGTTGCATGCTTGCTCCAATTTAGCTTCGAATTCCTACATTTATGTGTGATGTAATAAATAGTCAATCCCAATAGGGAAACAGTGAACTTTTCTTCTTATGATGTAAGTAAAGTACCGTTGATGAAGAAATCGAGCTCTGAACTAATTCAGTGAAGATGACTACAGTGCTGAATGAGAAATAAGTATAAGTGGATTATTTTAATCCAAGGATAAACCACCTTAATAAGAAGCGAATGAATAACATCGATAGTTATGAAACATTGATTCATACCATTTTGCAATATGTATAGGATAAACACTACAAAAGAAGCACTGTTTAGCGACGGCTATTAGGCGTTGGCGGCCGTCGCTAAATGGCGTCGCTAATTATCTCGTTGCAATAAAAGAAAGCGACGGCAAAAGCGACGGCTCCGTCGTTCTTTTTGCAACGACTTGTAACGGTTAATTGTCCACGTGGAATCAACCGTTGGGGTTGTTGGTTTCCCGGGTTGTTGATGCAAAGCGTTGCAATGAAAATGCTCTGTTAGCTTTAAAGTTCTTTTTATCCGTTCTAAATTTATGATTGGTATGTAGAAAACACCGATGACAGTCAAACCAAGAAATTTTCTTCCCATACTTCAATGAAAATGCTCGTGTTTCATCCGTACAATAAGGACAAGCTAGACGTTCAGATGTGCTCCAAGCTGAAAGCATGTCATACGCGGGAAAATCACTAATAGTCCATAATAAAGAAGCAAACATACGAAAATTCCTTTTTCTCGAAATGTCGTACGTTTCAACTCCTTCATGCCATAGTGTTTTCAACTTGTCGATTAGTGGTTGTAAATAAACATCAATTCCTTGTGTCGGATCATCGGGACTGGGGACGACAATCGTTAGAAACATATATGGAGTTTTCATACACATCCATGGAGGTAAATTATAAGGAGTAATAATAATAGGCCATGATGAATATTTACTACCAAACTGAGAAAATGACGAAAATCCATCCGTACATAAGCCAAGCCTAATATTACGGCTCTCTGCCGCAAATTCAGGATAAGTCTTATCAAAATGTTTTCATGCTTCTCCATCAGATGGATGTATCAAAGTTCCAATTCTTCTGGTGTTCTCACACTGTGCCATCGCATATGACATGTTGTAGTAGAAGATGCATATAACCGTTGAAGTCTGGAAGTGATGGGTAAATAATGCATCCTCTTATATGGAACTTCTTTTCCTTTCTTTTTTCTTGGTTTATATCTTTCCTCGTTACATATTCTGCATTTAGTAAGATGAGCGTCTTCTTTCCAATACAGCATGCAACCTTTTACACATGTATCTATCTTCTGGTACGGCAATCCAAAAGCAGACATAAGTTTTTTTACTTTATAATGACTATCACACATCAAATTATTAGATGGCATGTGTCGTTTTGCAGTTTGTACAACTGCTGTAAATGCAGCTTCTGTAAGATTAAATTTCGATTTCATAGTGATGTGTTCGACGGTTACAGATAATTCGGTTCCGCTTGTACATCCATCTCACAATGGCCTCTTAGCAGAATCCAATAAATCATAAAAAAATTTAGCTTCCGCGGTCGGCTCTTCGTCAACATTTTCGTTTCCATCATCACCTTGGTCAAAGGTAGGAAACATTGATCGTGCAACATCTTGCACCATGTTTTCTATAGGATTGGTCATAGTATTATCGTCCTCTAACACTACAGGATTATGTGTAGGTTGAACAAGTTCTCCATGACGATCCCATAAGTAATAATTCGGCAAAAAAATAAATTTGTACAAATGTACTTCTACTACATCTGATTTCCAATGTTTCAGATGTTTGCACTTACTACACGGACAACGAATGTCTACGTTATTTCGATTATTAGACTGAGCAAATCTAATAAATACTTGTACACCGTTACAGAAACGTTCTTTTATTGATCCTTTCATACCTTTTCGAGGTTCATACTTCCAACTACGATCGAGAAAATAATCGAACATATTTCCTGATTTGTAAAATGTAGGTTAGAAGATTGAATAACACACTTCATATTAAAGTCTTGTAAAAATTCATATATAACCATTTACTATTTTAACAAATTCAAATAAATATTGCATTCAAATTTTCAATTCTTAAGTTTATTGTTTTTTTACTTTGACGGTCGGTTATCCTACTTCCCATTACAAACACAATAACGTAATCATATTTTATAAATCATTTCAGGTTAAACGATTCTAAAAAATTTCGGCAGCACTTCCCTTTATTCCATGTATCGTACACAAATGCGTGTACACAGGGAAAAAAGGAAGTGCCATCGAAATTTTTTGAACCGTTTAAACTGAAATGATTTATAAAATATGATTACTTTATTGTGTTTGTAACTTGTCCAAATACTAGGACAAATCCAATAAATGTTGTATCAGATAAATATAGATGTCCGTTCTGAGGAAAAACGAATATCCATATAACGATCATATACAACACTTGTCAGACGGGGCCAAAAATTCTCTAAGGGGTTCACATAAATAAAGCACAAATAAAAATATATTAATATTGAAGTATTAGTGGTCTATAGTGAAATAATGATCTTAAATTTTTTTTAGTAATGTAGCCAAATAGAATTCGTTTAATTATGAATCAAAATCCATGCGAACTATCAGTAACTCGGAAAATATGCCTTATCTCGCAAATGGGAACTATGAGTTACTATTTTAACAACTGCAAAAACTATTTTATAATTCATTTAACTACTTAAATATTTATTAATTAAATCTAAATTTTTAAAACATATTTTAACTTTTGTTTAACTACATAAATTTTAATTAACGATTTTGTGAACTAAATAAGTAGTTAGCACTTACAACAATATAACAAACATTCTCGTAAACTTATCAATAAACATATTATTCAATAATCATGGACTATTTTTTGGATTTTAAATTAGCCATAATTTTTAACAACATAGTAAACAATAAATTCACTAATTAATACCACCAAATCAACACTAATTATCATCACCTATTACGCAATAATCACCATTTTCAAACACATAATCAACTAATTTTCTAAATTAGGTTTACCATTATATACTCAATTCAAATAATAAACTATATACCATAAACTAATAACATATATTCATCAATTCCAAACCCCTAAATCATCCAATTCCAAATCCCTAAATCATCAACTAATTTAATTTAAACCTAAATTAAACAAAGATAATGCAAAATAGGAGATACCTGCAAGTTTGGAGAGGTTGAAATTAGCGAAGGAAGATTGTGACGGCTCTTGGCGGCGGCTGGTGGCGGATCTGAGGGGATTTGGGAGTAGATTGGGGGAGAGAGTAATGAAACTGTGTTCTCTCGGCTGTAGGTTATGAAATCGCGATAAGCGACGGCTAGCAACGGCTAGCAACAGCCGCTATTTTTAGCCGTCGCTAGGCTTTGTCGCATTTTGAGGCCCTTCTAGTAGTGAAAATAGTATGTACTCCCTCACCTTGCATCTCATCTGTTAAAGCTGCATCTCACGCTAAATTATCATTAGATTTTACACACGTTCTAAGTTAGTGCTTCAATTCGATAATACAATTTGATTGATATTTACCAAATGGTTAAGAAAAAGAAAATATAAGAGATTTTTATTGACTTTGTTGGCTTTTAATGGCTAATAAATTAAATCATTCCAAATTAGTAACGATATTACTCCACCATTAATATCATAAATATATGGCAAATGTACAATATTGAATATAAAAAAAAATAGTATGACGTTTTTTTACCAAATGAACTCAACAAAGTTGCATTTCTAATAATTTATGTTTGTAAATATAAAAGAATATGAATGTTGCGCTAAAATTCATGTTGATAATAAGATAATTCAGTTTTGCAACTTGAGGAAAAAAAATATTTGGTAAGAACCTTGATAATCAAATAAAAAATAATAGGTTAACTTACTTAATAAAGTATGACGTCAAGCAATCTACTGATATAACGTCACTTACTCAATCGGTAGGAAATTCCAAAATTATCAGGAATTAAAATAAAAATAGAAAGTACGACATGAAAAAGAAAACAACATAAATAATATTTTTTATTATAAACCCAAAAATTAGTTATGACTACTATAATTAGAATAAAATAATATGTTATGACAAAAGTAATTATGTACAAAAGCTGCAACATGCACCCAAAAATTACATATAAGAAAATAGGGGGAAAATTTATTTATTAAAAATTTGCATAAAGCATTTAGCAATTAATATAATCAATATAATTATACCATGTACAAAGCAGATTTATACCATGTCATATATTTGTCCATTTATACCATAGTTGGCATGTTATTCATAGGAATTCAATTAATATTACAAATTCATAAATGCTTGGGCCAAACTAGTTAAGGAATATAGCATAAATAACAAACTCGTAATGATAGCTACGATACCATATATATGTCCATTTGTTTATACCATTTTCGTTTATAATATTTTCTTTGTTAAACTCGGTAAGACCTCATGATTCAGCATGACCAAAACTCACCCAGTCACACCATGTCTCAAAGCTTTACCATTGCCTTCCAATACTGAAACTAATCCCTTACTGAAAAAATATAGAAATTTAATATTCACTAGTGGAAGATGCACGATGCAAATAACATCAATTATGGTAATCAATACATCAAGAAAAATTGTACAGATGGGCAAAATCAATACAGCTGTATCATGGCATAAATCAAAAATAAAAATTTCAAGCCATGATTCATCTAGAACAAAAACTAACATAGTTTTTCAAAAAATGCAAAGCGCAATTATATTTGCAAAATAAGGAAAGGCATACATAGGACTATGGTGATTAAGTATTGCAAACAGTTAAAACGTTAGTTATGTGACGTAGCTCATAGTAGTTGCAAGACTATGGTGATTCATGCAAGCAACTAAAGGCATACATAGGACCATTGGGTGCATTGACTACTATCTTGGCTGTTTCATATTAAATCAATGTCCTATATAATACCTGCTATGTATGAGAACAGATTTGATAAGATCAAATTTGGCACAAAAAAGTTTTAATAAAACAATCAACAATGACTATTTATTGCTATATCCTTTGCTATTTAACAAAGTATTATTACCATAATTTTAGAATCCTAAATAATACAATTCTCTAATATAAAAAAATCCGTTTACAAAAGATTTATTTAGGCTCAAAATGGTTGTCCTGTAAATTATATCTTTAATGTTGTATTGATGCAAAGAAAATAAGGATAATTCTATTTTTAAATGCACTAACTCATCCATATTAAGGTAACTTTAGATAGACGTAAATCAATATTACAATAAAAATTGAATGCTTACCATATTACTTAGTGAAGTAGCGGCGTAATAACAAAAATGTGTGATACGGTGAAAGTAGCAGTCGATGGAATGAAGAATACTGAAATGCCGAAATTCGTTGATCCGAAGATGCCGAATTCTAGGTATCTCTGACACGTTGATCACGCACGATACCGTGAAGAGAGATCTACAATTCTTCGAGCGTTGATCAAGCGCACTTGATGCCACGAATTGGCTTCACGATCGTTGAATCGAGCGCACTCGATTGACCGAAGGTGGAGATAGGAGATCACACTCGACTACCAATTGGATGAAAGCACAAAGCTAACAAAGGAAATTTTATTTCAAAATCAACAACCATTTACAATGGCATTACATCCCTATTTATAGGGTTTACAACACAACACAAATGACTTAAGAAAATTACAACACACAACAACACATTACAATTCACGACTTAATAGAGTATACGACTTAAGATAGGTCGTTAACGACCTAAAAAATAAAGTTTGCGACCTAGTTGCTTGCGATATTGCCTCGTTCACGACTTAAGCTATCTTCGGCAGCGACTTATGGAAGGAATTTCGCGACTTACTTAGGTCGTCCACGATCTACTGGGTTTTCCTCAACGACTCAAGGCATCGCGACTTAGGGTTAGAGAGGAACGACTTACTGGAATCGGCAGATTTAATTCGGGGAAGGGTTTAAGTCGCGGTGGCGACTTAGGTTTAGGTCGTGGAATTGAATCGTTGTGGATTTTAGGTCGCGGTGGAGTTGATTCGATGTGGAGTTTAAGTCGCGGTGGAGTTGGTCGCTGCTCGCTGCCTGCTAAGTCGTCTTCGCTAGGTCGTCGCTCGCCAAATCGTAGCTCGCTGAGTCGGAGCTTGCTAAGTCGGAGCTCGTTGGGTCGTAACTGGTTAAGTCGGAGGCGATTCAAGGTAAGCGTCGCTGCATCATCCTCCCCTTGTTGGAAAGAATTCGTCCTCGAATTCACACTCTCGTCATCTTCGACAAGTTCCTCCCCATAATACGGAATTAAGTGTTTGACATTGAAAACATTAGCCATAAGGAGCTGATCCGGCAATTTCAACTTACAATTATTCTCACCAATTTCCTTCACAATTTCCAAATGACCCATTCCACCGGCATCTAGCTTGTTGTATGTACCAACAAGAAATCGTTCAACCATCAAGTAGATAGATTCGTTGTCCCTTTGCGTCTTCATCAAATCCGATACAGAATCCATACTTTTGTCCACCCATGAACTAGTATGTATAGGTAATGACATACATAATTCTGACTTCGTCGCGGTCTCTTTTGAAATTTGATAACTCTGACTCTTCTGAACAAGCCTTTCGACAACTTTTCTGATTGACGGTCCAAAACAAAACATTGTCACCAACTGCTTGGTATGATAACTGTCCATGTGTCTTTCTACACGCACATCTTTGATAACTTTTATTCGCCAACTGTGATCAGGAGTATACAATTGCTTTCCTTCGAACAGAAACCCATCAATCAATCTTCTCAATTCTACATGCTCTGTCGGACACATATGTCTACATGGCATACACGGTACAATAGCACTTGACATTTTATTAACATGATGTACGTTCCTTAGTGGCAGTAATTCTTTGAACATTTCTGCAGAAACTACATCTTTACATTCATTCACCATTGGCTTAACCTCTTCGATAATTTCAACACTTTTGCTGGTTTCAATTTCATTCAACAAGAATACTTCTGCACTACCCTCCACTTCTTTAACAAGCTCTTTTGTAGATTGTAGACTAGTCGAATCCACCTCCTTCATCAACAAATTACCCTCTTCATCTCCTGACTTACTTTCTTCACCTTCATCCAACTTTGCTGACTGTGAATTTTCAACCTCATGTTCATCGGATTTTGTTGGTTGAAAATCAACAACTTCATCTCCGTCAAACTTTGGTGATTGAACACTATCGACTTCATCCTCCACATCAACAAATTCCTTTAAAGACAACAAAGTTTTTAGCTCCTCGATTTCCTCCAATTTGTTTTTATTCTGTTGACGTCTTTTAGGAACCAAAATGATTCGTGTATCCTCGAACATAAAACTGTAGCTGTTTGTGCGTCCATCGTGTTGCACAGCTCTATCTTATTGCCATGGTCTTCCTAACAATAGATGGCATACGTCCATGTCAACCACATCACACCAAATTTCATCTTTGTATTTCTTCCCAATGGAAAAATTAATACAAACTCTTCGATTAACCTTCACTTCCCCTCCTTTCCTCAACCAAGCTAATTTGTAGGGTTTAGGATGCTTCTCTGTTTTCAATGACAACTTCTTTACAGCTTCTGAAGAAATGATATTATCATAGCTTCCTGCATCGATGACAAATTTACAAACTCTTCCCAAGATAGTGCACGTTGACTGGAAAATGTTACTCCTCAACCAACTTGAATCATCCTCTTGCTTTGGTGTCAAACACGATCTCCTCATCAATAAACTACAACCCTCATCTCCAGACAATAATTCTTCGTCTTCAACTGGTAATGAATCGACACAGTCTACCTCTACATTTTCATTCTCAATCTCCGCAATCATTGCTCGTTTCTTTGGCTTTGGACATTCATTGCTTTTATGGCCCCACTCTTGACAATTAAAGCATTTGAGATTACTATTGACTTTTGCTTTGCTGGCTTCATTCACATTCGACTTACTGACGACTTTGGAAACATCCGCACTGTTACTAACATCCTTGTTCTGGTTGTTGGAATTTGTAAACACACCACCTCCTCGTCTTCCCTGTTTTTCCCAAGCCAACGCTTTCTGGTGTGCTTCCGCTACAAATCTGGGATCAAACATGTTAACCATATCTTGAATCTGCATTCGCAACCCTCCAACAAATCTAGCTATTAATTGTTCCTCTGTCTCCATAATATCGTTCCTTGCAATCAGTTGATAAAATTCGTCAGCATAGTCATTCACAGATTTCGTCCCCTGTCTCAAGTTTTGCAACCTCTGATACATAAGCGATTGATAATTATAAGGTAAGAACGTTGCTCTCATCAATTTCTTCATCTTTTCCCATGATTCAACCCTTGACTTCCCCATCCGTTCTCGTGTAAGCTTGGTTTGCTGCCACCATGCCAAAGCTCTACCCCTCAACCTTGTACCAACCAACTTCACTCTACGATGTTCCAGAACTTCCTTGAAGTCAAAAATCTCCTCCACATTAGACAACCAATCCAAAAACTCCTCAGCTTGCAGACCACCTTTGAATTCTGGAATTTCAGTCTTCATCCCAGATTCCCACTGGTGATCGTACTCCGACTGATTTCTTCCTTGTCCACGTCCTCGTCCATGAACACTACCACCATCATACTCTTCTTCACAATCCGATGTATATCGATGTCGATCCTGACCACCAACATCTCTACCACCACCATTCCTTCCACCAACATTCCTACGATCTACATTCCTCCGATCTCGATCAGTCACATTTCTATCCCGACTTCGATCATCAACATTTCTATCACAATCTCGATCCACGCTTCTATGATCACTATCAACACTTCTCTCTCGATTTGAATGTGGTGAAGCTCTACTTCTCCCATGGCTCGATTCAGGTGATACTCTTCTCTGATTTTGACTCATCTCCAACATCATCCTCTCTAATCGACCAATCCCTTCATTAATCTTCTCATTGAAATTCTCGTTGATTCTTTGCTCCATCTCATCGGCTTCTTCTCTCCCATACAAAGCATCAATGTTGCGATAACGGTTATCTCTTCTCGGAGGCATGATCACTCTTCAACAAATTCCAATAAAAAACTTCACTTCGATCTAAAAATCTTCAAATCAAAACTACCCACTTGTTGAAATCTTCAAAAAAAATCCAAACGAACAAATCTCTTCAAAATCTCAATAACCCACTTCTCCAAATGATGTAAATCTCGCACAACTCCAAAAATCTACGCAAACTCCTTGCGTTCTAGCTCTGATTCCAAATGACGCAGCGGCGGAATAACAAAAATGTGTGATACGGTGAAGGTAGCAGTCGATGGAATGAAGAATACTGAAATGCCGAAATTCGTTGATCCGAAGATGCCGAATTCTAGCTATCTCTGACACGTTGATCGCGCACGATACCGTGAAGAGAGATCTACAATTCTTCGAGCGTTGATCAAGCGCACTTGATGCCACGAATTGGCTTCACGATCGTTGAATCGAGCGCACTCGATTGACCGAAGGTGGAGATAGGAGATCACACTCGACTACCAATTGGATGAAAGCACAAAGCTAACAAAGGAAATTTTATTTCAAAATCAACAACCATTTACAATGACATTACATCCCTATTTATAGGGTTTACAACACAACACAAATGACTTAAGAAAATTAAAACACACAACAACACATTACAATTCACGACTTAATAGAGTATACGACTTAAGATAGGTCGTTAACGACCTAAAAAATAAAGTTTGCGACCTAGTTGCTTGCGATATTGCCTCGTTCACGACTTAAGCTATCTTCGGCAGCGACTTATGGAAGGAATTTCGCGACTTACTTAGGTCGTCCACGATCTACTGGGTTTTCCTCAACGACTCAAGGCATCGCGACTTAGGGTTAGAGAGGAACGACTTACTGGAATCGGCAGATTTAATTCGGGGAAGGGTTTAAGTCGCGGTGGCGACTTAGGTTTAGGTCGTGGAATTGAATCGTTGTGGATTTTAGGTCGCGGTGGAGTTGATTCGATGTGGAGTTTAAGTCGCGGTGGAGTTGGTCGCTGCTCGCTGCCTGCTAAGTCGTCTTCGCTAGGTCATCGCTCGCCAAATCGTAGCTCGCTGAGTCGGAGCTCGTTGGGTCGTAACTGGTTAAGTCGGAGGCGATTCAAGGTAAGCGTCGCTGCATCACTTAGCACCCTTCCCTACAAATGTTTTAGAAAGCTGCAAATATTAAAGATCATACACATGTCGATTGAATTTCTCACAACCATGAAAAATACTTATTAGTGTTCAAACGATCTGATGGACACCTCCATTACTTTCACATAATGATGCTTCATTAATACACCAGATGATTCTTCTAGTAATATTCCCACTAAAATTAGAAGGACGTTTAATTGATTTAGACAATGTTTAGTCTGTTAACTTAAGTTATGCAGTATTACATTTCATAAAACATTTTGTATGAAAATATTTACAAAATCTAAATATGTTATTAATGCAAATAAATGTGTGTGTAGCATGTTTAAAAATGGATAATAATGTCGATCTTTATCAATATGAATGTCAGTTATTTGAACTAAAGTTTTTTTTTTGAAATGGTACTTTATATACAACATGTCACTGGGACAACATATCACATGTCAATAAACGTTCGAATCACGCTACGCAAGTTTCGAACTTGTGACCTCTCGCACCAAAGCCGAATCACTTAACCACTTGGACAATGGTGCTTGTCTATTTGAACTAAAGTTCATATTTACAGCTTGTGACATTCAGAATTTATTATAAAATGTACGGAGATGCACTTCACATATGAAATATCATCAAGAAAGGAAAGTGACCAAAAAACCAAACGTACCCTGAATGGAGTGTAGGTCTTGCTGCTATTAAGTTTAATATTAATCTATTATGGCCTTCTATTGAGAGGTCAAAAAAAACTTCTCATAAGCTCGCTTTCCTCATTTAACCTTACCTAACGACCATATATGGATAGTTTAAAGTAAGCATACCGACGACTTAATAAACATATAGATTTTACAATGAAAAGAGACATAAAGAATAAGTGGTTAAAAATAACTAAAATTGGTAAGGACTATGTAGTAACATACATGATTCCTATCTTCTTTGGTTATACCAAAGTGTAATCGATTATTTCTGTTTACGTACTTTACTTGATTGTTTATCAATACATTTCTCTTTAACTGCTACATGGTACACAATTCAGATAAATCAATAAATAAAATAAACCAATAAAATAAACCTGGGTTCTAGATGAATAGAAATAATGTTTCATTTCTTCACATTGTTTTAGGAAACCCGAAGCGTGTAGTTTTGTATCACTAAATCAAAATATTTGATTATACAAAAGTCATCATTGCTACCTGAACTTTTTTGACAAATCAACAATTCTAAGTGGTAAATGATCACTATACACCAAAATCCATACTTGTGTAAACTTCATTTGACAAAGCAAGAAAGAAATTCAAAAGAGGGAAACCTTAACTTCTTCATATTGCTTCTAAGTTTTTGGCCTCAATTCCTTTGAATTGCTAGGCACCTTTGATCAGTTTATGTACTTCTTCAGGTTGCTTTTCCATTTGTGCTCTATTTTTGTGAGAGAAAATCGAGGGTTTGGACATTATTTTGTGCTAGCGGAAAATTGGATGAAAGAAATGCATCATTTGGAGATCGATGATGAAGGAAGGGATACGAATTGGAGTGGAAAGACAAAGTTTTAAGGGAGATGAAAACATAATGATGAAGAGAGCTAACGAAAGCTTGTACGTGATTTATTTTTTGGAAAGATGGGTGAGTAGGAGCAATCATGGAGGAGATTCGTAGGTTAACCATTTTAACGGAGAGCATAACAGAGTTACAGCATGATACTTTTATTGACGTGGATAAATTATACCCATCTGAGATCTTTTTCTAACATGGAATCATGTCTACTTTTTATCTCTTACGTTATCTCAAAGCCATTTTATTACACACACATACAAAACCATCAATATACGACAATACATCGATATGCAGATTCACGATATCAATTTCTAACCAAGCTAGCATATGGCATGAACGAGCATATTAGACATTATAAACAAGTAATATTACCTTTCACCAAAGCCTAATTGTTTGCACCTTGAAATGAAGAATTTTTCCCTTTGAATTGAATCATGTATCCAGAAGTTGCTAGCTTCCCGAACATGGCTACTACTGATAATCGAATCGACTTTAATTTAATGTTAGAAATGCTTGAAAGGTGGAGGGGTGAGGTAGAATTTTCGGCCAGAAAATAAGAAGAATGGGAGGCTTCCTCTTCAGTTGGAAAATTAATGTTGGAGTGTTTAAGTAAGAGAGAGTTTAAGAAGTAAAAGGAGGATTCAGATCCACCTTTTTCTCTTACTCCTTTTCTTTGAATTCAAAATCCAAGCCTCCAATACCTTCACTTTGGCCGGCCTACCTCCTCAAAGTGTAGTCAAAAATTCAAGCCCCTTCATGGGCCTCTAAACCATTTCAAGTCCGAATAATATTGAACACATTTAAATCCAATTAAAATGCATCGATATCGTATATCGATAAGTGTATTTATAACTATAATATACACATTAGTTGATATTATTCAACGTACATCAAATAAATTTTATAATTAATATTTTATACATATTAATTAATTTATAACAACCATAATTTAATTATTAAATCAGGTGGTAACATGACTATTCAATGTTTCGGTTGTGTGACTCTTAGGTGTAAATTTGGCAAGCGATTAAAATTGAATAATTCAATATTAACGTTTACACATCACTTAGCATGTGATGTGACATTTTGACCATATTTATCGCTTACTTGGTTTCAGTAAAATCTGATTTTACTCTGTTAACTATTATCCAGTAGTGATAATTATTTACACCAATTATCTTTATCAAAACTATATCACTTTAGGCTTATGAAATTTGGTAACGGTCAAAATTCCAATATCATCCATATTCAACTCTATGGTCCAAACTCAAAGTACTTGGTTCAATAATAACAACTATTATTAACCGAACTGCTCTAGCCAGAGACTTTGACTTTGAGTTAACTTCGGTTGAGCATGATACTAACCTCACATAGCTGAGGAGTTGAATCCTCTTTTGAATAATGTTTCACTTCCAATGCTTCCACTGGACCCAACTATAGTTGTTCAATAGATGTCGCGCCATGGTATAATATAATTAAAGCAAAATTTCCATATTGAAGATCAACGCTATTCTCAAGTCAAGAGAACTGTCTAATTTTGTAACATTAATACACTGTCCAATGTTTGGAGAGCGTTATGTATTCTAGTCTCAATGGATTTTTCGATACATGGTCTCAATACATCTTGACTAGGAATATTTAAAATGGTATGTTTATTTTATTATGATAAATCACTCATGATTACAACAACCACTATCACGAAACATACCATTTATGGATTTTCTATTAAGTACACTTTTAATTAAATTAATTAATTAATATAATACATTATATCAAGTATATAATAGAAAGAAAACACTTTTTATTTCGAACAAGAATGGCTATCAAGTTAGATATATGTTACAAATTACATAATTGCCCTTAGGACATACCTTAATTGTATCAATCTCCCACTTGTACTTGGGCCCAGTTATGGAATCTCTATTCCATCCCTTCAGTTATTTTGATTAGACCCTTTGCGAATGGGTTTGCTATGTTTTTTTATTCATCTACTCTGTCAATCAACTCTCTTCGATGTTGTTAAACCACCTTTATCACATGGAACTATTTAGGGCATGTTTCTTGACTTCTAGCGAGATCTTATCTTTATTATTATCATATAACAATAATGTGGTATACTTAATAGTTGGAATCATCCCTAGCTTGGTTTTAAATTTGTGCATTTATATTTATACATTGCTTTTATCGTGGTGCAATTCAAGGCGATGTACTTAGCCTTTTTGTTGAATCAACCACAATGTGTCGTTTAGAACATTTCCAACTTACAACTTCTTAGTTAAGGTTTGAATGTGAATTTAACATTGACATATTATACTTAATATCACTTATGAAGTTTGAGCCTGAATACTCCTTCATAAGGAGTTCGTTGTTTATGCAAACAATTCTCTAGCATTTTGTAAATACTCGGAAATACTCTAAACTACCATTTAGGGATCTTAATTTAGATTTGATATTTTCTTCATGCATCGAACATCTAAGAAAATTATGATATTGTAGACAACACAACATACATGCTAATTCCATATTGCTAAAGCATAAGGAATCCCATCCACATATTCCTTATTAGGCATTTTAATAAGGTGTCTTTGCATATCGTTTGGGACATTTCCAACATCCTTTATACTTATATAAAAGATATAATTTATAAATCTAATATCGAGTACTGAAAAACACTGATTTTAACATTTGTACATCATTAACAATCAGTAGTATATTGTTTACTTATAGTCTAGAAATATCTATGTACCATTTAGTGGTTCATTCTTATGGACACATGTTTCCTCTATATTTTGATTGAAACAAAAACTATTCTATATTTTTATCAAAATACTTATTAAATCCTAATGCTTATAGAATGATACTTTCGTATCTTTTCTTAGATCTATCCATAAAACAACAAACTCAATATCTCTTCCACTGACTTCGAGACACTTTGGTTGTTAAGTGCAAATAGTCTATTCTAAATAACTATTTAGAATTTTTTGTTTCAACACATAAGTACCAAAACACAAAGTCATATCAGGCGACAATTTTATGGGTAAAATTCAAATCAACTTGAGCCATTGAATGATGAATCTGTTATGTTAATTTCAATAATGGAAATTTACGATGTTATTCTTATCACCTTTGCTCATTATATTCCAACTACATCAGTCTTGCTCTTGGAGGCACATTCGAAGCCGATGGATCATGTCCCTTCGAGTACAATTAGCAAAATCATATTTTGATAATGTACTTGGAATCCTTTTCAGATTTGTGCATCATACCATATCGTAGAGTTAGTACTCTTAAAGGCTTAATTGAACAACCGAGGATTATTTATTTTGGACATTGATAAGAAATTCACAGTTTTTTTAATAGTGTGAATATTTATTTGACATTCCAATGTGTTTTATTTATTTTTGGTTTAGTTAATTTCATTTCATCCCTCGCAATTAGTTTTATCCTTAGATCATATCTAAAATAGTTTTACTACCAATAATTTTTGAAGGAAATTCTTTCGCTATGAAGTTGGTATTTCTTGAAACAACAATTATTTCTCCGTTCAACGGAATGGGTATTCATAAACATTTTATGGATTGCGTTATATATAAAACTGATTTGGTATTAGTTTACAATACTTATGTTTAAACATAAATTGGTTATCCAATAACAGTCATTCCCAAATTCCTTTAGGGGCAATCCGTACAAGATCTCCTACGAACAATTATTACATGTAGTCTTTTGACTTGCACAACTTATCAACACCTTAACCTAGGATATGTTAGAGTTTCTTATAAACCTTTGCCTTGTATGATTTTGTAAACTATTTTTTAGATGAAATTAGTTTTAACCTTGTGTACTACTCTTAAGTACACGAACTTATTATAAAAAGAGTTTAACTAAACATCACTCAAAATTAATCGTACTTTATTCAACAATATTCGATTACTCCTTAATGATACATCATTATGTATCATAGGGAGGGGTGACTTTTGGGATTAAATCTTTATTCATTTTTGGGTATATTTGGAACTCTTTCCAATATACTCACATATTCGATCAAATTGAATCATTTTATTTTCTTTTGCACGTTATTATATTTACTTCTATTTTATAGTCTATGAGCTTATTATAAACATACTGCATGTGTATCAAATACATATGTTCATATCGGTTGTTAATTGGTTTTTTTACCAAGCAGATTTTCAATGGAAGTTAGAATGTCAAGACGAAGACGAAATGATTCACGAACTTAAAAAATATGTTTAGAAGTGCAAGAAGGTGACACTTAAAAGGTTTTAAGGGAAGTAGAGCAAAGTGGACCACTAGGTACCTAGAGGTGTTTTCTCTATTTTAGACCTACTAAACCCCTTATACTCAAAATACTACCTTAGGAAACTGTCACAAAGTGCTTTTCCCAAAGAATAAGCGAGCAATTCCAAGCATTCACGAGAAGAAAGCAGGAAAAAACAAGCAGTATCAAGGAAACTAACAAAAATAACTCAACCTTCAAGGAATAGTATTTGGAATGCAATGGAACAGAGATAGGAAGCAAAATAGAATATAATGGGGAAGTTTCCACTAAAACAAACCTCTCGGTACTAAGAGGAACCTCTTGGTACTAAAAGGAACCTCTTGGTATCAAGTGGTTTTAATTGATGAATTGGCCGACTTTGGTTCCCCTGCACCAATTGACCTAGATATGGACCTTCTACTTCGTGGGTCTCTGAGTCTACCGACGAATTCCCCTATAAATACAGACTCTATAGCTACCGAAACAAGACTTTTAGGCACTCAATCTTCTTCATCTCCCATCTCGATTCACCATAGTCACCAAGGTAGACATTGTTGGCAACTCTAGGCTTAAGAATCTATCAGTCCTTTGTACTTATGGCTTTTAAATCTCTCTAAGCCTCTCAAACTCTTTCTGAAATCAATAATTAATGAAGATAATAGTGAATGTAGGCTAGAGATTGTCAAACCACTATAAAATTCTTGTGTATTCTTTAATTTTCTTATAGTATTTGCTAAATCTCAATTTTTTAAGAGGTATTTTGGTGTTGTGCCTCTTTTGATGTCAACATTTTGGTGCTTTCACTAAGAAATTGATTTTCTTGTTTAGATCTAGCTTGCTATTTTGGGTTTAGAGAGATCCAATAGTTAGGTTTAGAAGATTTACTTTGAAGAATTTGGAAACTTGCTGATAGAAGTTAATGTTTCTTCTAGAAGATCAACTGGGACAACTGCTGAGACAGCTGCTAGTACAGAAGGAACATTAGCTAGTGGTGATGAAGGAATTCCTCACCAATTAGAAATTAGTAATCAACCGGTAGTATCAGAATCAGATGCTCAGCAGAAGATGGTGCAGGAGCTTAACCAAAAGTTGGTGGATAGTCAAACGGCTCTATTGCATTGGATGGATGCTAGCATAACACTGTTGACTCAGCAACCATAGAGGACCCAGAGGAATAGATGGGATGCTTCTACTCCTAGATTTGAAGAAGAAAATTCGTCTGTCTCTGGTCAGAATAGGTGAAATAAAAGACAAAATTAGAAGGAAGTGGCCGCTAGACCATTGGAAGGAGTTATTGGAGAAGTATGAACCTTTCCCTTAAAAGAAAACCACTTAGTACCGAGAGGAATCAACTCGGTACCGTGAGGTTTTCTATGCAGCAGGGTGGACACAGTGTTGAAGCATTGGACCTATCCGATTTAGAGGAGGATGTGCAGCTTGACGGCGATGATTATGAGCTTGACATCGAATCTAATGAAGCTGGAGTTCAAACTACTGTAGCAAAACCAACCAAACATAAATGTAAAAAAAGGAGTGGTTCTCCTAAAGACTAGAAAGCCTAGACGTTAGTGGGCAAACTGAGATACTTTTTAGAGCCAAACGCTTAGCGCAGTTCCTGATAGTTGACCTATGGAATACCGTGCTAGCGAGAAATATACAGCAGGCATGGCTAAGCGACTGGTGGAAGAAAGCATAGGTAGAAAAATGAAAATGGGGGTTCCGTGCAAAGTAGAACTCCGTTTGTGGAAAAAATTTAGAGTGAGGAGTATCCTAAGAAGTTTACGATGCCGACAGTGCCATCTTATAATGGGACCTCTGATCCTAGAAACATTTACTAAAGTATGAACGGCACATGGATAGTGCCAGGGTGACGGATGTTGTTCGTTGTATATGTTTTCCTATTTTTTTAAAGCTGTTGCATCGACGTGGTTCACTAAACTCATGCTGAGATCCATTTCAACTTTTAATAAGTTAGCTAGAAAGTTCTTGGAGCAATTCCAGCTTCATTCACAACCTAAGGACGTGATGTCCTTGTAGAGTCTGTCTCAAGGACCTAAGGAGTTGCTGAAATGGTTCTTGAATCAATTTACTATTGCTGTTACAGAAGTAAGTAATCCAAAGGAAGCTCTGTTATTCATGGCATTAGTTTAGGGCATACACCTAGACATAAATTTCTATAGATGGCTGAAAATGAAGCAACCTACGATAATGGAGGAGTTCCATCGGAAGGCTAATCGGTTTATGCAATTGGAAGAGGTAAGTCTAACTTCAGAAAAAACCAATGATGAACGGTCAAAGGAAGTTATCCAGAGGAACGTGGCAATAAAACAAGCTGGAGAAAGCTCTGGTAACGCAACAGTTAATGTTGGAAATTCTGGTAACTAGAAGAAATCGAATGAAGGCCCTGGCGGTAGGTGTAACGAGAACAAGAAGCGTCCAAAGAATATGAAACTAGAAGACTATATGCCCTTGAATGATACGTTGGAAAACATATACCATGCCACTCGAGGGATCGAATGATACAAAAGGCTGCCTAGGAAGGAGGCGACCGAGTAGGAATGGCACCGTGAAAAGTTCTATCGTTTCCATGAAACTCATAGATACAAAATGAATGAGTGCTAGCATTTGAGGGTCTCGCCGAATAAGTGATAAGGAAGATTAAGCTCCAACGGTACGTTAAAGAGCCACAGGAGGGTGGTCAAGCCGCGAGACCCTAAGTGTCACCTACCTAATAGGGTCAGTCTGAACCAAGCGGAGAAGGACCTAGGCAAAATGATGGAAGGTTGGTTATCAATACGATAACCGGAGAACCTTATCCAACAGGAAAAGATTAGAGGGAAATGGAGTGGTACACAAGCTCGCTAAAATACATACCATAGGATGATTGCTTTGCCATAGAAGACAAAGCTCTAGCCAAATAGCAGAAGCTAATAACAGATGATGTTGTGTTCAGAAATAGGGATGCTGATGGAGTCGAAGCACCAACCTTCAACCCCATGGCGATAACTACAGGTATTGGATCGACAACTGTACGTCGTGTCTTGGTAGATAGTAGAAGCTCTATAAATATATATTTAAAAGGACATTCTAACAAATGAAGATTAACATGAAGGAGGTTACAACTTGTAAAACCAAGATCCAAGGATTTACAAGCGAAGCAAAATAACCAATTAGGATGATCGATCTACCTAAGCAGTTGGATGAAGGAGATCGTAGGATAGTCCAGATTTAGAAAATTGTTGTTGTGTATGAATACTCGGTATACAACTCCTTTTTGGGTTGAGTGACCTTTTGATTTCAAAACAGCTCTGGCTCCTTGGTGTCTAATGATGAAATTCCCCGTTGAGAATGGAGTCGGATCGGTAAGAGCACAGGAAGGGAATGTTATGTCGCGAAGCTAAGAGAAGCAAAGCAATAAAAGAAAGGCAAGAATGTGGATGGAAACCAAAGCATTTGAGATTCACAAGCATAACAATTAAAGCTCGAACCCCGGCTTGGGAACTATAGCAGATTTGACAAGGCTATGGATCCCAAGAAGAAGTCAAGGGGAGGGTTGCAGCGCCGGTAGAGCTAACGGTAAATATTCTGATCGATATGGATGATCCTACACGGGTTTTAAAGATTGGATCTTAGTTCGGCGCTAATTTAAGGAGGGAATTGGTTTACTTCCATCGAGGGAATCTGAACATGTTTACTGGGACGCATTCAGATATGTTCGGGATATCGTTGGAGAAAATGTGTCACGCACTGAATATCGATCCAAAGTTTACATTGGTCAAAAAGGAAAGCCGCAGTCTGGGTCTGTAGCGATCCGTTGCGCTGAAGGAAGAAGTGGATAATATAACAATCCACATTTTCGACCCCCAAATATCGACACTAATACATCCATGATATTCGTGTGCCGAGCATCCAAGTGCCAGAAAGACAAATTGTTAGGGTAAAATAAAAATGAAAAGAAATCGAATAAGAAAGAAGGAACATAATATCAAAATCCCACAACGGAACGATGACACATAATATCAAAAGACAGTACAAAACTATCACTCTAAGACACGAAGCATTTTAGAGTTACAATTCTAAATACTATCATCAGCCTGGACAGTTATAACAGCATGTCCTCACAAATGCTGATATGTACAATATAGTAATGTGGCGTAAATAAGAATACTACATTAGATATAACATCCAGTTCGTCTCCTCGAGCTTCAATGAACATCAACATTAAACCTACTTTTCTTGGACTACTCAAAAGAGTACACGAGGAATTTAGAAAAAACAAAAACCATGTCAGACATAAGTCTAGTATGAGAAACTCAAGAATTATGGCCGCATATAACAATGCTTTTGAAATTGCACGAAATGTCGTAATGGTTATCCCTTCAAAAGAACCACTCATCTAATAAGTACGTAAGGTGATATAATAGATAATGTCTAGGGTGAAGAATATAACAAAAAAATAGCTATGATGCTTACATTGATCACACCACAACAATATTGAGGGAACAATAAAAACCGCTAAGGTATGTTTGGATAAAGGATTTTTCACGGTGATCTCTCCGGTGAAGCCGAATCCAAACTCCATGCACAAGGATCAGAAGTTACCTTCTGAGTGTCATATATCTTTAGATAAAATATACCATAAGGCAAACACAACTGGCCCATGCACGAACCTATGGAACCATGTGGAACCAAGTATCGTCAACTCCCGCATGCAACATCGATAACATACTCTAGATTTAGAGTTACATAACCTATCGCGGGTTAGCAAAACCTTAGGTAGTGCGCCCTACTCTAACTTTATCCATTTTCGATGTCGAGGTCACATTCAGCATCTCTCACATGAGTCTTCATCACTCGAACTGAACACGAATCCCTAAATGGATTCCAGCATCTTGAACAAATCAAGAATCACCACATGGATTGAGCATCTTGAACAAATCTCGAATCTCCACATAGATCCCAGCATAAGTCGTCCAACGAATGCTATGTTGACATCTCCCTTGGAGTTTTCCCTTTTTTAACACAAAAAATAGAATTTAATGTTCCAAAAAGAATTGGCGGATTTTTTTTGGGTCTTATTGGAATTGGGACCCCAAGGAAACTTGGGCATTTATTACTTGGACCATACCGCTATTAAAGAAGGGGATCTTGTCAAGCGCACTGGATCCATTGTGGATGTTCCTGCGGGAAAGGCCATGTTAGGCCGTGTGGTCGACGCGTTGGGCGGACGGGAAGTGGTGTTTCCAGTGGCGGACGGGTGAGTAACGCGTAAGGTTTTTACTACCTATTCACTCTGCGTAGATTGCGCGGAAAGAGCAAGTTGCCAGAGTACGATTAACCTCTGGATTTGAAATCACTGCTTCCCGACTGGGTTAACGGAAATGCTTTCTCTGCCATGACTTGAAGGGTGAGAGGAATAGTCGCACCTAGGCTAGAATTTGATAGAGAATTCCTCTATCTAAACTGGCAGTCTGTTCAGGGTTCCACACTCAATGGTGGCAACTAAACACGAGGGTTGCGCTCTCATCGAGCAGTTAGTTCTCTCTGACCTCGGAGTACCGATCGGCAGAAACGAATCAAATTAGACAGTCCCTTTTGGCTCCGGTGGCGACTCATTTAGGGGCCTTAGCTGGTGATCCGGGCTGTTTCCCTCTCGATGTAATGCGATGGTCATCGGTTCGAGTCCGATAGCCGGCTTTTTTCTCTCGCCATACACACTCCAGTGCGGGGACAGGATGGGACAAAGGGTCGCGATCCCGCGAGGGTGAGCTAACTCCAAAAACCCGTCCTCAGTTCGGATTGCAGGCTGCAACTCGCCTGCTTTTTTTGAAACATTCCCGGTAGTTTTAGTAGATGGAGATGGAATTGTTCGGGCAGATGTTCCTTTTCGAAGGGCAGAATGAGATCGTAATAATGAATCACGAGTTAGAATTTCATAGTATGAGATTCTCGTGGATTGTTGGGAACGTCCGTCTCAGCCGAATGCTAAGAGCTAAACAATTATGGAGAACTCTAAAATCTTCATCAAACCTTATTCCATGATATTTCCATAAGATTCCTCTTTCTTATTCTAGCATCATTGTGGTAAAGGTCGTAATGCCAGAGGAATCATTACCGCAAGACATAGAGGGGGAGGTTAACCTTAGGATTGATAATTCAACTCTATAGCACTCTACTTTACAACCACTTTCAAAACATAGAACCCGTATATCAGTTTTGAAGTAGTTTTCGATAAGTAAAATACTTACCGATCCCGGTCTCTTCAAACTAATCGATGAATTTCCGATCAAGCTTGATGGTCGACTAATCGACTATCAAGTTCAAAATAGAGATCATATATGGAAACCAAGTCTCTTATACTTATCACGTTTCCGACCTTTTCATCTTATACCATCCCTCGGTCAAGAGTGAAGCCGGTAGGTTAGAGCACTATTACTTATATCTCTACTCGAACATCAGTCTTAACTCTCACAGATAGACAAGCCTACTTTATCGGTTTTTAGTGTTAAGTATATGACTAAATACTTTTCATAAACGGATAAACACACAAAGCACGAACAAGTCACTTAAAGCATGATTAAGCCACATAAGCGACATCTAATACCCTTTTATTTAATTAATACTTTTATTAATTAAAACATCTTTTATTAGTAAAACTTCTTTTATCTAATAAAACTTCATTTATCAGTCATTACTATTCATTTACACTCTTTCAATACTTCAAAAAGTATTCATATACTTATCTCAAATGGTATAAGTATATTCACAAATCATTAACAAGATTTCTTACTTTAAACTTTACTTTTTCTATCTTTTTCCAAAAGATTCCATACTTATAATTTCCTTCAAAATATCCATTTTAAGGATCTAAGTACTTTCACAAATCCATTCAAAAGGTTTAAGACTAATGTTACTTAAACATTGTCACTACAAACCCAAAACCATTTCACTTATGCTTATCTTTAAAACATTGTTCTAATGATCTTTTTACATTCATAAGTATAATAAAAAGGGTTAAAGACAAATGTTATTAACATATTGTCACAACAAACCCAAAACCATTCCATACTTACATTATCTTTAAAACATTCATTTAAAGATCTAAGTTAATATTTGGTTAAGTTTGGTATTTGACAAGTCAACCATCTAGTTCTAAAGAAGATCTTATATGGAAATCACGGTTCGTATACTTAACTCATTTTCGACATTCCAACTGCTATCCCTCATTCAAGATTGAAGCTAGGTAAGCTAAGAATTGGTTGCATACCAAAGTCTTGTCTAGACACTTCATTCTTGACTCTCACAGATAGATAAGTCTACCTCGTTGGCTTTTAGTGTTAAGTACAATATTGATGAATTTCCTAAATGAGTAAACGAACAACATGATTAACACATTTCTAACATTCCCAACTTAACTATTCCTCGATTAAGAGGGAAGACGGTAGGTTAGAGCTCTATTGCTTCTATCCCTAATCGAACAACAATCTTAACTCTCAGAAATAGATAAGTCTACTTCGTCGGCTTTTAGTATTAAACATAATTAATTATTTTATGAAACATTTATATATATATACACACTTTAAAAATACTTATGAATAGGTTTAAAATATCTATATAAAATATTAGTAGATAATAACTAATTATAATTGGATGAAAATAAATAAAAACATGTTTTATATTAAAAAACCTCTTTACTTTAAAAATTCATAAGTTATTATTAAAAATATATTTAAAATTCAAACCAACTTTAGAATACTGAAAAATATGTTAGAAAACATCCCTAAAAATATTAAGGAAAAACCAAATTTAAATATCATTTTTAAACACCTAAAACCATAAGCAAATCACTAAAACATTTATAAATGCTATTAAAAGTCCTTGATAGAGAATAACATAGAAAAGCATGAACTTTATGACCAGTTTTAACTACTTAAACAAATTATTTAAGACATGAAAATTTTATAGTAAGTACTACCCTATGGTACTTAAAAACCATGTAAAGAAACCCCTAGAAATAATTTACAATTTTTTTTGGAAAATTCCCAAAAATAATAAAATGTTTATTTAGCGACATTTTTTACTCCAACTTTAGCCATTTGGTTCGACCAATTTCAAAACCTTTTAAACTCCAATTTTTTTTCTATAATAACTACACACATAATAATATTAAAAATTCAAAGAAACCCCTAAGGATGTCTTTCAAATTAATTAAAAAAATATTCACAAAACAAGACATTTTAAAGTGCTCATATAGCGACCTTCTTCTCGCTATAACATTTTGCAACTTTGTTTCATGAGCTAATGAATCATTTAAACTTCCATATTTTGCCCATAATAAGTACACCTATATTAATTATTAAAAATGCAAAGAAGATCCTAGGATGTCCCTCAGAGTTAACTTTGAAAATCGTAGAACACAAGGCATTTTCAAAGTGCATCCATAGCGACCTTTTCGCTTCTAACTTTCAAAACTTTGGTTCACAATTTATATTACTTTATGTTTGCGCCAAAAATGGTCACAAACCCCAAATGTCGTGAAAGCACCAGTGTATGAACACAAATCAGCAATATGTAATCACAGATCTCAGATCTAAGTATTGTAGAGGGTAAAAATGAAGAATAATAAACTTAAAACATAAAGAAATAGACAGAGACACAAGATTTATAGTCGTTCGGCGATCTTGCCTACGTCCACTTTGAAGTTGATGACTTTTTTATAGTGGTTCTGTGAAGGCTTATGAGCGAGTCGAAGTAGACACTCTGATGGATGTGGAGCGGAGTGAGTCGAAGTGGACACTCTGATGGATGTGGAGTGGAGCGAGTCGAAACGGGCTCGAGGCGGAGCGAGTCGAAGTGGGCTCGAGGCAGAGCGAGTCGAAGTGGGCTCGAGGCTGAGCAAGTCGAAACGGGCTTGAGGCAGAGCGAGTCGAAGTGGGCTCGAGACAGAGCGAGTCGAAACGGGCTAGAGCGAGTCGAAGTGTGCACTTTCGATGGTTTCAAACTGGAGCGAGTCGAAGAGAGCAGCCTTGAGGGACGTGGAGCGAGTCGAGGTTGGCTTTTCCTGAGTGTTGCGAAGCGAGTCGAAGGAGCGAGTCGACCGACAATTGATTTTCATCCAATCTTGTATCGCTCATAACTTGAGCATACAAACTCGGATTGACTTGAGATTTGAAACGTTGGCTCTCATGGCTTAGCTTGTCATGTCCTACCAATTTTGGCTCGATCCGGACTCGGACAAAATTCATCGATATCCGTAGTGAGCTCGTATACAACTGATCTCTAGGACGGGCCGTCGCTGGTTACTAGTCAATTCTTTGGTATTACGGCCTTGCCAAAAGGCGGGATAACACTTGCCCCCAAAACATGCCTTGTGATAAGAAGGTGTGTTTTGAATAGTTCAGAATCCGATACCCAAAGTCCATAGCCATATCATCCAAGTGCATCGCTCTTGACTACTCCGAGTCGACGTTTGATTCTAGAAGCCTTAGCCAATTCCGTATCCATCCATACCCGATATCCGAGTCCTAATCCATCCTCATTCAATAACCAATAATCGAATCCAGGACCTCTCTGGGTCGATATCCAAACCCGTAATCTCTCCGGGTTCTTGCCAAGCGCAATCCACACTTGACGACCGTGGCCCAGTGTCCCTGAGCGTTAAATAATTTCCATGGCTTAAGTCCTAAGCCGGATCCTGGTCGCTCTGGACCCTTGTCGAACATAGTCCATATTCGACGACCTGAAATAGTAACCGATAATATAGGGCCCAAGTCCTAGGCTGAATCCTGGTCGCTCCGGAACCCTGTCGAGCATAGTCCATACTCGATGACCTGAATAAGCCAATTCGCCACGTTCGGACGAAGAGACTTATCCCTTGCCAGGCATAATCCATACCCGACGACCGTTTTCCAAAAATCAGATGAAAACCCAATCAAAATCCAATCCAAAATCCAAATCAATTCGGAAAACCAAAAATCCATATCAGAAATCCAAATCAATATCCAAAACATAAAGCAATCATCCAAACGAAAGTTCAAACCAGAAAACAAACAAAACCAGGAGTTCAATCAAGAAAACAAAACCAGGAGTTCAAACCAAACTCCAGAACCGAACCCGAAAAAGAAAATGTCCAAACCAAAAGAGAAAGCAGATTTCACAAACCATAGCGTCTCGGTTTATCATCATTCAGAGCATGCCTAGGGGCCATCTCCGTCCTCGTACATGAGTAGATGACTTGGCCATTTGCCAGTAGTTTGCTACTTATTTCACATCATCCCGGTCAATTGATAACCAATCGACCATCATTCCTGGGTCTCGCACCATTGTGGTTTGAGGTAGATGGCGACTGCTCTTGCTCCATCGCCGCATTCCGAGCCCCGACATATTGTTGTAATTGCCCACTCCTTACACGCTCCTCAATAATGTCCTTCAGATGCCTGCAACTATTGGTATCATGTCCGTCTAAATCGTGAAAAAGACAGTGCCTTCCTGATGCCCTTTCACGTTCTGAGGGCTCTCTCCTAGTCGGCCTTCGATAGGGAAGGCGATTCCGAGTTTCCATGAATATCCGTTCCAATGTTTCATTTAATCCTGTGTAAGTGGAAAACTTTGGTTCCTTCCATCGCTTCCTAGCTTTTCCTGACTCATCATCCAGCTTCCTTTTTGCCTTATCTTTATCCGAGCCTCCGCTGGATGGCCCACCATCCTCAGCTGCGTTCACCTCTTTTAACTTCATATCCGAGCATGCATCTTCCTGCGGAAGGAATCTCTCAGCTTCATGAAAGAATTCTCCAAGATCCATTGGTGGGTCCCGTATTAGAGATACTTTGAAATCTGAATCCTCTCTGACTCCTGATACTGCCGCCATTAAAACCATCGACGGATCCGACCGATCCACCGAAGCAACCGCTGCATTGAATCGAGTTAAGAAAGCTCTGAGTGATTCATCCGTCCTTTGCTTTACCGACGTTAGCGTCATCACGTTTTTTGGCCTTTTGATATGAACCCGAAATTGTTTCAGAAACCTGTCCACCAATTCTTCCAGCTGCCTAAACCACATAGCAGCTATATCTGTCAAGTACAAAGGGAAACATCGGGCCATCACCTCCTCCGATGCCCCCGGCACTTCCATATGTCTTGTGTATCTCATCAAGTGATCAGTAGGATCAGCCTTGCCACTGTACATGTCCAAAGTAGGTAGCTTGAACTCTGGTGGATTCCGAGCAATTCTGATGTCACGAGTGAACGGACTCCTATTTACCCCCTCCAGATCCCTGTTTGTCAAACCTCCACGCATAGTTCGTCTGATAATCTCAGCTAATCCAGCGTCGTCCGTCAAGGGATGCCCCCCGAGTCTCCGAGGGAATTCCGGTACATACTCCACATCCTGCGCTCCTACACTTCTTCCAGGATCCTGTTGTGTGGTGCCACCTGGAATTCCTCCATGGATTGGTCCATTGCTTCCGGGCGGTGTGCCCCCCTGTCTGGATCCATCCCGGTTAGCGGTTGTGTGCTGATTAGGGGTCGTGCCTTGTTGAGCTGCTCCATTCGATTGCCTGTTTGGTTCTTCTATTCCAGCTCCGTGGATCTGAACCCTTGAAGCTCCAGCTGTCCCTGCTTGTCCAAACTGGCTGAGGAGGTTCTGCATCATTTCTTGTTGACTCTTCAACAATCTTTCATGAATTGAGTCCGCCATAGCCTCCATCTTATCCTTGGTGATGTAGATCAAAGCTTGACCTGCTCCAGCTCCAGAAGAGGCCTCTTGGCTTCCCTCTTGCTGGCTCCTTTCTCCTCTCTGTCTTCTTGTGGATTGCCTTGTCATAGCTCTTAATCTGAATCCTTAAGCCTTCAAATCTGAACATCAGATATGGTATAGCGGGTGCTAGTTGCTTCTCAGTGAAAGCACCAAAGTGTTTGCGCCAAAAATGGTCACAAACCCCAAATGTCGTGAAAGCACCAGTGTATGAACACAAATCAGCAATATGTAATCACAGATCTCAGATCTAAGTATTGTAGAGGATAAAAATGAAGAATAATAAACTTAAAACAGAAAGAAATAGACAGAGACACAAGATTTATAGTGGTTCGGCGATCTTGCCTACGTCCACTTTGAAGTTGATGACTTTATTGATGTTCATTTGCCGATTACAAGTAATTACAATGGATTGCAATGAGTTATAGTTCTGAAACTCGAGTACAACAGCAGTGAAATTCGTTTGCAGCAGCAATGGAGTTCAGATCTGGATCCGGCAGAGTCTGGGCATTGTAGATCTCAAAGAGGAAGAATAACCCCTTTTCTGTTGGCTTTGGGGGTCTATTTATAGGTGTAGGAGGCTGATATTTCACTCAGATCTCGGGAGACCCTCTCTGACATGTGACCAGGCCCGCACGCCCAAGCCCGTGAAGTTTCGGTCCGATCCGTGATCGATACGAACAGATTTCGACTCGATCAAGATTTCATCCAATCACTACACCAAATACTGAGATTTGCAACTAACCATCCGCGCATTTGGCAACGGTTAATAACCGTTGCCATTTAGCAACGGTTAATAACCGTCTTGGTTCAGTTAGCAACGGGTTTTTCTTGTTGCTAATTGGGAACGGTTATTAACCGTAGCTTCTTTGGAGACAAATGATGGCGGTGAATTTCATCCTTTCACGCCATAATTTTTGGCGCGCTTCGTTCCAATTAGCAACGGTTTTCAACTGTGGCTAATTAGCAACGGTTATTAACCGTCCCAATCTTTTAGCCGGCCCAGTGGCAAGCCCACCAAGCCCCTGGGATGGGGCAACCAACTGAGCCGGGAAACACCCAAAATCTGTTTTACTTCACAGTTACAGCTCAATAGCAATCTCCATGTTGGCGATCTGCTCGAACCCAAAAAAACTAGGGTTTCAAAAATCAACGCTTTCTAAATAATCATCGCTGCATACTCGGCTATTCCATCAGCCATCGTCGGCTCAAGCTTGCCTCCTACGCGATATTTTCTACTGCTGATTTGAAGTCCTGCTACAGTCTCTATACTGCCCTTGCTAATTAAGTATGCAAATTTCTTGTTTTGAGTTGTCTAATTTTCTAAAATTGAGTCGCCCTTTTACTGCTTTAGATTTCATTAACCTTGAAAACGCCTGAAGCTAATAACTTATTAGTATTTAGTTATAAACAAGTAGTTTTCTGTAAATAATCGTTTAGGAATTGAAATTTGAAAGCTGAAGCTAAAAAACTAATAATTATTTAGGAACTGATACTTACATTGATGTACTATTTTTCCTACAGTGTGTGTATGTCTTCCCGCAAACATTTAGTTCATTTTTTCTGCAACTTGAAAAGATCCCCTTCTGCCTTTTTTACTATTTCCACTGAACCATGTGTAAACCAGACCATCAACTGCACAACCAAAATGGTCTTGAAGGTCATTTCTGCTTACCATGTCTTCATATGTCACTCCTCAGAATTGAAGTGAACTCAAAATATATCAACTGCAGATGTTGTACCGTTAAAAAAAAGGGTCTACCATATATAGGTCGAAAATTAGAAAAATAGGGTGAACACGGAACCAATAAAGCTAGCCGCTTTTTTCCTACCTCTATCTCGACTCATATAATGGTTTCTCATATCATAGACAACTTAGAATAATAGCCATACATGTAATAGGTTCACCATATGTAATGATTTCTCATGATTTATACTGTGCTTAAATTATGTTTAACCTTGCTTGCGCACAACACAAAAATTCAAGCTTCACATATAATAAACTTCAACTAGTCAAATTAATAGCACCACATTGATTTGTCAGAATTGAATAAATGACTAAGCTAAAAATTACATTATTAAAAAATCCACATGCAGATGATTGGCAATCGCTTATTGTACAGTAGAAATCACAAAATCGTAAACAAATTGAAAATTTACTACAACATACCATACCTGCAAATCGATCGAGCAATCAAAAGCTTGCTATAAGTTTAGACGAGTTGCTTACCGTCATTACGCTTGCATTTTATGGAAGAATAAAGCTGAAATTTTGGGGGAGGCACTAAAATGACCTACTTCCTCCAGTTCTGAAATTTTGGTTGATTAAAGAAAAAAATGACAAATATCTACTACTCTTCAATAGTTTGCCAAAGTAGAGATGCACCTTCTAATCTGAACCATCAGAATACATATTTGATGTTTTAAGTGTACAGTGTTAGAGAACCAAGAAACAATTGGTTATGTAAGGGATGATCTTTTTACATTTATATATGATTTGTTTTACAAATTGTAATGTACTGTACTGTACTGCATGCTAGTTAGACATAGTTGCTTATAGTGACTGCTAGGGTATAAGTTGATGCAATGAATTTTGTTTTACTAAATATGAGACCATATTTAGTAAGTGGATAAAATTGTTGTTAATGGCGCAAACCAAGTATCAGGAGAGGGGTAATGCATAGACATTACTCTGGTGCTACAAAATGGCGCCGTTGTAACGGCAAATTTTTTGGAAACAGTTTGATGCTAATGTTAAATTTCAAGTGAAATCAAAAGAATATTCATCTGTTTAGTTAATATCAGAGTTGAACTTGGTGGAAAGCCATAAGATATTGTTACCCATGATTTATTATTAGCTCTTGTTATTTTCTTTCTGTATGTCTTTTAGTATAGACAAACAATGGATGAATCAATCTAATCGAAGAAATACAGAATATGTGGAAGGTGTGAGAAATTTCGTTAAATTTGTTGCTGAAAACGGTGGCAATAAGGAAAAGTATTCGTGCCCTTGCACGCGGTGCAAAAATGAAGATACATTCAAATTAAATGACATTCATTTTCATTTGCTTAGATATGGTATTGTTCAATCATATACCGTGTGGTGTTTTCACGGGGGAAGAATACTGGAGAAGCCAAAACAACAACCGGTTAGTCATGCCATAAATACTGATGACTCCGAACATATTAGGATGGAGGATTTGATCAATGATGCAGATAGATTCCATCATTTTCAACCTACAAGTCAGTTTCATGATAATGCTAATATTGGTGAGCAGTTTACGGATAAATCATTTTTTGATAGTGCAACTTCAATAGAGCCATTGTATCCTTCTTGTCCAAAAGAGATTACAAAGTTGTATGCCATTGTGAAACTGAATAGCTTGAAGACCCAATACGGCTTTTCAGACAATGGTGTGACTGCAGTACTCGAATTCATAAAGGAGTTACTCCCCGAAGGTAACACGCTACCTTCAAAGTACCCCGACGTGAAGAAGATCATTAAGCAAGTTGGGATGAATTACATAACTTATGATGCATGCATTAATGACTGCATCTTGTACTGGAAAGATAATGCGAACAAAGTTTCATGTACAAATTGCAACGCACCAAGATACAAGACATCATTCGATGAAGAGAGAAAAGCTACCACAGTACCTCAAAAGACCTTAAGACATTTTCCTTTAATTTCTAGATTGAGAAGACTGTATACTGTACCATGGATAGCAGAAGCGATGACCTGGCATGGTCGTGCCAAGTCCGGTACAACCGTAATGCATCATCCGCGTGATACTTCTCAATGGAAAACTATAGATTCTTTTGATTCTTCGTTTGCTGCTGAACCACGAAATATCACGCTTGGAATAGCAACAGATGGTTTCTGTCCGAATGCTTCTTTAACTAACCCTTACAGCTGTTGGCCAGTAATTGTAGTACCATATAACCTTCCTCCGTCTTTGTGCATGAAAAGAGAGTTCTCAATGTTAACACTGTTGATTTCTGGGCTAAAACAACCGGGGAAGGATATTGATGTTTATTTAGAACCTTTGATAGACGAGTTAAAACAGTTATGGGAAGGAGTCGTTACATTTGATTCATTTATGAAGTCTGAGTTCAAAATGAGAGCTAGAGTGTTGTGGGCAATCCATGATCATCCCGCTCTTGGGACTTTATCGGGATGTACAACTCACGGCTACTTTGCATGTCCTCTTTGTGGAGAAGAAACTACATCTGTTTATCTCCCTGAAAGTAAGAAGATTTGTTACATGGGATATCGTAGATTTCTTCCGTCCGGACATAAGTTTCGATACGATAAGACAAATTTCAACAACGAGCAAGAACTTAAGGGTCCTCCAAAACCACTGACTGGTTATCAAGTTGAAAAAAAGGTAGCGAATATAAAAATGAAAGTTGGTAAAAACATACCGGAAATTGGTCGAAAACGGAAAAAGACAATCGATGAAGAAGTTCCTGCATGGTATAGGAGGTCGAAGTTCTTTGATTTGCCATATTGGAAAACAAATTTGACCCGACATATTATTGATGTTATGCATACGGAGATGAATGTCACGAAACATTTGATCAACACAATTATGAACCATAAAGACATGTCAAAAGATGGGATCAATGCACGGAAGGATTTGAAAATCATGGGTATAAAACAAAAGTTGTGGGTGATAGAAGATCCTGAAACAAGTAAAGTAACCATACCAAATGCGACTTTCACTTTGAGCAAAGAAGAAAAGATACGGTTTTGCACCGTTTTGAAAAATTTGAAAGTGCCGAGCAAATTCTCTTCGAACTTCCATAACAATGTGAGCATCAACCCTCCTGAACTAAAAAATATGAAGTCACATGATTACCACGTCATAATGCAACATTTACTTCCGGTATTGCTTCAGCATTGTTTTCCGCAACATAAGGATCTACGGAATGCTATTCACCGCATTAGTCTCTTTTATAACATTTTGTGCTCAAAGGTGATCAACAGGGAACATCTTCTAAAAGCAAAGGCTAGTTTGGTAGAAGCAATGTGTGTTATTGAAAAACATTTTCCGCCTGCATTTTTTGATATCAGTATTCACCTTATGGTTCATTTAGCCGATGAAGCATTGATTTATGGTCCTGTTAGATATAGGTGGATGTACCCATTTGAACGGTAAATTACTAATTTTAGTTATGTACATAATTATTCGATTTAAATAGCTATTGATGTCTACATTTTACAATTATTCATCTTCATAGGTTGATGAAAACATATAAAGGATATGTGCGCAACAAAAGATATATTGAAGGGTGTATTGCAGAAGGATATATTGTACAAGAAGCTAGTCTTTACTGCATGGAGTATATGCCAAAAGGAGGTGCTGGCACTCATAAACATACCCGTGAAGCGTTTTTAGACGAGGATGATGAGTTTGCTGATGAAATAGCACTAGATAATGGTAAAGATATAACGTTAACTCAAGTGCAATTTCAACAAGTGCGTAAATGGGTCCTTGATAAATACGACGGATTGGATGAATGGAAGAAGTAAATTCATGAATTTGTTTTGAATTCTTATTATTGTAAATCAATTCATATATATAGTATTTATTGTGTGTTTTTCGTAGGAGGTATAACTCCTATGTTCAAAGCACCAAATCTCAAACTCGAGGCGGGGGTACATCTGGGGAAGCTATTAAAAATTTCACTTTTTGGTTACGTGAGGAGGTATATGTATTAAATATTTAACGTATTTTCAAGTTGACCATACACCTCCTTGACAATGTTTTTTTACTTATTGTGTTTGTTGTAGTTGTTGAAGACCGTCGATGTTGACTCAACTCTTTGGTGGTTAGTTAACGGGCCGAAGTTTGATGCCCGTAGTTATATGAAGTACCAAGTGAATGAGTTTTTATTTTCTCCGAAGAGTTATGAAGAGCGAAAGCTAACACAAGATAGTGGTGTATGCATGAGAGCAATTACACAATTTAGAGCGAGTGGGAAGGATAAAAATTTTAAGGAAGCATAAACAACTTATTACGGAGTCATTCAACAGATAATTGAGTTGGATTACATTGACTTCAAACAAACAGTTTTTTATTGTGATTGGGTAAAGGTCGAAGATAAGATCAATGGTTGTAAAATAGATTCTGTTTCAAGCTTGATCACGGTTAACTTGGAAAAATTGAAGAATAAAGATAGCGTGAATGATGAGCCATTTATTCTTGCATCGGAAGCGAGTCAAGTGTTCTACTCAAAAGATTTTAAAAAATAACGGATGGTTTGTGGTTTTGCATACACCAAAACGGTTGACCATAAATGTGGATGACACTGAGTTTCCCACCGGTTATCAATCAGCTTTTGAAGACAATGAAAAATTAGAAGATCTTATCAAATGCATATGTTAACTTTGTATTTCAGAGCAGTTATTGTACCTTAACAAAATATTTATTTAAAATGGTGTAAAATGTAAAATATAGCATGAATGATAGTAATAGATGCATTATATTTTTTATTAGTGTCATTATAATATCCTGATGGATCCATAAGGATGGATATATTGCAAGAGTTCATTTTGTGTTTGTAGTTGTAGGTACTTACATATGATCACATACATACACACATGTACACATACATACATATGATCAGCTTGACTATTCTTTCTTTCTTTGTGTTTGTAGGTAGACAGGCAGTTCAAGATATTGTATTTGCACCCTTTAGTTCAACAGTGCTAAGGTAATATATTTTTGTATTTGCATCCTTTATTTCAGTCAGTATTTTAGATATTGTTTTGAATCCGCTTAAGTTTAAAATTCTGGTGATGCAGGAAGACTTTATCACTGCCGCATTAAAGTGAATGTTCCCCTTCCCGCCCATCCCTATGATCCCCGATTGATGTTAGCCACATTATTGCATGGACTTCCCTCCATAACAAGATCAAATGCATTATATGACTTAATAAAATTGCTCCAAGCGATTACTGGTAAGCTGCTGTACATCTGATATAGTAAACAACGTGCCCTTCTGATTTGTCTGATCCCATCAGTTTCTCATCACATTACGATTATTGTCAGTCGGACTGACAAAAATCGTAATGTGGTGAGAAGTTGGTGGGATCAGACAAATCAATAAGGGGACGTTGGTTCATATATCAGATGTACAGCAGCTTAACTGTGATCGCTTGGAGCAAATTTTATTAAGACATATAGGGCATTTGATCTTGTTATGGAGGGGGCTCCATGCAATAAGGTGGCCAACATAAATCGGGCATCACAGGGATGGGCTGGAAGGGGAAGAACTGTACGTCATAATGTTGTTGGGATTATTTTAGGATTTGAGACTTTGCAGGACATAATGTCACAAGATGCCACACCACCGCCAAATGATACAACTTCCCAATCATCCACTTTAAAACGGGAGAAAATTGATATAGACAACTACGGTTCTCCAGTCGGAAAAAATGGTTCAAAGGTCGCTACGAAGATTGGTAAACTAGTAAGAAATCATGTGCCAATCTCATATCCAAGTTGGAAAAAAGTTCCGCCAAATTACAAGGAAGACGTGTGGAATCAATTGGAGGTAATAATGAGCTCCGTTCATTTATAATGCTTTCAATATAGAAATAAAAAATGGTTTACATGCATTTTTTGTTATGCAGAAATATTATGAGCTCGATCCTCTATCAAAGGACCTTATTATGAAAAAAATGTCCGAGGCTTTTAGGAGACACAAGAATGATTTGCGCAAGAATGATTATGACCATTTCATCACTGACGAAGAAAGAATGAGAAATTGTCCACCGAAAATTGCTCAAGATGATTGGGATGAGTTCATAAGAAACGAATCAAAACCCGAGGCGAAAGAAAAAAGGAAGCGAGGCAAACAAAATAGATCAATGCTCGAATATGGTCATCATTCGGGACATAAGAGTCACGCTATGATTACTCAAGAAATGGTATGTGTCATTGAATTGGTGCATCACATTGCATATACCGTTAGTTCCAAATATAATTTTAGGTCATTGTATGCAGGTCGATTCAAGTAGTCCGGGAACAGAAGTATCACGTCTTCATGTATGGGAGAAAACGCATAAGAAAAAAGATGGCAGCACGTCAGATGCGACATCTTCCTACTTTGTAAGTTAAACAAATAACAACGCCTCTAAATTAAATTTTCATTATTAATATATATGTATTTACTTTTTAGGACAAAATTGAAAAAGAAAAGGAAACGACGAGTGGTGGTGATGAAGCCGTCTTTATATCAGTGTTTGGTAAAGATGTAAAGGGCAGGAGCCGAAGTATTGGGACCAATATAGCTCCTAGCCAAGTTAAGAGTGCTGCCATTCCATGCAAACGGCTCAAACATGCCCAAGGAATATATGAGCAGCGACTGCAAAATGTGGAGCAAAAATTGATGAAGCTGGACAATATGGATGATAAACTGGAGCGTCTTCTCAGCATAGCCCAAGATAATCGTCAAGTAGGCAGTGAAATCGCATCTTCTCAGTTTGCCACTCCGAACAATCAGTTAATCGACCAAAGATGTGAAATCCTGAACTTCGAGGACGAAGTAATTGCAACAGGTACTATTTTATTAAAATTTGAAGAAAATAATATGTTGCAAAGTCAGTGAATGCTTAACTTCGTGAACGGGAGAGTGTGCTGCATTTTCTTGCACGTATAAGAAAATTTATAACTTGCTGCCACATGTTTAATACAAAGTGAACCGTCACAATTTTGCTGAGTTATATCTCAGCACATTTTTACATTTTTCATTTAACATAGCTGAACAATAGTGAGGCTGTTAGTCAAGAAATAATGGCTGATATTGTTTAAACTTCTGCACCCTTTTAAATTGAGTTGCTAGCTGTTGTAGAGTAAAGACAGGTGAGTTTGAAACTCACGCATTTAATATATATGTTGCCTGGTTGCCAAAAAAATTCTCTGTAATTCACTTCTGGCATTAAACCCAAGTCATTATTAGGCAAATTTGGGTCTAGTTCATATGCTATGAAACTTGGGCCATCGCTGCATGTTTGTGAAATGGTTTTGGGTAGCATGAGTTTTGTTTTTTGTTAGTTCTGTAAATGTGATTCCATATATTCACTCCAAAAATGCTTATATAACAGGTACTATATGTCGAGATTCCACAGCATTAGTAATTCATGGAAAAGCAGTACCACCCACATATGAAAAAGTGTTGTTGGACAAAATTTTATTGCCGGATGAGCTAACCGCCAAAATATGTCGACAATTTACCTAGACCTTTGGGGATGTTGGAGTCGGAGGTTATGTGAGCCATCAAAAGGGTTTGATACGATATCTTTAGTCGGAGGTATTGATATTTCTGACTTGTTCTTTGCATATATTGCTGATTTTCTTTTGTTTGCCTATACACAATCGTACACACAGTCATGCATACATAAATACAAGCATGCAAGCACCTTTCACAATTTACATTCAAGACTTATCACATGCAAAATAGATATATCAAGTTTTAAGAATTTATAAGGGTGGTTTGCTCACCTGGATAGTTTGACAGAGAGGAAAGAGAACCTGAAAAAGATTTCAAAATCTGGAAATTGAGGCGTGATCAAATTTTCTTTATCCTAACCGTTGTTTGCTTTGAATTGCTTTGTACTTGTAGTCTTGGCTTTAGTTAGATGTATATATATATGCCTTGTACTTGTAGTCTTGGCTCTAGTTAGATGTGCAGTTTGCTTTATTACTGCCTGATCTGTCGTAGATGTATACTTGTAGTTTCTTTTACTGGTCTGCCTTTGATCTTGTTTACAGTCTGGCATAGTATCCATACGCATTTGGTCCAACCATTTTGTTCTTGTATATCATGTGATGGTTAGTTTGCATCAGTTATTTATGCATTTCAGTATAGTTGCATTCTTGTGCTTTGTCTCTGCATTCACTTCAGATATACTGACTTTTGTTTTCATCCCCTGGTTGCTTGGTACATTTCTGTAGCTCCACTGATGGTCTATATTGTGTTGAACTTCAAGTCTGCACTGCAAATCATTTTTCCTCGAGTTTGTACTGTCTGGTTGAGGTTCTGATCATATGTAGAATCAGGTAGATGCTTTTTGTTTTTGAAGTGGAATATTCTTTCCAGATTTATGAAGTTGAACTGCCTCTGAATTTAATCTTCGAGTTGCACATGAACCAGGTTGAACATTGAAGTCTGAAAACTGGAATGCTTTGCCCTGTAATGAACCATGTAGACTTCACTGCTTGCAAAACAATGTAGTGTAATTAATGAAATCTTTGTACTGTAGTGTAATAAACAATGCAGTGTAATAAGTATGATATTCCGGCACGGTAGCATTCTGTTTGCAAAACAATGAGTGTAATTATAAGTTTGATAATAATTTTATATGTATGGTATATGTGCGATATGTTTATAGTGCTTGTGTACCAATATTTTGATATATATTGATATTCTGGTATATATACTGAGATATACGCAGTAGTGAGTTACAGATGTGATTTTGTAGGAGCAGGAGCAAACACTATGTGCAACGGTTGTTAACCGTTGCTTTATGTGTGACTTTGGGCATAAAGCAACGGTTTTAAACCGTTTTTTACTGGACATAAAGCAACGGTTTATACCCGTTGCTTATTGTCCATAAAGCAACGGTTTATACCCGTTGCATTTTTCCCAATTTGCAACGGTTAATACCCGTTACCTTTGATCCAATTTGCAACGGTTTATACCCGTTGCCTTTTCCAAAATTTGCAACGGTTTATACCCGTTGCCTTTTGGACATAAAGCAACGGTTTTCTCCCGTCGCTAAATTCAACCACTCCTGTAATGAAGACGGTTTTTACCCGTTGCTTTTAGACATAACAACGGTTTATACCCGTTGTTAATATCTTATAATGGTGTAGTGAATGGAGTTGAAATTTGGCGTGGACATTCTTTAGCATGCGCGTAGTCTTCTGTGAAAATTTCATAGCATTTGGACTGGTAGATTAGGAGATATGATCGATACGAAATGAGATCTTCCGTTGGCTGTTCTGTTCATATCGCTCTGTTCGACTCGCTTTCGTTCGACTCAGTGATGTGGCTGGAGTCGAACTAGATGGAGTCGAACAGTGGTTCTATGAAGGCTATAGAGCGAGTTGAAGTAGACACTCTGATGGATGTGGAATGGAGTGAGTTGAAGTGCACACTCTGATGGATGTGGAGTGGAGCGAGTTGAAACAGGCTCGAGGCGGAGCGAGTCGAAGTGGGCTCGAGGCAGAGCGAGTCAAAGTGGGCTCGAGGCTGAGCGAGTCGAAACGGGCTCGAGGCAGAGCGAGTCGAAGTGGGCACGAGACAGAGCGAGTCGAAATGGGCTAGAGCGAGTCGAAGTATGCATTTTCGATGGTTTCAAACTGGAGCGAGGCGAAGAGTGCAACCTTGAGGGACGTGGAGCGAGTCGAGGTTGGCTTCTCCTGAGTGTTGCGAAGCGAGTCGAAGGAGCGAGTCGACCGACAATTAATTTTCATCCAATCTTGTATCGCTCATAACTTGAGCATACGAACTCGGATTGACTTGAGATTTGAAACGTTAGCTCTCATGGCTTAGCTTGTCATGTCCTACCAATTTTGGCTCGATCCGGACTCGGACAAAATTCATCGATATCCGTAGTGAGCCCGTATATAACTGATCTCTGGGACGGGCCGTCACTGGTTACTAGTCAATTCCTTGGTGTTACGGCTTTTCCAAAAGGCGGGATAACACTTTACAAACCATTTCTTCACTATTTCATACATCTAAATATGTGTAGATAACAACTAAATCAAATTATCCTAAGTTAAGTCCATAAATCTTCCATTTACACAAGTTAAAGTTAAGGAATATCAAAGTGCACTTATAGCGATTATTCTCGCTTCAAACATACTTCGACTCAACACATAAGCCAACTAAACATGTAAATACATAGTTTGGGCCATGCCACATGTTACAAAAGGTAATAGGAGTGATGCTATACAATATAAATTTGTCATTTTCTTTCAAAAGCAAGAGGGGTCCAAAGTTTATAACTTAGTTAATGCCACTTTTACTTTATATTTACACGCGCGCACGCACACATACTCACACATACACACACAATATATACAAACAAGATAGTGAGATAATTTACCTACATCCAAGCCTACAACAAGCTCAAACACACAAGAATCAAGGAACCACTTCCTACTATCACCAAACTCTTAAATGTCCAACCTTTAAAATGACAAAGCATCTCGACCCTCCATCATCTAATACTCATAGCCCAAGATGAATCCCCCATCCTCTTCTCTTTTCTTCCACTTTGACTTTATATCCATGCTTCCTAAGGTGTTGGTGAAATTTTGGTGGAGTTTGGTGAAGATTCGAGCTAATTAGAGAAAGATTAGTGAAGATAGAAGTGGATTAGTGCTAATCATTTCTAACAATTTTGTTCTTTTTAGTACTTTTGAAGCTTTAAAATGTCATGAAGTGTTTAACCCACCCAAGACCTTCCTTTACACAGCCAGGAACCCCCCTTACATGCTTCTTTCACTTTACACCTCATTTTTCCTTAGTAAATTACACTTTTACCCTTACACACAAAAATCTTCTATGACATCATCCATGACATTATAAAATACTTTATTTTCCATAAATGGCAAAACATTTTTATTTCATATTAATGTTCTCCTAAGAAAATACGTGTATGTAAAAAAAGTTTGAATAACTTATGATGAGTAAAAAGCTGTTTATCAATAAAACGATTTTCAGTCACATTATTGATATTTCTCCAAAGTACATATTTTTGTAAACATTTTTCCAAACAAGTTTATCATCATTAATTATGATTAAAAAGGGGTTAACAAGGTTATTAAATTAATTTAATCATATTTAATCCAAGATTCAAATATTTAAATAATTCAGTAAATATGAAGTGTCCGAAATTCCGGATCGTTACAGGTAAGCTAATGGAAAATGGCTTCATCAGTGATGCTCTATACCCCGAATGGGTATCCACCCAGCGTTGCTCAAGAAATCAAATGGACAACGGCATATATGTGTCGACCATTCGGACTTGAACAAGGCATGCCCGAAGGATAGTTTTCCTTTGCCTAGAATTGACCAATTGGTAGATAGGACCATGAGGCATAAGTTACTTTCATTCATGGATGCTTATTTAGGTTATAACCAAATTCTGATGCATATACCGGATGAGGAGAACACTAGCTTTATAACGAATTTGAGGTTGTACTGCTATCGAGTAATTCCATTCGGTTTGAAGAACACTGGAGCCACACAGCAAAGAATGGTCAATTCTATGTTCAAGAATCAAATTGGATGGATGATGGAGGTATACATGGATGATATGCTTGTGAAGTCGCGAGTATCATAGAACTATTTGAACGATCTTTCAAAAATGTTTGAGGTTTTAGGGAAGTATGAAATGAAACTCAGTCCACTGAAGGGTTCTTTCGGGGTAGCATCGGGAAAGTTTCTGGGATTCATTGTCAATGCACGGGGCATCAAGGTTAATCCGGAGTAGATTAATGCCATGAGGAACGTAACTTCCCCGACTACGAAGAAAAAACTACAGAGCTTGAATTGGAAGATCGACGCCTTGTGTCGATGTAACTACCTACATCCCAGCGGGCCTTAGTTTTCGCTAAATCGAAAACCCAAGTCCACCAAAGTATGAATCGTTGGTTTGGTATCCCACAAATAAATAAATGCATATCAGAGCACTATTGATATAACTCACAGTGGAATAGTAAAGTATAATAAATCATATAGTGCTGACCAAGATTGACGCTTATAATAACTTGTGTCCTTGTCAGTGCCAATCATGCATAAGGAAACTTGTCCTTCCATTGTTCCCACCTTACACCGGTACTTGTCCCTCTAAACTATCCTGTGGGTTATAATGAGGAGGGGGTCGGAACAACGTTCTAGTGAATGGTAAATTATGCACTTTATACATAACACAAGTTTATGTTGATTGCCTTCCATTACATATTATGTCCTTTTATTTTTACTTAGTTTTCTCAACTCCACATTCGCATACTATACGCCCCATCTACTCAAAGTAGATCACAACTACATACGTGTGTGAGTAATATACAAGTACCATAGTCCCCCTTTGGACCAAGATATTATCACTACTAGTATCCATAACCCAACATCCCATCGGATCCATCATCAACACAGTATTACGTCATCGTGTGTACCGAGGAACTCCCATGGCACCTAATAACGATGTCATAATTGTTTAGACGCATTATATCTTGCCTTGGGGATTTACTTACTTGTCTGCTTCCTATTGTAGACTCAACTCCACGAATTATAGAGGATTCGGCTCCTCGGATTATCCCATGCGTGTTGAAAGACCTCTCTTAAGTGTTATCTAGCCTTGCCCCTAACAAACAAACTAGCAAATAATTATGTCGGTGCATGACCTAAACATGATCTGCACTAATATAAGGTGTAGCCCGTCTAGGTGTAACCCTCGTCTTTCTTGCTGACCGCTCATGATCTATGACATTCTCGACCTATGTACAGCTCCTACATTTAATATGGTACTGATGCAGCCCAGAAAGTTGAAGACATAGGTCGTGTGCGACCTATGATGCTGGTAAGTCGGATACGACTTAAAAAGGAAGCCACCGAGTTAAGATTTAGTGAGAAATGGTGGAAAAATGAAGTTCTAGGTCGCAACCGACCTAACAAAAGCTTTAAGTCGTCCCAACGACTTAGTGAAGATTGGCAACGACCTAGTGGGAAGGTGCGAGTTAACGAGATTCTGGAACGACTTACCGGGTTAACATGTATACGACCTACCGAGTTACGAAATAAGAAAACAGAGCAAATTGGTGAAGTATTAGGTCGTGGACGACCTAATGAAGCAGGAGTTAAGTCGCAAAGTCTTAAGTCGTGAAGAAAGTCTGGAACCGCTTACCTTTTTAGGTCGCTACAGCTGGATGCCGTTGAATCTGCCGCGAGTTAATCTCTACCGTTGTTCTTTAGGTCGCTGATATGGAATGCGCATGTTTTAAGTCGCAAAACATGGGATGCCGTTGATGTGTCTGCCGAGTTAACCTCTGCCTTTGATTTCTTTAAGTCATTGATGCCGCCTGTTTTTAAGTCGCGTGAAGCCTGGTGCGTTGATTCTGCTGCGAGATAATCTCTGCCGACCTATGTTAAGTCGCGTCTGTTCTAGGTCGTCCATTCTAGGTCGAAGGTCGTTTCCGACCTAAGTACTTGTAATATTTTTAAGTTTTTCTGAACTTTGTGTTGTAAGTCATATTCGACTTATGTTAAGTCGGAGATGTTGTTAAGTCGGTTGCCGACTTAGGAGTTGTATTTTTTTCTGTTTTGCGTGTTGTAGCCTATAAATAGGCGAGTTGTTTCATTTGTAAAGGTTGTTGAATATTGAATAAAATTCTCTTTTGTTAGCTTTGTGCTTTCAATTTCAATTGGTAGTCGAGTGTATCTCCTATCTCCACTTACGTCATTCGAGTGCGCTCGAATCATCGTTTGCTGAAGCCGATTCACGGAATCTTGTGTGCAAGATCAACGTTGAAGAATCGTAGATCTCTTTCCCGGTATCTTCGGATCAACGAGTCAGAGATAGCAAGAGTTCGGTATCTTCGGATCAACGAATTCAAGCATTTCAGTATCCATCAATCCACAGATTGCTACTTTCATCGATTGAAGATCGTCTAGAATTATCCGCTGCGTCAGTTTGGTATCAGAGCTTGTTCTAACCAATCATAGTTAGATCGAGACTTGGAGCCTATTCATTTGAAGATTTGAAGTTATCAATCACGGCCGAGAGTTTGAGGAAGTGGGTCGTGCATACTTTTGAAGTTTGAAGTTTGGATTTGTGATTTGGAGAAGTCGTGTTCATCGTGTTCATCGAGATTTGCAACAAAGTGGAAGATTTCGATCCGTTTCATTTTGGATCAAAGTCCGAATTGTGTTTGAATTTTGAAGTGTTGAAGAGTTTGTAAAGTTTTCAAGTATGCCGCCAAGAAGAGCTAATCGCCACCAAAACGTAGAAGCTTTGTATCGAAGAGAAGAAGCTGATGAGATGGAGCAAAGAATCAATGAGAACTTTAGTGAAAAGCTTAACGAAGGAATTGGCCGGTTAGAGAAGCTTATGACGGAGATGAATCAAAATCGGAGAAGGGTTTCACCAGAATCTAACCATGGGGGTAGTAGAGTCTCGCCACATTCCAATCGAGACAGAAGTGTTGAAAATGATCAAGGGCGTGGGAGGAACGTGAATGATCGTGAACGGAGGAACGTTGATAGAAGGGATGATGGTGGAAGATGCAATGGTAGTAGAGATGTTGGTGGTCAGAATCGACATCGTTATGCATCTGATTTTGAAGAGGAGTATGATGGTGGTAGTGTTCAAGGAAGAGGTCAAGGAAGAAACTATTCTGAGTATGATCACAAATGGGAGTCGGGGATGAAGACAGAAATTCCTGAATTCAAGGGTGGTATGCAAGCAGAGGAGTTTCTAGATTGGGTGGCTAATGTTGAGGAGATTTTTGACTTCAAAGAAGTTCCAGGACATCGTAGAGTAAAGTTGGTTGCTACGAGGCTGAGGGGTAGAGCTTTGGCATGGTGGCAGCAAACCAAACTTACACGTGAACGGATGGGGAAGTCAAAGGTTGAATCTTGGGAGAAGATGAAGAAATTGATGAAAGCGACATTCTTACCTTATAATTATCAATCGCTTATGTATCAGAGGTTGCAGAACTTGAGACAAGGAACGAAATCTGTGAATGACTATGCTGATGAATTCTACCAACTTATTGCAAGGAATGATATTATGGAGACGGAAGAGCAACTGACATCTAGATTCATTGGGGGGTTGAGAATGCAGATTCAGGATATGGTTAATATGTTCGATCCCAGATCTGTAGCGGAAGCACACCAAAAAGCGTTGGCTTGGGAAAAACAAGGGAGACGATGAAGTGGTGTGTTTACTAATCCTAACAATCAAGCGAAGGGTGTTGGAGGAAGTTCTAATGTTTCTAAACCTATCAGTAGACCAGTGGTGAAGGAGGTTGAGAAGACAAGGGTTAACAATGGTTTCAAATGTTACAATTGTCAGGAATTGGGTCATAAAAGCAAATGAGAAGTATAAACAGTCTGCAGATTTGAAACGACGAAATGTTGAGTTTAATGAAGGTGATTTGGTTTATGCAGTATTAACGAAAGATCGTTTTCCAGTAGGCGCTTACAATAAATTGAAAGCACGGAAAATTGGTCCGGTGGAAGTTGTGAAACGAATCAATGAAAATGCTTATAAACTGAAGTTGCCATATGATGTGTATACATCTGACGTGTTCAATATTAAGCATCTCGTACCATATCACGGGAATGAACGAGCTGATGGAGATGAATTTACAAATTCGAGGTCGAATTTCTCTCAACCTAGGGAGGATGATGCAGCCCAGAAAGTTGAAGACATAGGTCGTGTGCGACCTATGATGCTGGTAAGTCGGATACGACTTAAAAAGGAAGCCACCGAGTTAAGATTTAGTGAGAAATGGTGGAAAAATGAAGTTCTAGGTCGCAACCGACCTAACAAAAGCTTTAAGTCGTCCCAACGACTTAGTGAAGATCGGCAACGACCTAGTGGGAAGGTGCGAGTTAACGAGATGCTGGAACGACTTACCGGGTTAACATGTATACGACCTACCGAGTTAAGAAATAAGAAAACAGAGCAAATTGGTGAAGTATTAGGTCGTGGACGACCTAATGAAGCAGGAGTTAAGTCGCAAAGTCTTAAGTCGCGAAGAAAGTCTGGAACCGCTTACCTTTTTAGGTCGCTACAGCTGGATGCCGTTGAATCTGCCGCGAGTTAATCTCTACCGTTGTTCTTTAGGTCGCTGATATGGAATGCGCATGTTTTAAGTCGCAAAACATGGGATGCCGTTGATGTGTCTGCCGAGTTAACCTCTGCCTTTGATTTCTTTAAGTCATTGATGCCGCCTGTTTTTAAGTCACGTGAAGCCTGGTGCGTTGATTCTGCTGCGAGATAATCTCTGCCGACCTATGTTAAGTCGCGTCTGTTCTAGGTCGTCCATTCTAGGTCGAAGGTCGTTTCCGACCTAAGTACTTGTAATATTTTTAAGTTTTTCTGAACTTTGTGTTGTAAGTCATATACGACTTATGTTAAGTCGGAGATGTTGTTAAGTCGGTTGCCGACTTAGGAGTTGTATTTTTTTTCTGTTTTGCGTGTTGTAGCCTATAAATAGGCGAGTTGTTTCATTTGTAAAGGTTGTTGAATATTGAATAAAATTCTCTTTTGTTAGCTTTGTGCTTTCAATTTCAATTGGTAGTCGAGTGTATCTCCTATCTCCACTTACGTCATTCGAGTGCGCTCGAATCATCGTTTGCTGAAGCCGATTCACGGAATCTTGTGCGCAAGATCAACGTTGAAGAATCGTAGATCTCTTTCCCGGTATCTTCGGATCAACGAGTCAGAGATAGCAAGAGTTCGGTATCTTCGGATCAACGAATTCAAGCATTTAAGTATCCATCAATCCACAGATTGCTACTTTCATCGATTGAAGATCGTCTAGAATTATCCGCTGCGTCAGTTTGGTATCAGAGCTTGTTCTAACCAATCATAGTTAGATCGAGACTTGGAGCCTATTCATTTGAAGATTTGAAGTTATCAATCACGGCCGAGAGTTTGAGGAAGTGGGTCGTGCATACTTTTGAAGTTTGAAGTTTGGATTTGTGATTTGGAGAAGTCGTGTTCATCGTGTTCATCGAGATTTGCAACAAAGTGGAAGATTTCGATCCGTTTCATTTTGGATCAAAGTCCGAATTGTGTTTGAATTTTGAAGTGTTGAAGAGTTTGTAAAGTTTTCAAGTATGCCGCCAAGAAGAGCTAATCGCCACCAAAACGTAGAAGCTTTGTATCGAAGAGAAGAAGCTGATGAGATGGAGCAAAGAATCAATGAGAACTTTAGTGAAAAGCTTAACGAAGGAATTGGCCGGTTAGAGAAGCTTATGACGGAGATGAATCAAAATCGGAGAAGGGTTTCACCAGAATCTAACCATGGGGGTAGTAGAGTCTCGCCACATTCCAATCGAGACAGAAGTGTTGAAAATGATCAAGGGCGTGGGAGGAACGTGAATGATCGTGAACGGAGGAACGTTGATAGAAGGGATGATGGTGGAAGACGCAATGGTAGTAGAGATGTTGGTGGTCAGAATCGACATCGTTATGCATTTGATTTTGAAGAGGAGTATGATGGTGGTAGTGTTCAAGGAAGAGGTCAAGGAAGAAACTATTCTGAGTATGATCACAAATGGGAGTCGGGGATGAAGACAGAAATTCCTGAATTCAAGGGTGGTATGCAAGCAGAGGAGTTTCTAGATTGGGTGGCTAATGTTGAGGAGATTTTTGACTTCAAAGAAGTTCCAGGACATCGTAGAGTAAAGTTGGTTGCTACGAGGCTGAGGGGTAGAGCTTTGGCATGGTGGCAGCAAACCAAACTTACACGTGAACGGATGGGGAAGTCAAAGGTTGAATCTTGGGAGAAGATGAAGAAATTGATGAAAGCGACATTCTTACCTTATAATTATCAATCGCTTATGTATCAGAGGTTGCAGAACTTGAGACAAGGAACGAAATCTGTGAATGACTATGCTGATGAATTCTACCAACTTATTGCAAGGAATGATATTATGGAGACGGAAGAGCAACTGACATCTAGATTCATTGGGGGGTTGAGAATGCAGATTCAGGATATGGTTAATATGTTCGATCCCAGATCTGTAGCGGAAGCACACCAAAAAGCGTTGGCTTGGGAAAAACAAGGGAGACGATGAAGTGGTGTGTTTACTAATCCTAACAATCAAGCGAAGGGTGTTGGAGGAAGTTCTAATGTTTCTAAACCTATCAGTAGACCAGTGGTGAAGGAGGTTGAGAAGACAAGGGTTAACAATGGTTTCAAATGTTACAATTGTCAGGAATTGGGTCATAAAAGCAAATGAGAAGTATAAACAGTCTGCAGATTTGAAACGACGAAATGTTGAGTTTAATGAAGGTGATTTGGTTTATGCAGTATTAACGAAAGATCGTTTTCCAGTAGGCGCTTACAATAAATTGAAAGCACGGAAAATTGGTCCGGTGGAAGTTGTGAAACGAATCAATGAAAATGCTTATAAACTGAAGCTGCCATATGATGTGTATACATCTGACGTGTTCAATATTAAGCATCTCGTACCATATCACGGGAATGAACGAGCTGATGGAGATGAATTTACAAATTCGAGGTCGAATTTCTCTCAACCTAGGGAGGATGATGCAGCCCAGAAAGTTGAAGACATAGGTCGTGTGCGACCTATGATGCTGGTAAGTCGGATACGACTTAAAAAGGAAGCCACCGAGTTAAGATTTAGTGAGAAATGGTGGAAAAATGAAGTTCTAGGTCGCAACCGACCTAACAAAAGCTTTAAGTCGTCCCAACGACTTAGTGAAGATCGGCAACGACCTAGTGGGAAGGTGCGAGTTAACGAGATGCTGGAACGACTTACCGGGTTAACATGTATACGACCTACCGAGTTACGAAATAAGAAAACAGAGCAAATTGGTGAAGTATTAGGTCGTGGACGACCTAATGAAGCAGGAGTTAAGTCGCAAAGTCTTAAGTCGCGAAGAAAGTCTGGAACCGCTTACCTTTTTAGGTCGCTACAGCTGGATGCCGTTGAATCTGCCGCGAGTCAATCTCTACCGTTGTTCTTTAGGTCGCTGATATGGAATGCGCATGTTTTAAGTCGCAAAACATGGGATGCCGTTGATGTGTCTGCCGAGTTAACCTCTGCCTTTGATTTCTTTAAGTCATTGATGCCGCCTGTTTTTAAGTTGCGTGAAGCCTGGTGCGTTGATTCTGCTGCGAGATAATCTCTGCCGACCTATGTTAAGTCGCGTCTGTTCTAGGTCGTCCATTCTAGGTCGAAGGTCGTTTCCGACCTAAGTACTTGTAATATTTTTAAGTTTTTCTGAACTTTGTGTTGTAAGTCATATTCGACTTATGTTAAGTCGGAGATGTTGTTAAGTCGGTTGCCGACTTAGGAGTTGTATTTTTTTTCTATTTTGCGTGTTGTAGCCTATAAATAGGCGAGTTGTTTCATTTGTAAAGGTTGTTGAATATTGAATAAAATTCTCTTTTGTTAGCTTTGTGCTTTCAATTTCAATTGGTAGTCGAGTGTATCTCCTATCTCCACTTACGTCATTCGAGTGCGCTCGAATCATCGTTTGCTGAAGCCGATTCACGGAATCTTGTGTGCAAGATCAACGTTGAAGAATCGTAGATCTCTTTCCCGGTATCTTCGGATCAACGAGTCAGAGATAGCAAGAGTTCGGTATCTTCGGATCAACGAATTCAAGCATTTCAGTATCCATCAATCCACAGATTGCTACTTTCATCGATTGAAGATCGTCTAGAATTATCCGCTGCGTCAGTTTGGTATCAGAGCTTGTTCTAACCAATCATAGTTAGATCGAGACTTGGAGCCTATTCATTTGAAGATTTGAAGTTATCAATCACGGCCGAGAGTTTGAGGAAGTGGGTCGTGCATACTTTTGAAGTTTGAAGTTTGGATTTGTGATTTGGAGAAGTCGTGTTCATCGTGTTCATCGAGATTTGCAACAAAGTGGAAGATTTCGATCCGTTTCATTTTGGATCAAAGTCCGAATTGTGTTTGAATTTTGAAGTGTTGAAGAGTTTGTAAAGTTTTCAAGTATGCCGCCAAGAAGAGCTAATCGCCACCAAAACGTAGAAGCTTTGTATCGAAGAGAAGAAGCTGATGAGATGGAGCAAAGAATCAATGAGAACTTTAGTGAAAAGCTTAACGAAGGAATTGGCCGGTTAGAGAAGCTTATGACGGAGATGAATCAAAATCGGAGAAGGGTTTCACCAGAATCTAACCATGGGGGTAGTAGAGTCTCGCCACATTCCAATCGAGACAGAAGTGTTGAAAATGATCAAGGGCGTGGGAGGAACGTGAATGATCGTGAACGGAGGAACGTTGATAGAAGGGATGATGGTGGAAGACGCAATGGTAGTAGAGATGTTGGTGGTCAGAATCGACATCGTTATGCATCTGATTTTGAAGAGGAGTATGATGGTGGTAGTGTTCAAGGAAGAGGTCAAGGAAGAAACTATTCTGAGTATGATCACAAATGGGAGTCGGGGATGAAGACAGAAATTCCTGAATTCAAGGGTGGTATGCAAGCAGAGGAGTTTCTAGATTGGGTGGCTAATGTTGAGGAGATTTTTGACTTCAAAGAAGTTCCAGGACATCGTAGAGTAAAGTTGGTTGCTACGAGGCTGAGGGGTAGAGCTTTGGCATGGTGGCAGCAAACCAAACTTACACGTGAACGGATGGGGAAGTCAAAGGTTGAATCTTGGGAGAAGATGAAGAAATTGATGAAAGCGACATTCTTACCTTATAATTATCAATCGCTTATGTATCAGAGGTTGCAGAACTTGAGACAAGGAACGAAATCTGTGAATGACTATGCTGATGAATTCTACCAACTTATTGCAAGGAATGATATTATGGAGACGGAAGAGCAACTGACATCTAGATTCATTGGGGGGTTGAGAATGCAGATTCAGGATATGGTTAATATGTTCGATCCCAGATCTGTAGCGGAAGCACACCAAAAAGCGTTGGCTTGGGAAAAACAAGGGAGACGATGAAGTGGTGTGTTTACTAATCCTAACAATCAAGCGAAGGGTGTTGGAGGAAGTTCTAATGTTTCTAAACCTATCAGTAGACCAGTGGTGAAGGAGGTTGAGAAGACAAGGGTTAACAATGGTTTCAAATGTTACAATTGTCAGGAATTGGGTCATAAAAGCAAATGAGAAGTATAAACAGTCTGCAGATTTGAAACGACGAAATGTTGAGTTTAATGAAGGTGATTTGGTTTATGCAGTATTAACGAAAGATCGTTTTCCAGTAGGCGCTTACAATAAATTGAAAGCACGGAAAATTGGTCCGGTGGAAGTTGTGAAACGAATCAATGAAAATGCTTATAAACTGAAGCTGCCATATGATGTGTATACATCTGACGTGTTCAATATTAAGCATCTCGTACCATATCACGGGAATGAACGAGCTGATGGAGATGAATTTACAAATTCGAGGTCGAATTTCTCTCAACCTAGGGAGGATGATGCAGCCCAGAAAGTTGAAGACATAGGTCGTGTGCGACCTATGATGCTGGTAAGTCGGATACGACTTAAAAAGGAAGCCACCGAGTTAAGATTTAGTGAGAAATGGTGGAAAAATGAAGTTCTAGGTCGCAACCGACCTAACAAAAGCTTTAAGTCGTCCCAACGACTTAGTGAAGATCGGCAACGACCTAGTGGGAAGGTGCGAGTTAACGAGATGCTGGAACGACTTACCGGGTTAACATGTATACGACCTACCGAGTTACGAAATAAGAAAACAGAGCAAATTGGTGAAGTATTAGGTCGTGGACGACCTAATGAAGCAGGAGTTAAGTCGCAAAGTCTTAAGTCGCGAAGAAAGTCTGGAACCGCTTACCTTTTTAGGTCGCTACAGCTGGATGCCGTTGAATCTGCCGCGAGTTAATCTCTACCGTTGTTCTTTAGGTCGCTGATATGGAATGCGCATGTTTTAAGTCGCAAAACATGGGATGCCGTTGATGTGTCTGCCGAGTTAACCTCTGCCTTTGATTTCTTTAAGTCATTGATGCCGCCTGTTTTTAAGTCGCGTGAAGCCTGGTGCGTTGATTCTGCTGCGAGATAATCTCTGCCGACCTATGTTAAGTCGCGTCTGTTCTAGGTCGTCCATTCTAGGTCGAAGGTCGTTTCCGACCTAAGTACTTGTAATATTTTTAAGTTTTTCTGAACTTTGTGTTGTAAGTCATATACGACTTATGTTAAGTCGGAGATGTTGTTAAGTCGGTTGCCGACTTAGGAGTTGTATTTTTTTTCTGTTTTGCGTGTTGTAGCCTATAAATAGGCGAGTTGTTTCATTTGTAAAGGTTGTTGAATATTGAATAAAATTCTCTTTTGTTAGCTTTGTGCTTTCAATTTCAATTGGTAGTCGAGTGTATCTCCTATCTCCACTTACGTCATTCGAGTGCGCTCGAATCATCGTTTGCTGAAGCCGATTCACGGAATCTTGTGCGCAAGATCAACGTTGAAGAATCGTAGATCTCTTTCCCGGTATCTTCGGATCAACGAGTCAGAGATAGCAAGAGTTCGGTATCTTCGGATCAACGAATTCAAGCATTTAAGTATCCATCAATCCACAGATTGCTACTTTCATCGATTGAAGATCGTCTAGAATTATCCGCTGCGTCAGTTTGGTATCAGAGCTTGTTCTAACCAATCATAGTTAGATCGAGACTTGGAGCCTATTCATTTGAAGATTTGAAGTTATCAATCACGGCCGAGAGTTTGAGGAAGTGGGTCGTGCATACTTTTGAAGTTTGAAGTTTGGATTTGTGATTTGGAGAAGTCGTGTTCATCGTGTTCATCGAGATTTGCAACAAAGTGGAAGATTTCGATCCGTTTCATTTTGGATCAAAGTCCGAATTGTGTTTGAATTTTGAAGTGTTGAAGAGTTTGTAAAGTTTTCAAGTATGCCGCCAAGAAGAGCTAATCGCCACCAAAACGTAGAAGCTTTGTATCGAAGAGAAGAAGCTGATGAGATGGAGCAAAGAATCAATGAGAACTTTAGTGAAAAGCTTAACGAAGGAATTGGCCGGTTAGAGAAGCTTATGACGGAGATGAATCAAAATCGGAGAAGGGTTTCACCAGAATCTAACCATGGGGGTAGTAGAGTCTCGCCACATTCCAATCGAGACAGAAGTGTTGAAAATGATCAAGGGCGTGGGAGGAACGTGAATGATCGTGAACGGAGGAACGTTGATAGAAGGGATGATGGTGGAAGACGCAATGGTAGTAGAGATGTTGGTGGTCAGAATCGACATCGTTATGCATTTGATTTTGAAGAGGAGTATGATGGTGGTAGTGTTCAAGGAAGAGGTCAAGGAAGAAACTATTCTGAGTATGATCACAAATGGGAGTCGGGGATGAAGACAGAAATTCCTGAATTCAAGGGTGGTATGCAAGCAGAGGAGTTTCTAGATTGGGTGGCTAATGTTGAGGAGATTTTTGACTTCAAAGAAGTTCCAGGACATCGTAGAGTAAAGTTGGTTGCTACGAGGCTGAGGGGTAGAGCTTTGGCATGGTGGCAGCAAACCAAACTTACACGTGAACGGATGGGGAAGTCAAAGGTTGAATCTTGGGAGAAGATGAAGAAATTGATGAAAGCGACATTCTTACCTTATAATTATCAATCGCTTATGTATCAGAGGTTGCAGAACTTGAGACAAGGAACGAAATCTGTGAATGACTATGCTGATGAATTCTACCAACTTATTGCAAGGAATGATATTATGGAGACGGAAGAGCAACTGACATCTAGATTCATTGGGGGGTTGAGAATGCAGATTCAGGATATGGTTAATATGTTCGATCCCAGATCTGTAGCGGAAGCACACCAAAAAGCGTTGGCTTGGGAAAAACAAGGGAGACGATGAAGTGGTGTGTTTACTAATCCTAACAATCAAGCGAAGGGTGTTGGAGGAAGTTCTAATGTTTCTAAACCTATCAGTAGACCAGTGGTGAAGGAGGTTGAGAAGACAAGGGTTAACAATGGTTTCAAATGTTACAATTGTCAGGAATTGGGTCATAAAAGCAAATGAGAAGTATAAACAGTCTGCAGATTTGAAACGACGAAATGTTGAGTTTAATGAAGGTGATTTGGTTTATGCAGTATTAACGAAAGATCGTTTTCCAGTAGGCGCTTACAATAAATTGAAAGCACGGAAAATTGGTCCGGTGGAAGTTGTGAAACGAATCAATGAAAATGCTTATAAACTGAAGCTGCCATATGATGTGTATACATCTGACGTGTTCAATATTAAGCATCTCGTACCATATCACGGGAATGAACGAGCTGATGGAGATGAATTTACAAATTCGAGGTCGAATTTCTCTCAACCTAGGGAGGATGATGCAGCCCAGAAAGTTGAAGACATAGGTCGTGTGCGACCTATGATGCTGGTAAGTCGGATACGACTTAAAAAGGAAGCCACCGAGTTAAGATTTAGTGAGAAATGGTGGAAAAATGAAGTTCTAGGTCGCAACCGACCTAACAAAAGCTTTAAGTCGTCCCAACGACTTAGTGAAGATCGGCAACGACCTAGTGGGAAGGTGCGAGTTAACGAGATGCTGGAACGACTTACCGGGTTAACATGTATACGACCTACCGAGTTACGAAATAAGAAAACAGAGCAAATTGGTGAAGTATTAGGTCGTGGACGACCTAATGAAGCAGGAGTTAAGTCGCAAAGTCTTAAGTCGCGAAGAAAGTCTGGAACCGCTTACCTTTTTAGGTCGCTACAGCTGGATGCCGTTGAATCTGCCGCGAGTTAATCTCTACCGTTGTTCTTTAGGTCGCTGATATGGAATGCGCATGTTTTAAGTCGCAAAACATGGGATGCCGTTGATGTGTCTGCCGAGTTAACCTCTGCCTTTGATTTCTTTAAGTCATTGATGCCGCCTGTTTTTAAGTCGCGTGAAGCCTGGTGCGTTGATTCTGCTGCGAGATAATCTCTGCCGACCTATGTTAAGTCGCGTCTGTTCTAGGTCGTCCATTCTAGGTCGAAGGTCGTTTCCGACCTAAGTACTTGTAATATTTTTAAGTTTTTCTGAACTTTGTGTTGTAAGTCATATACGACTTATGTTAAGTCGGAGATGTTGTTAAGTCGGTTGCCGACTTAGGAGTTGTATTTTTTTTCTATTTTGCGTGTTGTAGCCTATAAATAGGCGAGTTGTTTCATTTGTAAAGGTTGTTGAATATTGAATAAAATTCTCTTTTGTTAGCTTTGTGCTTTCAATTTCAATTGGTAGTCGAGTGTATCTCCTATCTCCACTTACGTCATTCGAGTGCGCTCGAATCATCGTTTGCTGAAGCCGATTCACGGAATCTTGTGCGCAAGATCAACGTTGAAGAATCGTAGATCTCTTTCCCGGTATCTTCGGATCAACGAGTCAGAGATAGCAAGAGTTCGGTATCTTCGGATCAACGAATTCAAGCATTTCAGTATCCATCAATCCACAGATTGCTACTTTCATCGATTGAAGATCGTCTAGAATTATCCGCTGCGTCAGTTTGGTATCAGAGCTTGTTCTAACCAATCATAGTTAGATCGAGACTTGGAGCCTATTCATTTGAAGATTTGAAGTTATCAATCACGGCCGAGAGTTTGAGGAAGTGGGTCGTGCATACTTTTGAAGTTTGAAGTTTGGATTTGTGATTTGGAGAAGTCGTGTTCATCGTGTTCATCGAGATTTGCAACAAAGTGGAAGATTTCGATCCGTTTCATTTTGGATCAAAGTCCGAATTGTGTTTGAATTTTGAAGTGTTGAAGAGTTTGTAAAGTTTTCAAGTATGCCGCCAAGAAGAGCTAATCGCCACCAAAACGTAGAAGCTTTGTATCGAAGAGAAGAAGCTGATGAGATGGAGCAAAGAATCAATGAGAACTTTAGTGAAAAGCTTAACGAAGGAGTTGGCCGGTTAGAGAAGCTTATGACGGAGATGAATCAAAATCGGAGAAGGGTTTCACCAGAATCTAACCATGGGGGTAGTAGAGTCTCGTCACATTCCAATCGAGACAGAAGTGTTGAAAATGATCAAGGGCGTGGGAGGAACGTGAATGATCGTGAACGGAGGAACGTTGATAGAAGGGATGATGGTGGAAGACGCAATGGTAGTAGAGATGTTGGTGGTCAGAATCGACATCGTTATGCATTTGATTTTGAAGAGGAGTATGATGGTGGTAGTGTTCAAGGAAGAGGTCAAGGAAGAAACTATTCTGAGTATGATCACAAATGGGAGTCGGGGATGAAGACAGAAATTCCTGAATTCAAGGGTGGTATGCAAGCAGAGGAGTTTCTAGATTGGGTGGCTAATGTTGAGGAGATTTTTGACTTCAAAGAAGTTCCAGGACATCGTAGAGTAAAGTTGGTTGCTACGAGGCTGAGGGGTAGAGCTACGGGTCCTACAGTTGGATATTTCCCACATGAGTATAAGATATACACAATAGCGAGTAGCCTCTTGCAGTGGGTAGACCTCTGTTGTGTAACACTATTGACCTCGCATTCCAACCCATTATAACGACTATGTCATTCTTATCCATATAAGTTAATTACTAACTTTAATAAATCACACCCGTCGCAAAGCACATACTAGAGGCTACGTGTGTACACATACATATTCATACTTGTTTAATTATTACGCGTCCAAAGTTCTACTGTTCATAATATTTCTTACTTAATCATGCGTTTACCTCTTATTCAATTTAATGATATTTACCGCTTTCTTTTTAAAAGATCTAAATATTTGTTCCCGTTTACTTCCCTTTTCTCACTATTTAATTTTTATCTTTATTCTCATTTTAACCTCTATTTCTCTCCCTTGTGTAGTGGACTTTCCATACCCTTTTATTTAAATTACCACTTGCCTACCTTTTCACCATTATTATTCAATTTCTGTTTTGCTATATTGCATATATATTAATTCTTCACTTAGACTCTTATTATTATCACGTTAACAATTCTTTAATTAATCCTTAGTGATTTCTGCATTTTATTACATTGGAATTATACTCTCCCAAATGGAAAGGTTAACACTATAAATTTTTATGTCTTATCCAAAAGGAGAATTTATATTGCATTAGGTATTACAAAGAATCATCTTTTTCATAGTTATTAAATGGACAGTACAAAATATGGTAAATACCCCTATTTTATACTTCTCTTTATTTTAGGTACATTCCTTGTTATTGCAAACAATACGCTTTTATTTTTAAATCTGAACTTGATAATCTATAGAAATTCACATCGTAACACCCTATATTCCAATGAATTAAAATACTACTTAAATCCCCACAATTTATTGTGATAACTTAATTTACCTTTTTACTTGTAAAAATCATTTAAATCTACAAACCTGGAACTATCACGTAATTTATAAGTTTCAGGGACTACTACTCCCACCAATCCTAAATTCTGGGACTTTCTACGCAAAATTTTCCAGATTCACATACATGTAATATATATTTCAAGTTATCAATCACAAAATATGTAGGCTAGCTTTATAAATTCATTATAGGTATACAATTTTAGCCTACAACTATAATTTACATTTTAGGCATAGAAGAATATATTTACAACGATATAAATCCAATATTATATAAAAAATATACAATTTCCTACTCACCTTTTTAGCTTTTCAAATCTCCAGATCTAATCCCTGTTATTAAGTTCGACTCCCTTTTTCTCCCTATTTGAATACATATACTGCAAGCATACATACACCTATCAGAAATCTAGATCAGAGAAGAGATTTTGATTTAGTTTAGATTTTAGATCCGGATTTGTAATTTACCTTGGCTTTGATGATTTGATTCGACCGTATTCTTCTTCTTAATCATCCTCTACTATTCTCCAATTGAATATACATATAAATTATAACTATTTTTAAGAATTAAGAATTTTGCGAAGAAGAGAAAATGATAAAGCTCCGATGTCGCTGAAAAAATATGAGAAGAAAACTTAGGGGTTAGGTCCGTATTTATAGGAGTTCGAATCAATACCACCCATTAGAATCTTTAATTTTAAGTCCGAGTCGTTTGACCACGTCAAAATTTCACAATTGATGTCCCAACTGGTCGATCGCCGCCCGCTATTGGTCGACCTTTAGCGGTCGATCGGCCATGGTTAGGGGTCGACGGTCGGCCTTAATTATGTTAATTAATTCTACGTCATTTTGTTTGTTAATTTAATTCCTTATATGGCCAATCATAAAATTTGTTTCCGCGTTCATTAAGGTTAATTATACTTAAACATTAATTAAGCGTTAACAGACGTTTAACGTTAATCAATTTGGTTAATTATATTTCTTTCCTTAATTAGATATATAATTATTTCCGACTCGAAATATTTAAACGTTAATAACTTTTCTGTTTGAACTCCGATCGAAAAACTTTATATGTGAAAATTGAACAAAAAATTGCCAAGAACCTAACGGTACAAGTTTCGTAGCCAAATTTTGATTTTTGGAAAACTTCTAATGTTTGTTGTTATTATTTATTTATTAATTTATTTTAATTAATTATCACCTAAATTACAGGGTGTTATATTCTCCTCCACAAAAGAATTTCGTCCCTGAAATTCCTTAATGATAGAATCACATAATATAGCGCACAACCATTATAAAATATTCAATCAATGATAGAATCCATAACCCAACATCCCATCGGGATCCATCATCAACGTAGTATCACGTCATCGTCATCATGCATACCAAGGAACTCCCATAATGCCTAATAACGACATCATAACAGTTTAGCCGTACTTTATCTTGCCTTGGGGATTTACTTACTTGTCTGCTTTCTATTGTGGACTCAACTCCATGGATTATAAAGGATTCGACTCCTTGGATTACCTCATTCATGTTGAAAGACATTTCTTAAGGGTTATCTAGCCTTATCCCTAAAAAACAAACTGGCAAACTATTGTAGCGGTGCATGACTGAAATATGACTTACACTAGTAGGAGGTGTAGCCCGTCTAGGTGTAACCCTCGTATTTTCCACCGACTGCTCAGGACCGATGATGTTCTCGACCTCTGTACAGCTCCTACTCCCTCATATGGTACCAATATACTGACATAGTGTCGACCTGTGCTCATTGTCCCATTTAGATTGCCTGATGCAATCAAGCAATACCCCTCTTAAAAGATTGAAGCAGACCCTACTGGGATATTTCTTTACCTATACGCAAACGTATATAATTCCACCGGTCCTACAGTTGGATATGTCCCAGATCAATATAATGTATACACAACTGCTGGTAGCCCCTTGCGGTAGGAAGACTTCTGTGTAACATTACTGACCTCACATTTCAACCCATTCTAATGACTATATCATTCTTATGCATCTAAGTTATTTACTAACTTTAATAATTCACACTCGTCATAAACACATACTTGAGGCTATATATGTGTGTGTACGCGCGCGCGCACGCGTGTCTGTTCATACTTGTTTAATTATTATACCTCCAATGTTCTATTGTTCATAATATTTCCTTACTTGCTCATGCATTTACCTCTTATTCAATTTAATGTTATTTACCGCTTTCTTGTTAAAGGATCTAAATAGCTTTTCCTGTTTACTTCCCTTTTCTCACTATTTAATTTTTATCTCTATTCTCTTTTTAACTTTTATTTCTCTCCCTTGTTTAGTGGACTTTCCATATCCTTTTATTTAACTTAGTACTTTCCTACATTTTCATCGTTATTATTTAATTTCTGTTTTACTATATTGGATGTATATTAATTCTTCTCTTAGACCGTTATTATTATCACCGTTACAATTCTTTAATTAATCCTTAGGGATTTTTGCATTTTATTACATTGGAATTACATCTCTCTAAAAAGGAAATGTTAACACTGTAAATTTCTATGTCTTATTCAAAAGGAAAATTTGTGTTGCATTTGGAATTACAAGGAATTATCTTTTTCATAATTATTGAAATAAACGGTACAAAATACAGTAAATATCTCTATTTTATACATCTCTTTCTTTTAGGTGTATTCCTTGTTATTTCAAATGATACACTTTTATTTATAAACCTGAACTTGATAATCCATAGAAATTCACATTGCAACACTCTATATTCCAATGAATTAAAATACTACTTAAATCCCTATAATTTATTGTGATAACTTAATTTACCATTTTACTTGTAAAATTCGTTTAAATCTACAAATCTTGAACTATAATAGAATTTATAAGTTTAACGAACTACTACTACACAATCCTAAATTCAGGGTATATTGCTACCCAAAATTTTATAGATTTACATACATGCAATATATATATTTCAAGTATCGATCATAAAATATGTAGGTAGGGTTTATAAATTCATTACATGTATACAATTTTAGTTTACAACTCTAATTTACATTTTAGGCATATATGAATAGACTTACAACGATATAAATCCAATATTATATAAAAATATAAATTTTCCTCTTACCTTTTTAGCTTTCCAAATCTTCAGATCTAATCCATGTTATTCAGTTTGATTCCCCCTTTCTCCCTATTTATATACATATACCACAAGCATACATACACCTATTATAAATCTAGATCAGAGAAGATGTTTGGATTTAATTTAGATTTAAGACTTGAATTTATAATTTACCTTAGCTTTGACGATTTGATTCAACCATATTCTTCTTCTCAATCATCCTCTACAATTATCCACTTGTATATACGTGTAAACTATAACTATTTTTAAGAATTAATAATTTTTAGAGAAGAAAAAGTGGCAGAGCTCCGACTTTGCTCATAAAATATAAGAAGGAAAGTGAGGGGTTAAGTCCGTATTTATAGAGGTTCGAATCAACGCCAGCCGTTAGATTCTTTTATTTTAAATCCAGACCGTTCGGCCACGTCAAAATTTCATAATTGATGTCTTAACTAGTTGACCGTTGCCTCTACCGGTCAACTGCTAACGGTCGATCGACCATGGTTAGGGGTCAATCGGTCGGCTTTATTTACGGTAATTAATTCTACGTCGTTTTGTTTCTTAATTAATTCCTTATATTGCCGATCATAATAATTTGTTTTTGCATTCATTAACATTAGTTATACTTAAATGTTAAGTAAGCTTTAACTGACGGTTAATGTTAATCAATGTTGATGAATTATATTTCTTTCCTAAATTACATATTATTATTTCTCACTTAAAATATTCAAACATTAATAAATTTTTTGTTTGAATTTCGAGCAAAAACTTTATATATGAAAATTGATCAGAAAGTTATCATAAACCCAATGGTGTAAGTTTCATAGCCAAATTACGATGTTTGTAAAAATTACATTTTTCAGCGTTATTGCTTATTAATTAATTTCTTTTTATTAAATATAGTCTAAATTTCGGGGTGTTATAGTCGATTCACCTCAAAAGCAACGGACAAATGCATACTTTTCTTTGATGCTCTCAAGAAGGGTAAGAAAACTTGAGTGGAATTAGGATTAATAGAATGCCTTCAAGTAGTTATTGAGGCACATGGAGATGCCACCGGTCTTGTCCAAACCGCTTGACGGTGACGACTTATTCATCTATTTGGCAGTGTCTACTCACACATTAAGTGCAACATTGGTACGTGAAGAGACGAGGATCTAAAGGCCGACCTACTATATCAGTGAGCATTCCACAAGTGCCAAACAGAACGACCCGAAGTTGGAAAATCCGCGTATTGCTTGCTAATTGCATATAGGAAGTTGCGTCTATATTTTCAGGCTCATCCAATTAAAGTGCTGACAGATCAGCTTCTAAAGCAGGTATTATACCGACCCGAGACTTTAGGAAGGTTGCTAAAATGGAATATAGAATTAAGCTAGTATGATATCACTTATCTAAGGAGAGCGTTAATGGGCAGGCATTGACAGATTTCATCGCTAAGTTTACCATGCGAGATGGTGAAGAGGAGGACGATACGATCAAACGTCTTCTTGGAAGCTATTTGCAGACGAAGCTTCAAACAAGCATAGTTTAAGCACAGGAGTAGTGCTAGAAACTCCAAAAGGATGTTCGGTTTGTTATGCATTAAGGCTAGAATTTCCCGTAACGAATAACGAGGCTGAGTATGATGCATTGATAGCGAGATTGAGAACAACAAAGGAGTAGGGAATAAGGACGCTGTAGATATTCAGTAATTCCCAACTGGTGGATAGTGATGCTAAGGGTGCGAGACTTGCTCCTCACCTAACAAAGGCGTTGGAACTGTTGGAAAACTTTGATCACTATACGATTACACATGTCCCGAGAGAAGAGAACATAAAGGCAGATTTGTTGGCCAAACTGGCTACCTTTGGGGAGGCAAAGATGATGGGTTTGGTTCTAATTGAAGTTTTAACAGCTTCGAGTATCAATCAGATGGACGTCGACTAGATTCTGGAGACCACAACAGAAGAGTAGCCATGGATGACCCCATTCAAGAACTATCTGCTCAAGGGAACTCTTGAGAGAGACAAGAATGATTGAAAGAAACTCCTTTGAAAATCTCTGTGGTTCATGATGCAAGGAGTGTTGTACAAGAGGGGATTCTCTACCCCTTGCTTCGGTGTGTAACCAAGGATGAGGCTAGGAAGATCCTCATAGAAATTCATGAGGGCAGCCGTGGAAACCACATTAAGGGCAAACTTTAGCGAAGAAAATACTCTGCTATGGATATTTTTGGCCTACGGTTACCTATGATGCAGCCGAATACACCAAACGATGCGACCGTTGCTAGATATTTATGAAAATCTCGAAAGCTTAATCTTTAGAGGTTACAAAAATGGTTAGCATATGGCTATTTGTAGTTTGGGGAATTGATCTTATAGGAGTGCTACTATTTATTAAAGGAGGTGCTAAATATATGATAGTCACAGTGGACTACTTTACAAAGTGTGCTGAAGCGGAACTACTTGCCATCATCACAATAAAAAAGGCATTCAACTTCGTGATAAAGGATATCATTTGCTGGTTCGGAGCATCTTAAAAGATTATCATGGACAACGAAACCCAGTTCAAAAGTGCCGACCTCAAGGATTTCTGCAACCGATACAAAATCGAGAAAAGCTTTTTCGTTGTGGCACATCCGTAGGCAAACAGATAAATGGAGGTGGTGAATCAAATCATCAAGTCCACCCTAAAGAAGCGATTAACTAAAGCTAAAGGCAATTATGTCAATGAGCTTCCTCTAGCATATGGGCTTATAGAACGACCCATAAGTTAGCAACTTGACATTCACCATTCACCTTGGCTTATGGATCGAAAGCGATGATCTCAATTGAACTGGAAGTCCATGCTCATCGTAAAAGGCACTTCCACCCAAAGATAAACGAGGAACTCTTGCTTGAGTATGTTGATTTAGTTGATGAGAAAAGGGAAGAAGCTAAATTAAGGGTAACCGATCACCAAAGAAGAGTAGCATGACATTTCAATGCCAAGGTTCAAAACCGTATCTTTAAGGTAGGGGATCCCATTTTGAAACGAGTTAACCTAAGCACGGGGGCACTTGGTCCAAAATGGGAAGGACCCTACGCAATCGATCAAAAGCTTGAAGATGGATCTTTCAAGCTTGCTATAGTTGATGAAATTCCAATACCATGCGAATGGAACTGCAATCTGCTGCGACGCTATAACACTTAGCTTATATTAGTTTATTTTCTCAAATAAGCTACCTAGGGATTCTAAAGGCCGATAATAAGGCAGGACTTGCCGTAATTTCGTCTATAATAATCAATTTGATTCTTGAACAAAAGGAACGGTGTTCTTATAAGCAGAATCCCTATACCGCAGGATTAGCAGTATAGCAAAGAACATGCTCCTCAGGCTTCGGATCATGGGCGAGAGGCATAGTTTCAGGGGTTGATCAGATAATTGACCTCAACCTTTAGGAATCTGGTGTTGTTCTGAGATTTGCGATGTTAGGAAGGGAAAACTCTTATAAGGGTCGATCAGATAATTCAACCCCAACCTTTAAGAATCCAGCGTTGTCCAGAGACTAGCGATGATTGAAAGGAAAATTCTTATAAGGGTCGATCTGATAACTCGACCTCAATCTTCAGGAATCTGGCATTGCCCGGAGATTGGCAATGTTAGGAAGGGAATTTTTTTACAGGCGTTGATCTGATAACTCGACCCCAGCCTTCAGGAATCTAGCATTTCCTGGAGATAAGCAACATCGGAGGAAAACTCGATTAAGGGTCGATCAGATGATTCGACCCCAATCTTCAGGAATCTGGCATTGCTCGGAGATAGTTAACATTAGGAAGGAAAGCTCTATTAGGGGTCGATCAGATAATTCAACCCTAAACTTTAGAAATCTAGCTTTGCCCGAAGATAATCAGGAGGGAAACTCTATTAGGGGTCGATCAGGTAATTCAATCCCAACCTTCGAGAATTTGGAATGGGCCGTAGATAGGAAACATTAGGAATGATGAAATCATATAGGGGTCGATTGGATAATTCGACCTTGAGCTTTAGGAATTTGCTGTTGCCCGGAGATAGGCAACGACAAGAAGGTGTAACATCTCAGGGTTCATTCGGAAACTTCAGCCCCGACCTCCCATGAATTTACCGTTTCCTAGAATTTAGCAATGTCAAGTAGGACTGGCCACACAAGGGTCGATCGGATAATTTGACCCAGACTTGCAGGTATCGGCTGTTGCCCAAAGTTTGGCAACATCAAAGAAGAAACGCTCAAAACCAAGCAATTAAACCATCGGTTCTTGGAGACCTGAACTGGTGTACGAACTAAAATTCCATGACGACGCTAACGACTTAGCAGGATACACCAAGCTAAGGATAAGCAAGGACAATCGCGGGAAATCAAGAACAGGTATTATCGGGCCTTCCCGATCCAGAATTAGGATTGGAAAGGCATGATCGGACTGGAAGCAATTAGAATATTTGCCCCACAACATTTCAATCCCATCAATGCCTAGATTATGGCATTTGGAATTACTAGTCCCATGAATAGGGACAAGCATACAATAAAGCCGGATAAATAGGAAAATAAATGTTCCAACCGTTGTCCTGCAGCAAACAGGAAGTAGCATGGAACTTCGATTATTCAGTATTTGTGGTTGGTTGGGTGAAAATCGACCCAACACTAACATGAATAACCATAAATTTGGTTAAATCATGATTCTATTTTGCCAAATGAAACACTTTGGCAACAAATATGGCTAGAATAATAGTATATAGCTAAAGCAATCGTAGAATTCCATTTCCATTCGTAGAGTTATGGTAAATGGAAGTGTTGCATGAAAATAGGTATATAATATGGAAAAAGTGCAAGATAAGCAGTTATATTATATACACAAGCAATTGCACACAGGCAGGTACGGAGCATAAGCATAGAAAGTAAAGCAAGAACAATGATTATAGGATAAAATAATCTTTTATTACCTAAACTTTTATGTACAAGGATAATGGGGCCGCACCCGCACAAACACAACCTGTTCATAACAAAAGTGAGAAAGTACAAAAAGACACTACAAAAACAAGACGTTGAAGGAACTGGGCCAGCCCCCAACGGAAGAAATTGATGAATTTCAAATTTTTTACCATTTTAGATGTTTAATGAGCCTACGAAGTCTAAATTTCATTTAGAACTTTTTCTAAATTTGGTTTAAATAAAATGTTGTATTCTATTTAAAATAAATAAAGGGAAATTTAAATAAATTTAATTTGAAATGTACACTGTATCAAATACACTTAACATTTATTTATAAGTGTTAATGTATAGGGAATGAAACATTTCATTTCTTTCCCTAAAACAAGAACTAATTAAGAGCATTAATTGTATTAAATGGAGAGAGAAACCTTTCATTTTCACTCTTTAGTTTGAATTGATTGATTCATTAAACATCATTATTAATATTTATTCATGACAATATTTATTACTATGTCCATATGTATTCTAACTGTACAATTTATAGTTTGAGATTTACTTGATTTAATTTTATTTATTTAAACAAGTATGTGTGTGTATATATATGTGTGTGTGTAAAATATAACATAAATATGTGTGTGCATGTGTAACATCATAATCCGTGAAGGGTATAATGTGTGCTCGTATACAGTTGCTAGGATTTACATTGCAACGGACACATTAGCTCATTTTGTGTGTATTGTAGTATATTCAAATATGTTCTTGTATAATATGTTCAAACAAAATACTAATACATGTATATAAATATATATATGTATGTATGTATATGTATATATAATTTATTGAATAAAACAGTTTCTGCATAACAAATTAATGTAAATTAATCATATGATAATAATACGAGTTTTTAAAATTTTAAAAAATTTGAAAACACATTTCGTGCCTAAGATTAATTTATGGAATTTTTAAAATTAAAATAATATTTATTATTAAATAATTGATAATAGCCCATAATCAAATTGATTCTCCAAAATAGGAAATCAAGTTGACAAATTCTAAAAAAAAATTCGAAGGTATTTGAGACATATTTTGGGCTTGGGTAATATTTTTAGAATTTTTTCAACTGAAATTATATTTTTAGTTAAATAATTAATTGCATATCAAAAATAAGTTAATTCAAAAATAATAATAAATTAAGATATAAAAACCTAAAACTTCTTTTAAAGGCTCCAGGTACATATATAAGCCTTAAAATAAATTTCTAGAATTTTATAAATTGAAATTAAATTTTTAATTAAATAATTGATTGCAAAACAAAAGTAAATTAATTTTTAAAATAATAAATTATGTTTAAAAAATCTGAATATTTTACCGTAATCTTATTACATGGTGCATCAAATATTAAAAAAATATAAAATTGAATTTTGAACCATTATTTATTTTATCCATAATAAACAATTCACGAAGTCATTAAATAATAATAAAATATGTATATACATATTTAATAAAATATTTTTATATTTATGATTCATAATAGGTTCAAATCATCATAAGAAAAATTTAATATTAAATATATATGATATATAAACACATATACAATTATACATAGTCATAATTTGCAGATCTGCACACATTTAATTTATATATATTAATATAAATCAAAATTAAAACCTTTTTTTCAGAAAATTAATTCAACAATAAATCAATAAACAAAATATTATAACAAGCACATAACCAATCTAATTGTAACAAACACATGTACTCACAAAAATCTCACATAATCTAAGTAAACAGATCTGAATACAAACAGAGGATTTGGATGTAAATCAACTTTTATATGATAAACTTAAAATCAGAACAATGATAATAAACAATAGTGTACCTCCAAATGAAGCCTTTGAGTCCACATATTCTGAAACTTTTATATTATAAACAATCAGAACAATGATAACATGTATGATAATTCTCATTGCCAATGCATAAGGAACTCACATATTCCGTATTAAACAATTTAATAAGGTGTATTTACATATCGATTTGGGACATCCCCAATATTTTTTATACCCACTACAAAAGGCATCATTTACAATCCAAAGTTGAGTATTAAAACAACTAAGGTTGATTTCAACACAAGTACACCGTTAAAATCAATAATGTGTTGTTTACTTACAGTTTAGAAATATCAATGTACCTTTTAACGTTCTTTCTTATGAACACACGCTTACTCTGCACTTTGATTGAAAATCAAACTACACGATTTCTATTATAGTACTTATTCAATCTTGATGCTTATAAAATGATACTTTCGTATCATTTCTTGGATCATATTCAAAGACTCACAAACTCAATATTGCTCCCGCTTACTTCAAGACATTTTTGATTAATATGTGTAAACAACTTACTCTAAATCGTTATTTAGAATTTTCTATTTCAATAGATATGTACCAAAGTACCAAGTCTTATCAAGCAAAAATTTTGTGAGTAAATCCGAATTAACTTGAGCATGTTGAATACCGAATCTATTATGCTAATTCAACAATTGACATTTGCGATATTATTCTTATCAGCATTGCTCATTTAATTCCAACTGCATTAGTCTTTCTCATAAAGACACAATCTCGACCGATGGATCACATCCCTTCGGTTACGACTACCAAAATCATATTTTGATAGCATACTTGGAATTCTTTCGGATTTGCGCATCATACCATATAGAGTCAATAATCTTGATGCTTTAATTAAACAACCGAGGATTATATAATTTTGACATTAATAAGAAACTCATAGTTTTTCTTCGATGTACGAGAATACTTACTAGACATTCTAATGCTATGAGTTCATTCAGGTTAGTTAATTCCATTTCATCTCATATAATCAGTTCTATCTATGGATCGTATCCAATTCCATTTAACTACCAATAATTCCTCAAAGAAATTTCTTCACAATGAAGTTGGTATATCTTGAAACAACAATTGTTTCTCAGTGTAAATAGAATAGAGATTCATAAACACTTTATGAATTTCTTTATTTATAAAACTGATTTGGTTTTGGTTTAAAAAAATTATGTTCAAAACATAAATATGTCATTCAATGACACTCCTTTCCAAAATCCTTTTGGCGAGATTCATACAAGATCCCTCATAAAAATTGTTACGTACACTCTTTCGGCTCCTATAACCTGCTGACTCCTTGGCCTAGGATATGTTGGAGTTTCTAATAAACCCTTATCTTGTAAGATTTTGTAAACTGTTATTCAGATGAAATAATATTTGCCTTGTACACTACTCTTAAGTACATTACCCTATAGAAAGAAACTAACTCAACTTCACTTACAATTAATCGTACATTCTACAATAAAGTTCGATTACTCCATATCGATGCATCATTATGTATCATATGAAGGAGTTATTTTGAGATTGAATCTTTATTCATTTTAGTTACATTTGGAACCTTTTCCAATATACTCACTCATTCGATCAAATTGAATCATTTCTATCGCATGTTATCTTTACTTCTATTTTATATTCAATGAGTTTACCATAAACATACTACATGTGCATCAAATACACATGTCCATGTCGATGATGACTCATCAGTGAATATGACGAAGTATATGGAACCGTTTTGGTATTTATAGAATTATGATTGCATACAACTATATGTAGCAATCCGAAGAGTTCATCAACTCTTATGGTGCTCCCACTAAATGGGTGCATAGCCCTTTATTGTTTGAGATATAATTAACAAGTACCATATGATTCAAAATCATATAATAAAATTAGTTTCTCAAAACTATGGCTTAGTTTATAGTTTTGGAATAACTGTAAATAATATTAAATACTTCTTTATTTTCCAATGCATCACTTTTGTTATGAAAATAAATAACACATTATAGTTTTATTTCATAACAAATATTCATAATATTCATAGAAATATAGCTATGTCTATTTTTTTAGTCGATAATCAAAAATAGTCATTATTTCATACATAATGTTCGGTACATTTTATGAAAACAACTTTAGTAATTTGATGCAATTAATAAGTGCTATATGGCATGCTTCCACTATTTCCGTCATTACTATAATAGCGTACTAAATTAGGAGGTCCATCGTTCAATTAATGTAGATTTTTTTATTTCATATACCACAACTAGTTTATAGTGGAGAGTTCTTTGATCAAATATCTTGAACTCAAAGAAACAAATCCCATAGAAAACAATTTTCTATATGAAAATACATTTCTAAATAGAAATAATATTCCGCATTCCAATGTTAAGTATCATCACTATTATTACAGTTCTCGTTTTCGTTGTTTCTTTATGAAGAAGAAATGACTATTCACTCTCTCCATCCCAACTATACCTTAAATCACATTTACTCTTATACATTGATTTTCCTTTCATAATGGTCAAACCATTCAAAAGAAAACCCCTACTGCAATATCATAACGAAGTCTTTACGAAAAAGCATTTGATTATCCTTAACATTTAAGAACATCGAATATGTTGCTCTTTGCATAAACTAATTAAACTGACATTTCAACGATCGAGTTCTTAGATCTATCTTGTAGTTTTGGTCTGTTGCTACAATTAACACAATATGATCTTTTATCTAATCAATCAAATTGAATACTCGAACTCATAATACAGTTTATTGGCTTATTTAGAATGAATTATATTCATTAAAGTATCATAGACTACGAACCGTGACCATTCACCATATAACATTTAGATGTGATAGTATATGGATCAAATATCCATCCTAGTCTTGTATTGCTTTTAAAGTTCGAAACTCATAAAATGCAATACACGGTCTAAACCAAATAAACACGTAAGTGATCATTTTACAAATGTATTAAGTAGTTTTACAAATTAGGCACTTGCATGGGTATAAAAAACATTAACATGCAATAGGCATTTAATAGTGGGTATTATATTTCCATTTGTCAACTTTCAATTTAGTTCATTTATATATGTTAATAGATAAATGTTTTATCAATCATATTGAATGCACAAATTATCATTGTGGATAATTATAACATTATTTAGCATATGTTCTTACAATATCAGAAATGTTAAATGTTACCATTTCATTTTTCTAATAAGGCTCCCAGTAGTATTTTATGTTTCACCAAACCCTAAGTGAAACATAGAAGTCTTTCAACTTCACTAGTGAGTGTTTGGACTCGTATGCCTTGGGATTCCGACCTTGAGGAATGCTCAACAAATCACAGGCCCGCATACGATGGATAACTCTTTATCGGTTGTATCACATACAACTCCAAACCTTCGGTACCTTGTCCTAAGAAATCTCAACAAGTAAAGTGGGACTATTCACCCGGACCTATCATTTCGAGACGACCTAAGTATATAGCACATACCTTAAGGAAAGCTCAACAAATATGTGCAGTTATCTTACCCCGGCTATTCAATATATTAATAGTATTACACATAACATCCTTAGCTTGAGGAAAGCTCAACATCCAAGGAGTAGCAAGTAATCTATTAATATATAAATGATAGAGGATAGCTGTTACCTGGTGCCTTGGCCCGGCTACAAAATAGTGGTTGCAAAGGCTATAGTTGAACGTTGATGGAAGGAGGGTCAAGGCATGAATCTACTTCGAGCCGCAGAGGAGTTTGCTTCGAGTCAGAGGGACGCCTGCTTTGGGTCGGCATAAGAACTTGGAGATAGGGTCGGCATGTTTGAAGTACTCGGTGTCGGCATGTTTGAAGTACTCGGGGTCGGCGTGCTTGAAAATCTGGGTCGGCACTCCTTTAGCTCCAGATCGGCATGCAATCTAGGGCCGTATGCATCTTAGAGGGGTTGACATAGCTTCAGGTTAATGATGGCAGTTTCCCGGGTCGGCATTGAATCAGGTTGGAATGTTTACACGAGCTTGGTAACTACTTCGGATCGGCATACTCTGGGTCAATGCTTACTTGACTTCGAGTCGGCTAAAGAACTTGGGATCGGCATATCATGTTACATTAAGGGTTCGGCATACAATAATCGTTTATGGTCGGCATGTTGTGGAACTTCAAGGGCTCGACATTGCTTGTTTTATTGGCTCAACATACCTTGGTCTGTTTGGCATTTTTGGCAGCGTTTGGCATTTAGGGGTCGGCTTTGAGGGATCGACATGTCCGGGTCGGCCTTGTTAACTTATCCATATTGGGCCGAGTTTTCTTGGTGATAGGCCTAAGTGACTGGAGAGAAGTTCAAGCTCTGAGACACTAGGCTGTCTCCATCTATAAATAGAGGGGCAGGGGTCCATTTTTGGGGATCTTTTGGAAAACTTAAGGAAGACTCTGCCATTTTTTGTACTCAATTTCTTTTTTCTCCAACTTGTATTCAGGATTTTCCTTATGGATTGTACTTGTATTCAAGTGATTGACAAAGTAATAAAGAATATATTCAGAGTGGACGTAGGAAATTAACGCCGAACCATTATAAATTCTGTTGTTCTTGCTTTCTACTGTTCTATTTTGCATTATATTATGTTATTCCTCCTTTTCCATTTACTTTCTTCATTTATCTCGCTACAAAAATCTACTCTAGGGTGTTAGTGACCAGTTCTGGTGCTAACATTTTGGTGCTTTCACTGAGAATATTGATTCTCAAGCTGTTAGGATCACCTTTGTTGCTACTGGATTGAGGAAATCCCCCAAAGGAGATCCAAGTTTGTTCTCAAGAGTTTGCGTATTCTATTTAGAGTTTCAGAAATCTAGACAAAGAACTCTAAGATGACAAGACCGTGCACCAGATCTACCTTTCATAATGTCGATGCTAATGAGACTGTTGGTGTCCAACAAGTAGGGCCAAGAAATTAACAAGCTAATGCAGGGATGGAACCCGTTGCGAACCAGAACCTTGCTGATTCTGTTACCAGGGTTGAATTCAATGATCTGATGAGGGAGCTAATGGAAAGCAGGAGGCGGCAGAATGAGCAAATCCAGGCGAATGCCAACCTGATGAATCAGATCGCTCAACAGCAGCGTCAGAATGCTGGAGGAAGTCCCGCTTCATACTCATCATCTGATAGCTCGACTTTGTCAGATGAGCACCACAAGCATAGGCGTCGTAGGATTGAAACGACACAAACCGGAGCAATGGAGCAATTTGTGGCAAGCCACTGTGGGCAATCCAACAGAGCTGATCCCGATCCCTCAGTCGGGAGAGTGGCTCCTCAACTACACCTGGGAGGTCGCGCTCAACCTGGAGTGAGAAACTTAGGCTTTTGAACACGCATGGAAGCTGGTCAATTGCCTTGCCGGGATGGTAATGAAGCAGATCCTCAGAATGCTTACCTAGATGATAACTGGCCAAGAAGGCGTCAGATGCCCATGAGGCGCCAGCCGGAACAATCACATAGGATGGATCCCAACATGACACCCCTTATTCAAACTCCAGATTTATCTACAATGGTCAGGCACCTAATGAGGGAGAACCAGAGCTTAACTAATGATGATAGGGGGTCTCTAGGAGTCACACTCTATTTACTGATAACATTCTATAAGCCGAGTATCCCCGGAGGTTTAACATGCCTACAATGCCTGCTTATGAAGGGAAGACCGACCCCCGATAACATATTATGAGATATGAATGGTTGATGGACTCGGCTAGGACGAATGACGCGACCAAATGCAGTTGCTTCCCTATAACTCTATCTGGAATCGCTACAATGTGGTTCATAAGGTTGCCCCCATAGTCGATCTCCAGATTTGATGAGCTGGCGACGAGGTTCGTGGAGTAGTTCCGGATCCATGCAACTCACCCCAAAGACGTGATGTCATTATCCAGTGTGATCCACGCTCCGGGTGAATCGTTGAAAGATTTTTGCAGAGGCTTCACGTTGTTGCTACTGAAGTTAGTAATCCGAATGACCACGCCATTCTTATGGCCGTGATGAGGGGAGTTGACCTAGAATCCGAGTTTGGTGATTGGCTAGCTGGGAAACCACCTACCACGCCGGAGCGTTTTTACTCAAAGGTGAATCAGTTCATGAGAAAGGAAGAAGCTAGTTTGTTAAGAAGGGGTAATGCTACGGGACCAAACAGAGAGGCGGTGCAAAGCAACATAGTAGTGAAGCAATCAGGCGAGAGCTCTAGAAAGGTCCAAGTTAACGTCCAGAATGAGCCGGAGCAACAAAAAGGGATCGGAGGAGGAAATTCCGATCGGAAGAGGGAATCCGAAAAGTGGAAGCCGAGAATTCCTACTTATAATGAATATACGCCCCTGAACACATCTTTGGAAAACATCCACTTGTCCACCTGTAATACTTTCCAGTACCGAAATCCGTGTTTGAAGGAATCGACCGAAGAACAAAAGCAAACTGGGAAATACTGTCGGTTTCATGAGTCTTATGGGCACAACACTGATGAGTGTAGGCACCTCCATGATGCCACAGAAAAATTGATTCTCCAGAAGAAGTTGCAGTAGTTTGTTAAGAATCCACGGGAAGGTAGACAGGGAACGTCTGATCCTAACCGAGGACAAGCTCCACGTCGACCCGAGGAGCCCGCTCAAACCGGTAGAAGATTGGTGATAAACACAATAGTTGGTGGGCCGCACCCTGCAGATAAGAGTTGGCAGGAAATGGAGCGTTATGCTAGTTCTTTGAGACATCCGAATTTTGAGTGTTACTTGAACACGGAGGATGGGACTCCGGCAAAGCAACAACAAATGATGACGGATGATATAATAGTTAGAAGTAGAGATGCAGATCGAGTGGAGGCTCCTACTATTGATCTGATGGTTATCTCTGCTATGATCGGGCCCGCGCTTGTGAGGAGAATATTGATCGATTGTGGAAATTCTGTCAATATCATTTTTAAGAAGGCTTACGATTAGATGAGGATGGAGGCTAAGGATCTGAAGCCATCTAAAGCTCGTATACACGGCTTTAATGGTGCGACTACCGAGGCAGTGGGTTTTGTTGAGTTGCCAGTTGAGTTGGGTGAAGGTGAACGTAGGAGGATACGGATCCTACCATTCATTGATTTGGATGTTGATTCCCCGTACAATTTTTTTCTGAGCCGATCGACCCTGGCTGAGTTTAGTGCAGCTTTGGCCCGTAGTGCTTGACTTTGAAATTTCCTATAGATAATGGAGTTGGTGTTGTGTATGGCGATCAAACGACTGGTCGTGCTTGCTATGTGGCTGAGCTGAGAGAAGCCCAGCAAAAGGGAAAGGGAAAGGGTGTGGACAAATCCATCCGCATCCAAGTTACTGAAAGTTGACAAGTATCGCCCGAGCTTGGGCTTGGGCATCACAGTCGGTTCTATAGAGAAATAGATCCGAGAGATGACGAAGAGGAACCCAAGGAGGCAAGGCAACACCGACTGAATTGACAATGGATATCATGGTCAGCCACGACGATCCGTCACGGGTATTGAAGATCGGATCAAAACTCAGCCCCTCCCTGATGATGGAGCTTACAAATTTTCTCTGAGCAAACCTTGATGTATTCGCTTGGACTCATTCTGATATGTGTTGGATTTCACCCGCTATCGCAACCCACATGTTGAATATTGATCCAAAGTGTGTCCCTGTGAAACAGAAGAGGTGAGGCATGGACCCAGAGAGGTCGGTTACTCTCAAGGAGAAGGTGGATAAACTTAAAGCCAACGGGTTTATTCGCGACACCCGCTATCCTGAATGGGTATCTAACCCTGTATTGGTAAGGAAGGAAAACGAGAAATGGAGAACATATGTTGATTATTCAGATCTAAACAAAGCATGCCCTAAGGATAGTTTTCCCTTGCCTATAATTGATCAGCTGGTTGACTCGACAGCGAGGCATGAATTGTTATCATTCATGGATACGTACTCGGGATACAATCAAATTCTGATGCACATCCCAGATCAGGAGCATACCAAATTTGTCACAAATGTTGGGTTATACTATTATGTGGTGATGCCATTCGGGTTGAAGAATGTAGGAGCAACCTATCAGCATATGGTAAACCGAATGTTTAAAGACTAGATCGGTAGGATGATGGAAGTCTATGTGGATGATATGCTCGTGAAGTCATGGCAGTTAAATGACCACATTCGAGACTTAGCAGAGATGTTCGACATCCTTAAATTTTATGGTATGAAAATCAACCCATTGAAGTGCTCCTTTGGCATTGCGTCAGGGAAGTTTCCGGACTTCATGGTCAACGTAGGAGGAATTGAAGCAAACCTAGAAAAGATTCAAGCTATTTGGGATATACAAGCACCCAGGACCATTAAGCAAGTACAGAGCCTGAACGGGAAGGTTGCTGCGTTGAGTCAATTTATATCCAGGGCAACCGATAAGTGTGTTCCTTTCTTCGATTTGATAAGAAAAGGGAAAAGGAACTTTGAATGGATCAAGACTGTGAAGACGCATTCCGAGCTCTGGTGAGTCATTTGGAGACGCCCCCTGTTTTTTCGAAGCCCGTGGATCATGAGGAGCTATATGTTTATCTTGCCGTGTCACTGCACGCCATAAGTGCTGCCTTGATTCATGAAGAGAACCGAATCCAGAGGTCGGTGTACTATGTTAGTAAGCGGTTAATGGGGGCAGAGAGAAACCGCCCGAAGATAGAAAAGTTGGCGTACTGCTTGGTGATCGCGTCGAGCAAGCTGCGCCCGTATTTCTAGGCACATCCAATCAACATCTATACCGACCAACCTTTATGGCGGGTACTCCAGCGGCCTGAAACCTCTGGATGGTTGCTTAAATGGAACATTGAGCTCAGCTAGTTTGACATCACCTACCCACCTCGAAGAACTATCCAGGGACAAGCGTTGGCAGATTTTATAGCAGATTTCACTATGCAGGACGAACCGAATGGAAGCGATATGATTCCTACCCTACGATGGAAGTTATACACTGATGGAGCATCCAATGACCATTGTTCTGGGGCTGGTGTCGTTCTTGTGACCCATAAGAATCAATCAATTTGTTATGCCTTGAAGCTTGATTTCCCCGCTACTAACAATAAAACTGAATATGAAGCGTTAATCGTTGGAATGAAGCTTGCTAAAGAGCTCAGTGTAAAATCGATCGAAATCTTTTGTGACTCGCAGCTGGTGGTGTACCAAGTCAGAGGAAACTACCAGGCGAATGGGCAGCAGCTTGCTTCATACCTCACCCGGGTTCAGGAGTTATTAGCAGACCTCGAATACTACGACATTTCACACATTCCGTGCGAGCAAAACGGGAAAGGTGATTCGTTGGCAAAGTTCGCAAGCACTGGTGATGCACAACAGATGGGTTTAGTTCCCGTTGAAACCCTACATACCCCAAGTGTAAATGCAATGGAAGTTGATCATGTGCCAGAGATGGAAACCGAAAGGGAGTCGTGGATGTCCCTATTTAAAGAATACTTGTTGCATGGAACCTTGCCTGAGAAAAGGAATGAAAACGGCAAGTCCTTCACAAGGTCTCACGATATGTTTTGCGAGATGGGATTATGTATCGGAAGGGATTCTCTATTCCTTTACTCAGGTGCATCGCACATGACGAGATAAAGCGGGTCTTGAAAGAAGTCCATGAAGGAGAATGTGGTGACCATACTGGAGGGAAAATACTAGCTAAAAAGATACTTTATTATGGGTCTACTGGCCGACCGTGAATCGAGACGCCGCAGATTATGTGAGAAGATGTGATAAATGATAGAAATATGTGAAAGTCCCAAGAGTGCCGCCAACGGAAATCACACAAATGGTTAGCCCATGGCCGTTTGCGATATGGCGAATTTGTCGGCTCGTTGCCGATTTCCAAAGGTGGTGCGAGGTATGCAATTGTCGCAGTCGATTACTTCACCAAATGGGCAGAAGCGGAACCATTAGCTACGATCACCACCAAAAAGGCCATTAATTTCGTTGTGCGAAACATTATATGCCGTTTTGGTCTCCCGCGGACTATTATCACCGACAATGGAACTCAATTTGATAGCGTTGAATTCAAAGAGTTTTGTTGGAAGTATCATATTGAGAAAAGGTTTGCAGCAGTCACTCACCCTAAGGCGAATGGGCAGGTTAAGGCTGTAAATAAGATAATTAAATCCATCCTGAAAAAGCGTTTGGAAAAGGCTAGAGGAAAGTGGATGGACGAACTTCCAACGGCAGTCTGGGCATACAGAACCACTCACAAGTCAACGACTGGCCATACTCCATTCGCCTTGGCATACAGGGCTGAAGCAGTTATACCCGTGGAGTTTGAAGTCCCTTCCCATCGGGTAACTTATTATGATCCCAGAACAAACCGAGATCTCTCATTAAAGTCATTGGATTTTATTGACGAGAAGCGAAAGGAAGATGATCTGAGAGCAGCCGCACATCGGCACCGAGTCGCTCGATATTATAATACGAAAGTCCGACCAAGAGTTTTTGATGTGGGCGACCTTGTTCTGAAGCGAGTCTTTCCGGTTCCATCATACATGAATCCTACATGGGAAGGGCCATACGTCATCGAACGGAGGCTTGGAGAAGGAACTTTCAAGCTAGCGACTGTTGATGGTGTAACGCTTCCCAGAGCATGGAATAACGAACATCTATGTCGCTATTTTACCTAGTTTATTTCTTTTACATTTCGATTATAGTTGTTTTCAGCATTTTCCTTTCTTGTTGTTTTTGTTTTCGATGTGTAATAAGACAAATTAGTGTGTCCCCATTTCATGTGATGAATAAAAGCTTGAAGCTACTTTTCTGTGAACAACTGTTGTTTCATATTATATAATTATGTGTTGAGATTTATTAACACTGACATATGTGACGTATGAACGCACACATAAAACTAAAAATCAACCAGCTATATTTAAAAAAAATCTCTAAGTCCCTAGAGTGCGGATTAGAGTACTCTGAGTCCCCAGAGCACGGACTAGAGTATAAACGACTTGAAAAATCTCTAAGTCCCTAGAGTGCGGATTAGAGTACTCTGAGTCCCCAGAGCGCGGACTAGAGTATAAACAACTTGAAAAATCACTAAGTCCCCAGAGTGCGGATTAGAGTACTTTGAGTCCCAGAGAGCAGACTAGAGAATAAACGATTTGAAAAATCTCTAAGTCCCCAGAGCATGGATTAGAGTACTCTGAGTCCCCAGAGCACGGACTGGAGTATAAACGATTTGAAAAATCTCTAAGTCCCTAGAGTGCGGATTAGAGTACTCTGAGTCCCCAGAGCGCGGACCAGAGTATAAACGATTTGAAAAATCTCTAAGTCCCCAGAGTGCGGATTACAGTACTCTGGGTCCCTAGAGCGTGGACTAGAGTATAAACGATTTGAAAAATCTCTAAGTTCCCAGAATGCGGGTTAGCGTACTTCAGGTCCCCAGAATGCGAACTAGAGTATAAATGACTTGTAAAATCTCCGAGTCCCCGGTTGCGGAATAAATTATGAGTGATGTGAGAAAAGTCTGTAACTCCAAGGGGCGAACTTAAAAATGCCAACCGTCCGAACCTGTGGATGAACGGGAGAACTCTTGATCGTTTACTACCTACGGGCTCCGGTCTAAGATCAATAAAAAATGGTCGAACTGTTAGCGATGGAATACAACCGTTAGCTACAATTTTGGCCTGGCGCTGACGGCAACTTCCGGTGAAATCTACAGAGAAGCTTTGAGATTGAGATGATAAATTTATCAACAAAAACTGAAAAAATCATCACAATTACTTGGAGTATAAAAATTAATCTGCCATTGAAATAATAACGCATTCGATGACTGGCAAAGGAACAAAATGTTATTTACACTCCAAAATTTCCTTACAACCCCTCCGAAGGTTAGGAGGCCAAGTCTATACATCTGCTACTAAAAAGAAAAAAAGGGAAAAGAAAAACGACTACATAACTCTAGTTTACAAACTAAGCAAAATATTTCAAGGCTATGACTACTTCTTCGCTTTTCTGTCTTTTTTCGGCTTTTTGGGAGTCGGCTCAGCCAAACATTTCTTTCGAGACCCCTTGCTCCCCTGGGAGGACGTACTTGAGGAAGGAGGGGGAACTACCATGGGGACAGACCCTCCATGAGGAATGAATTGTAGTGGCCTATTAAGGGGATCATCAATCTCCACCACCTTGGGCTCACTCTTAACTTTGAGCTTCGTTTTTTCCTCTTCTTCGATCTGCTCCTTCATACTGAACTTGGCGGTGTGCTCAGAAGCGCCCGTAATCATAACATCATCCTACTCCTCGGCAAGTATTGGATCTTCGGGTTTATCCTCGTCTAGCGCCCCGACTACTTAAGCATCAGGACCAGGGATGTCTCCAACAGCTGGTGCCTCGACTTCTCTTTCCTCTTGTTTTGTGACGACATCGCCCCTTGGAGTAGACTCAAGACTAGGATGACCTACACAGTGTCACAAATGGCAAATGTTAGATTACGGCCGTTATTCGCCGAGAATGGAAACTTTTCAAATTAGAAGAGGTCGAGGTAAGTACCAGCATCCGGTTGGCTTTTGGTGGTCATGGGAGTACTCCCCTTAGTGATTGGAGATAATTTATGATTGCCAAGTCCAGGTTTTCCGGGTCGTAGCCGACATGTTGCTCGAGGGATTGAGGAGACGAGGTCTTGGTCGGTTGAACGGAAGAAGGAACTTGGGACTCAATGCCAGATAGCCCGGCGATATCCTCTTTCTCCTTAGACATTGGGGAATCTCCATCAAATCGAAGCTTTGCGGCAGCCAAGTCAGATGGCTCATTTCCTCGGAGCACTTCTTGTGCGAGCGCCTCTTCATCAAGCTCCACCATGTCCGACTCCGTTTTCTTGATTCGAATGAGAGTGTCCCAGACTTCAGTAAGTGACTCGAGATAGTCGTCTCCCAAGAAGATTAAGTCACGGTAGAGGAGGACCCTTGCACTATATTCTGCGATGAGTGGGTCGAACAAGCACTTAATTTCCTCCCTACCTAATTTAGTCATCACCTCAATTCGAGAGTCGGTCTCCGCGAGTATTGCTTTCTTGCCCTCTTCGCGGGTGGCTTCTTTCAATGCCTCAATCTGGGAGAGTTCCTCGTCGAGCTTCGCCTTCAAGTTTCTTGTTTCGACGATTTCCTCGAAATATTTCTACGACTCCTCTTACGCTTCTATTTTCTCCTCTCTTTCCTTAGATAGCAGTCTCTCCAACTCCTCTACATGGTAGGCTAGAGCATCTTTCTCCTTTTGCAGGGAATCTTTTTCTAGAGCCAGAGCGCCGCTACGTTGGAGAGCATCATTTAATTCCTCTTTGTGAGTAGCCTTTAAGCGACTAACTGCCTCGGCCGTCTCTTTGGCATTCCTTTTTGCATCCTCAAGTTAGGCTTTGAATGAGAGCAATTCAGTATCCTGATACTTTATGATGTCCTTGTCATGGATGGCCTCTAGCTTTAGGCGGTTGATCTCATGCTGATGTTCAATAGAAACTTCCGAGACTTTTTCAACCAAGTGTATGAATGCCTCATGTTGTACATATACATCATTCACACATGCAAGCAAATTTGCTTTGGCAGTCCCAGGGATGGGAGTATAGCCGAGAGGAACTTTAGCCCGTCGAAGCAATTTTTGGAAAAATGGCTTTAAGCTTAGCTAATTTCTCCGCTGTGGTTGAGTCGTGAGCAGGAGTTGGAGGAGTTTGTTCCGACGAAGTCAATGTTTCCTTATTAAGCTCAGGAGACTGCCTAGTGCTGGAAGAGCCGAAATGCTGGTCGCGGGGAGCGTCAGACTAGGAGCCTCGGTAGGTGGGCTTGTCTCCACCCCTTGCACGAGGATTTGTAAGGTCGCTTTGATATGAAGTATGCCCATGAGTTTTCCTTTTTGAGGACGAGGATGATTCTCTAGAACGATAATCTCTCTCCCAACATTCATCTCTCTCTCTCTATATTTTCTAGACCCGGAACCCCAGCCTGAGCAATGGAAGATAGAAGAACCACGGAGGCGATCGAAGCCATGTAAACGAGTCATTGCACCTATAAATAGGATTAAACAAGAGCAAGTTAGTGGATACCATATGAAAAGTTGAATGCAAGTGAATGATGGAGTGTAAATGTTTGTGTATGTCCTTGTGCATCCCCCAACAGACCAGTGGCTTTTGCTATACTGATAGGAGTTCGCTCTCCTTGATTGCAAAGTTGCATGCCTTCACCACTTCTCGTGGGAGAATTGAGTCCTTCAGCACCAAGATTAGCGAAATCATAGTTTAACAGGTCGTCGGGAATAGACAGGTCGAAGAGTCCCTTCAACGAGCTTTCCATTTTTTTGGGAAGATGACCCCTTCTCAATGGGAGTTATAATGAATTTTGGGGTCTCCCCAGCTTCCCTCTTTTTGATTCTATAGGCCAGCGTTGGCTGCTGACACCTGTCCAGGACTTATGTTTTCATTATTAGGTTCTAGGGCCTTTGCTTCTTTGATCTCCCCTTCCTCGATACCTTCCTAGACTCCTTCATCAGGGGGCACCGTCGGGCCGGCTGGTTCTCTTCTCCTACCGGCGATTTCCCTTGAGTTTTTTTTGCTTCCTGGGAGACCAATTCTGCGGCCATCTGCTAGTATCCCAAATAGCGAGAGCAACTCATTAGTGACTAACAGCTTGATATCTCGATCCTCTACCAAAGTAGCATGGATAGCCTCAACTGCCCTATAATATTTAGTGCCTTCGGGCTGGAAGAGTTAAAGAATATGGATGACTAGAGAGGATGTGATTTAAGTCTTTGAATTAAGGGCGGAATGGGAATAAAACTTACGTCCTTCCAACCACCTTCTCGTGAAGCCGAGAGGACATCGCACATATAACCACTCTTGCTTGAACAGGGAAAGCTTGTTCCATGCACCCATTAGAACTTGACATCTGGGCAGTGGCTCAAGGAATACGTACGAGGGGCTATCGGATCATCTCTTGAAATTGTAAATATATCGGATGTCCTTAGGAGTTGGCTGTCGGAATAGAACGCTCATGAAGAGCAAGAAAGTGCCGTGAATAAACGCGTATCTGTTAGGGTGCAATTGAGTAGGGGTGATTCCCATGTACTTTAGCACCTCGTGGATAAAGGAGTTGAAGGGTGGCACACATCTGGCCCAGCACATGATTTTATTGCATGTAGTGTACCCGGCTGCGGGCAAGTGAGGCCGGTCTTGCCTTGACGGAACCAAAACGTCTTCGAAAGGAATCCCGTGAATGGAGCACAATCGACGAAGGGCCATTTTATTGATTTTTGAGGCCTGTGAATTGATCAAGTTATCAAAAATAATGGCATCATCCATGGCATCAGGAGCCGGATCTATAACCTCAGCAGGAAGAGTTGGGATGTCGAAAAAAAGGTCTAACTGCTGGCTCGATGTCTCTACTACCTCTTCCTGCTGACTTGGCCCGGGCTTATCGGACAAAGTAGCGGAGCTCGATTTCTTATCCGACTTAGAAGACATTGTGGGAGAGTACTTTGTGTGAATGAATACTAGTGTAAGCTATACTCGAAAGACAATCAATATTAGAAATGATAAGAATACATCCCCCCGTGCCGTGTGTGAACTAGTGCAGTGGATCTGACATACGTGAAAATGGTTTAAGATTGGAAAAACAAAAGTAAAATGACAAAGTTTTGAGTTTTCGTCCGAGGAGACCATCATCGCTGACCGTCCCGGGCAGCGTAGAAGGTAGTCGGTGACAGGAGTCTTGGGATCGGGCGTTGACATTCTAGATTACGAAGTCCATTGCCTGAATTTGTTGGGCTAGTTTTACATTTAAGTCATGTTGTTTGAACTGTGGATTTATTAGTTCGAGTTGAGTCCATAAGCTTATATGTGATAAGTCATGTCATTATTCATTACTTCGTGCTTGGGCGAAGAAATATGTGGTTATAATATTTGGATCACTCGAATTAGAGTAGTTTTAATTGTCAATGCCGATCCCAACTACTTTATGCCGACCCCTACGCCTTAACCTATTACCGATCCCTCCTCTCTACAAAGCATACCGACCCACTCCTCTCTACAAAACATATCGACCCAGTCCTCTCTCAAGAATACACTGATCCCTCCTCTCTCAAGAAAATACCGATCCCTCACTCACCCTCCATCTCAATACCGATCCCTCTTTCACTCTCCATCCTTATGCCGACTTCTCACTCACAATCTCTCTTCCATAGTGCCATGCTTCCCTCACCCTTTATCAACCCCGCCTTGTATCTAAACCTCTTCTTCTACCCATACATCTCTTGCTCTTCTTCCCTCACACTCTCCTCCTCCCTTTAGTGGAAAACCTATGTGCCTGCATAGCCCTAAAACTAGGTCGAGATCGAAAGGCATGACTCAGCAGTTAGAAAAGAAGCATGAATTCATACCTATGCTATAGATCTTAGGCTGGGAACAACAATAAAGTTCAAGTGAAGGATAGCTTGAGTTCACGTTTAGTTGGGAATTGAAAACGAGGCAAATTGGATTTGGAAAAAGAGAAGTGTGTATGGTATTAAGGGAATCAGATGAGAGAGCTCGGAGGAGAAATAAGCTTAAAAAAGTAAGAGTGGAAGGGGAAGAATGTAAATTCGAGCTTTTATATGCAAAAAAGGGTACGAACCGGTCTCTTTATGGAGACCCGGTCACTGTATTTCAAGGGTTCGGCTATTCAACATGCCGACCCTAGCCCAGGTAGAGCACTAGAGGGATCGACATTCTTATGCCGACCCCTCCCCTTCTCTAAAAAAATATAATAAAAATAATATAAAAAGAGGATGATGGAGATAATAAAATATGAAGGATAATAACATGAAACAATACAAGAGTGGGAAATGACCATAAGCTTGGGAAAATTCCCTAGTGAAACCAACCTTTGAAAGGTTATGTGCAATCGACTTTTGAAAAATTAAGCGAGGAAGCCCTGAAGTTTTCTTAAGACCAAGCTTGTACGTTCAAGCAACGCAAGACTTCATCGAAGGTTAATGGGAGACAACGATCGTTTATGGACTCGAACGAGATTGCCTATGGAAACACGGATTACCCACTGATTCAAAGCGTGTCGTGTTATTCATAAGACGCACTTGGGGGGGGGGGCAAATGTTACCCAGTGCCTTGGCCCGGCTACAAAATAGTGGTTGCAAAGGCTATAGTTGAACGTTGATGGAAGGAGGGTCAAGGCATGAATCTACTTTGAGTTGTTGAGGAGTTTTCTTTGAGTCAGAGGGATGCCTGCTTCAGGTCGGCGTTTATATTATCTGGTCGGCATGTTTGAAGTACTCGGGGTCGACAAGCTTGAAACTCCGGGTCGGCACTCCTTTAGCTCCGGATTGGCATGCAATCTAGGGCCGTATGCATCTTGGAGGGGTCGGCATAGCTTCGGGTTAATGATGGTAGTTCCCCAGGTGGGCATTGAATCAGGTCGGCATGTTTACACAAGCTCGGCAACTACTTCAGATCGGCATACTTCGGGTCAATGCATGCTTGATTCGGGTCGGCAAAAGAACTTGGGATCGGCATATCATGTTACTTCAAGGGTTTGACATACAATAATCGTTTCAGGTCGGCATGTTGTGGCACTTCAAGGGCTTGGCATTGCTTGTTTCATTGGGTTGGCATACCTTGGTCTGTTCTGCATTTTTGGCAGTGTTCGACATTTAGGGGTTGGCTTTGAGGGATCGGCATGTCCGGGTCTTCCTTGTTAACTTATTAATATTGGGTTGAGTTCACTTGGTGATGGGCCCGAGTGACTGGAGAGAAGTTCAAGCTCTGAGATGCCAGGCTGTCTCCATCTATAAATAGAGGGGCATGGGTCATTTTTGGGGATCTTTCGGAAAACTTAAGGAAGCTCTGCCATTTTTTGTACTCACTTTCTTTTTGCTCCAACTTGTATCAGCCTTTTCCTTGTGGATTGTACTTGTATTCAAGTGATTGATAAAGCAATAAAGAATATATTCAGAGTGGACGAAGGCAATTAACGCTGAACCACTATAAATTCTGTTGTTCTTTCTTTTTACTATTCTATTTTGCATTATATTGTGTTATTCCTCTTTTTCCATTTACTTTCTTCATTTATCTCACTACACAAATCTACTCTAGGGTATTAGTGACCAATTCTGGTGCTAATAATAGCTTTATATTAAAGATTCATAATCTTCAATATATTATATCGAGTGATATCGACTTATGGAATAATGTATATCTTATGAAATACTCTCATGATTCACGTGTCGGACACATCATAAATCATGGTATACGTACATTTACGTATGTATTTATTCTTTAAGTCTATTTAGGGTTTCTTTAAAGTTCCACGTTTTGTTATACATTCATATTACATAAGTTGAGTTATTATATAACTTTTATAACTTAATTAACTTATATAATAGTCTTATGTAAATATTATATTAATTAAATCTTATTTAATTAATTTTAACTAATTAACTCTTTAATTAATTTTATATTATAATTCCAATACAACATTTATTTTGGACATGTCTACTATAACCTTTATAGTGCACACTATAACCTTTATAGTATAACACACATATATATCTTATATACGTGTATTTTATTTAATTAATTAACCTTTAATTAATTTATTCAATTTAAAATTTTGATTAAAGTTTATTGATTTCAAAATTTATCTTACATAAATACATGTAAACTTATGTTATCCTAAACATTTTAAAATAACATAACATATATCAGCATATATAATGTATGCATATATGTATTAATTAATTAACATATTTAATTAATTTATTTTATTAATCTTATTAATAAATTTAAAATTTTGAAATTAGTATATAAATATTTTCAAACATTTTTGAAAATATTGTTATCCTTTCAAACATTTTGAAAAACTTATGTTGTATTATGACTTTTATAATAAACATGATTTTATTTTAATTTTCAAAACAAATTTGAAACGAGCTCAAGGCCCAATTCAAATTGGGCCTTTTCTTTTAGGGGTAACTTTTTAACTCACTCACCTTTTAGGCCAGGCTGGTAACCAGGTAGGACAGGGTACTTGATTACCCAATTCCAAGCCTATACATTACCTTCTTACACAACGTACTTAGTGCGCAAGTTTAATTAGTTAGCCCTAACATGACTAATTTAGACCGCATTGGCTATTGGGCTCTGATACCATTGAAGGAACTTCGCTAACCCGCAGTGGAAGTAATAGGTGAATTTAAATTTTTTTACCATTTTGGATCTTTAATGGACTTACGAAGTCTAAATTTTGTTTAGAACTTTTCTAAATTTGGTTTAAATAAAATCTTGTATTCTATTTAAAATAGTTAAAGGAAAGTTTAAATAAATTTAATTTCAAATGTACAGTGTATCAAAAACACCTACCATTTATTTATAGGTGTTAATGTATATGGAATGAAACCATTCATTTCTTTCCCTAAAACAAGAATAATAGAGAGCATTAATTGTATTAAACGGAGAGAGAAGCCTTTCATTTTCACTCTTTAATTTGAATTGATTGATTCATTAAATGCATTATTAATAATTTATTCATGGCAATATTTATTACTATGTTCATATGTATTCTAACTGTATAATTTGTAGTTTGAGATTTATTTAATTTAATTTATTTAAACAAGTATATATATATATGTATGTATGCCTGTATAAAATACATATATATGTGTGTGCATGTGTAACATCATAATCCATTAAGGCTATAATGTGCCGGTATATAGATGGTGGGATTTACATTGCAACAGAGACATTAGCTTATTTTGTGTGTACTGTAATTTGTCACATGTATAATATGTCAAAAAAAATACTAATACGTGTGTGTAATTTATTGAATAAAACAGTTTCTGCCATAACAAATTAATTTAAAATAAAAATATGATATTAATACAAGTTCTAAAAAAATTTAGAAAATCTAAAATTCATTTTGGGCTTAAGATTAATTTATGGAATTTTTATAATTAAAATAATATTTATTATTAACTAATTGATAATAGCCCGTAATCAAATTACATATTTTGGACTTAGGAAATAGTTTTGGAATTTTCTCAACTAAAATTATATTTTTAATTGAATAATTAGTTACATTTCAAAAATAAATTAATTCAAAAAATTAATAAATTAAGTTATAGAAATATAAAACTTTTCTGAAGGTTCCAGATACATATTTAAGCCTTCAGAAGAATTTCTAGAATTTTCTGAATTGAAATCATATTTTTAATTAAATAATTGATTGCAGGTCGAAAGTAAACTAATTTAAAAAAATAATAAATTAAGTTCAAAAAATCTTAAAGTTTTACTGTAATCTTATTACATGGTGTAGCAAAGAATTGAAATTTTGAACCATTAATTATTTTATTCAAAATAAACAATTCACAAAATCATTAAATAATAATAAAATATGTATATACATATTTAATCAAATATTTTTATATTTTATGATTCATAATAGGTACAAATCATCATAAGAAAATTTTAAGATTAGATATATATGATATATAAACACATATACAATTATACATATTCATAATTTGTAAATCTTCACACATTCAATCTAGATATATATATATATATATATATATATATATAAATCAAAATTAAAACCTTTTTTTCTAAAAAATAATTCAACAATAAATCAATAAATAAAATATTAGAACAAGCACATAACAAATCTAATTGTAACAAACACATGTACCCATAAAAATCTTACTTAATCTAAACAGTAGACATAACTGAATACAAACAGAGGATTTGGATGTAAACCAACTTTTATATGATAAACTTAAAATCAAAATAATAAGTATGTCGGAGAGTATCTTTTAGCTCCCCAGCAACTTCAAATTCTCATGTATAACCAAGCTTGCATAAAAATGTTGGAGAGTATCTTTCAGCTCTTCTCGTTCCTTGGTCCACTCTTCTTTAAACTTCTTAACCTCTTGCTTAGCGATGGTGAGCTCAAATCAGTATTGATTTCTTAGCTTTCAAAAGGAGCAAGTCATAGTCAAGCTTCTCATTTTCTATACGAAGCTTTTGAAGTCCAGCCATCCGCTCTTCAATAGTTTGGTCCCTGGCCCTTATGATTTCATTCTTCTCGGTAAGCACCATGTCCCTCTCAACAATCTTGGTTTTCAGTGTGATGCCCTCTTCACGGGCAACCTTCAGTGTGTTCTACAACACAATAACAGAATCCTTATGGACCTTCTTCATTTCAGCCATCAAGCTGCTAGCTTTGGCCTTGGATTCTAAAGTCGTGTCCTTCTCCGCCTTCATCTTCTCCAATTTCCCCATTAAATCTACATTGATGCCATCGTAGGTTTTCTTCTCAGAGTTGAAGGACTGGATATTTGTATAGTTAATCTTGTTGACCTTCGAGAGAGTGAAGCAAAGTTTTTACCATTTGTTGCCCTGGTCAATATTCTTTTGAATCCTTGGACATCCCGATATAACTCTTCTTTTGGAATGTCTTCGATGTCTTGATCAAACATGATGCTCTATAGGAAAAGATCAAGAAAAGTAGTCTGTAAATGGGGTGGGGTAGCCAGGAGAGAAGATAAGGAAGTAGAGATTCCCTTGTAATGTGGAGGCACAGTTGTGGTCAAGGACTTCAAAACGGGGGCTTGTTGGTAAGAAGGAGGAATTTGAGATTCAATGCGGCTTAGAGGAATGCCGAATGAGGGCCATGATGACCTAGCGACTCTTTGTGTCGTTTGGGCTGATCGGAGGACAACCTCTTTTCGATATGCCTTTCCTTTCTTTCCCATTCAACCTTACGATCCTCCTCTGCTTCCCATTCTTTCTTCTTAAACCTTTCTTCATCGAACACACGACGCCTCGAATGAGGCAGATATAGATCAGGGGTTCGCCCTTTAAACTCATCTGCATTATACTAGAGCTTCCGGTATCTATCTCTGGCCATGGAATCTAAAACAAGAAGAAAGGTAGTATAAGAATCAGAGTTTCGAAATAAAAAACTAATGCAGGGATATGTGTTCGTGATCCTAGTGAGTGTGTATAGTGCCGACGACCCATTAAGCACTTTAAAGACGGTGTTCACATGGAAGTAAAGATAGTGTCTTGCCACCTTTGTTTAAGATACCCCTCGGCAAGAAGCTAACGTTTAGAGACCCTTTAGCGAGGAGATTGCTAATGGAGATATCAAAATCACTTAAGACGACGAAGACATTTCCAAGGGAACGAGCTGGGGGAGTTTTGTCGCTTGAAGGCAATGTAGTTGCCTATGCAGCCTTTTTTGGGATTTCAACCATGATGTGTTCCGGACGGGGTGAGGCAAAAAGTTTGGGGCCTACAGGATACATCTCGCCAAATGATTCATCTCCCTCTGCACTGGCGTTGTAATCATTATCCCAATCATCAGCACCTTCTTCCTCTTCCTCACCTTCCTCGTCCCTCATCACCTCCTTTTCTTCTCTCCTCCTGGCGTTTTCACTCTCCTTCAAGATTAGTGGCGTTCTAGCACCCTCATCCTCCTCTCTTAGGGCATCGCCTGCGGATTGCTCTTCTATTCCACTTCCAACAGGCTCCTCGGCATGCACCATACCCGATGCACCTTCAACTTCTCCTGGAAGATTCTTGCCGATGCCGCGAGTGCGGGTAGAAGATCAAGCAGGTGCTCTGGAGCTGCTCGTAGGGGCGAATTTAGGAATAGCGAATCTATTAGCGAGTAGAAGACCTCATCTTTGGAGGTTCTCGTTAGTCAAGAGATATGCGGTGGTGCAATTCTAGAAGCTAATCTCCTTTAGAGTTGTTAAAGTGTCAGCGTGCTCGTCATAAACATCTTAAGTAGGAATGCTTGTTAAGAAATAAACAATGAGTTAAGCCTAACTCAATGGTGATTGAACATCTTGGCCTAATAGGTACAAAAGGTGAAGCCTGAGTTGTGGAAGACCCAGCTTCGAGAGGAGTGTATGCCCCAACACCGGTCTGGAAACTTGACGATTGGCGAGTCATTCTGGATAAGAAAACTTGGCATTCAGCATGGTTAGGTACGTTTTATTTTGAATGTTAAACCCGTGGGACCAACGTCCGAATCCAAAGGATGTCGTTGTGTGTTGGCCAATCAGGTGCCAAGCGTATACATCAGATCTTACCCGTTATCAATGGATAACTGATAACAGAACCGCTGTCCAGAGCGACGTAGAATCTTTTCTTCGACAGGAACGCTGAAAATGCAACAATGAAGAATGTTATGCAGTAAACGACAAAGATGCTAAGTTAGGCAATGGAATTGTCCAATATGACCGTTATCGAAATGAACCGTCCTATTGGAATTTGGACGACTATGCATGATTAGCTATACTTTGAAAGGAGTTAGTCAAAGACCGAAAGCCAAGCATCTCTTCGAAACGGCATGAGCAAGACTAAGGTTGAACTCAAGTCCACCTAAGGTCGAACCCAAGCCGGACTTTGGCCAAACCCCATCATCACCGCTACCCCAAATCGTCGATTCCTTAGATCGCCATGGCATAAAGGCCTTGCTAATCTTGAAAGCAAATCAAGAAGAATTTAGGCTCGAGTGCTGTGGAGAGGCGTGGCCGCGATCTTGAGTAGTCGACGGTGGTTTTAAATGGTCGGAAGCATGCTAGGGTCAGCGGCAGGAGGTGCGGTCGGCAAACAAGATGGTTGGCAATCGGTCGCGAGAGTTTGAAGGAATCGGGAATAAGGAGTCGGCAATGAAAGCAATAGGGTAGAGGAAGTAAAAAGGTGAAGTGATTTTTTAGGTATTTCTTATATAACACTTGGGGTAAAGAAAACCACTTGGTACCCGAGAGGTTTTTTTAAGCTCAAATTATATGGAAAAGCATAGTGAAGGAAAGAGTAAGAGCAAGCTTAACTAAGGCATGGCATGGTCTCCAGAGCGTAGATCATGTCCTTGGCATAAGGAATGGAATTATAGCTATGCAAAGAAATTAAAATAATATCTACAAGATAAAGGCGATGCTTCGAAGCATTTCCTAATTGGCTAACTAGAACCAAGAGAGTAGACAATACTCATCTTGATCTAGAGCATGTTTTGTTTCCAACGAAAGTATACTCTAGTGGGCAAGTGTTAATCGGCTTTTTGACCAAGCAGATTTTCAATGGAAGTTAAAACGTTAGACAAAATGATTCTCGAACTTGAAAACATGTTTAAAAGGGTGAGAAGGTGATACTCAAAAAGTTTCAAGGGAAGTGGAGCAAAGTGGATCACTCGGTATCGAGAGGAACCTATCAATAACGAGAGGTGTTTTCTCCATTTAGGACCTCCTAAACCCCTTGTACTCAAAATACTTCCTTAGGTAATTGCCACAAAGTGGTTTTCCCAAAGAATAAGCGAGCAACTCCAAGGATTCATGTAAAGAAAGAAAAGAAAGCGGGAAAGGACAAGCAGTATCAAGGAAACTGACAGAAATAACTCAACCTTTAAGAAAAAGTGTTTGGAACGCAATGGAAAAGAGATAGGAAGCAAAATAGAATAGAATGGGGAAGTTTATACTAAAAAAACCTCTTAGTACCGATAGGAACCTCCTGATACTGAGTGATTTTAATTTATGAATGGACCGACTTTGGTTCCCCTACACCTATGGACTTAGATTTGGACCTTCTACTTCATGGCCTCTGAGTATATTGGCGAATTCCCTTATAAATATAAATCTTATGGCTATCAAAATAGGACTTTTGGGCTCTCCATCTCCTTCATCTTCTATCTCTATTCACCATAGTTGCAGAGGCAAACATTGTTTAGAGGCTTTAGGCTTAAGAACATGTCAATCGTCTGTGCTTATGGCTTCTAATCCTCTCAAACTCTCTATCAATCAATAATCAATAAAGATAATAGTGGACTAGGCTAGAGATTGCCAAGTCACTATAAAGTTTTTGTGTATTCTTTAATTCTCTCTTAGTATTTGCTAGATCTCGATATTTCAACAGATTTTTGGGTGTTGTGTCACTTTTGATGTCAACATCGATGATGACTAATCGACGAATATAAAGAAATATGTGGAAACATTTTAGTTTTATTAGACTTAAAATTTCATAAGAATATAATAGACTTACAATTTCATCCGAAGCGTTCATCAACTTTTATGTCGCTCCTACTGAATGAGTGCTTGCCCTTAATTATTTAAGATATAATTCACTGGTACTATATGATTCATAATCATATAATTAATGAATTCTTTCTCCAAATTGTGGCTTAGTCCATGCTTCCAAAATATTTGCAAATAAATTTAGAGACTTTGGGATTTTCCAATACATCTCAAATACCATTATTATAGTTTTATTTCATAACAAATATTCATAATATTCGTATCAAAATAAACTATTCCTATTTTTTAGTCAATATTAAAAAACAGTTCTTATTTCATAAATAATGTTTAGTATGTTTTATGCAAGCAATTTTCATAATTTAATGCGAATAATAAGTGCTATATGGCATGCTCCCACTATTTCTGCCATTACTATAATAGTGTAGGAAATACAGAGCTCCATTCAACCACTTAATATGGGCTATTTATTCCATCTACCATTACTAGTTTACAGTTAAGAATTTTCAGATCAAGTATCTTAAATTCAAAGAAATAAATCTCACAGAAAAAAAATCTTTTTGAAAATACATCTTGGAATATAAATCGTAACTTAATTCAAATGTTAAGTATCTATTATTATTTTACAATTTTTGTTATATTTATTTATGAAGCGAAGTGACAATTTACTCTCTTCCTACCAAATATACCTTAGGTTACATTTGCTCCTATACATTCGATTTGCTTTCTAAATAGTCGAATCATTTAACGGAAATCCTTACTATAATATCATAATAAACTCTTTACAGAAATGCATTTAGTCATTCTTAACTTTTAGGAATATCAAATAAATTGCATTTTATATAAACTGATCAAATTGACATTTCAGTGATTGAATTCTTAGATCTATCTTGTTCTTTTGATCCAGTATTACGTTTAACACCACAAGATCATTTTGTAAAATCTTTATAATTTACTTATTTCAATGAACTAATTTCCTTGAGGTTTCGTACATTACGAATTATGACTATTCACCATATAACATTTATATATGATCGTATATGGATCAAATATCCATATTCTTGTATTACTTTTAGAGTTCGAAACACATTAAAACAATACACAGTCTCAAAAAAGTAAACTCGTAAGTGACCAAGTTATGAACATATGTAGTAGTTGTATAATTAGGTGCTTGCATGGATCAACATGAATAAATTTATTTGGTAAGTATGTTTTATATCTCTATTTGTCAATATTTCAAATCATTTGTATATTTTAATTGGTAAACAATTTATTAATTGTATTAATTATACAAATTTATCAATGTCAATTATTATAACTTTATATAGTTGATGTTCTTATAATATTAGTAATGTTAAATGTTACAATTTCATTTTTTCTAATAAGATTTCTGCTAGTCTTTATATTTCTCTTGATTGAACTTGTTTAGCTAGCGGTGGAAGAAATAGATGAATTTTAATTTTTTTTATCTTTATTAGGCCTATGAAGTCTAAATGTATGTTAGATGCAATATAATAAAATTTTGAATGAAATCTTATTTGGTTTAAATGATTAAATGGAGATTTAAATGTAACTTAAACTTTTAGGTACTATAATGAATGTATCAAATTCATTCATTTGTGTAAAGTGTAAGTGCATTATATAAGTGGTGTATAAATGTGTAAATGATAAATGTATAAATGAATTTAGAGAGGAAAACCTTTAATTTCCCTTTCTTACCCTATGCAATTAATAAATAGAAGATATGGCAATATATGAAGAATGAGAAACCTTTCATTTCTCTCCCTCTTTAACTGTAATAATTAACGTATTAAGTGACATCTATAACTTACCAACCAATTTACACACGCCTTTGTTGTCCAAGTTTTTGATTAATAAAATATATGAATACATCCATAATAATTATACACCCACACAAACAGATATATATATATATATATATATATATATATTGAAAACTTGTTAGCTGTTTTAAAACATTTGAAATCCAAAATTAACATTAATGGGAACAATTTCACTTAAAAAAGATCCGACAACAAAATGTTACGTTATTGTACAAAATCCTCTTACAAATTTGAATTAAACTAAACATGTATATTTTCATGTACTTGATTAATACAATTTAATAATTTAGATCTAAACAACATACATTTACAAACATTGTAGCATATGATATATGTATATATACATTTATACAAATAAGTTTTGATTTTAGAGTTATTAGATTTCATTAAACTTTTAATTTATGAATGAAACAATACTTTAGATTTTACATGGGACTTTAAATTTAGAAAACTACAAAGGATTATAATTTGCACTAAAGTCCATTCATTAATCTTAAGTCAAGGTTTTTTTATACAAGGATTAAAACAATTATATTCAACTGTGCACCATATGAAATTAAAGATTAATTTAAAAATATTTGATAATTTAACATACAAAATTCATTTACATTTAAGTATGTAAAATTTATATAATTTTTTTTTAAAATGTCATTCAAAATTAGCTTTCAATTTCACAAATTTCCAAAACAAAATAAAAGAAATTTGGACAAAGTAGGCATGTGTAAATTTGTGATAAGAATTTACAGATCTAAATAATACAAAGAATAATGACAATTTATCAAAAGTAATATGAGATTAAAAAACATATCAATTTATCGTGAACATATATTAAAGGGAGTTAATGAATAAACATATGTCCAAATTAAAATAATACAATAAACATGTTTTAATCAAAATAGACATAACATGGATTTAATTTACATATGTCAAGATGAATAATTAAAACATGAGGTGAATTACAGAAAATCTAATTATATCAACCATATAAAAACATGGGTGAATTTAAATAATAAAATTACCATTGGATGTAGCCAATAAATCACACCTTGAACAGTGAATCAAAGCTCCTAGATTTAGAAATCAGCCTTTAGATTTTGCAAGGATCAAGAGGGATAAACCACTTTAAATGAATAGATTTGATTTGAATTTGATTTTGGAAAATTTTAAAGTCATGGAAGCTCTCATATTTTCAGCCATTAGATATGAAGGAGAGAACCAAAAAAGTAAAGAAAAGAAAAACAAATAGCAAAAACTTATGAAAAGAATGAAAATAAAGAAGGTAATCAATGCCCAATTAAAGAGAGACTTCTTGTTCTTTATATTACTCCTTTTTATTTATTAATTCATTTGAAAAATTATCCTCTCTCTCTCTCTCTTATGTGGCTCAAACATGGAGGAATTATGGGCCTCAAGTGATCCTGAACCCACTTAGCATTTATTTCATTTAAATCCAATTTAAATAATCTATCGACATCGTATATCGGTATGTGGATCTATAACTTTTATTTACACACTTTATTAAATGCCAATGGTATATATAAAAAAATAAAATTTAATAATCAATAATTTAGAAATATCAATTAATTTACAATGATTATAAATTAACTAAATCATGTGGTTTATTCGGAATATTCATTATTACAAGTCTGCAACTTAAAGGTATAAATTCAGCCAGCGATTAATATATTGAATAATTAGAATATTAATGTTCAACATCACCTTAGCTAGTAGCGTGACATTTTGGTTGAATTTATCGCTTACACATCTTTTCGGTAAAATCCAATTTTACTTATTTAAGCGTTACCTGGTAGTGACAATTATTTACACCAATTCTCTTCGTCAAAACTATATCACACTAAGACTTATGGAATTTGGTAATGGTCCAAATTCCAATATCGTCCATGTTCAATTCTATAGTCCAAAAAAAACCTTGGTTCAATAATAACAATTATTATTACCCATACTGCTCTGGTCAGAGACTTTGACTTTGATTTGACTTCAGTTGATTGTGATACTAATCTCATTTAAATAAGGAGACAAATCTTCTCTTGAATAGTGTTTCATTCTCAATGCTTCCACTCGACCCAACTATAGTCATTTGGTGGACGCCATGCCAAAATTTAACTATAATCAAAATGGAGCTTCTACATTGAAGATTAACAGTATTCTCGAGTTGAGAGAACTATGTAATTTTGTCACATCGATATTTTTTGTTTGACCTTAGTTATATTAACCAACAGAATACTATCGAGTGAGTCTTCCATGACTATCTAATAACTATTAATATGTAATTGAATAATTCACTGCCCAACATTTGGAGCGTGTTACATACTCTAGTCTCAACGGATGTATTAATATCCGATATCGATACATCTTGACTAGGAACATTTAAAACAGTATGCTTAATTTTGTTGTGGTAAATTACTCATTATTACAACATCTTATAACCATTGTCACAAACATACCATTTATGAATTTTCTATTAAATATAGTTTTAATTAAATTAATTAATTAATATAACTCATTATATCAAGTATATAATTGAAAGAAAACATCTTTTATTTCAAACAAGATTTGTTATCGAGTTGGATATAAGTAATAAATTACATAATTGCCCTTAGTGCATATCCCTAACTCTAACAATCTCCCACTTGCACCTAGGGTCAATTATGGAATCTCTACCCATCCCTTCAATATGTTGATGTGAACCGATCGAGTTAGATCTTTAATGAATGGATCTGTTATGTTGGTTTAATTATCTACTCTGTCAATTCACTATACCAATGCTGATAAACTACTTTTATCATGTAGAACTATTCAGAGTATGCTTCTCTACTTTTAGTGAGCTCTTATTATTATATTGTTATCATATAATAATGATTAGTATTCTTAATACTTGGAATCACCCCTAGCTCAATCATAAATTTTTGCGTTTATATCTATACTTCGTTTTTATTATGACACTATTCAAAGTGAGGTACATAACTTTTTCATTGAATCGGCCACAACATTTCACTTGGAACATTTCCAACTTAAAACTTCTTAACTTGAATTTATTATCAACGTATTATACTCAATATCACTTATGAAATTTGAGTCTAAACACTCCTTCATAAGGAGTTCGTTGTTTCTGTAAACAATTCTCTAGTATTTTATAAATATACGAGAATACCTCAAACAACCATTTAGTGGTATCAATTTAGATTTGATATATTCTTCACATATCAAATACAAAAACAAATCACAATATCGTAAACAACATAACATGTGTGCTAATTCCTATTACCATTGCATAAGGAATCCAGTCCACATGTTCCTTATTAAACACTTTTAATAAGGTGTTCCTACATACTGTCTGGACATTCCCAATGTCCTTTACACTATCTATGAAAGTCATCATTTGCAAATACAATGTCAAGTATTATAACAACTAAACTAAATTTTACACAAGTACATCGTTAATAATCAACAGCGTGTTGTTTACTTATGATTTAGAAATATTTATATATCTTTTAACTTTCTTTCTTATGAACACATGCTTCTCCTAGATTTTGACTGATAATATTTGATATTTCTATCAAAACACTTGTTCAATTTTGATGCATGTGAAACGACACTTTCGTATCTGTTATTGGATCATATTCAAAAAAAACTATAAACTCAATATCACACCCATTGGCTTCGAGACACTTTGGTTATTATGTGCAAATGGTTAATTCTAAATCATTATTTAGAATTTTTCATTTCACACATAAGTATCAAAACACAAAGTCATACCAAGCGTCAATTTTGTAAGTAAATATGAATTAACTTGAGCATGTTTAATAAAAAATATATTACGAAAATTTCAACAATTGAAATTTGTAATGTTTTCCTTATTAACGTTGCTTATTATATTCCAACTGCATTAGTCTTGCTCTTGAAGACTCATTCGTAGCCGATGGATCATATTCCTTCAGGTACAACTACCAAAATCATATTTTGATAATGTATTTGGAATCCTTTTCGGATTTGTGCAATGTGCCATATCATAAAGTCAATACTCTTATTTACTTAATTGGCAACCGAGGATTATCTATTCTCGACATTGATAATAAACTCATAATTTCTCTTCAATGTGTGAGAATACTCGTCAGACACTCTAATGCAATGTGTTCATTCAGGTTAGATTAATTTTATTTCATCCTACATAATCAGTTTCATCATCGGATCATATGCAAATCCATTTTAATACCAATAATTATTCGAAGAAATTTCTTTACTACGAAGTTGGTATTTGAAACAATAGTTGTTTCTCTATGTAATGGAATTGGTATTCATAAACACTTTATTGCCTTATATATACAACTAATTTTGTTTTTAGTTTACAGAACTTATGTTTAAAACATAAATTGGTTATCCAATGATAGTTGTTTCCAAATTGGTTTTGGGGCGATTCATACAAGATCCCTCACAAACATAGTCTTTTGACTCACATAAGCTGCCAACTCTTTAGCCTAGGATATGTTGGGCTTTCTTATAAACCCATATCTTGTAAACTGTAATGACCCAAACTTTTAATGCCGTGTTTTAGTTTAACTTATAGGATTTTTCCATAATTTTTAATTTGAAAAATAATTAAATTTACATTTGATGTATTTTGTGGAAAAGTTGGTATTTTTGAAACTTCACAGAATAAGATAACCTGTATATTTTGTGTTGTTTTATGATCTTATCGCATTGCTGTGCACGATCGTATTTTTATTTCTATCTTTCGTGGCTTATACGCGAAAGTGATATTATAGAGCAGAGTACTTCAGAACTTTGTTTAAAGCACAATTTACACACACATGCACAACATTATTGCCCATATCTTTTCTTGTCCTTGCCCATGTTTTTGCTTTCATTTGTGGCCTTTCCGTTGCCTAATTTATTACTTGTTTTGCGGATCTATGTGATGATTTGCTATAATGGAGCGCGCACATGAACAATAAGTTGGACACAAGATACACAGACACAATTTTCTTCTTCTCCTTTCCTTTTCTTTCTCCGTAATGAAAAACACTCCTTTGTTCTAATTCAAAAATCACTATCTCTCAAATCGATCAAATTAGCCAAAACTTCCTGAGTGGAAGTTGTAGAGGAGAGTAACTAGTACTTTATAAAAGTAGTCGCCTTGAATTTCTATGGTTGGAACAGCCGTGGTTGCTCGATGACAGTAAATGAAAAAATGTTGCCATCGACTTTGAAAATTAAATTCTTCTATTCCACTTCAAGTTAGACGACACTATCAACTACATTGGCTTCGTGGCGAGATGATGGATTTTTGGTGAAGTTTCAGTGAAGTTTGGCGAGGGTCGATGATGATGGTTGGAAACTGGGGTTGAGGTTTGATGGCAAAAGAGGTCGAGTTTGGCCATGACATCAGCGGTGTCGAGTTTCTCATGCAAAGGCGAGTGTGTGGAGCTGAGATAAGATGGTAAGGCACTGTCTTGGTGGCCGCGACAACCAGCTATATTGGAGGAAGCAGTAAGTCAAAATGAGGGATTGGTGGTCGAGCTTTAGGTAATTAGGTTGGGAAAGTAGCATTCGTGAAGTGGAGTTCGTTGGTGGTGGCTGTTCGTTATTTAGTGGCCCGTAACTTAGGCAAGGTATGTGCATGCACAAGTGGGTATTGGGTTTTCTGTGTTATGAATGTACATGCATTGATTTGGGATGGAGGAGAGGCACTATTGAATGCGAGTTGGGCTTGAGCTTTCTTTCCTGAGGTTTAGTTGATTTATTTAGTTAATTTATATTGGTTAATTAAAATTTTAACTTTCAAAATGAGATATCTTACTCTTTTTAAATCTGTTTAACCCACGAATTTTTACATTAGATTTGTATCAACATTTAGGGTATGATGGTATAATCTGCTGATAGTTTTAGTGAAGTATAAAATATTGATAAAATAATGGTAATTAAATTACATGGTTAAATAATTATATTTCATTAGTGACATTTAATTAGCAGAATAAAACACCTTTCTGCTATAATTAAATTGAATAGATCATTCTGGACATCTATCGAGCAGAATAAATCCACGTTCTGTGCTTGCAAAGTAAAATGATTAATTTTAAAGTTAATTAATATGTGGATTAATTAATGTTGGATAAATGACATGTTAGCTATTGATTGTTAATTGTTGATAATAATGTGTTTGTTATTATTGTTTGTATGGTTGTTTGAATCGTGCTCGGCCAGTTTATAAGCAGTAACCTTTTTTCTTATGCACGGGTTGTGTAGAAAACAATTGTATGCTAACACCTTGTGATTTATTTCACAATTTGATTATAAGGTATTTAGCGATAATATTGGTTTATTAAATTATTATAATTAGTTATAATGATTTAATATTCAAATTTTGAACTTCAATTTAATGAAGTTGTTTTGCAAGATGGTTTTTATATGAATATGTTATGAAATGTTTATGGGAAAGAAATTGTTTACAAAAGATTTTGTAAATATTCCAATTATGGAATTTAAGTGATTCTATATACTACGGTTTATTAAATGTGTTCTATAAATAAAGAGGGTTTTGAGGACTAAAACCCCGGTGGTTTTAAAACTGCTTTCTAAAGATTTTGAGAAAATAAACAATAATGTATTTTGAAAGTATTTGTGAATATTAGTGCAAAATGATTTGTCACATTAGGAAACAAAATGATTTGTTATGTTATCGATGTTCTAGTAACCCATAACTAAAAAGTGGCAAATGGTTGTGTAACCCTTAGTATAGTCTACTCTTGGTGTAGAGGAATATACTTATTGATTTTGGAAAGGATATGACCCAATTTCCTTTTTTATGGGAGAAAACCTCCGATCTGGTTGCATATATTTTGATATGCTTTTATAGTAGAATATTTGGGATCTGCAAATACATATATCAAATATAATACTATATTATAATACAGAGTTTGATACCGTTTCCAAAATTGATTTGTTATAAAGCCCAAAGAAAAGTATAATTTGATACAAAAGATGTATATATTATTATTTCAAAAGAGTTTGAAATGAAACCAGGAATTTAGTTTGAAGAGATTATTTTTGAAAAAGATTATATTTGAAAATAATAAAGTTAATCAAATTACAGGGATGTGAATGAGAAGATATAAGCATAAGTGGGTAGATTTGAAGCTACATTCGCATTATTATTTATTATATAGTTTAGGAATTGTATATATGTTTTTTCATTGTAGGCTCCTCGAGTCCTATTTGTGGCTGGAGAACTACATTGCCTTGATCCTATATCCAATTAGGTATCCAATTAGATAAAGGTATATAGGCAGTCACAAGTGGTAGTGATGCAGCCCCAATAATTAAGAAACATTTTTCTGTTCAGTGTTTGTTATTTATCATGTGTTGATGTATCTTTCCTTCTACCATTTTATTTCACATTGACATGTTTATTGAGTTTGTAGGATTGGATATTGCTGTCTCTCACATCAGAGTCATGTAGTAGTAGATTTATAGTATTTGAGTTTAGTATATATTAAAGTACAGCTAAAAGAGTAGACGATTACTCTAAAATTGTATCCTATACATTTAGTAGCGTTGTATATTTATCAAATTATGGTATGTCCTTTGGTAGTTTTTGTTTTTTTATTTCAGAATGGATGGGTTTTGTCGGCAATTTTGACTAGTCCAAAAATCCGGGTCGTTACAGTTGGTATCAGAGCTTTGGTTAGGTGCCTAAATAATATTTCACCTTGAGTTAGTAAATCAACTTAGGAATTTTAAATGAAACCATCTTAATATGATAAATAAAATGGATTGGATAAGGCACCATACCTCCGGCCGGGGTTATGCGTGATGTTGTTTTTGGCGTGCTTAATTTTGTTAACTGTGTGACTTTCGTTATATTTTTCGCTCCATGGAATTTTGAGGATGAAATTTTTGTAAGGGGGAAGAATGTAACGACCTAAATATTTAGTGTCGTATTATTAATTTAATTTATAGGATTTTTCCATACATTTTAATTTGGAAAATAATTAAATTTTCATTTGACGCATTTTATGGCAAACGTGGTATTTTTGAAATTTCATAGAATAAGATAGTCTGTGTATTTTTGTGTTGTTTTATGATTGAGTCGCATTATTGTGGGCGATCGTATTTTTATTTCCGTTGTTCACGGCTCGTACGCAAACGTGATATTGTGTAGCAGAGTACCACAAAACTTTCTTTTAAAACACAATTTACACGCACGCACACAACATTATTGCCCATATCTTTTCTTGTCCTTTTGCATGTTTCTTGCTTTCATTTGTGGCCTTTCTTTTGCCTTAATTTATTGCTTGTTTTGTGGATCTATATTTGTTTCATCATCATTGCATTTTGAAAAATGTTTTTCTATAAATGGAGCGCACACGTGCACAACAAGAGGGGCATAAGATATATAGACACGATTTTCTCCTTCTCTTTTACTTTTTTTCCTCTGTAATGAAAACACTCCTCCATTCTCATTCAAAAACCACTATCTTTCAAACCAATCTAAAATTAGACAAAACTTCCTAAATGAATGTTTTAAAGGAGAGTCTCTAGTATTTTATAAAAATCGCTGCCTTGATTTTTGATGGCCAGAGCAGTCATGGTTGCTCAATGACTGTAGATGGGGAAATTTTTTCCATAGACTTCGAAATTAAATTCTCCCGTTCCGCTTCGAATTTGACGACGCTGTCTTCTACATTGGCTTCGTGGCAAGATAATGGATTTTTGGCAAAGTTTGGCGAAGGTCGATGACGATGGTTGAAAACTAAGGTTAAGGTTTGATGGCGAAAGAAATGGGATTAGACCATGACGTCGGGGACGTTGAGTTTCTCATGAGATGGTGAGTATGTGGGGATGAGATGGGGTGGTGCGGCACTGTCTTGTTGGCCGCGATAATCAGCTATAGTGGTGGAAGCAACAGGTCGAAATAAGGGATTGGTGGTCGAGCTTCAGGTGATTGGGTTGGGGAAGTAGCACTCGCGAAGTGGAGTTCGTCAGCGGCGACCATTTATTGTTTTAGTGGCATGTAGCTCCGGCAACGTTTGTGCATGCACAAGTGGGTGTTGGGTTTCCTGTATTGTGCATGTACATGCATTGATTTGGGGATGGATGGATGAGATGTCTTGCTCATTTTAAATCCATTTAACCTGTGGATTTTTGTATTAGATTCGTATCAACATTTAAGATATGGTGGTATAATCTGTTGATAGTTTTAGTGAAATATAAAATATTGATAAAACAATAGTGATTAAATTTAATTACGTGGTTAAATAATTATACTTCATTAGCGACATTCAGTTAGTATAATAAAATACCGAACTGCTATAATTAAATTAAAGAGATTATTTTGGACATCTATCGAGCAGAATGAGTCCCCGTTCTATGCTTGCAAAGTAGAAAGGTTATTTTTAAAGTTAATTAATGTGTGGATTAATTAATATTGGATAAATGATGCGTTAGCTATTGATTGTTAATTGTTGATAATAATGTGTTTGTTATTATTGTTTGTTTGGTTGTTTGAATTGTGCTTGACCAATTTACGGGCAATATCCTTTTTTCTTATGCATGGGTTAGGTAGAAACCAATTATAGGCTAACACATTGTGATTTATTTCATAATTTGACAATAAGGTGTTTAACGATAACATTTTTTTGTTAAATTATTATTATTAGTTATAATAGTTTAATATTCAAATTTTGAACTTCAGTTAATGAAGTTGTTTTAAAAGATGGTTTTAATAAAAGAATATGTTATGACATGTTTATGAGAAAGAAATTGTTTACAAAAGATTTTGTAAATATTCCAATTATGTAACTTGAGTGATTTTATATAAAGTGTGACTTTATGTACTATGGTTTATAAATTATGTTTTTTAAATAAAGAGGATTGGGGACTAAAACCCCGGTGGTTTTAAATTGGCTTTCCAAAGGTTTTAAGGAAATAAACAGTACTATGTTTGAAAGTATTTGTGAATATTTGTGCAAAAATGATTTGTCACTTCGGGAACAAAATGATTTATTATGTTATCAATGTTCGAGTAACCTATAACTAAAAAGTGGGCAAAGGGTTGTGTAATCCTTAGTATAGTCCACTCTTGGTATAGAGGGATATACTTATTGAATTTGGAAAGGCTGGGACACAGTTGCCTTATTTATGGGAGAAAATCTCCAAATCTAGTTGCATATATTTTGATATGCTTTTATGGTAGAGTCTTTAGGATTTCCAAATAAATATATTAAATATAAGTATTTGAGACCGTTTCCAAAAGTGATTTGTTTTGAAGCCCGGAGAAAAGTATAATTTGATACAAAAGATGTATATATTATTATTTCAAAAGGATTTGAAATGAAATCGGGAATTTTGTTTGAGATTATTTTTGAACTAAATCATATTTTGAAAATAATAAAGTTAATCAGATTACAGGGTTGTGAATGAAAGGATATAAGCCTAAGTAGGTAGATTTGGAAGCTACATTCACATTGTTATTTGTTATATAGTTTGCAAATTGTATTTATCTTTGCGCAATGTAGGCTCCTTGAGTCCTATTTGTAGTAGGAGAATTACGTTGGCTTGATCCTGTATCTAATTGGGTATCCAACTAGATAGGGGTAGGTAGGCAGTCACAAGTGGTAGTGATGCAGCCCATAACAATTAGGAAACACTTTCCTGTTCAGTGTTTGCTATTTACCATGTGTTGATGTATCTATTATGCTTACCATTTTATTTCGCATTGACATATTTATTGACTTTCTAAGATTTTATATTGCTGTCTCTCACATCAGAGTTGTGCAGTGGTAGATTTATAGTATTTGAATTTGATATGTATTGTAGTACATCCACTAGAATAAGTGATTAGTTTGATAAGTTGTATTATTAAAATTGTATCCTATGCATTTAGTAGTTTTGTATATTTATCATATTATGGTATGTCCTTTGGTAGTTTTCATTTGTTTATTTTAGAACGGATGGGTTTTTTCAGCAATTTTGACTAGTTCGAAAATCCAGGTCGTTTACATAAACCATTCTTTAGATGAAATTAATTTGGACCATGTGTACTACTCTTAAGTGTACGAGCTTATATAAAGAAGTTAACTCAACTTCACCCATAATTAACCGTACTTTGTGAACAAAGTACAGTTACTCCTAATCCATATATCACAATGTGTTATAAGAAAGAGTGACTTTTGAGATTGAATCTTTATTCAGTTTAGTTACATTCGGAACTCTTTCCAATATACTCACCTATTCGATCAAATCGAATCATTTATTTTCTTTTGCACATTGTTTAGTTTACTTCCGACTTGTATTCTATGTGCTTATCATAGACATACTACATGTGTATTAAATACACATATTCATGTTTGTGATAACTCATCAGGGGATATAATGATATACGTGGAACCATTTTGAAATTAATAAACTTTCAATCGTAATGGATCAGGTACGAACCATATTCAATACTATGGATCGTATTGTATCGATTCCATAGTTCAATTCAATGATGATTGATTGATATCTCAAGATCTACAAGTCCAACACACTTGAAACTTTCAAAGCATCAATATATTGGAGAGAGGAGTCCCCATGAATGATCACATGCCTTGTTGAGTGAAAGTGAACGATTGGTATACATCGTTCACGAATGATCGTTCTATTTTAGCATGAATGATCCAACCCAATGAAGATTGGTCGATACCTCACCAACCACAACTCAGAATGATACCAAACTTTGGGAGCATACATTAGAGATATGGAGAAGCCACCAGGAACGATTGCAACCTCATCAGAGCAACCATGAATGGTCGGCACCGATCTTTCCAAACAATGAATTGGAACTTACGATCGTTCGGGTGGGTCCCTACGGATCTGGAGAGTCTTCTACCGAATTTCCAACGAGATATTTCACCGACTTCACCTATAAATACAGACTTCTTTCTTCATTTAAGGGATCTTTATGCTGCTTACTGTTTAGAACTCCATTGTAAACAAGGGCAATTATCATTAGTTCATTGTAGTCAAGTTTACAAGTGATCAATAAAGTTTATTCTTCAAAGTGTACGTAGGCATGCAATGCCGAACCACTATAAATGCCTATGTTTCTATTACTGCTCAGTTCTTATTGCTTATTTACTTATCCTCTCTATTTAATTTTGATTATTCTTCATTTATTTCTCTACTATTTTATTCTTGAGTGTTTGTGCCCACTTTTAGTGCAAAAATTTTGGTGCTTTCACTGAGAATGCTTGATTCTCGGTTTATTTGGATCCCTTTGTTGCTACTGGATTGCATAAATCCCTCGAAGGAGATCTATAATTATTTTCAAGGAGCTTGTTTGTTCTATTCAGATTTGCAAAAGTCTAAGTAAAGCTATCAACAATGGTTAGGAACACCAGATCTTATTCTCAAAACGTAGAAGGAAATGAAAATGCTAGCATCGAGCAAGGAGGTCCGAGCAATCAACCAGTGGATGTTAATGCTAGCAATCCAGTTGATGTCCAGAATCCAGCTAATTCCATTACAAGAGCTGAATTCCAGAATCTGATTAGAGAGCTAGTGGATAGTCGTCGACAATTGAATCAGCAAATTCAAGCCAATATCGGTCTAATGAACCAACTCAGTCAGCAACAGCGTGGGAAAGCAAGGAGGGGCCCTATCCCTTACTCTGCATCAGAGAGTTCTAGTTCGTCAGATGATTATCACAGATGCAGACGCCGCAGAATGGTCGGATACTGCATTGAAGCATCAACCCGCCTTCCACCGATCATTCCAGACAGAGCGACAACGATCGGTGCCGATCCATCTGGAACAATCAGTACCAATCGTTCTCTGGATTGACAATACCAACCAGTGACAACAGGGTTACATACCGATGATGCTGCGATCAATCTAGATGTTGTAGTTCAAGCAAATGCTGACCAGTTACTTCCTCGGAATGAAGATGAAGTGAATGTACATAATATACATCGATAGGATGTTGAACCAAGAAGGCGTGGAGCGGCCCTAGACATCGACCGGACCATCCACGTGAGGTGGAACACGACCACCGCTTGGCTCCAACTATCCAAACGCTGGACTTGTCGGCTATTGTTAGACAGTTAGTGAGTGAGAGCCAAGGCTTGACCAATGACGACTAGGAAATCTTGAGAAACCATACCCCGTTCAGTAATAATATATTACATGTAGAATATCCAAGGAGGTTCAATATGCCATCATGCCTGCTTATAAGGGAAAGACCGACCCCAGGCAGCACATCATGAGATATAAATGACTGGTGGATTCCGCACGAGCAGATGATGCAACCAAGTGTAGATATTTTCCTATTACTCTTTCTGGAATAGCAATGATGTGGTTTACAAGATTACCCCAGGTCAATCTCTAGATTTGACGATTTAGCAATGAAGTTTGTGGAGCAGTTCCGTATGCTCGCAACTCGCCCAAAGATGTAATGTCCCTATCCAGTGTGATCTAGGCTTTGGGAGAATCAATGAAAGATTACTTGGAGAGATTCCATACAGTCGTCACAGAAGTTAGTAATCAAATGACCATTCAATATTGATGGTGGTAACAAGAGGGACTGACCCAGATTTTGATTTTGGCGACTGGTTAGCTGGCAAACCACCCACAACATTGGAGCGTTTCTATGCAAAGGAGGCTCAGTATTTGAGGTAAGAGGAAGCCAGATTCTCTAGGAAGAAGAATTTTGTGGAACCAATTGGAGAGGAAGTACAGAGTAACATTGTAGTGAACGAGTATGGTGATAGTTCTGGAAAATTTCAAGTGAATGTCCAAATAAACCGAATCAGCAAAAGAATTGCGGAGATAGGAGCCAAAAACAAAAGAGGGATTCTGGAAGAGGAAAGCCTAAGATTCCGATGTACGATACCTACACGCCACCGAGTACATCTCTAGAGAATGTCTATTTGTCTACCTGCAGTACCATGCAGTTAAGAAACCATCCCCGAAAGAATCAATGGAGAAGTAAAAACAAACCGGAAAGTATTGTCGGTTTCATGAATGTTATGGTCATAACACAAATAAGTATAGACATCTCAAGGATATTATCGAGAAACTGATTCGAGAAAGAAAGTTACAATAGTTTGTTAAAGCCCCGTAGGATGGAGGGCAAGGGATATCTGACCTCAGTCGAGGACAAGCAACACACATGGCTGAGTAGCCTGCGCAGACTGTGGAAGATTAGTAATCAATACAATAGTCGGAGGACCGCATCCAACTGATAAGAGGTGGCATGAGATGGAGCGCTACGCTAACATGATCAAGTAGTGAATTTTGAATGTTGTTCGAGTACAGAAGATGGAGCTCCGGCAGAACAACGTACAATGACAGATGACATTGTGTTTGGAAACAGAGATGCAGACAAGGTCGAGGTACCGACGATCGACCCAATGGTCATTTCGGCCATGAACGGCCTCACCTTAGTGAGGAGGATTTTGCTTGATTATGCAAGCTTCGTAAATATAATTTTCAAAAAAGCTTATGATCAGATGAGGATGGAAGCCGAATACTTGAAACCGTCTAAAGCCCGCATTTATGGCTTTAACGGTGCTACGACAGAAGCTGTTTGTTATGTTGAATTGCCCGTGGAGTTGGGAGAAGGTGACCGTAGGAGAGTGCAGATTTTGCCATTTGTTATTTTGGATATTGACTCTCCATACAATGCTTTTCTGGGCCAACCGATCCTAGCTGAGTTTCGGGCAGCTCTTGCCCTATGGTGTTTAACTTTCAAGTTTTGGACAGATAATGGTATTGGAGTTATTCATGGTGATCAAGCGACCAAACATGGTAGCTGAATTGAGGGATGCTCAATGGAAGGAGAAAGAAGGGTGTGGTCAAGTCTCTCCGCATCAAGCCGCCGGAGATTGGCAACCAGCGTCTGAGCCTTGGCTTGGGTGCCATTGTCGGTTCTATATGAAGATGTTTTGAAAGATTAAGGGTTTCGAAAGAGATACTTTCATATATATTCACTTTGACCCAACAGATGTTTTTGAGTAAACCCAATGCTTTCAAAAGGGGTACTTTCATTGGTTTTGAAGCTATATTTCCAAGGATTATTAAGTGATGTTTTGATACTTTCGAAAGGTATATTTTGGTTTCGAAAGAGATGATTTAAAGAGCTTCGAAAGGTTTATATGTAATGTTTTGAAAATAAGTTTTCTATGCTTTTGAAGGAGGTTATCTATGGGTTTCGAAAGTAATGTTTTAAGGTTTCGAAAGCCTTAGTTTTCAAAACAATTAACCCAATCTCATTTAAAAGGAAAACCATGGCATAAATAAAGAGTTTCGAAATGATTTTAAGTATGGATTTTTTGAAGAAGTTTTCCTTGATTAATAGGTTAAAGAGATTAACCAAGTTATTATGTTTGCTTCTTCATAAATTTATATATTCACATTGTAATTGACCCATAACTGCATTTCGGGGAAGGGCAGAATAACCAGCGAGGTTGACCCAGTAGTGAATGTAAATTAAGTTAACTCGTGAATGAATAGAATCACATCCAGGAGGTCAGGAAGACCAGAATATAGGATGCTAAAATATTGATTAAAGAAGTTGTTGGGGAGACAGGTTCATAGTAAACCCATGAAAACTACGTATAAAAGAAGTTGTTATGGAGACAAGTTCATAGTAAACCCATAAAAACTATGGTTAGATTGAGTTATTAGCAGAGGCAAATATGTTTGTAGTGAACCCATGAAAACTATATCCGGATTAAGTTATTGACAGATGCCAATAGGTTCCTAGCCAACCCATGAAAACTAGGATAAGAGGGAAGTTATTGGGGTTACCAATAGGTTCAAGGAGAACCCATGAAACAATGATGTTATTGGCAGGGGCCAATAGATTGTTAGTGATCCCATGAAACTGGATAGGGGGTCCATAAGTATTAAACAGGTTATTAGTCAACCCATGAAAACTAATAGGTTAATAGTGACCCTAGAACTATAATTAACTAAGACAAATAGTCAAATATGAATGGGTGAATGGGGATGGGTAATCCAAAATTGATTTACTTGTTTGCATATCATCATATTATTTTGAACTACTATGTTTTAACCATTGTGGATGCAGGAGCACAGTATATGGTTTTATAAAGGTTTTAGGATACTAGTGAGGGGAAAACCCATTCCGCTAAGTGGTGTTGTCTCACTAGATATCTAACTGGTTTGAGATGGTAGATTATTATTCATACCAGGCTTTATGTCTGACTCGAAGTTTATGTTTTCCCCTTAAACTCTCGGGTACTCAATTGATTTTGAGTAGTTTGAGAGTTGAGGTTTTCAGGTACCTCTTTAGACGAATAAGCTTCCGGAGACGTGCAGGAGGCATGATAGCTATCTAGAGTTCTTTTTTATTTTGATTCCGCTGTATTGTTTTGTAAAGGAAAAGTTGTTTAATTGCCTATATATACTCTGATCATCCAAAGGGGCATCTTCATATGTCGCTCTTGGCGTATGTTGTAATAAATATATTTTCTTCGAACGTGGTTCTCGTATTGGGATTATGTAATGAATTTGAAATGGAATAAGGAAGATGTTTGTTGATTTTTAAAATTTTCCATATCCATGTGTTTCTGTTATATTAATGTATCTAACATTACCGTATTTGGTCGCCGAGGAGTAATATCTATGGATGACTATAGCGTCCTTAGCCGTTAGTTTTGGACCTCCAAGTGGGGGATGTTACAAGTTGGTATCAGAGCATAGGTTTATGAAACTTAAAAGATAAACCTAAAAGGTTTTTCAAAACATAATCTAATGAATCAGAAAATAAGATCGGGGTTTGGGTTAACGCTATAGTAACGTACTTGTGTTTGATATATCGATATATATAAGTACGTAATGCCCCTTCTCTTAGACCATTCTTCTGTAGTTTACTATTGCTCGTATGCAGATTTACGAGAAAGAAGATATGGAAGCAGGAAACGGAAGAGGAAATCTCGGTAGAGGAAGCACCACAACTAACAGAAATGTCCAAGCTAATACCAGGAGAAACTAAGGCCGACGGCTAATGCTAACCAAAATGCAGATGCCAATGTGGGTGCTGGAAATCCACCAGTGGATATGGGGGCGATGTATCAGTTCTTTGTCAATATGATGCAAAAAGGAGTAGCCTCTGGAGTGGCTGGAAATATTGAAGGAGCTAATCCTGTGGCTCCAGTTGGGAATAGTTATGCTAAGCTGAGCATAGATTACACCAGTCTTGGTGTGAAGCCATTTATGGGGACGGAGAATGCCATAGAAGTAGAGAATTGGTTGTTGCATTACGAGAGAATATTTTCTGATATTGGTTTAGATGATGAGCAGAAGAGATGGTTGGCCTCTAGGCAGTTGCAAGGGTCAGCACTTCATTGGTGGAACAGTATTACTATCGGAGTTCCGGAGGAGGAATTGACTTGGGCTGATTATCGAAGGAGATTTGAGCAAAGGTTTATGTCTGAGGTTGCTAAATCAGTGCTGCTGAGGAAGCTTTTGGATCTAAAGCAGGGAGAGATGTCGGTTGTTGAGTATGCTGCTAAGTTTGATGAGTTGTCCCATTATGGATATAATACTGTAGACACCATCATTGGGAGGAATGAGAGGTTCATTAGGGGACTGAGGCCTGAGATTACTAGGGCGACCCTGCCACATCTTCGTGATCCTAGTAATGTAGTGGTGGAGATGGCAATTCGCCATAAAGAGATACTTGCTATTTGTTTTAAGAGAGAAGCCAGTTGAAACCCAGGGTTTTCAGGGAAATAAGAGAAAGTTCTTTAAAAAGAAGGGAGCCTAGAAGGGGGAGGCTGCCAAGAAGGCTAAAGTTGATTTAGTTTGCTTTAAGTGTGACAAGAAGTGTCATTATGCTCATGAGTGCCGGTTAGGCAAGGGGAAGAAGGCTACAGATAAGAAGAATGTGAAGTGATTTAAATGCGACTAAGTTGGACATTATAAGAACCAATGTCCAGAGCCAGTTTGGGCGGACAAGGGACATGTTTTTGCTGTTGGACCATCATCTACTAAGCCAACGACAGCCGATAAAGGGAAGATTATGATGGAAGGTACGCTTTTGATTCAAAGTATACCAATTAGGATACTATTTGATACCAGTACATCACACTCATTTATATCCCAATGTTTGGCTGATAGGTTATGTTTAGAACTCACATACCTTTGTTACTTCCTGAAGGGTTGCGAATCCAATAGGAGGGTATGCAACTCTGGGGATGAGATGTGACCACTTAGAACTTGATTTGTTGAGCCATAAGTTTGTATGCAGTCTGTATGTTTTCGATTTCATAGATTTCAGAATCATTTTGGGTATGGGTTGGTTAAGCAAGTATGAGGCTAGGATATTTTGCCAGGATGGGGAGATATCACTAAGACACCCTGATAGTCATAACCGAATTATATTCTCAATGGAGAATTCCGATCAGAGTAGTTGTACTTTGTTAAGTGCTATGGAAGTGGGAGAAGAGCTAAGTCAGATTCGAGTAGCAAGGGATTTTACAGATGTCTTTGAGCCGATTACGGCACTACCATCGAAACACGGTGTTGAGTTTCAGATAGATCTTATGCCAGGAGCTGAACTTGTAAGTAGACCACCAAGCAGGATGACAACGACAGAGATGAAGGAATTAAAGGTGCTACTAGTGGATCTAGAAGGAAGGAATTTTATCAGACCAAGTAGTTCACCTTGGGGAGCGGCCGCAGTGTTCGTGAAGAAACCAGATGGGTCATTAAGGATGTGTATCGACTATCGTAAGTTGAATGAGAAGACGATTAAGAATAAGTACCCTTTGCCGAGAATTGATGATCTATTTGATTAGTTGTATGGAGCCAGAGTGTTTTCCCAGTTGGATTTGGCGACAGGTTTCCATCAGTTAAGAGTGGCAGAGGATAGCATTCCTTTGACGTCATTTCAGACTAGGTATGGTTCGTACGAGTGGTTAGTAATGCCATTTGGGTTAACGAATTTACCTGCTTTCTTCGTGGATTTGATGAACCGAGTTTTCTGAAAGTACTTGGATAGGTTTGTGTTGGTTTTTATAGATGACATTTTAGTGTAATCTAAGGATGAAAGGGAGAATGAGAATCATCTTAGAGCAGTGCTTGAGACGTTGAGGCAGCATCAGCCGAAGGCGAAGTTTTCCAAGTGTCATTTTGGAAGGAAGAGGTTAAGTTTCTTGGTCACGTAGTTTCAGAGAAAGGCTTGTCAATCGATCCAGATAAGATCGAAGCCGTTAATAATTGGAAGAGACTAGAGACGGTGACTGAGATTAGAAGTTTTCTTGGACTTGCTGGCTATTACTGGAGATTCATCAAGGATTTCTCGCGGATAGCAACGCCTTTGATGAAGCTAACCAGGAAGGATGTGAAGTTTGTCTACTCCGACAAATGTGAGGAAGCATTCCTTAAGTTAAAGCATTTGTTGACCAGTGCACCTATGTTAGTGGTTCCAGACGGAAACCAAGTGTTGGTGGTGTATACCGATGCATGTGGAACTGGATTAGGAGTTGTGCTGATGCAGAAGGGTAAAGTGATTGCCTACGCTTCACGACAACTTAGACCACATGAAGTGAGATATCCTACTTATGATTTGGAGTTGGCAGCAGTGATCTTCGCATTGAAGATTTAGAGACATTATTTCTTAGGGGAGAGATTTGAGCTATACACAGATCATAAGTCTTTAAGGTACTTATTCACTCAGAAGGAGTTGAATATGAGACAACAGAGGTGGTTGAAATTTTTTTCTACTTATGATTTTAGTATAGAGTATACTCTTGGGAAAGGAAATAAAGTAGCGGATGCTCTTAGCAGAAGACATCAAAATGTGGTGTTAGCTTTGTTGGCAGAATGGAAGGATTTGGAAGCTTTGACTACTTGTAGTGTGCAGTCAAGATCGACTGCTAGTTCTAGTCAAAGTTCCGCTATGTTGTCCTATTTGGAAGTTCGACCAGTGTTGATTGAGAGAATTGCTTCTAAGTAGAAGGAGGATCCATTATTAGCCGAGAAGATAGAACGCTTGATGTTGGAACTGAGATCGATGATCTAAAGGATTTTAGTCTTGACCGGAGAGGATGGTTGAGAAAGAAGGGACGATTATGTGTTCCGAATGTTGAGGACTTAAGGAAAGAAGTACTTGGAGAATGTCATCGGTCCAAGTTTACGATTCATCCTGGAGGGACCAAGATGTATCAAGATATGAAGAGGAGCTTCTATTGGGATGGTATGAAGAGGGATGTTGGCTTGTGGGTTAGGCAGTGTGCAAATTGTCAACAAGTGAAAGCCGAACATCAGAAGCCGAGTGGATTGCTTCAACCTTTAGAGATTCCAGTTTGGAAATGGGATTCGATATCCATGGATTTTATAGATGGATTACCAAGGTCAAATGGGAGAAATGAAAGTATATGGGTTATAGTGGACAGGTTGACCAAGGGTGCCCATTTCATTCCAGTTTAGTCAACCACGATGGCACTTGTTTTAGCTAAGTTGTCCATGAAGAACATAGTTAGACTATATGAAATTCCTAGTACTATCGTCAGTGACAGGGATGCTTTGTTCACTAGTGAATTCTAGAAGAGTCTACATGATGTATTAAGTACCAAGCTTAAGATGAGTACTGCCTATCACCCTGAGACAGATGAGCAGACAGAGAAAGTCAATAAGGTACTCGAGGATTTACTATGAGCTTGTGTATTGAACTTTGGTGGATCTTGGGAAGAGCACCTACATTTGGTTGAGTTTTGCTATAATAATAGTTATCAGACTAGTATAGGAATGACGCCATTTGAAGCCTTGTATGGAAGGCCATGAAAATCAACAGTATGTTGGTTGGAGACTGGAGACAGGTTAGTCTTAGATCCAGATTTGGTTAGGGAGGCGTCAGAGAAGATTGAGTTAATCCGAGAAAGGATGAAGGAAGCTCAGTCCAAACAGAAAAGTTACGCAGATAAGAGGAATAAAGACATAGAGTTCTCAGTTGGAGATAAGGTTTTCATTAAAGTATCACCGATGAAGGGTGTGGTACGATTTGGAAAGTCAGGGAAACTGGCACCGAGATATGTTGGTCCATTCCAGATTACAGAGAGGATTGGAAACCTCGCATACAAAGTAGAGTTGCCGAGCAGTATAGCAGGTGCCCATAATGTATTTCACGTGTCTCATCTTCGCAAGTATGCACATGATCTAGAGACTACTATTCCTCCGACAGGGTTGGAAGATTTGATAGTAGAGCCTAATTTGACTTTTGTTAGACAACCAGTTCAGGTTGTAGCGAGAGATGAGAAAAGATTGAGGAATAAGGCAGTCGAGTTGGTGAAAGTTCAGTGGAGCGACAATGAGAAGGACTGTACTAGGGAGATAGAAGACAGGATTAGAGATAATTATTCTGATCTGCTTTGAGGGTATGTCTATATTAGATTTATATAGATAGTTGCTAGTCGGGTATACTAGGATGGTTGTTAGTGTAGGATCGATTTCACCCTAGAGGGGGGGGGGTGAATAGGGTGATACTATCAATTATAAAAATTTAATGCGGAAGTATAAAACAATCACAACACTGATAATACCAGAATAATAGCAGCACATATAATAGCAGAATAATAAAAGCAGAAAATAGAACACACAGATTTACCCAGCTTCGGCAAAAACCCTGCCTACGTGTTGCCCCCAAGATTTCTACTAGAAGTTAAGTAGTCAAACGCTTACACATGTAAACTCGCGACACCCGCTATTGACTAACCTAACTCTATGCTCAAAACCCTGCCAGAACTCAGCCACTGAGTTGCGAATTCTCGAACTACACCATCGTAGTTCGTCACCAAGTCACACGACTAGAATTTACAACGTTTAAAAGAAAAATACACACAATTAAAAGCAAAACCCTAATTATAAAACTAAAGCCCAAATTAATAAATTATATCCGGCCCAAAAACAAAATATAATAAAAGAGTGTCCCCTTTATCTCTTTATTTCTTCGACCCGACTCCTTGTACTTCAATCTTTGAAAATGGCTGCTCGTTCGTTGCTCGTTCGTTTCCTCTTTAAACAAAAATTAGGACTTTGTGGGTAAGTCGCCGCTTAGTTGAATGATTACTGAAGCTTCGAATGTTTTCTTCTATCAGTGATTGCTTGCGGCTCAAAGTCGAGATCTAATGATGCTTCGAATTTAATTAGTGCGTTAGTCCCCTTTTCGATTTATATTATTATCGACTTGATTCGAGTTCCTAATTGATGCTTTCTCTGTGATATTGCTTGAACTCGAATGAATTTTGGCATATGATGTTACCGGGTTTAAATAGGGTTCGAACCCCTAGATTTACGTTCGTATATATTTGTTTGAATTCGTCACTTGCTATGCTTTGGCCACTGATTTTCATTCAATGCTTGTGATGATTTCTGACCTTTTCAGTTTGTATATTTTCGTTGCTTGTTTAACACAGCTCGATTCTGACTTATTTGATTCCTTGGCTACCACGACTTAATTTTCTGGCATTTAAACTTGACTTTGGTCAACTGCCCACGGCTTCATGTGAATTTTACTGTTGGTCTGTTGCATTTGATCTGAGCATTTCGACTTGTATTCAGGTGCATGATGTTTTGAGCTACTGTACTATTTCATCCACTGCCATGTTGATGTTACACTTTTTTCTGACTTGCTTGCATCTGTAGTGTTGCAGTCTAGTCATTTTCACTTGTATACATACATACATTTATGTATATATATGTGTTGTTGTGATCATTTGCTGTGTATTTGAAGTCTGGATTTATTTGGGACTTGATTGAGGCTTCTCTTGCTTTGCTCATTTGCTGTTGTTGAGTTTGTGTGGCCTTTTTGGTTGGACTTATACACGTCTGGTGATAGCTCTGACCATGTTTATCTAAAAGTCTGGCATACTCAATGTTGTTGTGTTGCTTGACTTGCATATTGAACTATGTTGAGTAATGGCCTGTTTTCGAGTCATGTATCATGTGTAGTTAGTTCTGTCTTTGTACATTTGCCTCCTGTACTCGTGCCTCAGTGATGCATTGAGTTGTTGTGTTTGAAACTCGACCTCTGTAGCTTGTATTCATTATAAGTCTGGTTATTCTCTAACTTCTTCGGCTAGATCAATTTGAGAAAAAAAACTGCTCTTACTTGAGTCAGTTGAGCTTTCACTTGGTCGAGATGTTGTATGGTTGTTCGAGTCTGGTTTCAATGTTCTTTGTTTGCATATTGAGTTGTTGACCCACTGTTTCACTGATGCATCACTTGTTGTTGGTTCTTTTTGAACCTGTCTTTGAGCTGCACTGTGACTATTCATTTTGAAGTTTGAACTGTATTCACGACTTCACTGTGTACATTTGAGTATGTTTAATTTCAGTCTACATTTCTGTTTGGTCGCCACTGAATTTTGATGTTGGTTCATGTGTATATGTACACTTGCTTCCATGTAACTTTGTGGAGTCTGGTTGTATTCTGGTTTCTCTGACCACATGTGCTAGTTCTGGTTGAAGTTGTTTTGAACATGGCCATTGTATTGAACTTGCACCTGTGTTGAATCCAGCTTATAGCTCGGGTTTGACCTTGTGCTAATATCGTGACTTTATTTGTATTTCACTTGAGTTGAACCCGGCTTTTGATTTGGGTTTGACCTTTGCTCACCTGTCCCTGTAATTTTATCAAGTGTATATTGGTGTGCACGTCCTTGTGGCATGTACAGTGATACACTGTGCATGTCACAAGCTGTTCATGTATGATGAATTCAAAAATGAATATGATGACGAACAACCCAAATAATTGAGGCAACTAACATTTTCAAAATACACATTTTATTTTACACTGCACTAATATTTCTTTTTCAATTTTACTCCGTTAGTGTGTATTTTGCAGATAACTCAGATGATGGATTCAATCTGGAATAGAGTTGAAGATAAAATCGAGTGAACAAGTGATATACAGTGAGGTGCTAATGTATGTATAGTGAAAAATGTGATGTGATTGAAATTGTAATGTAACTGAAATTTGTATATATATAGTGAGAGCTCAAATTTGTAATAAATATTTGTTTGAATAAAATATCCGTTTGAATTCAAATTTTGTGTTATTTATTTATTCAATAAATATTTATCTAATTATGTGAAAAATAAAATAGTATATTAACAAATACATTTAAATGAATATATATATATGTGTGTGTGTGTGTGTGTGTGTGTGTTTATTATCATCAAACAAAAATATATACTTGCATATTCAACAGTTAAGAGTGGTTACAGATGATTGCTATGTTTAGAATTTAGTCCTTACTGAATTTCGACGACAAAATTCTTGAAGGATGGGAGCCTGTAACACCCCTAATTTTTGATAACTTTATTCAGGAGATTTTTAGATAAATTAAATATAATAATGTAACTAATTAGAGTGATAAGGGGATTGATATTTGAAAATCAAACTAAGGGCCGAGCTTAATTAAATAAATGGGCTTAAGAATGGTTTGTAAGCTAATAAAATTACACAAGGGCATATTGGGAAATAGTCGCACCCTATTACCATAACCCTTATATATTCTCGTTCCTTATACCATTCACGTTCATTTTCTCATTTTCACAAACATAAAACGCAAACATAAAAGAGGAGCCGACCATTGTTAAGGAAGAAAAGAAGAGAAAATTCAAATTAAGCTAAGGATTAAAGCAAGGAGAATAAATCTTAATCTCAATCCAATCTCCTTATGCTAATCAAGGTGAATAATAATCTATATCATCTCTATTTTGTGTTTATGATAATTTGTTTTCGGATTTAAGATTAAATCCATTTTAATGATAATTTGGATGATGATATGCTTGGATTATAACATGTTGATTTAAACAAGAGTGTTTAAATATGATTTTGCACAGTTTAAGGGTAAAACTGATTATAATTGATTTCGAATGCCATGAGAAAATTTTATGTTATGTAAAACATGATTTTGGAGTTGGATTTTAATTTTCATAATTTTCCAAGTTGTGGAGAATTTATTATGAATTTTAAAAGGAAAATATGATTAATTGGGTTTAGAAATTTATTTCAGAAATTATATTGAGAATTTGGGTCTGAAATTTAGATATGTTAAATAATATATTAAAACTGAATTTTTGTGTGGGGATTTTTCCTATGTGATTTTACGATGAGAATTAAATTATTTTGAAAGGAGGACCTAAATGATTTAATTGTTTTGCTTAATGGAAGGGTTTATTTGTTAAATTATCTTGGTTTAGATCTAAAAATATGTGGCAGTTATTTTTGTAAAAGATTTGAAAAGTTGAGGCAACCAATCACATGTTTACAAGTAGGCAGGTTTGTTAGAAAGTATTTTCTTTAATTGGCATTAATATGGTTTTACCCAGAAAAGTGGGTTCCGCCTCTATTAGAAGCTTCTTTCGACCTTATGCTTCCGCCATCAATCATGTCGAAACCCCACAATGCCGAAACCAATACACAAGGTATCAACGTTGGTACGTAGTGGATTGGAGAAAGGCGGAAGGCATGGTGTCGAAATCTAGCTTCTGATGGGAACGAAACCTTTGCTTTGTTTTTAAATGTTAGCGTCTGCCTTTGTTTTACTAAATCTTTCAAAGGAGTCAAAACATATGCTATTGAAAGGGTTTTCTAAATATCTTTTGAAGAAGGTTGCCATCTTTCATTTTTAAGTATAAGCTTTCGAAGGAGTCCCTTTTTTTTATAAACAATGCTTTCGAAAATGGTGGTTCCGACCTAGTCGAAGCCCTACTGCCGTTCTTTTTCCTTTTGAGTTTAATGAAGTCATCAATGCTTTCGAAGGGTAGCCTTTGTTTTAAACTTACGTTAAGCTACTTCCTAAATGCTTTCGAAAGGGTCAAGGGTTTCAAAGGTAATAGCTTCGAAGGGGGTTTCGATGCTATCCTTCAATGTTTTGCTTAAATGTTTTGAAGCTTTCGAAGGATGGTGCCGACGCCATAAATTTTCCCCAAATAATTTATATGAGGATTAAGGGTTTCAAAAGAGATACTTTCGTATATATTCACTTTGACCCAACAGATGTTTTTGAGTAAATCCAATGGTTTCAAACGGGGTACTTTCATTAGTTTCGAAGCTATGTTTCCAAGGATTATTAAGTAATGTTTTGATACTTTCGAAAGGTATATTTTGGTTTTGAAAGAGATGATTTAAAGAGCTTCGAAAGGTTTATATGTAATGTTTTGAAAAGAAGTTTTCTATGCTTTCGAAGGAGGTTATCCAAGGGTTTCGAAAGTAATGTTTTAAGGTTTCGAAAGCCTTATTTTTCAAAACAATTAACCCAATCTCATTTAAAAGAAGTTATTATGTTTGCTTCTTCATATATGTATATATTCACATGGTAATGGACCCATAACTGCATTTTGGGGAAGGGCAGAATAACCAGCTAGGTTGACCTAGTTGTGAATATAAATTAAGTTAACTCTTGAATGAATAGAATCATATCCAGGAGGTCAGGAAGACCAGAATATTGGATGCTAAAATATTGATTAAAGAAGTTGTTGGGGAGACAGGTTCATAGTAAACCCATGAAAACTATGTATAAAAGAAGTTGTTAGGGAGACAAGTTCATAGTAAACCCATGAAAACTATGATTTGATTGAGTTATTGGCAGGGGACAGTAGGTTTGTAGTGAACCCATGAAAACTATATCCGGATTAAGTTATTGACAGATGTTAATAGGTTCCTAGTCAACCCATGAAAACTAAGATATGAGGGAAGTTATTGGAGTTACCAATAGGTTCAGGGAGAACCCATGAAACAATGATGTTATTGGCAGGGGCCAATAGGTTCTTAGTGATCCCATGAAACTATGAAATAGGACAGGAAGTCCATAAATTTAAACAGGTTAGTGGTAAGCCCATGAAAACTATGAAACTGGACATGGAGTCCAAAATTATTAAACAGGTTATTTGTTCAGCCCATGAAAACTAATAGGTTAATAGTGACCCTAGAAATTATAACTGAGATAAATAGTCAAAAATGAATGGGGATGGGTAATCCAGAATTGATTTACTTGTTTGCATATCATCATATTATTTGAACTACTATGTTTTAACCATTGTGGATGCAGGAGCACAGTATATTGTTTTATAATGGTTTTAGGATACTAGTGAGGAAAAACCTATTCCGTTAAGCGGTGTGGTCTCACTAGATATCTAAATGGTTTGAGATGGTAGATTATTATTCATACCAGGCTTTATGTCCGACTCGAAGTTTATGTTTTCCCCTTAAACTCTCGGGCACTCAATTGATTTTGAGTAGTTTGAGAGTTGAGGTTTTCAAGTACCTCTTTAGACGAATAAGCTTCTGGAGACGTGCAGGAGGCATGATAGCTCTTTAGAGTTCTCTTTTATTTTGATTCTGCTATGTTGTTGTTGTAAAGGCAAAGTTGTTTAATTGCCTATATATACTCCGATCATCTAAGGGGGCATCTTCATATGTCGCTCTTGGCGTATGTTGTAATAAATATATTTTCTCTGAACGTGGTTCTCGTATTAGGATTATGTAATGAATTTGAAATGTTTCCAAATGGAATGAGAAAGATGTTTGTTGATTTTTAAAATTTTCCATATCCATGTGTTTCTGTTATATCAATATCTAACATTGCTGTATTTGTCGTCGATGATTAATAACTATGGATGACTGCAACATCCGTAAGCGTTAGTTTTGGACCTCCAAGTAGGGATGTTAAAGCTGGATTTGTGCTAGTAGCTCCAGAAGGTCTGTTAATTTACTATGCTTTAAAGCTTGATTTCCCTGCAGCAAACAACGAAGCTGAGTATGAAGCTCTGATTGCTGGACTTAAACTCACCAGAGAACTGGGGATAAAATCTCTTGAAATCTTTTGCGACTCACAATTGGTAGTATACCAAGTCAGAAGAGATTACTAGGCTAAAGGACAATGACTCGCCCTGTACCTTACCCGTGTCCAAGGGCTGTTGACTGACTTTGAATACTATGATATTACACACATACCTTTAGATCAAAACAAACATGCCGACTCATTGGCAAAGTTTGCTAGCACCAGAAATGCATAACAAATTGGCTTGGTCCCAGTCGAAGTACTAAATGTTCCGAGCATAAACCTAATGGAAATCAACCGGGTACTAGAGACGAAGCCTGAGAAGGAGTCGTGGATGACTCCAATTAAAGACTATTTGCTACATGGAGTTCTTCCCGAATGGAGGAATGAAAAACGACAAGTCCTTCGCAAAGCTTCACGATATATCATTCAGGAATGAGTTGTATAGAAAGGGTTTTTTATCCCTCTGCTCAAGTATATCGCTTATGATGAAATAAAATGAGTCCTAAAGGAAGTTCATAAAGGGGAATGTGGCGATCACATTGGGGGGCAAACCCTAGCAAAGAAAATACTCCGTTAAGGGTATTATTGGCCAAATGTCAGTCGAGACGCTGGTGATTATGCAAGGAGATGCGACAAGTGCCAGATGTATGCAAAAGTTCCGAGAGTTCCACCAACGAAAATCACACAAATGGTCAGCCCATGGCCGTTTTCAATATGGGGCATAGATATTATCGGTTCCTTACCGATCTCTAAAGGTGGTGCGAAGTATGCCATCGTCGCAGTTGATTACTTCACCAAATGGGCCGAAGTAGAACCTTTAGCTACGATCATGACAAAGAAAGTAATCAACTTCATCGTTCAGAACATCATCTGTCATTTTGGCCTTCCGCGAACTATTGTAACTTATAATGGGACTCGGTTTAACAGTGCTGAATTTAAAGACTTCTGCCATCGGCATCATATTGGAAAGAGATTTGCGGCAGTTGCTCACCCTCAATCAAATGGACAAATTGAAGCTGTGAACAAAATCATTAAGTCCATTCCGAAGAAGCGTTTGGAAAAGGCTAGAGGCAAGTGGGTGGAGAACTCTCGACAGCACTATGGGATTATAGGACCACCCACAAGTCCGCAACTGGGCATACTCCATTTGCCCTTGCTTACGGCTTCGAAGCCGTTATTCCTATTGAACTCGAAGTTCCTTCTCATCGAGTGACCTACTATGATCCCATAATGAATAGAGATCTCCTCTTGGAGTCTCTAGACTTTGTAGACGAGAAGCGCGAAGAAGCTGATTTGAGGACAGTTGCGCATCGACACCGAGTCGTCCGATACTACAACACTAAAGTCCGACCTAGAACCTTTGAAATCGGTGATATAACCTTGAAACAGGTTTTTCATGCCTCATCGCATATGAATCCTACTTGGGAAGGACCATATGTCATTGAACAGAGGCTTGGAAATGGAACTTTCAAGCTAGCGACTGTTGATGGCGTCACACTCCCAAGGGAGTGGAGTAGCGAGAATTTACAACGCTATTTCACTTAATTTATTTCTTTTTCATTCAGTTGTATTTAATTTTAGGATTTGCTTTAGCATTTGAGTTTCTAGATATGTAATAAGACAAATTATGCCATTTCTTTCCATTTGGCAAATAAAGTATTGAATTTTGCTTCATATCTGTGATCTGCCATTGCATTGCATATTAGCTACGACATACGACCAACTATATCCCACCATACAATGAAGTCAACATGACTTGAAAGTGATCGTGGTTCGACCGATAACTCATTGTATAGAACCCCATACTTGGAGGCAAGATAACTAACTAAAGGAAATTAAATTCGAGAGTTTTCCAAACAACTCCAAACTTCCAGAGTGCGAATTGGATTACAAACATTAACGGGTGCGAATGACCACCCATAGAATAACTCTTGTCCGTAGAGCATAGATACGAGTATAAACGAATAAGTAAGTGTGATTCGACCAATTACTACTTAATCAACTCAGACCTGAATTTGACAGGATGAGAATGAAGTTAGCAGAGATGGAACTCGACCATCCACTAATTAATTCTGCCAACCCATGATAGGGGCAAAAACATAATTGCTTAACCGCTAAGTTCGATAGCATAACATTAAGGCTCGAGCCTAACATTTGAATACGACTCGGGGCCATGACCTCAGGGAGGCCATGAGATTAATGAATTGAAGCAATATCCAAGCTAACGAGCAACAAATTACAAGTACATTGAATGGAAATGTAATAGCTCGTTCACTTAAGCAAATACATATAAGAGTTCTATGAAAGCAATAGAACTTTTATTCACATTAAACTTTTAAGTTGCAGTACAAGTTTATCCAAAAAATGAGAATTATAAGCAAGGGCTCTACCCGCACAAACACGGCCAACAAAAGAGAAAAAGCAGCAACATAAGCTATCTACACATCAAGCCGACCCGACGGCTACTTCTTGGACGTCTTGTCCTTCCTTGATTTCTTAGGGATGGATCCATTCGAACTATCACCGATCCTCTCTTTGATCCCTTACCAACTCTACCTCTTTTCGAAGAGACATCGCTAGATACGAGGATCAAGGCAGCGTCATCCTTAGAAACAGGAGGGATCTCATCCCTGGGAATCAACTTGCCTGGAGGAATGACTTGAAGCGAGATAGGATCTAGATAATTGGGTTCCACATCAACTAGCTTAGCCTTAGCCTTTTTCTTCAATGACTCTTCCTTCTCAATGTGTTCCTTTAGAATGAGCTCGTCAGTGGGATCAGAAGTACCCATGATCATGACGTCATCATCAATCGGGATTTAATGGCGTGAATCACTACTTGCCCTCAATAATGCATCCACCATGTGCTCATAAAATATGAGAGCCTCCTCTTCTGGAACGTCTTGAGTCATAACCGAGGTTGTAACTATAACAAACTCCATTGCAAGCACTTGAGGCCTCGACTAGGATTCTTGAGGAGAAGGAACTACAGCTGGAGGACCTACTGAGGAAATATAGCAAAAAATATTAGAAATATCAACCAGCGACACTCCAACTTTCTGAAAGACAGGAGATGTCAACGAGATACCTACTTCGGTCTGGCTTTGGAGATGAGCTGGAGTACTTTCAGAACTTCGTTCTGGAATTAGAAAAGGCTCTCTCTGAATTTCATATTAAGGCTTGTGCTAAGAATACCCTGAGACACAGGGGGCGGATTAGTTGCAACATCGGGTGGTGTAGAACCGGAACCTTCACCCGCTTCATGCTGAAAGGCCTTAGCTGGCTCTTGCTAAAATACAAGTTAGGAATCATGTAAAATTTTAGGTTCATTGCCCAGTAAGATCTCTCCTTCAAACCTCATCAGATCAATCTCCTCTGCATTGAGCGCCCTCTTCTCTTCAGCAACAAGAAATTCCCAAGCACACGAAAGATGATAGGGATAGTCATCTCAAGGCCATTCCGAGTTTCGGTACTTAAGAACATTGGCGTTGTAGAGAACAAGTAGCAAATCAAGCTCATTCATCACTTCCTTTCTTTTTTCTCTTTAGCGGCATCCACTTTATGCTGAACGAGGACATCAACATCTTTATATTCCTCAACGACTGCATTCCTTTCGAGTCTGACATTCACTAGCTCCTCACGGGCGTCCTGGCCAATCTTTTGCACCTCATTTTTCTCCTTAAGTCACGTTCAAGTTTAGCTTCAAGTTCGGCTATCCTCTTTTGGTCTATGTCTATTTCAAGTGAAAGCTGATGATTTCTGTGGTGCAACACCTCAATCTCATTCAAATGTTTAGTCTTCTCATCCTCTAAAGCCTTAACGGCGGTCTCATTTTTTCTCTCGGCCTTTACTTGGGAGTTCCTTGAAGCTTCTGGCTCGTTTGTCAGAGTGTCAATGATCCTCTTATCTTGGGTCTCTTGGAGCTTTAATTTTTCAATCTCTACCGATTGTTCGAAGGATACTTTGGACATTTTCTCTGCAGCTTTCATCCACTCATTATACTGCCTGTGGATATCAGTAACACAATCCATAGTCATTTTTTGAACTTTTTGGGGGGACCATTTTTAGATTCGGAGGGAAGAAAAAGCCCAAAGCACATGTTCAGAAAGTCTTCCTTGAGCTGGGCCATGCAAGTGGCTGGATTGATTTACCCGATTGAGGTTCGGATAGCCTTTTTTGGGTATGAAACTATCCAACGATAGCTTAAAGCTACTCCTCGGTAGTTGTTGTAATGTCAGCACTTTCCTTGCTTGACTTTTGGGGAGCAACATGCTCGCTATGACGGTGGTGATCACTAAGTCGTTGAGAATGAGAAAGGACTAGAGGCTGTGGAGGAACTGGAATTGAAGAAGGACCACGAGGATAATCAATAGGCGCGGTGCCGACGATCAGTTTACTTTTTAGAACCCTTCGGAGGAAGGGATCTGGATTTTGATCGATGCTTGTCATGGGCGGACCTGTTTCTGTCACCTCTATCCTAACGATCTCGATCCCGACTAGAGCGATAGCTTAGATCATACTTATGACCACCGCCTTGATGATACGGGCCTGAACATGAGCCCGAAGTTTGGCGGGATAAGTCCTGGAGAGACTGGAACATATTCCTCTTCTTCACCATGGTTCCTACAAAGGAGAAAAAAGAATGAATCAACTTTAAATATTGAAGGGCACAAGATTAACATAGTGCAATGTCGTGAAGTGGTAAGTGTGTGCAAGGGTCCTTTTGTTCCCTCGACATATCAGATGTTGGACTTTACTCGCAGGAGTAACCACTCCTTTAGTAGTAGATGGGATTTCTGCACCAGTTCTGGTAGGGGAGTTCGAACCACCGACGCTCATATCAGTAAAGTGAAAAGTTTCAACATCGTTTGGAATCAGTATGTTAGATAATGAGTCAAGTGGTTTATCTAAATACTTAGAAGGTTGAGAAGTGAACTCATCCGAAATAACTTGAGGAGCAGCAGAAGACTTGGGCCAATTGTAGAGATGACTCTTAGGAAATCGATGGATGAGTTTCTTTTTCTTTCCTTTCTCGAGAGCCGAGGGTTGTGAGGTCTACAAGGATCCGACCATGACCCTAAGACTAGACCCTTCGTTATCATGACCGGGCTAGTCACCTTTAATTTTTTTAGCGTCAATATCGGTGACCTCCTGAGTTCCCACGACTGGGGGCACGAGAAGATCAACCTGGTTGCCCCTTTGACCAACTGCGGCCTACTGTCTTGCTACTGCAACTCGAGCAATATTTACTAGCCTTGTGCTTCGGCCTTATTCCATCAGACAAAAGGTGATAAGACGTTCATTAGTAAAAAGGCACTCAATATCTTTATCTTCAGGCGGCACATCCTTAAGAGTCGAGACTGCCTCCTCAAGATGTTTACCTTCAGGCCATGGGATAGTGCCTGTAAAAAATCAGAAAAATTTCTTAGTCTAGGGTAGGACCTGGATATAAGCATATGAATTAAAGTGAAGAGTGACATTTAAGTCTTTCCAACCACTGTCGAGCGAAGCCAGACGGACATCGCACAAAGAACCATTTGCTTTTGAAAGCGCTTAATTTATTCCAAGTACCTGCTAAGATTTGGCACTTCTTAACTAACTCCAAAAATGTAAACGAGAGACTCCCTGTCCATTGCTTGAAGGTGAATATGAATCGAATGTCCTTGGCAGTTGGAGGGCGATATAAGAACTCCATAAACACCATGTAAATATAGTTGAGCAGGGTGTAGCCGTTCGAAGGCAGTTGCGCCGGGGCTTTCCTCAAGTAATGTAGAACCTCAGGGATATATGAGTTAAACAACGAAACGCATCCAACCCAACAGAAATTATGTATACCCTTTCGGAGGCCTGTAAGCTCTATCGTCCTGTGATTGGACTAGTACATCATCAAATGAAATCCTGTGTCTCTCACAGATTCAACGAAGAGCGGCTTCACTAATCTTCGAGGCCATGAAATCTAGAGGATCTTCCAAAGCAGACTGCGTCCCCTAAAGTGTCAAGAGCGGAATCGATGATTTTTGCTAAAAGAGTAGGAATGACGGAGAATAAATCAAATAATGGACCAAAGCTTTCTGGTTGCTCGGATTGATGGCTAGGAGATGAACTGTCTGATTCAGTGGCAGAGCTCGACTCGGCATCGGAATTGCTGTGCTGAGAAGATGGATCGACGGACATAGCTGCAAGACGTTTCGAACATCTGGAATCCATCGCTATTGAACTTAGTAAAAAATCATTATTAAATAAAGTAACCAGTACCCCCCAGTGCAGAGTGAGTGCTAGTGTTGTGTGGTGAAGTGCCATGCAATAAGGTAATAAGTTATACAGAATTAAAGGTGGAAAAGATGACGAGGTTTTGAAGTTTGACCGAAGCGATTGTCACCGCTGACTATCTCAACCGGTTCTCTACATCATAAGGGACTGATTCAGCCTAAGCCTCAAGAACGATTGTCAGCAGGTTGAAGATTGATTTTTAGGTTCATAGGTAGATGAGCTTCAAAAGAGTTGTCCAAGACGCTAGTCCATGTCATAGTTCGAATATCGTATATGTCACAATATGCAGTTCAAATCATATGCAAGTCGTATGTGTTCACTCAAGTGTTTAAGGCCAAAGCTCATCTCAAGTTCCAAGTTCATACGATTGGATTTCATTTTAAAGTTCATTGCTGACAACCGATCGTTTGATCAAAGAATAGCCGATCGTTCATATATAATCGTTCTGGAATGATCGTCCATAGTCAAGCCAAGTGCCACACCATTCCTCTAACCGATTGTTCACTCCATTCCACCATCCGATCGTTCACTTTGATTCTCCATCTGATCGTTCCAGAACGATTGTGTAATATCTAAATCGTCACCATATGATCGATCACATGTCGCTTCGTCCACAATCGATCGTTCCATACGAAACTTCCAATCGATCGTTTCATAAATCGATCTGTCCACTTCGAAAACTCACTAAGACCATAACTATAGCCGATCATTCATGAAATTGTTTATACTTCAATACTTTCAACTCTATCAATACTAGAATGATCGGTTAACTAATGCATCATCAATTTGGACCCATAGATTCACCTTAACACTTCTTCCTCTTCATCATCTCCAACCAAACGATCGACATGTGTAGGACGATCATTGTAAGACCCTTCTTCCTCCAACCTTCCTCACATCCATCGACTCCATAGTTCTATCCAAAGGTCAACACACAAAAAACCTAAAGTCTCGCCGCTAAATCATTACACCAACCAAATTTGATCTACATGTGTCAAGATTCGAAGAGATGAGATCGATTTGGGTTCAATTATGTATGAAACCTCAAAAGATGGAGGAACTAATGGTGGATGCGGTGTGGGGATTAATTAACTGGGGGATGGATTATGTTGAAGGAACTATCTTCGATGCAAGAATTTGGATCGTATATTAAACAGTGAAGAAGGAGGGAGGAGTAAATTTTCTTTTATGGTTCGGATGAAAACGATACAGCGTGGAGTAAGAGAACAAACTGTGGCCGAGTCAAAGGATTTTATATGAAGGAGATAGGTCACACTACCAAAGTCCATGAAGCCAGCAGGGTAATCGAACGTTCCATTATGATGCCACACCGATCGTTTTGTAACGATCGATCATTCTGTAACGATCGATCGTTCTGTAACGATCGATCGTTCTGTAACGATCGATCGTTCCATGATCTAGAATGATCCAAAATTATCAAATCTGGAACAATACGATAACCAACCTAGCAGTGAACGTTTGGATGCAATCATTCTTAAAAAATAAAAGAACTTGACAATGAACCATGAACATGCAATTATAATCAGGGGTCAGGTATAAACACGTATACGTGCTAGTATACATTTCAAAATTCAATTTTTTGAAATCAACAGAAATTGGATTCTCATCTGAAATCAATTGGAAAAGAGCCTAAGCAAATTGCCGGAGTCTAATAATAACTAGAAACAAAACAAGATAATCATCGACAAGCCGTACTCTAGTATTTATAGTGTTGGAAATCGACCAATAGTCATGACAAACCGAGGGAGATGTGACTCTAAAAAAAGTGACTCAACGAAAAGATGGCGACTTCTCAACAAACTGGATGGAATCCTTTCCGACGATAGAAAATTGCAATGATACAAAGCACATCATGTTCAAACAGGATGTACTTTGGGCGAAAATGTTATCCGGCCTTTTGGCCCGGCTATATCTGGATCAATTGGACGAGATCGACCAAAATATCACCAGGATCGATCTATCAGATTAGAGATCATGATGTCCAGAGATCGGACAAGTACAATAACCTAAAGCAATAGCAAGACAGAATCAGAAGGTGAACTCAGTCAAACACTCAAAGCATGAAAGCTCACCATTCCCTGAAGATGGATCAGGTACGAACCATATTCAATTCTATGGATTGTATCGTACTGATTCCATAGCTCAATTCAATGATGATCGATCAATATCTCAAGATCTACAAGTCCAACAAACTTGAAACTTTCTGAGCATTAATATATTGGAGGGAGGAGTCTCCATGAATGATCGCATGGCAAGATGAATGAAAGTGAACGATCGGTATACATCGTTCACCGCTCGTACTATTTCAACATGAACAATCCAACCCAATGAAGATTGGTTGATATCTCACAAACCACAACTCAGAATGGCACCAAACTTTGGGAGCACACATTAGTGATATGGAGAAGCCACCAGGAATGATCATACCCTCATTACAGCAACCATGAATGATCGACACTGGTCGTTCCAAACAATGAATTGGAACTTGAGATCATTCCGGTGGGCCCTTACGGATCTGGAGAGTCTTCTGCTAAATTTCTAGCAAAATATTTCGATGCTTCACCTTTAAATACAGAGTTCTAATTTCATTTAAGGGATCTTTACACTACTTATTGTTCAGAACTCCATTGTTATCAAGTGCAGTTATCAATAATTCATTATAGTCAAGTTTGCAAGTGATCAATAAAGTTTATTCTTCAAAGTAGATGTAGGCACGCAACATCGAACCACTATAAATCCCTGTGTTTCTATTACTGCTCATTTCTTATTGTTTATTTACTTATCCTCTCAGTTTAATTTTAATTATTCTTCATTTATTTCTCTACTATTCTATTTTCGAGTGTTTGTGCCACTTTTAGTGCAAACAGTATTCATCCGTAGGGTTCATCAACTTTTACGATCGCTCCCACCGAATGGGTTCATTGTCTTTTATTGTTTTGGATATAATTTACTAGTACCATATGATTCATAATCATGTAATCAAAGAATCATTTCTCCAAACTTTGGCTTAGTCCATAATTTCAAAACAATTTCCAATAATTTAGATAATTATGTATTTTCCAACACATCAAAAATACCACATTATAGTTTTATTTTATAATTAGTATTCATAATATTCATATTGAAATGAAACTATGTCTTACGAAATAATTATTATTTCATAAATAATGTTTGGTATGTTTTACAAAAATGATTTTCGTAACTTGATGTGACCAATAAGTATTATATGACGTGCTTCCACTATGTAATGACCCGCCTTTTCGACCATTGAAAGTCGACATCGAATACGTCCATGGTATTTAAATGCCAAACATCCAATCATTGAAAAGGTAGATTGTTAGGGCAAAATAAAAAGAAAAGAATAGAGAACAAGGAAATCAGAATCTCATAGCGGAATGGACAACATATAATATGACAAAGATGGTAAAATTGTCACTCCAAAATACACATCAAAGTTTAAAAAAAAACCTTACCAGCTGGACAATTATAAAATTCTGACCTTACAATTGCTGATAGGTATATAGTATAATACGGTGGAAAATAAAACACTACGATAGGTGAACATCCAGCTCTTCTTTAATAGCTTCATATCACCAAAGCCAAGTAGCCAACCTGGGAGAAACTCAGTCTGATCCGAGCATTATAATAAAATTACACTCGGATTAGTTTGGAAAACCAGCGTGATAATACTCAACTAATATGGTGAAAACATATAAAAATTCCATGAGACTACGCCGCTAACGCGGAATGGGTTTTTACCTCATAAGAACAACAATCATAAATGAAGAAATGGGAAACAAATCAAAACAACAATCCAACCAAGAAAGAATGGAAATAAACAACATAAACGATCCAAATAGAAGGGTTGGTACTAGTAAGAACAAATCTCATACTGAATGAATGAGCATAAATAATATCAAATTCCAGACTTGAAAGAATGGTCACAAATTATTAAACATAGAGAAGACCACAAGGCAGTTCTCCATGCAATTTAGGAAACAATTCAAAGATTTGAATTAACAATAAGGGAAAGAAGTTTTTCCAATAAAGACTAGGAGGGTGCGCCCCCCTTATTGAAAGTAGACCTCTAGAAATGTACTTGAGAACTCCGATGGCTCTCGAAAACCTCCAAGCCAGACCCTGCCAACTGTTATCGAGTATTTGAGTATTTCACATCTCAATGCGCAACACTGAATCCAATCTAGAGTGGATTTGAAAATACCCTAATGGGAGGAACCCCACATAGCTTGGCCCCTACTCACTTTTTTGGTTTAGTCATTTCTGATAAAGGATAACAAGGCTCAAATGAGCAACACATCGTCTTAGAGTGACAAAATATAAACAAGAAAGCATAATCAAAGTCGATAGTCGATAAATCAACTATCAGGAATGATAAGATGGTTGTTTCACTTGCGCTTGATTTTCACATCACAATACTTTTAAAGACACTATAAAAACACTCTTTAGAATATTCTTTTAAAGGGGAAAATTTTATTTTCTAAGTGTATTAAAACCAAGGTCAAAACAAATATCAAAACATTGTTTATTATTAATTCAAAACAATTTACACCTAGCTTTAATTGAAATAATTCTTTTTAAAAGATCTTCTTGTATATAAACTGTTATTTATAAATTTTAAAACAATATTTATTATCCCAAAAGATAATAAATAAATTAAATTACTTTTACAAATTAAAAAAATGTTAATCATCTTGAAGGATAATTTATAACATCCTTTTGTAACTTTAAAATCTCTTTAATTTTCCGAAAGAAAATAAATCGAATTTAAATCCCTTTATAAATTTAAACCAACATTAATTATTCCGAAAGATAATTAATCAAACTTGTACCCTCTTTTAATAAATCGATCAATTATCTTTATTTAAACAGTTAATTATTTCTAAAACACTTTTACTTAATCAGTAAATTAACTTTAAAACACTAAATCAGTTAATTCACTTTAAAACACTTTCATTAAATTAACTTTAATCATTTTTATGAAATTAATTAATTAACTTAAATAGATTTTTTAAATTAATTAATTAACTTTAAATATAATTAAAATGATTAATTACATTCAAATATCTTAATTATAACGAGTACTTAAATTTCAAATATCATTACTTAAAATGATTACCTAAATTCAAATATCATTAATTAAAATGGTGAATTAGATTTAAACATTATTAAATCGTTTAATACATTTAAAACGTCATTAATTAAAATGATTAATTAAACTCAAACATCATTAATTAAAATGATTTATTAATTTCAAATATCATCAATTAAAGTGGTTAATTAAATTTAAACTTCTTTAAGTAAAATGATTTATTAACTTAAAACATCATCACTTAAAATGATTACTTAAATTCAAATATCCTTAATTAAAATGATTAATTAAATTCAAATATCATTAATTAGATGGATTAATTAAATTCAAACATCATTAGTTAAAATGATTCGATAAATTTTAAACATCGTTAATTAAAATGATTAAATAATTTAAATATCATTAATCAAAATGATTAATAAATTCAAATATCTATTTTGTGAAAATACAAGCTCAAGGCAACACACACGAAGGGTTTAGGAGATGATATTTAATAATTAATGTTATAACGAAAAATGCTGTAAAGGCACTTTAACAATTTAAATAGAATATCACAATTAATTTCAATCGAACATCAATAAGTAGCATAAAGAAATAAATAATTATTATTGGCAAGAAATCCCTTAGGGTCTCTCTACAAATATTGCTTGCAAAGCAATGGTTATAAAAAATATATAATCATATGGGTTCACAGCAATTAAGTTAACATGTCATCCGTTTTCCAAAATGGAATTTCAACCAAACAATCAATCAAACAACAACAACAATATCTAAACTATCAACCAAGCATTCAACAATAAATTTATAGCATCACATATATTATATAGTTAAACTAAGGGTGAGTAAACTCATAGAAATTCTAGTTATTGCTTTCTCTTTCTGATTCCGTCTAAAATCGAACATCGTTCTATTTTAGCTTGAAATTTTATAAGCTCTAATTCTTACTAATCCAATTCCAAAGTGTAGATATCAACTCCACGAGAATAATGCAACCGACCGTACTTGTTTTGGACTTCGTATGAAACAGTTATGGATTAAAGAACATTCAACAAGTAATTAATTAAATTAATTAATAATTAAATGTTAATTATGTGATTAACAACTAATCCTCCATTGTTGAAAAATTAGGTCGCTACCATCATAACTCAACGACCCCGTTCAATCTCGATCTAGCGCCACCGCGGGCGACCACTAGCCACCGCGTCACCGTCCAAGCAAGCCACCGGCCATGGAAAACCCACTACTACCAACGGTGATTCCCAACTTCGACTATAGCTCCTCAACAAGCTCGAGAACCACGACCACGTTCAACTTGCTAAAGCCATCACCGCCGTCAACGCCAGAGCCCCAAACTCAACCATAACGTAGCCCAGCCTCCCTTGCTTCGATCACCATCAACCTCGGCCACCTCCAATGCCTGCAGCGCCTAGACAAACTCTGAGAACCGCGTCAACGTCGAAATCAATTGTCGCCGCCACACTCCAAACTACGATGATCCAACCGGTCACTGCCTACATCTCTCCACCTCGAACATTTTCTTACTTGACCTTATCGCCTATTTCGGCCTCTAGTGGCCTGATCAAAGTTGGTCGTTGATTGGAGAGAATTGAAAATGGCGGCTAACTTTTAGGGTTAGCGTTTAAGCAAAATGAATGGGTATGGCGGTCCTTATATCGATTTTCTAACTGGCACTATTGACGCCTAAACTTCTCGAACTCCAATCGAGGCATGCTCACTGCTGTTCCTAGCTAAATACCATATTTCGAACTTAATGGGACTATTTTCGAGGGCTAATTCTATCTTATACAAAAGTTAGCTTTTTTAAATCAAATTATAATGTTTTAATTTTCTAAAATTAATATTTACGCATTTCGAACTCGCTTGATCACACGATACGTCCGATCGTCATGAAACTCATCAACGTATAATAATTTATTATTCCGATTCCAATGACATTACTTTTGTCAAAATCCGAGATAGTGCCCCAGAATGATAATTTTACACATTTTAAATATTTTTTTATATTTTTGATCCAAAATCAATATTTATCCGATCTATTTATTTTTGTAATTAAATTTACAAATTCAATTCACCAATATTATTTATTAAAAGGAATTAAATAAAATTATTAAATCCATATTGAATTTACAAATCCAAATATTTAAATAATCCCTGTATTTGAATATAAGTAATTAAATTCCAAAATCTAATTATTTAAATACTTAAAATTAATTAAATATTTAAAATTCAATGACCAAAATTCTGGGTTGTTGCATTCTTCCCTCTTAAAAGAATTTCGTCCTCGAAATTCGTAAGGAAGAAAATGTAACGACCCGCCATTTCGAACCATTCAAATCGACAATAATCCACACATGTCAGACTTGAATTGCTCAAAACAACAGATTGTTAATTTATATTTGGCAAAACTTAGCATATACAATAAATAAATCAATCATAGAATCACAGACACAGAGTAATATAACAATAAGCAGCAGAATAGATAAATAGTAGTTCATGAAGCTACTACATAAACATCAGAGTCTGAAACAAAATACAACAGAAATCCCAAATACAAAGAAGTCTCTAATACATAAGCTAATGACAAGTCTGAACATAAAACCGGAAATAACTGATAAGCTAAATAGATAAAAGATAGATCTCCAAGCAAAGCTCCAAGCTCCAAAGGCGAGTCTCAAATGTTGTGACACATAGGCTGACACGAGCATAAAGCAAAACACAAAACACTCGAGTCAGGATTAACATTCTCATGTAAGTAAATCAACTCAAGTGAAATGTCCAAATGAAATGCAAGTAACTTAAAGGATGTTTGGGATTCCCATCCTTTAAGGATCCGTGGAACTATCTACATACATAGTACAATACGCTACATAGATAATGTCTACAGTAAAGTAAAATATTAAAATAGCATTAAGGCGTTACCCATATCCCCCTTAACACATTTTATATAAATGCCATAGTCTATACAGTACCGTAATTCCTCCATAAAATGAAGGGCTATCAGAGGGCACTCTATAGTGTACGACAGAAACCAAACTCGTTGTGGGCGTAATAAGACATATAACAAGGCACACGAGGCAATGCCCAGGGTAGGATTCTACCGTTTGCACTCCCGGACTGGTGGTAACGGATAGCAGCTACTACCGCCCACCTTGGAACACACTCCCATAATCAAATCGAAAGTGGCCACCAAATCAATCACAAAGTAACATATATCGTATCGAAGAAGCATGTCTGATCGGAGGAGCGACCTCACTTGGCCCGGTATAGCTTCTATTTTAGTCATATCAAGCTGACCCGAGGGGATCAGGACTGCGTTCATACCTCGTGCAGAATCGTTCGCCAACCATCCTATTTCGTTCTGGATTCTCCACCACATGCATAGTTGTTAAAGTGATTTTCGGTATTGGCAGAGAGTATGACAATATCAGATCCCGGTCTCTTTAACAACCAAAGGCTTATTTCACACCGTGGTCATCTTCATTTCAAACAGTTCATACTTCATATCAAAATATCATATTCATTTCAAAATCATATCACTTTCGAAATCATATTCACTTTTCGAAATCATATCACTTTCGAGATCATATTCACTTCGACATCATAAGCATAAAATAGGTTAAACCATCATATCAAAATATTCGCATTTAAATCAACTAAATCTAAATCATAACAGTTCCAACTTAAATAGTTTGAATATTGAAATTTGTTTATATATTGGAATAGTTATACATTAAAATAGTTTCTATTTAAAAATAGGTTATAGATTTAAAATAGTTTATATATTAAAAATAGTATATATATTAAAAAGAATTTATATCGAAAATAGTTTAAAATTAGAATTGTTTCTTCCAATTTCACAAATCAATTCAAATCAACTTTAGTTCCAAATTCAATTTAAATCAATCTCAGTTCAACAATTTCAATTAAAAGGTTTAAAGGTTCAATTCTCATTAAAACCCTTTTTCATTTATATTAATTTCAAATGCAGGTTTGAACTACAAATTTAAACCACTTCCAATTCAATAGGTTTCAAGGTTTAAATATTCAAACAATTTACAATAACTTAATTTGATAAATTTCATTTATATTTCAAAATTCAACTTTAAATTTTATTTAAATTTGAAAATATTCACTTAATCATTTTTAATAACATTTAAATAAAATCTAAAATTACAAATTTAAATCAATATTAAATATTCAATTTCAATTTTATTTAAAATTTGAAAATATTCATTTAATCACCTTTAATCAAAATCCAGTTATCAAGTTATAAAATTCATATCTTTAGAATCTCAAAATTAATAAGTTTCAAATCAATTTTCATTTAAATACAATTCTTAACAAATAAAATTTCAAATCAATTTCAATTTATCTTTCCAACCTTAATTTATTGAAGTTATTAAAAAAACTATTTTAAAAATATTAATATAAATTTTAAATAAATATTATATATATATATTAGTTAAATTAAATTTTTATTAAATTAAACCTTATTATTAAATCTATTTTAAATCTTAATTTATATATTTTAAACATAATAAAAATATAAGTAAAGTCTTAAAAATTTACATTTTCAAACTTAACTTATAATTTAAAATTTCCAAAACATATAATTTTAAAAATCAAAATTTTATGCATATATTAAAACAAAAACTTTATATTATATTTAAAATCAAACACATATATTTTCGTTTTAAAATTTTGGAAATCATTAAAAATATACCAACGTTGTCCGTGTATAGTTTTCTAACCTATGGTTAAGTGATACGGATATTTATCATTTCAATCCGTAGTAATTTAAATTTTACGGGTATATATCATTTCAACCCGCTTTCCTAAAATTTTAAAATCAATAAAATCGCTTGGGTTTATCATTTCAACCCATAACAATTTTTTCCTAATCTATAAGATCGTTCGGGTATGTATCATTTCAACATATATAGTGATTTTCCTAATTAACAGCGAACTTGAAGAGTGAGAATAATAAAATAATAGCATAAAATGACATACATATCAATTACAAGCATATATCACAATCAACAATTTAAAAACAATATATATACAACATGATATGGTGTCATATGTCATAGGTAAACAATTTTAAATATTAAAAATATCATATTCAACAATTTTAAATTATGAATCAATTCAAATTTAACAACATATTCAATCGTCATTTCATGTGAAATAAATTTACTAAACAAATGAATGTTAATCGTGAGTGATCGCTCACCTTTCGAGGCTAGAGAAAATAGACAACACAACAAGCTACGATTTTGAATCACGAACTCAACAATCGACCAATCCAAACGACAATTTCCAAAGCAAAGCAAGGTGAACACGAATTCGACGAGCAAAGCAAAGCTGATAACGTGGAATCGATGAAAACAAATCAAAACTAACTTGACATAAGTGGAAACAAAATATATATATATACCTTTTTTTTAAACAAGAGGAAAGAAGAAGCGAAGGGTACTGCTGTGCTCGGCCTTGGGAAGCAAGGCGGCTGCTCTCGGCAGGTAGTTGCGACCATGATATGACAGGAAGGTGGCGGAGGCTAGGCTGGAGTGCTGCTAGGTGAAGGTCGACAGTGGGAGGTGGAGTTCGACGTGAGGGTTGTAGCGATGCACTACACGGGGTTGGAGGCGGGTGTGGTTTGCTGGGTCTGCAATGTGGGTAGGGTGGCGGTAGGGCTTGAGGAAGGCGGAGCTGATGTGGTAAGATGGCGGGTCAGTGGAGGGTCGAGCACGGGTTGGGTTTGGCGGAGAGTGTTTTTGTGTGCGGCTGGCTGCTGGGTGACTGGAAGAGGCGGAGTTTGGCGGTTGAGGAAGTTGATGGCGGCTATGGAAAGTGGAAAAGGCGATTGTATGGGGAAAAGAGAGGAGGGTCTATTGGGTACGTTCGGCGAGTGGATGGCCATTGGGGTGGCGAGCTGCTGCTATGGGATGTGGAGGCGGAGCGGTCGAGGCAAGGGTGACTAGCGAAGGAGGCAGAGGGCGACGGGGTTTGGCTGTGCGTGCGGCTATTGGGAAGATGGTGTAGGGAGGGTGGTAAGAAGAGGCCGGGCAAAATCAAAATGGACGAGCAGGGTTTCACGGCAATAAGGAGGACGAGCAGTTTCAAAGGAGGAGAGAACAACAGGTTTTCTCAATGCAAAATATGAATGCTTTATTTTATTTTTATAAACAAGCACAGAAGAAAATGAACGAAAGGAAGGGAGAGGAGAGAACGAACCAACATATTATAAATCAATCAGGGGAAAAGCAACAGTCAAAGGTTGAGTTCAGGAATAATAAAAACTAGTGGCCCTTTATTGTCTCACGGTTGATAAATGAATGGCCACAGGGAAACCAAAAGACTCCAAAAAGGGTACCGATACGGCTAACTGTTTCTCATATTTTGCTGCGTACCGGACGTCGAAATGCACAAATGAATATACTACGGAGATCGGCATGATGAGATGAACAGAATGGTACACATATATGAGTGACACGACCCTTCTACCAAAACTCGATTTTCGCTGCCAAACTGCTGCTAAATCGCCGAAAATAAGATAAACGGAGCTAGAGTAGTCCAAATTTGGCGAAATGAATTATGACATCATACTCAGAAAATGATTTACATTTTTATCATGTGAAAATATTCAAATTTCAAAAATATTTTATTTCCATCAAATTTAACTGATTTAAATTTTAAATTGAAATTTCACAACTAAACCAACTTTCATATTTTCCAATGAAAATCTGTCACTTGCTATGCTTAAATGGACGCATACCAAATATCAAATTTTTGTTGCAAAATTTTTAATGGTATATTTTCATGAATTTTTTTGTTAATTATGTTATTTAAATCGTTAATATTTTCAGGTCATTACACTCTCCCCCACTCAAAACTTTTCGTCCCCGAAAAGGAACTAGATAGGAGAATAAAAGCAACAGAAAGGAAAGAGAGATTCGAAATACATAGTACCAGATACAACAATTAATTCAAAACCATATAAATTTCATTTTCGAGTGTTAACATTATACATCTCATTACTTATTAACATCCATTTATTATTATCATTCTAATTAACTCACTTTCAATTAATTTGCATTTATATCCAATTTATTTGCATTCACCTTTTTTTATAACTTAAGTTCATTTTTTCAAAACAAATTCAGTTTTATTTATTTATTTAATCCATTTGACTTCACTTAAGTGAATTCCACTTCAAAATTCAATTTCAACTATTCTTTGTAATTTACTTTCGTATCACAAACGGTTTACAAAGATATGAATTTATTTATTACCTGTTTAGTTTCTTAAGTTCATATTTATTTACTTAAATAGCATTCTCTTTTTATTATTCAATTCATTTCACTTAACATATCTTACAACGTAGATCAAGTGTATAAACATTTATTATAACCACTCAATTTTTTATTTATAAATTCCCCTAACAAAATTTCATTTTTGGACATCTTATTACTTACATTTTATATTGTTTACTATTCAATTACATGTTCTCTTTACTGTAACAACCCTGTATTTTGTGATTATTTTAATTGTATATTTTAATTATTTTAAATTCAATTTCCTGATTTGAAAACTTTATTTTATTTATTAAAATGGATAAATTTTGTTATTTTAAATATAAATTTTTATTTTGATGTGAATTAGAATTCCAAACAGGACTAAATAGAATATTTTCCAAAAAGTGAATTTTTGGTCAATATGATCAAACTTTGACTTTTAAATTTAAAAATTTGAAAGTTCGAAAATTTGAATTTTAACTTTTATTATGAAAGTAAATAAAATTTTAAGAATACTGCTTTTCGTTTCGTTGAAATCCGATTTATATTGTGAAAGTTATGCCTTTTTAACTATTGTGTGAAATTTGCTGTATTTAACAAAATTGTTTATTTTAAATTATAAAAATAATATTTTATTTGGTCATGTAATGTTCTAATTTATATTTATATGGGTAAATAACATGTTATGTATATATTTTGGTTTTAAAACATTTTAAGTGTAATCGACATTTTCCAGTGTCAGTTATAATTTTGTTTACAAATTTTAATTCCTAGTTCAATTAATTAAAGAAGTACTTTATTTATTTTTCTATTTTCTTAAGATCTTATTTTTTTTTCCCATTATCACTTTGTTTTGTTCCTCATTTATCTTATTTATGTGACTTTTTATTTGTTTTAGAGTGAAGTAGAAATTTTTCTAAGGCTAGTGATAATTTATTTGTAATTTTTAACCCTGTTTCCAATTTTAAGCAATTTCTTTAATTCTTTTTCTATTTTCTTTAAATCTAATTATTTATTTTCATTTTATTTTACTTTGTTTCAGTTTTAAAACTCATTTACTTATTTTTATTTGTTTTTATTTGATTTAAAAAGAAAGGAAATATGAAGAGACTTGACTTTATAACATGAGACCTTTCATTTGCCTAAGACCTTTCATTTTCCATAACCTTTCATTTATTCTTGTTTGGCCGTGTATTTTCTTTGCTTTGGCCGTGTATTCTCCTTAGAATTCACGTGATAAACTTCTCATCCTCCTCATTTTGCACGGCCATTTCATTTGAAAAAAAATATATGCAAACAATGGCTTCCTTTCTCCACTTTTCTCTTCTCTTTTTGCTTGTTTTTGCCTTGCCTCTTCTCTTGCTTGGTTCGGCCCTACCCTCCATCACCTCCACCATCTCCTCCACTTCATCATCCACCACCTATCACCTCCACTTCCTCTGACCAGATCTGGCCATACCTTTTACCAAAAACTCCACAAAAAAAATGTTGCAAACTCCTTAAAACATGCCTAACTGAGCCTAGTCTTCATCACCATCACCTTAGATTGCCCTGGCCACCTCCCCATGCTCCACCACCCCCATGATAAGACCATTTACTCTCAGCATTACCTCTGTCCAGATCTGTACCATGCATGGACAAGCCCCATAGGACCATAAAACCGAGCGTAGATGCAACCAAAACCACTTATGCCTTGACCTTTGACCTTCTATGCTTGCAAACTCCAAACCCTTTGCATTCTCCTTTGTAGCCGTACCTATATGAGCCCAAACCAGATCTATTTCCACCAAGTAATCATCATGGCCGAACCATAATCATATATGGTTGAGCACAAGTTAAAGCAAGATCAAGCAGATTTGATTTAAAAGCTAGGTGATGTTATTTGTCTAGCCTAGTTTCCATTTATTCCAATTTAATCTTTTGTATTGTAATTATATTTATATGGTGCTTTGTTTTATTATTGTATACAAGATTTATATCTTGGATCTCTCCACTCAAATCAAAAATCATGCTATCGTGCTTTCTAGAATCCATCTGTGTATTTTGTTTTGCGAAACCCAGCTTTAAAAGGTGAGTAAATCTCACCTGACATTTATACTTATGCAAATGTGAATTGACAACAATTGAATGTGTAGTACTATTATGTTATGTTATCCCTGTCTGTGATTATTAATTATATGATGTTAAACCTGTTTATTTACCTGTCATCTCATCTGTTACTAATACATGTTGTTAAACTGTTCAGTTACATCTGTTTATCACACTGCAAGTTCCCTGTAGATTAGATCACTATGGGTTAAAATGATACATAACCGAACGGACTTTAGAATAGGGAAAAATCATTATGGGCGGAAATGATATGCACGAATGATTTTATTTATTTTATTTTACTTGGGATTGCGGGTTTGAAATGATAGAACCCGGATTTTTCTTTGTGAACTGCGGATTGAAATGGTATATAACCGTATCACTTGACCTAGGTTAGAAAACTATATACATGCCCGTGGTTATTTTATAAAGTTTTTGAATATTTTAAATATGTTTAAGAGTGTAAATTAATGAAAATTTGATTTAAATTGGATTTTTAATGTTTAAATAAAGAAATTTTGATTCTTCTATAAGTTAAAAATGTAATTAAATGAATGGTTAAATTTTAATTATTGAAATATAACTTAAGTCTGGAAATATGGATTTTTGGGTTTAAAAGAAAATTTGAGTTATATGAATAAAAATGGAAATTTAATTATATTGGAAAAATGGAAATAAAAATTTAAGTGTTAAGTTTAATTGTTAAAATGAAGAGAATAGAAATTTTACACTTAAATTTTATTAAGTGAATTCTTGAAAATTGGTTTTATTGATAAGAAAATTTATTATAAAAATCATAAAAAAGTATTTTAAATGAACATTTTGAATGTTAAAGTATGATTTTTATAATGTTTAATGGTTTAAATTGGGATTTATTGTTTGCTGGATATATACTAAAAGTATGGAAATACTTTTAATAGCACTTCAGAAATGCTATCGTTTCTGAAATGAACTAAAACTTAAATAAGAGGCCATTACAGCAGTTCTGTAAATGCTGTAGTTGCTGAAGTAAACTAAAAGGCTAAAAACTTAATAAAGGGCTATTATTGCAGTTCTGTAAATGCTGTAGTTGCCTGATGTCTTTGCTGAATTTAATGAAAACCTTTAATATGAAACCTGAGCTATTACAACATTTCTGGAAATGCTGTCTTTGCTGAATTGAACTAATTTTCAACTAAAATTGAGATTTTACAGTAGTTTTAAATGCTGTCTTTACTGAATAAAAAATGTTTTCAAGTATAACTTATAACACCCTTTTCTAAATGTTGTGAAAGGCTGAAATTTTCAATGTTTACGATTTTTAACTAAGAAATGAGCTAAGAATGGTTCGAAACTTTGGAAATTTAATACTTGACTTGAAAGAATAATAACTTCACTTTTAAATGGTTAAATGAATTAATTTAATTGGAATATAAACTATTTAAAGGGTGATTTGATAGACAAATAAATGAATGATATTTTGGAATTTTAAAAGGTATTTTATTTGATAAATTGGATTTGAATTCAAATAATGATTTGAGAGGAAGTTTTGAAAAGATATGATCTTTTGATAAATTGAAATGGTTTGGAAATGATTTAATCTTTATTTTGATAAAGATTTGGATTTGAAATGATATTTAATTTTGAAGTATAAAATATTGTTCTGAAATATTATAACCACGGGTATACTTCTCTGTATGTCATTTGATTTCCTGATGATGGCTGTGATGCACATTAACACTGTTAGTTGCATTGTTTACTTCGATTTGGACATTTCTGTGATATTGATATTACTGTTTAATTGATAGTTTTATGGATCCTTAAAGGATGGGCGATCCCAAACATCCTTTAAGTTATTATGCATTGCTATTACAGTTCACTTGAGTTGGTTTACATTGTATAAGTATGTATGTCCTGACTCGAGTGTTTTGTGTTTTACTTTACGCTCGGGTCAGCCTGAGGATCACGCTTTGGGTTCACGACCTAGAGCTAGAGATCTGTTGGAGCTTATTTATCTATCGGTTCATCGACTTCTATTCCAGTTATTTCCTATTCAGTATTGTCTCGGTATTATTGATTTATGTATCCTGACTTCTATTATATTTATTTTGACTATGAGATTTTGTATATGTTTTGAGAGTTTGTATATAGTAGCTTCATGAACTACTATGGTATTTTATTTCCGCTGCGAGTTATTCTGATATTCTGTGTCTGTGATTCTGTATTTGATTTTATTTGCTCCAAATTTTATTACAATCTGTTATTTTGAATTATTCAAGTCATACATGTGTGGATTATTGTCGATTTGAATGGTCCAAAATAATGGGTCGTTACATTTGGTATCAGAGCTTTGGTTTTAGGCAAACCTTAACCTGCAGAGCAAAAAGTCATTAGAGATAGGGTAGAAATACCCTAGAATGAGTGAAATCAATCTCAGAATTATTCCTTTGTGAGAGAACGTATTTTCGAAGTATAAAATGATTTTCAAAGGATTTTTAAAGATTATTTTGATATAAAATTTTCTTGTTTTGAAAGAAAATTTTCTGGACTTTATCCCTTTCGTATCCACCTTGTTAGTAATTTCTTTGATTAGGATTTCCTTAAAATTCTGAACTTCTATCTTAGTTGGGATTTCTTCGATTAGGATTCCTTTGAATTTTGGAACGCTCCCACTTGTTCTGAAATCCATTCCTGTCTCCCTTAATTGTATTCTTTTGATTTTTGGAGCATTCCATAACTCCACTTTGAATGACCTCTATAAAGACCGGCGATTCCGCCAAACTTTGAATGATTTGTAAAAGGGTGAAACTCCTTTACAATTGGGATTGATTCACCGGAGATTTCCGTATCCTCGGTTTATGATGTTTTCTATCTTCTGCTATACCTGGATTCTATCTCTGGCGATCGAAGGTCGATTTGCCTTAGATTTTCGCATCGATTATTCCTGAAGTCACGGTTGACCGGTTAAGGTCGCCCGCGATTTATATGAGCTTATCCATCTTCTATTGGTAATTTAATTATCTCATCTTTGTTCGAGCTTATCTTTGAATCAGAATTCTATTGATTAGAGTTCCTTTAAAAATTTGAATCTCTGTTTTGCTTTGAAATCCATCCTTGAATCGTCCCTTGGAAAGTTTGTGGTTGATTGTCTTTTGAAAATTGTGTATTCATTGAAGTTGTTGTTTTGATAAGGATGACCATATTATATATAGAAGTGAAATGTTTTCGATAAGGATTATATACCTTTTGAAAATGAAAATTTGAAGTTTCGAAAAGATTTGAAATTTTGAAATTTATATAAGAAATGGTTTCATATAAGATGATTTGTAACTGAAGGTTTTGAATGTGAATTTGAGTGATTGAACTCCAGCATTTTGAAATTGGTTTAAGATTTTGGAATATATATTAATACGATTTGAAAGTATTTTCCAAATAAGAAATGTTTCAAATGATTTTAATGAGTTTCAAATGATTTCGAAGAAATTTCAAAAGAAATTTGAGAAAATAGAAGTCAAGATCCCACTTATGTCACTGGAAAATAATTTCGGTGATGAATGCATGCATCATCGACATTGATTTTCGAGTTTCAAAGTGGGGGAGAGGCCACTTCGGTAGCTTTGTTATGCGGGTGACTTGTGAAACTAATTTTGATTTCAAATTCCGAAGTGTGATGTGATATTCGAAATATATATGTATATATATTTGAACAATTTGAAATGAGCCGGTGTTCAGTCCTTGAGTTTTGGATTTGATTTGATATAACCCTATCTTTTTGAATTGATTTACTGATTTGTTGGTGATTTCCAACTCTTGGATTGAAATATGATTTCTTCGACTATTTTGAAGGTTCGAGTACTTCCAAATCAAGGTTAACTTTTCAAAGCTAAGTAATTTTGAAAAGTATAAATTATATAAGTTTGGTATTTATGTTTAAAATATGTAGTAATATGATTTAAATAAGTTGAAACTATTTTGTTAAGTAAATGAATAAGGCTATTTTGAATTTTTCTAATATGAAATTTAGATTTGAAATGTTTTGAAAAGAATTTGGTCTTCAAAATATTTTGAATAAAATTTAGTTTAAATGTTTAACTTAGTAACATCTTTATGAAACTATATATTTAAAAAGTTGGAATAGATACATAAGTTGTATGTATGTTGTTTTATTCGCATAATTAAATTGATCCAAGTTTGAACACACAAGTTCGAGGTGAATTACACCATTTCGTGTTAGGATTTTTCATTTGATTCTTGATGGCAAATATTTGATATGGATTTTGGGCTTGATTCTAGAATTCTCTATCATAGTATATGGCTATGCAAGGAGACTGATAGTTTCTAGTCGAGAAACCATATCGAAATCCGCACTAGGGAAGTTGAATGGACAATACTAGTTCGAAAGCGAACTTGTGTGATCGAGCGAGCGATCGAATGTGATTTTGCGAAATGATGACATATGTACATCTTATATTCTAATATCATTGATATACTTGACGCTGAAATTAGAAGTTGTTGGGTTGGATATCTGTGTAATTTAATTGAAAATTTTCTTTTATGCAAAACTACTGTCAATTTAAAACCATTTTTCAAAACTATTTTTCCTTTTATTCTTCTTAAACAAACTATTTTATTCTATTTTACATACAAAACTATTTTATTTAAAACCATTTTCCAAAAAACTATTTTATATACAAAACTATTTTTTTTTCAAAACTATTTTGTATGCACACTATTTTACAAACTATTTTATATACAAAACTATTCTAAATTAAAAACCTTTTATAAAGCAAAGATGTTCCATCCCATATGACTCTTCATGCAGCGAAATTGATTTTTGAATTTTTTTTGATCCTTATATAAGATAGACTTTATGTAAATATAAGATGATTTTGGAAATGAATTGTTTGACTTAAATTATATTGATTTGGAAATTTGGATTTATTTTCTAAATTTATTATTTTGGAAACTTTGGAACTGAAGATATTTGATTTGGAAGAATAATTTGGTGAAAGTGTATATGATTTTGAAAATTGTATTGATATTGAAACAAATTGAAATTTGAGAACCTTGTGTTACTAAATACTTGATTTGGGAGTTATCGAACTTATATAAAAATTTGGTTTGTATAAGTATGATGTTGATTCGAAAACTATGGATTTGAAAAGGTACTCAATTTTAAAAGTGAAATCTTATATAATTGAAGTCTATATAAGTGTGATTTGATATACTATTGATTTTGGAAAGTATCTGATTTGAAAATGAAATCTTATATATAATGGACTTTATATAAGTATGATATTTGAAAGTGATTTGAAAAGGTACTATATGATACATATTTTCGAAGTAAAGATATGGAAAGTGCCTTCTGCTTGATATCCGCTTTGTGGCCACATTGTGGATCCATTCTATCGATATTTCTTTGATTTTTGGTTTTCCGGATATGATACTCGAGTGTCCATCGAATTCCATGGCGTTACCCATGGTCTTACGAGCGCGACTGCATAGCGTAATTCACCTGGCTGAGATGGCCCAGGGGTACAGATGTTTCCTGGGGGATTCAGGCGTAACCATTGTGTATCCTGTGATCTATGTAGGTCGTTTTAGTAGCGAAATCCGCAGAGCTGAGAAAGCTTACGGATACAGATGTTTCCTGGGGATCCAGGCGTAACCTTTGTGTATCTGCGGTCTACTAGTCATCATGGCATAATTCGCAGGGCTGAGAAAGCTTACGGATACAGATGTTTCCTGGGGGGTCCATGCGTAACCTTTGTGTATCTTCGGTCCATGGTTAGACAAAGGTTTTTTTGTTTGGATTGTACTTTCCATATCTGTTTTTAAAAGTTTTCCAGTATTTTCACTGGGTGTTGAAACAAGTCTACTAAGTACCTGGAGAATTCTAGCTTTGCGCCTGATCAACGCACTGCCAGAGTCTGCAGGAATAAGGATAAACTTCTTAAGACATCGAGTTATAAAAGTATTTTGATAAAATATTATATAAAGGATACATTGATCAGTTATTTCCTTTCTAAAGGATTTTAAAGTGTTTTAAATATTTTTACCTCTTTAACCAACAATTTTAATTAATGGCTCATCCTTGTCTTTCGTCCTATTTTCCCTTCTAGCTATTCCTATTCTCCACCTTGTTAAACTTACCTATAACAACAGTTATCAGGTATAATTTTAATCTTCTTATCATCTTGTCTTAATCCTATTCCATTCTATCTTTTTCTGTGTTTTCCGTACCTCATTCCTTTTCGAGGACGAAAAGATTTGAGTGGGGGAAAGTGTAACAACCCTGTATTTTGTGATTATTTTAATTGTATATTTTAATTATTTTAAATTGAATTTCCTGATTTGAAAACTTTATTTTATTTATTAAAATGGATAAATTTTGTTATTTTAAATATAAATTTTGATTTTGATGTGAATTAGAATTCCAAACAGGACTAAATAGAATATTTTCCAAAAAGTGAATTTTTGGTCAATATGATCAAACTTTGACTTTTAAATTTAAAAATTTGAAAATTTGAAAATTTGAATTTTATCTTTTATTATGAAAGTAAATAAAATTTTAAGAATACTGCTTTTCATTTCGTTGAAATCCGATTTATATTGTGAAAGTTATGCCTTTTTAACTATTGTGTGAAATTTGTTGTATTTAACAAAATTGTTTATTTTAAATTATAAAAATAATATTTTATTTGGTCATGTAATGTTCTAATTTATATTTATATGGGTAAAATAATATGTTATGTATATATTTTGGTTTTAAAACATTTTAAGTGTAATCGACATTTTCCAGTGTCAGTTATAATTTTGTTTACAAATTTTAATTCCTAGTTCAATTAATTAAAGAAGTTCTTTATTTATTTTTCTATTTTCTTACGATCTTATTTTTTTCTCATTATCACTTTGTTTTGTTCCTCATTTATCTTATTTATGTGACTTTTTATTTGTTTTAGAGTGAAATAGAAATTTTTCTAAGGCTAGTGATAATTTATTTGTAATTTTTGAACCCTGTTTCCAATTTTAAGCAATTTCTTTAATTCTTTTTCTATTTTCTTTAAATTTAATTATTTATTTTCATTTTATTTTACTTTGTTTCAGTTTTAAAACTCATTTACTTATTTTTATTTGTTTTTATTTGATTTAAAAAGAAAGGAAATATGAAGAGACTTGACTTTATAACATGAGACCTTTCATTTGCCTAAGACCTTTCATTTTTCATAACCTTTCATTTATTCTTGTTTGGCCGTGTATTTTCTTTGCTTTGGCCGTGTATTCTCCTTAGAATTCACGTGATAAACTTCTCATCCTCCTCATTTTGCACGGCCATTTCATTTGAAATTTTTTTTTATGCAAACAATGGCTTCCTTTCTCCACTTTTCTCTTCTCTTTTTGCTTGTTTTTGCCTTGCCTCTTCTCTTGCTTGGTTCGGCCCTACCCTCCATCACCTCCACCATCTCCTCCACTTCATCATCCACCACCTATCACCTCCACTTCCTCTGACCAGATCTGGCCATACCTTTTACCAAAAACTCCACAAAAAAAATGTTGCAAACTCCTTAAAACATGCCTAACTGAGCCTAGTCTTCATCACCATCACCTTAGATTGCCTTGGCCACCTCCCCATGCTCCACCACCACCATGATATGACCATTTACTCTCAGTCTTACCTCTATCCAGATCTGCACCATGCATTGCCGAGCCCCATAGGACCATAAACCCGAGCCTAGATGCAACCAAAACCACTTATGCCTTGACCTTTGACCTTCTATGCTTGCAAACTCCAAACCCTTTGCATTCTCCTTTGTAGCCGTACCTATATGAGCCCAAACCAGATCTATTTCCACCAAGTAATCATCATGGCCGAACCATAATCATATATGGTTGAGCACAAGTTGAAGCAAGATCAAGCAGATTTGATTTAAAAGCTAGGTGATGTTATTTGTCTAGCCTAGTTTCCATTTATTCCAATTTAATCTTTTGTATTGTAATTATATTTATATGGTGCTTTGTTTTATTATTGTATACAAGATTTATATCTTGGATCTCTCCACTCAAATCAAAAATCGTGCTATCGTGCTTTTTGGAATCCATCTGTGTATTTTGTTTTGCGAAACCCAGCTTTAAAAGGTGGGTAAATCTCACCTGACATTTATACTTATGCAAATGTGAATTGACAACAATTGAATGTGTAGTACTATTATGTTATGTTATCTATGTCTGTGATTATTAATTATATGATGTTAAACCTGTTTATTTACCTGTCATCTCATCTGTTACTAATATATGTTGTTAAACTGTTCAGTTATATCTGTTTATCACACTGCAAGTTCCCTGTAGATTAGATCACCATGGGTTGAAATGATA